>OZ017740.1:343429870-344049730 GCA_963969285.1 Odontomyia ornata | reverse complement strand
TCCAAATTACCACTCCGTAATGTACTTTTGACAGTACGAAGGCATTCAGAACAAGATGCTTGATGTTTTTTGGAAATTCCTCATATCTTCGTAACAATCCAATTATTGGTGCTAATTGCCTCCTTAAGTTGTTTATATGCGGGAGCCAGGTCAGACGGTGATCGATAGTAAGGGCAAGCTATTTAAGTTCGAGCACCTTTTGCAGCTTTTCACCATTAATTTTTATATCAACATCTATGTCTTCCCTGTTCTTTTGCTTAAAGATAATATATTTTGTCTTTGAAATATTCAACGCTAGTTTATTCTCTTTCAACCATAAATTATATGAATTTAGATCCTCGTTGATAGCGTCTCCGATGTCATTTTTATCGCGTCCCGAGTAAAGAAGCACTGTATCATCAGCATATAAAAAGTAATTACCACTTAGCCTGCATGTATTTAAATTATTAGTGTATAGAAGGAACAAGGTTGGGCCAAGTATTGAGCCTTGTGGAACACCTGATTTCATTGGTGCCGGGTCACTCAGAACATTATTAAATGCTGTTTTCTGCAGTCTGCCTTTTAGGTAATTTTGAAATAGTTTATTTGCTGTGCCTTGAACACCATATGCTTCTAGTTTTCGAAGTAAGAGGTCATGATCGACCGTATCAAACGCTTTCCTTAGATCCACAAAAATGGCAACAACATAATCCCCTACATCAAGTCTCTCGTTGATGAATCGCGTTACCGAGAGTAGAGCGTCAAACGTTCCCTTGTTTTTCTGAAAGCCATATTGGCGGGAGTTTAGGATAGAGTTATCTAATATGAAGGATGTTAAGCGAGAGTTAATTACTTTTTCAAATATTATTTTACTAAATCCGGTCAAGAGTGCAATTGGGCGATAATTATTGGGGTCCGATCGATCTCCTCCTTTGAATATAGGTACAATTTTTGCAAGCTTTCCCTCTTCAGGAAACGTTCCGTTTCTGATATGCTCATTTAAATAATTAGCCACGAGTTCTGCTATTTCATTTTTTACAAGCGCAATTTCCTCCATCGTGATCTGATCAATACCTGGAGCCGTATTTTTCTTCATTGCCTCAATAGTCTTAAGAACTTCGCTTTTATTGGTTGGATGAATATGAAACATGGAATCGGGTGAGATGTTAGCGTGATCTAGCCTTCTTGTTGGGACATCACCAAGCTCTTTTGTAATTTTTTCGCCCACAGTTGAGAAAAAGTTGTTCAAGAAAGTTGCTGCTCCATCTGGTTGTGATAAAATATTAGGGGTCACTGGAGAAAACTGCGAATCCGGTATTAAAATTCGGGGGGGAGAGTTGTCTTTTACTTCATCTATTATCTTCCATATTTCATGATTGTTATCTGCCGCTGTCTCCAACCTTTTAGCGAAGTAAGAGAATTTAGCTTCCTTCACAAGACGTTTTGATTCCTTTTTCGCTTGTATGTACATGTTTTTTAGCACACGATCTTCCATGTTCCTTCTAAAGCTTATGTACGCCTTTCTCTTTTTAATACTGGCTTCGATTACTCGCTTTGTTATCCATGTCTGCTGGCGGCATCTAAGCTTTTTCTCGACGATGGAGTAACGTTTGGACTCTGTGATCATATTCGTAAGTTCCATTAGGTTTAGGGGACTCCGGACTTCTAATGACCTTTGCAGATGTGATTTGAAGAGTTCTTTGTTCAAGTGTTGGAATGTTTTGTATACAGGTTTTTGTTTTTGTGCGCTTATGCCTTGGATGCTTATTTTGAAGACACGATGATCCAGCTCTGGCCAATCCTCAAATATGAAATTGATTTTTCCCGCAGTTGACTTATCGTTTGTAACGATATGATCGAGGCACGTATGCGAAACAGGACGAGTAATTGTTTCGTTGTTGATGATAACAGCACCATTAGTATCCAGTACATCCTTGTAAAGCCTTGCTTCTGAGGAATCGGTAATTACATCAATGTTTGTGTCAGCTACTGTAAATAAATTATTTTCTGAGGAATATAGGTTGTCGAGTACCGAGCAGAGATCTTGCGCATTCAGACGGTTCGGGTTATAGAAGGTACCGATTTTAATTTTTTTGCCTACGAGGTTTAATTCGATTATTATAATATTATATTTATCAGGTGTATCGCGTTTAATGATGAAGTTTATTTTATCTTTTACAAAAATAGCTGTCCCACCACCTCTTCCAGGTCTGCAGGAGAATACCGAGTTATAACTCTCAATATTACAATATTTCGATTCCTCAGGATAAATCCATACAATTAAATGTGGCCTTCAATAATCTGCAGTGCTAAAAATCAAAAAAATGTAATCTTGGTTTGCTGGAAAATGTAAAACAAATTTAATTATGCTTTTGACTTTGCTAATTGAATCGTTTATTTTAGAAAGCACATGTGTTTTTGGTGGTACTGTACAATTTAAAAGTAAATACATCTTTTAGTGCAAAAAAAACCTATGTTCCATATCAGCAATGCTATTTGACAGCCTTGAAAATAATCCGTTTAGGTTCTTTCTGCGGTAAATTTCACTCGTGACGGTTGATGGCCTTGTTGATATCACTTGTTGATATATTTTTGGATTCAAAGGTTCATAATACAGTAACAGTTACAGTTGATTCAAAGATTGCCTAACACTGAGTGGTTAGTGTTCGTAAGTTTTCGGTGAAAATTAGGTGTTATTTTGTTGTTTACTATTACATTATATCGTTCTGAAGCCATGTCGTATAGTACAGATGATGCACCATATCCCAAGCGTAGGCGTGGAGTTGTGCACGAAGAAAAATACAAACGGAGCATTATTCGGAATGCTAGGCTCAAAGGATTGCAATACGTCTCGTACAAAGGAAAAAAAGTTCCCAGCAAAGCCGCGCTGAATGATGTAAACTGTAAGTGCAATTTGAAATGCTATTTGAAAGTTACGGATGAAATAAAGCCTGAACTTTGGGAAACATTTTCCTCTTTGGAAAATAAAAACACCCAAGACACGTACCCCCAAGCTTTAGTGGGGGTTAAGCCTGTGAAACGTAGACGCAGAAACCGCAGGCCTAATGTAAATAATGAGCAAGCTCAAGAAAACCCTGATGACTTGCCAAACAAAAAATCCCATTCATACAAGTATGACTTGAAAGTAAATGGTGTTCTTACACAAGTTTGTAGACGTATTTTCTAGAAGGTGTTTGGAACTTCTGACAATAAAATCAAAAGAATAAATAAATTTTCTGCCCTCCACAAAAGCCCTGTAGATATGAGGGGAAAATCTAGAAGTGGAAAAACTCTTCCGGGTAACGTTTGTGTGAGAATACAGCAGCACATTGAGAAATTTGATGTCAAGGAAGCCCATTATGAGTGGAAAACCTAAAAAATATCGTGACGCTAGGCTTGATGTCACAAAAAATGCATGCAATGTTTATTTTAGACAACCCTGATCTAAAAAATAAGTAAAGTATAGTTTCTGCAACAAATACTTTAAAGAGAACTTTGCTTACTGTTTCGGAAGACCACAAGTTGATGTGTGCTCAACTTACGAAAGACTGTCGGCCAAATTGAAAGACAAGGGTTTGAGTGACAATGCTAAAAAATGTAGCTGCTGAAAAAATTATACACTCAAGGCGAGCAAAAAAGTTTCACAAAGCTATGGATGAGGCAAGCAAAAACAAAGATGACAACATGGTCGCATTAACCTTCGACTATATGCAAAACTTACCCTTGCCGCACATACCTTTACAGGAGGTTTTCTATATGAGGCAGCTCTGGGTAAATGTGTTTTCGTTACACGATTTGAAAACTCATTCTTCTAAACTGTATTTCTATCATAAGGGCGAAGTAAACAAAGGCCCAGACGAAGTATATTCAATGCTACTGAACTATTTCAATGATATTCCAGTTAATACGAAGCATCTCGTACTGTTTTGTGATGGGCCATCAGGCCAAAATAAGAATGTGCACTTTTTACTAAACCTCTATGATTCAGGTCGGTTTGTAACAATAACTCGCAACTACCCTGTACGTGGCCACTCATTTTTGGAATTCTCTAGCTATATCCTCATTCACTTCCCGTCTTCACCTGTTTTGCTCTGTGGAGACTTCAACCTTTCTTCCATTGTTTGGGATGATGATTATGTTTTCATCCTGTTCGGTGGTAGTTTATCGTTTGCCCTTTCCTAGTTTCCCTTCATCCAATTCCAATTCAATACTAATGCACATTCCAATAATTTACTTCTAGAACTTATTTTTTCCAACTTGCCAGCCTCTTTACATGTCGCATCTACCTCGCTCTCACCCTTCGTTAATCCAGAACCTTACCATCCACCTCTCTTCATGGAGCTTTCTATCTCCTATCCACCTTCTCCTAGAAATACATCACCTTGCCACTATAGCTTTCTAAAAGCGGATCCATGCAGCATGGATTCTAGTATTAAAGCAGTCAACTGGTATTCTTTCTTCAGTAACCTTAACTTTGAAGAATGCGTTGATAAGGTCTATCTGTTTCTCTCGTACTTAATCACTCAATTCATCCCTTTGTTTCCCCCATGGAAGCCTAAAGACGCTCCTTGGTTCAACTCATATGTTGCTAAAGCCATTAAAGTGAAGGATGCAGCCCGGAGAAAATTCCTTTCCAGTGGCCTCGCTAACGACCTCGCCATTTACAATCAGAGATGTGCTAAGGTTAAGAAAATGACAAAGCTTGCTATTTGTGCTCACGTCAACCATATCGAAGTTGCACTTGAATCCAATCAAACTCGCGCTTTCTGGTCTTATGTTAAAACTTTAAAGAGTTTTCATCATATACCAGCTAGTTTCCGCTACGGTGGCATTGCGTCATCTACCCCTCAGAAGTCCTGTAAACTCGTTGCTTCTTTCTTTTCTTCCTTTTTCCGCATTTAAATGCTTCTCCTTCTTTCTTTCCTTCTTCTTCTTCCTTTTCCTCTCCCGCGATTCGTACCAATCCCTTATCGGTCAAACTGATCTTAAGGAGTCTTGATACCAGTACCGGTGGTGGCCCAGACGGCATTCCAAACTTCCTTGCAAAGTCACTATTCTCGTCTCTCGGTGTCTCTCTGTCAATTATTTATAATTTAAGCTAAGCTACTGGGATTTTCCCTTCCCAGTGGAAAATTACGCATATTCTTCCAATCTTCAAATCTGGGAATCGCAATTCTAATTTGTAACTATCGTCCTATATCTCTCCTTCCCTGTTTTGGGAAAGTCCTTGAAAATATCGTTCTTGATACTCTGGTTCCCCTTATACTTCCATCCTTAGCAGAACAACAACCTGGCCTTGACTACAGTCAAGGCAACAAACAGACGGTGTTTTCATGGATTTCTCTAAAGCGTTGGATTCTGTAGATCATTCACTTTTATTTCAGAAACTTAAAGAGTTCACAATTGATTTCTTGTACTACTGGCTTCTGTCCTATATTTGGGATCGCCCTTGTCTTGGAACTGTCAACTCCTGCATCTCCTCTACGTTTTGCCCCAGTTCAGGTGTACCGCAAGGTTCCGTAATTGGCCTCATTTTGTTCCTAGTATTTGTCAATGATCTTCCCTTTGTTATCACTTCTCTCTATCTGCTTTATGCTGTCAACCTTAAGATCTTTCGGGTAATTGACTCACAATGTGATGTTGGTACCTTATAAAAGTTACCTATTGCGTCTTAGTGAATGATGAAAATAAAACAATCTCTCCTTGAATGTTTCCAAATGCCATCAGATGACATTCTTCTGTAAAAAATTTCCTTTTGTGCAGTGTAACTTCTTAAAGATCTTGGTGTGATTTTTGATTGCAAATTAAAGTTTGACCTCCACATAGCCGGTCAGACACAAAGCCTCTCGCCTTTCAAGGTTCATTTTAAGATCCGCTTCCTCGTTCCAGCATTTCGCCTCCTGTGCGCGCCTTTGCCTTTCATTTGTTCGCAGTAACCTGGAATACTACTCCCAAATATGGAGCCCGCACCACAGGAACCATATTGATACCATCATATTGAGTCGGTTCAACGCAGATTCACATGTTCTCTTTTCATCAAATTCAACCTCCCCACCGTCCCCTATAGCGACCGTCTTCGCACTTTGAAACTCCCTTCCCTCGAATGATGAGTGCATCTTGTACAAGCTTTGTCACGATCACTTACCCCATACATTCGAACATTGAACACTAGTCGCCCTAATAGATCCTCTGATCAATTCCTTGTTCCGTATGCACGCACTGACACCTTCTTCCGCTCTCCCTTACTACGCTTGCCCCGTTTGCATAACCAACTTTGTCTTGGTCCTCTACCGCAGTCGCTTGCCGCTTTTAAACCTAATAATAAAAATAAAATTTATAATTACAATTATTAATCTTGGTAGTTTTCATGTGTTAGCTAGTAAGTAACTAATTACACTATTTTATTTTATTTTATTTGATTATGTCTTGGATTCCTTCTTAACTTTTCTTCATATGTAAATTTCTATTAATAAAAGCATTAGCGCTAATTTGTGTTCAACTTGTAATTGAACTTCTAGTCTGTTTGTTGATACCAAAATAAATAAATATTGCGTAGAGAAGTTTTATAATAAAATTTATTCAATGAAAATTAATATAATGAAAAACTTATCGTTAAAAGCAAAAAATTAATTTTAAATCGGAGTGTCTGAAGCAACAAATAAATCTAAAGAAAAAGAGAAAAGTGCAGAGACTGGAAAAATCATCAAATAAAATCGAGAAATTGGCGATACACACAAGTATTGTGCAACAACAGGACTCATTGTAAATTTTGCCCAAATCGTAAAAAAGTATTGGATTAAAATCAAACTTCTTGTAACTAATGTAGTATATTCAATGCTACTGAACTATTTCAATGATATATCAGTTAATCTTAAGCATCTCATACTGTTTTGTGATGGGCCATCAGGCCAAAATAATAATGTGCATTATTTACTAAACCTCTGTGATTCAGGTTGGTTTGTAACAATAACTCACAACTACCCTGTACGTAGCCACTCATTTTCCCTATGTGACAGAGATTTCGGAAGCATAAAGCGTCTATTGAGAAAGATGGATAGGATTTATTCTTCTTCTTCATAGCACTACAGCCCCTTTCGGGTCTTCACTTCCTGCAAACAGCGCCTCCAACTGTCTCGGTCCGTTGACCACGTCTTCCAATTCTGAAATCCGAGCAGCGATAAACTATCTTCGTCGACCGAGTCAGACCAGCGTTTTCTCGGTTTCCCCACTGGCCACCGGCCTTCAGTTCTCCCAACAAATACCTTCTTGGGTATCCATACGATTCATGTGCCCAGCCCATTGCAGCTTCCGCAGTCTTACAATCCTTGAGACCTCCGGTTCGTCAAAAATTTCATACAGCTCATGGTTGTATCGAATTCACCATTGGTCCCCGTTTAGCTTCGCTTGGATTATTCGCCTCAGGATCCGTCGCTCAAAGGCGTTCAATATATTTGCGGATGCTTGGGTTAAGGGTGCATGTTTTACACCCATAGCATAACACAGGTCTTATCACAGATTTGTATACTTGGAGCTTTGTTTTGGACAGGATTTATACTCCTGCTGAATATGCGGAGCTCATGCTAAAAGCTAGTAAGTCTGGCCGTTTTACTGTATATCACCTTACATCAGACGATGTTGTTAGTTTCAAATCGTGGTGGCCCAAATCATATAAGAAAATGCCAAATTCGGATGAAACATCTGGCAGCAAAGTACCCAAAGAAAATAAGCAGACGTTCAAAGTGTCCAAGTACAAGCAGCTTCCCTACAGCAAGGATACTCCGGGAAAAGTGGTCGTAAGCGAATTCATTGAAGGAATAACATCTACCTTCACATTGCTAAAAACTGCCAGCCCTCCGGAATTACCAACAGAGAAACCTTATCCTTTGGGGAAGGTATGTTTACTTTTATTATACCAAGGTTATTTTAAACGTTAAAATTTTACTTTAACATAACATTTTTGTGGGCTACTTGTATCACAAGTTTTAAAATTTATTGGGTTTTGTACAGTGAGATTTTTGGTTTTCGATATAAAAAAGTTGATGGAATACACTATTGGATATGAAGTCTTCTATGAAACTATAATCCAATGGCCAATAACTGACAAGGAGTTGTCAGAAGACTCGTCAGAAGCTGAATAAGTGAATAAGGCCAGATCTTTGTATATAGACATACTGTAGCGTGTAGTCTACTTGTATTTTTCGATTTAGGCATACTAACATTTTTTATATGTATCTCACAGATGTTTACATTATACTTTGAATGTTTATATTTTGTTTATTATAAAAATAAAACAATTAAAAAAACACTGTTTTCAGGTTTTTGCAAAATTTTTTTTTTGCAAAGACCTACTAGTTTCGCGACGTGTCTGTCCGCCTGTCCGTGCGTCACAGCTAGTTTCCTCAGAAACTATATAAGCTAGAATGCTTAAACTTTGTGAAAAGGTCAGAAATGATGGTCTCTCAAAATTTAAGGTCTTACCAAAAATTTAAAAAAATTTTAAGGGGGTCCACCCTAATAACGAACTAGCCCTTAAACATTTTTTTAAATCAAAGGTAGTTGAGTGGGGTATCAAATGAAAGGTCTTCGTTAGAGCTTTTAGAATCTGAAATAAAAAAATCATTTTATGAATTAGGGGGTCCAGGGGAAGGCAAACGTACCAAAAATTTGTGCCAACAATATTATAAAAAAACTTACATCAAAACGCAATGCATAATTTTATCGATTTTAATAAACATAAGTGAGAAAAACCCAGTAAAACTCACCAAAATAAGCGAGAGTACACTGTCAATAAAAAAAAAACTTTTAAGCACTTTCAACACATTCTGTTTTGTTACACTGGCGCAAATGAACCAATATCGCTCTTAACTTTGCATGGTTGCAGACATTACCAACTTCACGTGTCACAATGACAACAGGAGTGCCATAGCTCGACAATTTTGAAAAAAGCCCTGTGTGTCATTTAACAATTTCGTATCTTTATATGAACGCACCATTAAACTTTTTAATAAATTGTCAATGTCAAAACGTTAGCGAAAGTTAACATTTTCATCATGGTAAAGTTCACGAACTAGCAACTTTGGAAGTTATTAAGAATTACTACCGAAATTCTGAGTCGGTGGTCGCAACTTCCAGAGCACTTACTCCAACTTTCAGCCGTAATAATCGTCCCACCCGACAGATTCAAAGCGCTCAAAGCGAATGAAATATCGCAACTGTAAGTGCATCGAGTCAAAATGAGCCAAATCAGTCGATTCCACGTCGTTCTCAAGAATTGGACATCGCTCAAACGACACTGTGGCATATTTTGCGAAAAGATCTTGGCCTACATGGTTACATGATCAAATTGACTCAAGAACTAAAGCCAGTTGATCATACGAAACGCCGAAACTTCTCCAAGCTTGAAGAAAATGAAGAATTTCATCGAAAAATCATCTTCAGTGATGAAGCTCGTTTCTGGCTCAATGTCTTTATTAATAAGGAAAATATGCATTATTGGTCAGCGACAAATCCCCATGTGCTTCTTGAGACACCGATGCATCCATAAAAATTATTGTTAGGCGCGGTTTTCATTCTAGAGGTGTGATTGGGCCATATTTGTTCGTGGATGAAAACGACTGGCATGTTACCGTCAATAGAGAGCGCTATCGTGATATGTTGGAAGATTATTTGGGGCCAGGATTGGATGAACTTGGCATCAACGATATGTGGTTTCAACAAGACGGTGCAACTAGCCACACAGCACGCCTCACAATCGATTTATTGAAAGGCAAATTTGGTGAACGTGTTATCTCGAGAAATGGTCCGGTCGAACGAGCTGAAAACAACATCCAACGTGAAATTGCCAACGTTTCGGTCGAAATGTCTGCCAGAGTGGTGGCAAATCGGGTCCAAAGAATCGACCGCTGTAACTGGGCTCGTGGTGGTCATATGAAATGTAATGCTTGCACTATACTTACAATAAATTTTAACTCAATATCTCAAATATTTCTGTGTTTTATTAATAGATAAAATTATTATGTCCTTAAAGGAAAACCCTTTATGTCATTTTGTACGTTTTTCCCTTACTTATTTTGTGCTTGTATATGGAGACAGTATCGGCCCCCTTAGGCTTCTACATGATTATTGCTCTATATAATTCGCCACATAGAAGGGTGGCTTTGATGTCAAATTGGTGTAGAAGTATTTTCCTGGAAGCTGTAAGAGAAACTATTGCATTGAACATGTTCTGTCAAATAACCCGGTGAATTTGCCATGGTTTCATATAAAATTGAATGAACTTGAGCGATACGCAAAGCAAAGGTTTTGTGTATATCTTTTCGGTGGTCCTTTCTAGCGCTTTATATTATATCCCACACAGCGACTCCTACCTTCAATCTTTTTACTTCACCGTTGTCGTCCCTTTTCGTGACAAATGTCTACAGATTGTCAATGATATGTAACATCATGCAAGAGGCCGCAATGGTTTTCAAAGCGGAATTTTATCCCGTTGTTAATTGTCCTCTGTATTTCAGGTTTTTCATTTAGGTAGTGCAATGTTGTGTTGCTTCATTCTATATCTTTCAAGAAAATTTAACGATTCGCAACGATGTTGCCGGGTAGATAGTTCCCCAGCAGTGCACATTGTATCAGTGACTCTGCCCTCCAAAACCCAATCGAAAGACAACTGACCGATCTAATTTGCAACATATATCCTCGGGAGTATAAGGTTCCTGCCGAAAGGTAGCGCATACCATAGACATCAGAAATGTTTTTAACTTTGCACGATATTTGAATATCCTGGATGTAGGACGATATTTTAAATAATCTTTTCAAAGCCGCATCAGATATCTGGAAACTAGGAATACGATTTTGAATCTTATTCCAAGTTTCCAGGTATGTGATGTGGCTTTTAAAATATTATTTAAAATATGGTCGTCTTCTTTCTGACATATAAGAACAATATGGAAGTTACATCAAAGGAGCCTAATTTTCTATTCTTGGATCCGATTTGTGTCAGGTTGGTTGGGCAGACAGATATAATTCGGGGATTCAAGAAGAAAATTCGTAGCATTGTTACTTACTTGCGATCATGCGGGATTATCTCAGAGACTTATGGTTGCTATTCAATACTGAAGATAAAGTCTCCTTAGGTATAGGACAGAGACCGGTCCTGTCACTTAGCCTTAGAAAAATTATATACAAAAGTCTACTTTACCAAAGAAACGCCTGTAGATGCGTTCTTGCTACGCTACGCTGATGGCGTAGCAATGTCTATCACTGTCATTCATCAGATGCTGTTGTAGTGGATTTCAGAGTATTAAAAACTAAAGCAGAGGTTACCAACCACTATATCTTGGACAGTCAACTCCGTCGAGGTTCTAATCAGTCCGTTGAGAAGGTGTCTAGAAACGACTCTAGACAACAGCTGATCTGTTAGGCAGGCATGTTATAAAGCCTCCAAAATTATCAAATAATCAGCAGATTTACAGTGAATATTGAAGCCCTCGTAAAACAAAGTGGTGACCAAAACTAACTAACTGCAAAAAAACTGATGCTAGACTTTACTAGAACTAACTGAAAACAGTTAGTTCTAGTAAAGTAGTAACTGAAAACAGTTAGTTCTAGTAAAGATCTGAAAAGATCTACCAGGGAGAAGTGTAGTGGTTTTTGGGATGAACTTCGATGTCCGTTAAGGACAGCAGTGATAGAATCCTACCTTAGTAAGCAACATCGTGTTTGCTAGAACGGCCTTGTTTGGCGATACATACGTGTGCTGGCAGACAGCTTCTATGGTGTCTTGGAGCGGGCTCTCTCCGCTAGCACAAGGGCCTAACACAAAATATTTCGCACGCGTGATTTGATCTAACAAAGATTGGACCAAACGAAAAAGACCGAGGCCCAGAACTAAAGGTAAACTACATAGCGGTTCACTTACCTCTTCTATTTTTACGGCGCGTGATTGGGGGTACGACCTCGTGCTTGATGAGAGAAGTTCTGGCCCACGACAAGAGGTGGTGCATCCCGATGGGTGTGATCCTCCCTATCAGACGTAAGGTCTCTATCCCGGCAAAAGCTCTTACAACGTTAAAAAACTACACCCTGATGGCTGTGTAAATTGAAGGATTGCCAATCATCTTGCTTAGTCTCATACTCATGTAGAGACAGAAAAATGAGAAGACTTAATTTAACGATCCATTGCTTTCTTATAAAATAAGAAGTATATGCATATACAACACTTTTAAATTGATTTCAAAGCCGCGATTCACAAGACGCTGATTGACGTAAATTTTTAGCAACAATTTATTCGAAAAATTTACACCGAATATACTAATAATACAATGATAGCTAAGAAAACAATGCGAAGAACCTCAAGGAAACTTCGGGGCCAGTGGCATGGAGAAGCCCGATGGCAACCCATCCTTGCGGAAGCCTGAAGGAACGATCAATAGCAATCAGTTGGTTGTTATACTGAAGATGAAACTCGAAGGGCTCCGCGGATGCAGGAAGAAAACTAAAGATAATGATTATGAATGAGGAGTTAGCAAAACTCAAGAAGGAATATGAGGAGCTCAGGTTGCGTATCTTGTCCCTCCATGAATTCTGCGTGCAGTATCCATTACGTACAGACGTGTTTTTAATCGCGCCTTTCACATTTTTCAAAATCCGGTCGGAAATTAGGTTTTATTGGGGAGAAGCTTATCATGTCGTCAAAAAAATTGATTCAAGGAATTTATATTGAATATCATATTTTTACTTTGATACATAAAGAAAATGAAGAAATAAATAGCCTACAAAAACTGAAGCTACAAATACAGTCTCTCGAAGAGCAGGTTAAGAAAGGGATGCAATTCATAAACCGCTGCAGTAAAAATAACTTGAACAGAAAACGAAGTTGAAGAAAAATGTGAAGCAAACGATTTCAAAGGAAATTTTAAGTGCTAATGGCGGTCGATACTATCGGATGGTCTAAAAAGTATTGAGCTTCTGTTGTCAATAGATGGTGTTCGTTGTCATATCTCGGGCAATCCTAGTCAGATTGAGTCAAACTGACTTGCGTTTGAAAGATGATACTCTAGTCTACAATTTTCTATGGACAGTTTTGTATTTCGTCATTCGTGGCAAAAGTCGTATTCATTTAAAAATGAGTGAAATTTCTGAAAAAAATCGTTATATTTTACAATATCATTACGATTAAGGTGAGAATACATCGCAAGCTCGTAAAAAAATTTTTGGTGCCTATGCTCCAGATACTCTATCAAAAGTAACAGCCAAGAGATGGTTCGCTCGCTTTTGTTCTGGAAATTTTGATGTCAAAGACTTCACTGACTTAGTCGATGAAAGCTTCCAAAAAATTGAAGAAGACCGACTCATAAGCAGCCGTGAAATTGCTAAGGAACTGAATATCTATCGACAAACAGTTTTGAACCATTTGCGTAAGGCTGGACACACAAAGAAGTTCGACATTTGGGTGCCACATGAATTAACACAAAAAAATTTGATCGACCGAATTTCCATTTGCGAAATGCTAATAAAACGCGGCGAAATCGAACCGTTTTGAAGCAAATCATTACGGACGATAAAAAAATGGCTTAGATACGAGAAGGTCGTTCAAAAAAGATCATGGTCAAAACAAGGTGAATCATCACAAACGACTTCAAAGCCAGGATTGACACCAAATAAGGTTATGCTGTGTGTATGATGGGATTGGAAGAGAATTGTTTATCATGAGGTGCTAGAATCTGGCCAAACACTCAATTTGGCTCTGTACTATCAGCAATTAACCAGATTGCAACAACCAATTCAAAAAACCAGCCAGAATTGATCAATAGAAAGGGCGTTGTCTTCGATCATGAATGCCAGACCACACACATCTTTGATGACCTGGCAAAAATTGACAGAGGTTGGCTGGGAAGTTTTGACGCATCCACCGTATAGTCCAGACCTTGCACCATCAGACTACCATTTGTTTCGGTCTCTGCAAAACTTCCTTAATGAAAAGAAATTCACTTCAAAAAGGGGCTGTGAAAATCACTTGGCCAAGTTTTTCACCGATAAATCACAGAAGTTCTACACAGATGGAATAATGACTCTACCCAAAAAATGGCAAAAGGTCATAGATAATAATGGACAATATCTACTTGCATAAAATCTATTTTAAATAAACGAAATATTCAATCAGGAAATGGAAAAAAGGTTCAAGTCTTTTTAGACGTACTAATATTTTGCAGCGCTGGAAGGACTGACAGATGATATGAAAATTCAAGAACACAGCAAAGGCAATTCCGATGAAGAAAATAAAGCAAATTTTATTCAATATTAAAAAAATAAAAACAGGGTGATACAACCAACATGCGTTTTGGCTAGTTCCTTGGATAAAGTCAGCAGCAAGGTAGAAAAAGTTCCACCAATAAGTGTATTTGGATAAAGCGGAAGAGATATAGTTCGGCTATTGCTACCCGAAAATAAATCAAGCAATTTTGAAATTTAAAAAGTAAACACAGGGAAATTAAGAATGAAAATGAAATCACTAGCTGACTTCAAGCCAGTCAAAGATACTTTGAATTCTAGGAAGGTTTTACACTTCACCTATACCCCAAAAAATGAAAAAATTAGGCTTTTTTGTTGAAGAGACTAGACTGCAGAGAAAACACGGTCGATTTCCTGAATGTGCCCTGATTAAAACATTGCAACAAAGAGATCAAACGTTGTAAGGAAAAATTTACTGCTTTTTTCAGTACAAATTTCTTACAAAAGCAGTCCAAGTGCCCTCCAATAGGTAAGATACTCGAATTTCAGTGTGGTGAGGTGGGAACGCCTCACATTTTAATAAAATCATCCAATAAAATTAGTTTACTTTCTCATTTTTGCTTCTAACTCTTGGTTTAATTCAAATGTCGATTAAATTTCTACATAAATCAATGCTTTGACCTATTATAAGTCTAGTGAATTCGTCTTTGTTTCATTATTCACCGTTTTGATTTCACCATAGTATTGCCATTATTTTGGACACTACGACAACAAAGAACATCTTCTAGCACCATGCATGCATTTTACGAATTGATTAACTATCTATTAATCTGGAACTCCCGAAAAAAACGACCCAGACCGAAGTATTATTGATGTGATACCATCAATCATTTGGGCCGTTTACAACATTTTTCCAGTAAATATGATCACTGTTCCCATCATTTCAACTGATGATCCTAAAAATAACACTGGAGTGAAGTGATCACTAGTGCAATCTACTCATCATTGCGTGATTATTGCTTGCACGAATCAAAGAATCGATGATCCATGAATGATGCATTCTGATAGCTTCGCTATATTCGGGATCTCTGCTTCTAAGGCAATGCGTTGGAAAGATCAATATTAATCCCTAAAGGCTGACACACTAAGGTCAAACCCTTTGATCCGTTGACGCTAAACAAAGCCTTCGCGATGAAAAGACCAAATTTTTTACTACTCGTAGATCTCAAAAATTTTGATTGGTTTCGTGGGATTTGTTTTATTGCTTGCAGCAGTTTAGATACGAGTTCAAATCTTGGCGGGATTTTAGGATGGAACAGATTGGAGTATCTTTGAGCGGTATCTCTTATGGATGACGATAAAAATTTATTGAAATTGAATGTTGAAAATCCCTCTCTAGTTTTCGCCATTAAACAAACTTTAACTTTGCACAATTTGCTTAAATTCTTTGATCGATTGATTAACAGGATCGGCAAAAAAATGCATCTAATGGATAAATCGACACAAGCGGATTAGATTAATTGTCTTAAAACGGTCGAAACTCGAGTGATTGGATTAATTATTGCCGATCGCGCTTTCGCAAATATTTCATCATTACGAGAATCACTTAAGATCGTTGTAGGTTGATTGTGTTTGTTGCTGTGCAGGCGTTTGGAAAGTCGAATTAGAAAGATTACGTTTTGTTTTCGTTTTTAGTCTTCAATCAATGAAACAATGAACTTTTCACAATGAATGATTTTTCGTTTTTCTCGCACTTTGGGGTGAGATGAAAAATTGCTTTAAGCCTGGATATGGTTCAAACGATCATCAACGCATTATTTATGTGTCATAGATCGATTGAATGGAATTTTCAAGGAAATTAACATTCTTATCGGATTAACGTTAATTTGTCGATTTATTGGTTGACCCAATTTCGTCAAAAAAAGTGTTTTAATCCACACACAAAGAGTCGCATTAGTCCTCGCTTACACTCAATTTAATTCACTGACAACTCGCCAGCGATTAGATATTAACTTTCTTTAATTGTTTTTAAAGCCGTTAAAAATTCGATATTTTGTGCATGTAAAGAAGGGGTCCATTGGTTCGGATGGATAATAACGTACTGTACTTATATGGAATTAAGATTAGAAGAGCATAGATTGATGGGTCATTAATTTTGATTGAATGCAGTGAATAAGATTCTTATTCCCTTCTCGGATGGTGTGACCAACGCAATAGGATGAAGCTTTAAGTGTGGTAAATGGATTTTAGTTAATTTAGTTGCACGAAGATTAATGAGCAGTAGATGTAGTTGCACTAGCAATTTATAATTTTCAATAGTTTACGTCTGGCAACCAATTTTCTTACCAGTATTTCATACCCAACTCAGCTTTCATAAATGAAATCTCATTCATCTCTTACGTAAATAACGTCCATTTTCAAGGTCTTACTGATAAGAAAGCTGAAAATTACTACGTGTGTGTCATAAAAGTCTTGGATTCATCTTAGAAAAACTGTTGTGAGTAGAAAACAATCAAAACACCCAAAAATCTATGCATAAACATTAAAACAAGATACGGTTGTCTGTACACTATCAAAATTATATGGACAGTATTTAAATCACATTTATGACCATCATAATTTCATATGTAAATAAATCATATCCACATGTGTACTAGCTTGTACTATACCAGTATGTACGAGTACATGAAACGTTGGTTTAAAATTGTCGCTGAAATTTTGTAACTAATGTAGATTGTTTGTTTATTTGAATTGTATGGGCAACTGGAAATTCAATTGTCTATGTTAATACTTTACAGGCTAGCTGCGTGCTTGGGAGTCGTTTTGGGCCTGGTGACATCAGCCTCTTCAGATTTATCAACAAAAGAGAAAATCAGGGTAAGTTTATGAATCATTGATAGTAGTTTTTTGAAGTTGTATACTAAAAATGCAAATTTTTGATTTTAAAATTATATTGAATGTTTAGTTTTAATTTGGTCGAAATTTTGTATTTTGTCTCCCTCATATTAAAACAAGATGGGTAAACAGCGCTATGCTCTTGTCAGAAGGATTTTGTACTCAACGTTGGACATGTAGACACCAACAAACCATTAAGGGTTCTTTCTGATCTCCAATGTTGATCATTTCAAAAACATATTTTTTTATTTTGCAAGTAAATACCATTAAAAACTCCACCATAGACGGTCCCAAGCCTGTTTGAGAAAGGAGGAGGGAATCCCCTTGTTTCCGCAACCCACAGTTGCCATGACTTCTTAGTACGAACCCCTCAATTAAATAGTAGTAAATATTCTCGGGGTCGCACGTTTGGTTTACTGGTTCCCTAATAATGGAACATTACATGCCGAGCAATGCCAACAACCGTAAATACATCTACATCTCTGCAACTAAATCCTACTTACACCTCCTTTGTGGGGACGTAAGAGGGTGTAAGCGAATCTTCCGCGCCTGATAATGGAATCGATGTAATAACCATGCCGTCGGAATGGAGGTTGGAGGACGGACTAACTCTCTGTCCCTGGAAAACCCTAAAAAGAATCGAAACCTGCAGATGGGCCTCAGAATCGATTGGACTCACCGCAACGACCTCGTGAACGGAAAAAGGACTATGGTGTTGGATGCTGGAATGTCAGATTACTCAATTACCTTTTACAACTGACTAGTCAACATAAATTTCAAATACTAGCAATCTAGGAAACGAACTGAACTGGAAAAGCCATTGAAGACATGAGATTGCACACAATATTCAAAAGTGGGAAGCCTACTGAAAAACGAGAATTTAGAGTGGCCTTCATTGTGGATAGGGTCACACGTTATTGCTTTTAAGGCAATAAATGAACGGTTGAGTGGGATCCGTATAATTCGTAGAAAATTCTTCTTCGACCCGTATAAAATTCTTCAAAATCTGGCTGATTAACCTTGCAACTGCCACGTGGGGTGTCAACAGCACTCCATGCTAAATTTTCTCTATATATTTCATATTTAAGGTTGGCAACAGTGTCAAGCTTCACCTTACCTTTCAATTATGTTATCCACTATAGATTTATTTGTGTTTTGAGTTTGGTGTTGGTTTTCACTGCTTGTAACGTCGCTTTATCTTGTGAAATAAGTGTTAAGGTGCCCACAGATCCCCAAGTAGCAGTTAAAGTATTTGAATTTTCCAATAAACAGGCTAGTATTTGAGTTATTTTTAAGCATAACTTTGTTGTAATTCTTTGTATTAGATTATCAATTTACTCATGGATTGGTACGAACGAGAGCAAAATCGTCTGCGACGGCTTCTCGAAGAGTTGGATGAAGATGATGATACAGGAGTGATTGATGAATCATCGGACTCTGAAGTTGACTCTTGCAACTTGAGTTATCATGATTCTGAATCGGAAAGCTCTGCGGAAACTGACAATGAAGATGATTTGATGAATCCTACAAATGTAAGTACTTTTTTGAGAAAAGATGGAACAACTAGATGGAGAACTACATCGGCTAACAGAAATGTTCGCACCTGTGCTCAAAACATTGTTGTCCATTTGCCTGGGGTACAGCCACATGCAAAAAATTGCAAGTTAGTTTTGGAATGTTGGGATTTATTCATAAACTCCTGAAACTGAAACTCCTGAAACAAGCAAATAATAAGCATAGTTATCCAACAAGCATTGCTGAAGTAAAAGCATTATTTGGATTGCTGTACATTGCCGGATCTATTCGATCTAGACGGCAAAATATGGAAGATTTGTGGTCGGAAGGAAGATTGGGTATAGAAATCTTTAGAACAACAATGAGCCTCCACAGGTATTTTATGCTACTAAAGTGTATTCGATTTGATGACATAGACACGCGGAGTGAACGACGTCAAATAGATAAACTTGCTCCTTTCCGAGAAGTTTTTCTAGTTTTTCAAGATAATTGTGTAAAGATGTACTCAATATCTGAATATTGTACGGTGGATGAGCAATGGGTTGCATTTAGAGGGCGCTGTTCATTTCGCCAATACATACCAAGTAAGCCAGCTAAATATGGTATAAAAATATTTAGCATTGCAGATGCTAAAACTTGGTACTCCTTCACATTCGAAATCTATGTAGGCCAACAGCCTAAAGGGCCATATGCACAATCAAACAATGCAAATAGCATTGTCATGCGGCTAGCTCAGCCTATTTTGGGTTCTGGTCGAAATATAACCGGCGATAACTGGTTTTCCAGTATTCCACTTACGTTAGAGTTACTACGAAATAAATTAACGTATGTGGGAACTGTGCGCAAAAATAAAAGGGAGCTACAAAAAAATTTTATACAAACGAAAGGCAGGGCTGCTAAAAGTTCAGAATTTGGATTCACAGACAACATGACTATATTATCTTATGTGCCCAAACGAAATAAAAACGTAGTGATGGTGTCCTCAATGCATTTAGAAGACAATTCAATTGATGTTACCACAGGAGATAAAAGTCTTCCAAATATAATTACCTTTTATAACTCAACCATATTCGGAGTTGATAAAGTTGATGAGCTTTGTAGCTCATACTCCACATCCCGAGCATGCAGAAGATGGCCATTAGTTGTGTTCTATAGAATGTTAGACATCGCTGGAATCAACAGCTATATTATTCACACTGCCAATAACAACCAAAGTAAACAAATTCAACGGAGAAAGTACCTACATGACTTGGGATTTGAGCTTGTGAAGGACTGGCTAAAAAACAGAGAAGCAAACCCCCACATACCACGTGCAATACGCGATAGAATCAAAAATTATATTGAAGTTTATAATGAAACTAGTGGAAAGACTAGTCGAATCATTGCCTACAAACGACAAAAAATAGTTCTAGGCGATTTCAACGCTAAGGTTGGCAATGAGCTATCTCATCGGGGAACGACTGGAGGATATAGCCTCCACAATGAAACAAATGACAACGGCAAACGCCTGATTGACTTTGCATGTAGCAGAAATCTAGTCATACGTTCAACTTGCTCTTCTCATCGACGCATTCATAAAATGACCTGGGTATTACCGGATGGCCACACACAAAACCAGATTGACCATGTTCTGATACAACAACGCTGAGCCTCGAGCATACTTGACGTCCGTACATGCCGAGGAACACCAATTATAACTCAGATCATTGCTTGATTGAATTGACTTATCGATGTTCGTATGTCAAAGCCATATTCGGCGAAGATCAGCCCGCTACAAAAATTTGACATCGAAAGGCCAACAATTTCACGGAGACCTTCGACAATCAGCTGGCTCTCATCTTACCAGACGCATCGGCAAAGGCCAGCAACGAGCTCTGGATGGAAGTGAAAGTGGTTATTAAGACTATGGCAGAACAGACGATTAGACATCAAGCCCGGCGCAAGAGGAATGGTTGGTTCGATGAATAGTGCCAGAATGATAAAAAGAAACAGGCGTACAAAGAATACGTAGGCAGGAAAACCAGGACGAAAAGAGAAAGACATTAAGAAAAGAAAATACTATGACGACCAATTGAGAAGTATAGATGTAAGCCTAGCGAGCAACAACACACGACAAGCATACAAAGTAGTGAAAAGCATGAAACGTGGTATTAGCCCAAAACCACGCCATGTCGCGATGAAATCGGCAATATCATCGCTGATGAAACCAAGATAAAGGAAAGATGGGCATCATATTTCAAGAACCTCCCTCATCCTCCGCACAGCTCCAGAGCATCGGAGATGTCTGCGAAGACCTCCGATTGGCCCCATCAACCCTGGATGAAGTTTGTTTCATCATCAAACCCTTAAAAAAATAATAAAGTGCCGGACATCGATAAGATTATAGTGGAGCTCATCAAATATGGTGGCAGTAGTGTTTATAAAGCTATTCAGAAAGTTATCCAGCACATTTGGCAACAAGAACATATGCCGAAAGAGTGGAGCCAATCAATTAAATTCCCTACCCAAAAGAGATGACAAGCTACAGTGCGAAAATTATAGAAGCATACCACTACTTTGTACGGTGTACAAAATATTTTCAAAGAAAATCAGATCATACGCCGACACTATCATTGGGGAGTATCAAGGTGGTTTTAGAGCATGTAGATCGACGATAGATCAGTTGTTCACTGTCAATCAGGTACTTGAAAAGTGCTGGGAGATCAACATAGACGTTCACCAAATTTTCGTTGACTTCAGCAAGCGTACGACAGTATTGATCGTAACGTACTATACCAAATAATGCTTTGCTGCGGCTTCCCAGCCAAATTAGTCCGTCCTACTAAAATGACAATGACGTCGATGACCTCCCAAGTTTGCATCAATAACCAACTCACCCATGCCTTTGACACAAATATTGGACTAAAACCGGGAGATGGGCTGGCCCCCTTGCTATTCAATTTGGCTCTGGCGTACTTCATAAGGAAGCCACCTGTCGATACACAAGGTACATAGCTATACAAGTCGAATCCAGTAGTGGCCTATGCGGATGATATCAACATTCTGTCACGGTTGTTAACAACTGCCAAATAACTCTTCCTGAAACTCGACAGCGAAGCAAAACTTGTAGGGCTACAAATCAATGAAAACAAGTTGGGTAGACAGACCTATGCTCATGTCAGAAGGGTTTTGTACTCAACTTACAAAATGCCGTAACCAGCAACGAATAAAATTAAGAAACACGTCAGGTTCGAGGATCATACTATTATTAACTAAGTTGAAAGAATTTTGAATTCTGAGGTATTTGTTAAAGTTATACCCATAAATATCTCGCTTGATAATTTTTTCAGATTTTTTTAGATCACGGGTGTCCATTCGCGAGGGAGAAAACACATTTTTCATGTATTTCCCCCCACCCCTCTGTGCCCCTACTGAAGCAAAAACGGTCAGTTTAAGAACTGTTTTGAAAAGCTCTCATAGAGTACTTTCAGTTGATACTCATATCGGCTACCTTTCATGAAATTTTTTTCAGGGGCCACTCCTCTGTACTGTAAGCATCGATTCATGGCCTTTTTTTTCGAATCCTAGAATGGCTACAAAGCCCTTTTGCTGGGAGCTCTCTCCTGCCTCTTCGACTTGTTTCAATTGTATGTAGTCATCCTCATGATATCTATCATTCCTGAAATTTTCATGCAAATCCTAGCAAAGCTGTAGTGTCTAAGTCAGTAAAAAGCGCATATGGCTCCATAGTCATATGTTTCCATAGTAATACAGGGCACATTGTTCCATAGTAATACAGGAAAATTCAAATCGCTATTTACTATTCGATCTTTATGAAACTTTCAGAAAAGATCAATCTTATAAATAGTCATCTGTTTGCTAAATTTTATTGAATTTAAGGGTACCATTTAGATTTTATTCAAGAAAACATAAAATCGATAAATCATACTATTACTAACAAAGTTGAGTGAATTTCGACTTCTTATGTATTTGTTGTTGTTGTACTCATTAAGGCCTACATTCATGTTTTTTTTCAGATTTTTCGGCTGGAAGGTGTCCAATCGCGAGGGGGGGGTACGCGAAAAGTTCGTACATTTCCCCTTCCCCTGCCCCCCTCGGTACTCATAAGGCAATTCTAAAACCTGTTTTGAAAAGATCTCATTGAGACCTTTCCAATGATACCCTACTCGACTACCAATGGTGAAAAATTTTTTTTGAGGGGTCAACTCCCTATATGGGGAGACCCCCCTTAAACCCCTTTGAAAAATTTTTTCACCCTTGAACTTTCAAGAGGTCACCACTTCTGACCTTTCCACAAAGTTTCATGGCTGTAGCCTCTATAGTTACCGAGAAAAAGTGCTGTGACATACAGACGGACGGACGGACGGACGGACGGACGGACGGACAGACGGACACAGGTCGTGATTGCAATAGGGTTTTGTATTTTAGTACAAAACCCTAATAAAACAAAGCTCATGAGGCAGTCGAGGAAAAATAGCTCAAATATACAAAATATCACACTTGGCGAATGCAGTATCGAAAATGTTAGCGAATTTGTGTATTTAGGTGCCAAAATAATGATACCGGGAAATGAAAGAGACGAGATACGCCGAAGAATACAGCTCGCAAATAAAATATTTCATTCAGATTTGACGAGTTTGAAGAGCAGCTGCATACACTGGAAAACAAAACTCCAAGTATACAAACCTGTAATAAGACCTGTGTTATGCTATGGGTGTAAAACATGGACCCTAACCCAAGCATCCGCAAATATATTGAGCGTCTTTGAGCGACGATTCCTGGGGCGAATAATGGGAGTGAAGCTAGACGGGAAACAATGGCGAATTCGATACAACCATGAGCTGTATGAAATTTTTGACGAACCGGAGGTCTCAACGATTGTAAGACTGCGAAAGCTGCAATGGGCTGGCCACATGAACCGGATAGACGAACAACGGATACCCAAAAAGGTATTCGTAGGGTGAACTGAAGGCTGGAGACCAGTGGGGAAACCGAGGAAACGCTTGTCTGACTCGGTCGACGAAAACAGTTCATCACTGCTCGGATTTCGAAATTGGAGAACGCGGTCAATGGATCGAGACAGTTGGAGGTGCTATTTGCAGGAAGCGAAGGCCTGAGAGGGGCTGTAGTGCTAAGAATAACAAGAAGAAGAATAGCATCGAAAAAAAGTCCAGTTTGGAATAAAAAAAAGATAAGTTAATGTGCACGGTCAAAACATACACGTGAGAATAAAATCAAATAACATCTAAATTAGAAAACATAATTGTGAGTTTTTATTTCACAAAACGAATGGATGACCACTGAATATCGATTTTCGCAATTAAAAAGAAAACTTTTAATAGAAACACTCGTGTCGTAACGCATTTCTGAGTATGCTACCAAAAATACACAACAAGGCGGATAAAACGTCAGGAAATCATCCCAACGATCCAAAGAGTGATACACCAGTGGAGCCCCAGCAGCCTGTATGTAACACTTTGCATTTAAAGCTCCCGGAATTTCTCATGGATAATTCCGCGCTGTGGTTTTATCAAATTAAGTCACAATTCACAGTAGCTAAAGTGACATCGGATCGGCTCAAATTTCATCATAGAGTTAACCAACTGCCGGTGAATACCGCATGCAAAGCTTTTGATATCATTATAGATGATAAATTGAAGAATTTGCTGATAGCGAACAGACCAAGCTAAGAAAATTATTGTCACAAATGCAATTGGGTGATAGGAAACCTTAATTTTTACTGTCTGCAATGAGACAATTATCATCAGCAGCTGTCAGCGATGATATCTTCAAAACTCTATGACTACAGAGCTTGCCCGAAACTATACGTGTGATTCTATCTGTATCATCGGAACCATTACTTGGTTCAGCGAAAATTGTTGATACAATTTGGGAATCAACTGACTTCCATTAGCTTTATGCAACTGCAAACCGTACAACCTTTAACAAAAATACTAGATCATTTCAAAGGCACAAAAGCCCAAATACAAGAACTGCTGGTATGATCATAAGTTTGGACAAAATTCAATCAAATGTGTGCCACTTTGCCAATTCAGGAGTTTGGAAAACTAAAGCATCAAGTTTGTTTCGAAGCGAACAAATTTGGCGCATCCATACCGTTTATATCAAATTTTGTATGATGATAACAAGTCTTGTTATTAGTCAGAATGTGGTAGCATTTTGCACGAACTGTCGAACCATGCGAAACAGCGGGGATGAAATTAGTTTTTTCGTTTGTTGAGCTCCGACGTACCAGGCGCCTAAGCCTGCGATGGAGCAGGCTGCCGTGCCTGCGGTGGACCAGGTACCCATGTCTGCGGTGGAGCAGGCGCCCATGCCTGCGGTGGAACATGTGCCCTTGCCAGCGGCGTAGCAGCCTCTGCAGCCAATATGTAAGCCGGAGCACTGTTTTCTACTATACGGTCTGCTATCTTTGCCAGTTTGTAGAGTTCAGAGTCCTCGCAAGCAGCCAGAATTCACCTGACGTTCACTGGTAGCCACTTTATCTACAATGTTTACAAGATGTCCTCAGACAGATCCCATGGTGCGAAGTTTTGCACCTCTCGAGGTAGTTGTGACGGTTGTTTTCCGTCCAGGTCTGCCTCTGTGAGTAATCGGTTTAGCTGTCGCTCCTGATGTTCGGAGAATCTGGTGACAATATTCCGTTCAAGCGTACCGTATTTGTTCGTGACTGGTGGCGAACGGATAATGTCGAATACTTGCTGCAGGATATCGGTTATTAGTGAGAAAGTGCGCTTCGGCCTGCACAAACCAAAGCGTTGGGTCGCTTTACCAAAATGGTGGCAATTTGACAGAAGCAACTTCCGCCGACGGTGAAAAGTTTGTTGCTGTGACAACTGGTGGCAGCAATATGGGTGAATATATCACGTCCTTGTTCGGTTCGTATGACGTATCGAGCAATGTGATGTTGTCACGCATTGTTGGCTGCGGTGTATGTTGCACGGACATGCTCTGTGTCTTATTCTCAGTCGAAATACTAGGATGGTATTGTCCTCAGAAGATGAAAATTGGAGGACCGGTAAATACGTTGTAAACAGTGTCTCCGACAAACATGTGACGATTGAGGTTATGTTTGGGTGCTCCCCTAGTTGGGGTTCAGGTCGACGAAAGGGTCACCAATTGTGGCCGTCTATATACCCGGTGGACCAAGACGAACACAACGCAGTCTTATGACTCACTCAATGTGATAACTAAACAATTTATTGCGGAATTTAATATACTATAAAGTTCAACAAAGAAAATATAACTTGTCAATTCCTATTCGAGTCGCGACCAAAAAAAGAGAGAATGAGCAGCGGATTGTCAGTTCGCTCGTAGCCAGATGTGAGTTGTTAGATTTCCTCGAGACGATGTCAGTGCCACTCCGTGGTGCAGTGGCGGATCCAGAGATGATTCTTGGGGGGGGGAAATTGAATTTATCCTTCGATTTGGGGTTCAAACTTATTATTGCGAGAGAAATACAGTACAAATTATGAAACAAAAATTATCAATTCCAATTTTTAGGTAAACAAAGTGGTTATATTCGAAAAGTCAACCATATGCATGCATTACAGAGTGGCTCATTTTATTAGAAATTCAAACAGAAAAATGCTTTTACATTGCGTGTTTCATAACGCTAAACGATGGCTGCCAAGTTTTGCGAATCTTTCAATGACTTCTTCGGCGGTGATTTCGATGTCATGATGCGTCTGAAGCAACGCTAATCCAACTAGTCTTTCTTGAAGCATGGTCGTCCTAAGCCATGTTTTAATGCGGCGAAGATAAGAGAAAGATCGTTCAGAGCTCGCGTTTGTTACGGGAAGTGTACATAATACTCGGAGATAGGTGTGGATTGTTGGGAATATGTCGACATCACATTTTCTTAATGTTTCCAGTGCAGAAGTTGGAATTTCGCTGCCTTCAATTTTTTGTTGCTGCTGCCAGTGACATTGCCAGTAGCTCAATTCACCTTTGAATTTCAATTTTTGTACGCTTTTGTCATCATCCAGAAGATTCCCGAATCTTTCTATCAAGCATCCGATTAGATCATCGATTTCGTTTTCTTTTAAAAGACTTTCTTTTTCTGGGAGCAACACACTCAATTGGTAACCATCCAAAACTTCTTGTGAAAAACGAGCTTCCAAATCTTCTTTGATGGTATCCAGCAGAGGTATGTAGACAGGGACCCTGTAGTAATCTTCGCAAGTTTTCACGTCGTAATTTTCGCGTTTCGTTTGCCAACCACATGTTCTCGGTTTCGCTTCGTCAACATCGAGTTTTTCCGCCATTTTCTTGGCATCTGAATAAATCAGTCGGAATATTTCATCAACTTTTTCCCTCTTTTTTCCCAACGTGGCAAGCAACGTCCTAATCATTTTTGATGCCTTCGCCAAATCTATTGCTTCCTTCTGAAGAACTACGCTAAGCGAATGGGTGAGCGATAGAATGTCGCTAAGACAGAAGAGCCCGACGATAAATTCGAACTTGCACAAAGCCGATATGAGAATTGTTGCTTTGCCTGCTGTTTCTCTGTTCTTCCACTCACTGATTTTTGACAGAGCTTCGATGATCAACGGTAACTTCGCAACAAATTGAAGGACAGCATCGTGTCTCTCTACCCATCTTGTTTCACACAACTGGACAATTTTTTCACCAAGTATCTTTGCTAATACAGTCACACGTTTTGGAAATGAGTTCTTGAAGAATTTGTCGACTTCTCGTATGGCACTGGCAACGTTTGCGATTAATCGTACTTTCACTGACTTTGAAATAGTGTTGTTGAGTTTGTGCGAGAAACACGGAGTCATGACAGCATTTTTTGCTTCTTTCCGAATTTCGTTGACTGCTCCGATATCTGACAGCATGACGGCACATCCATCAGTCCCTATCGAAGCGCATTTGTCCATTCGGAGATTCATTTTCTTCATGTCTCCAAGAACAAGCCCCCCGATGGCAGATCCAGTTAGAGACAATTCTTCGTCGGTTCGGTCATTTTTTCCAGCAGTCCTGTAAGCCATTAATCCATCTTCATCCTCGCTTTCTTCTGATTCTGTGCCCTCCGCGAGAGTATTCTTCGAAAGTTGACCGAATGCGTCCAAAAAAGATACAAAGTCTTCTCGTATGCATGCTTCGCCAGGAGAAAAATCGACGTATCTGAGTACAACGCTAATCTGTAACGAGAAACATCATTCTTCTGTAAATTTCTGTTCATTTTCTTGGGAACAACCTCTATCCGATATTTCAGACAATAGGCATCAATTATTATTATTAATAATTGGCAGGATTAAAGTATTACCTGAGGTTTTCCCGACAGATCTGGAGATTCATCGAAAACAATCGTGTAAAACTCAGCACGAGCCACTCGTTGCAAAATTTTGTCCAGTATCTCTGCCCTGCAGCATTCAATTAGTTGGTTCTGAATCGTTTTACTGGTATAGGTCGCTCTTGAAGATGTGGTCCCAAGGTGATGCTCCAGAGTTGTGTCACCTGAATCGATTCTGAATCTCAGCAAAGCCCTGAAATTCCCTTCGTTTTGCACGGGCGTTTTATTTTTTTTGAATATCTCCGTCATCTCTATGCCCACGAAGTGGAATGTTCTGCTTTCCGCAAAAAATGACCGTTTTCGCAATGGGGATGAGTCGTTTTCTGTTCTCTTGCGTTTCCGAAAGATGGTTTTCGTCGAGAAGATTACGGACGCTTCGTTGTGGATTGTGATAGTTTCTCACGAAGTCCTTCCCAGTTGCCATTGCATTCTTATGGTACATATTTTCAGAATGAATTTCTAACACACCCTTGATCCCAACCAAATTTTTGAAATCAGTCAACGGCTGCGTGACAAGTACCCCAAGCGAAGTATTCCCCCGATAACCTCCTTGATTTCGAGGCGTAAACCATGGACAATATTTGCAGAATAGCCCTTTCTTCACGTCAGATAGTACGAGCCACTCTGCGTGAGAATCCAAGTGTTTGGAAGAGACGTAGTGTTTTATTTCTTTGTCAGAAACAACTCTCGACGAAAATGGGAAAGTATAATTTTTTGGAGGAGTCCAGGGATTTTCAAGTAAAATTTGTTTCACGTGATCGTCAATTTTTTGTCCCACGAAATTACCAACATCATTGGAAATGTTTACAGCAATGGTAGAAACTTGCACTATGTCGGAGTTTCTGGACGAAGACGGTGTTTCGCTGCCCGAATTGTCAATGCCTTCATCATGTTTAGGTGAACTGTGCGTCACTGCACGAGGAACCTCGTTTTTTTCTCGATGTACTGTCGCAACATCTTCATCTTCATCTAGTTTTCTTTTTTTCGCAGTTGCAGAGTAAAAGTAGTCCGAGATGGACTTTTGTCGAGATGACTGTAAAATAGGAATTATAAATATAAATTCAAGTTTCAATACTAATCATTCCGTCGGTTTGAAATAATGAGTGTATCTAGGTATAATATGAGAATATGAATTATGAAACGTAAAGATTTTAAAAATAAAGAAAATGACGTCGAAAATAATGTCGAATGACTTTTTTTTTCAAAATTCTCATTCTACTCGTATATTGAGATTCCTGTTACGGTTTGTTACGGAACACCAAGTTAAAACACGGGTTCTATATGCAAAATTGGCTACTGCTATTGTTGAATGAGCAAACCTAACCTCAATTTTTATGTAAACACTCGTTTGTATAATGTCAGTAAAATTTCACCACGCACAAAAATGAACAGTAAAATCGAAACAACATCGATACTTGCCATTTTTTGGCGAGATAAACGGATTTAAATAGTACCAATTGTACTCAAGACTTCGACTCTTTCTCGATTCAGAATTTAGTACTTCCGCTGTGAGTCGCCCAGAAAAGGGTTAAATAAATTTGGGCAGGTCATATAATGCAATTTGTGATAGTATCTTGTTGTGATTTCCATAGCGTATTTGGTGAGAAGAGTGCACTGATCTATACTACACACTGGATAGGTGACGCGTTTAAACTACACGGCACCACTAGATTTCAATTATATATATCATTTCATATCTAATTATAGCATATATATGATACTAATTGAAAAAGCGCCTCTAAATCCGTACTTTATTGAATTGATTTCAATGACACTTCATAAGACGATTCGAATTTCGCGCCATTCACATTTCAGAATGCAAAAATTCCTCACGCAACATGGCGCTCAAAGTGTCCCATCGCTGTTATAGGCAGAAGCTAGCCGTAGCTTATCCAGTGATAAATAGAGATCAGTGAAAGAGTGTCACTGTTGTATTTTCATTTTTTTTATTGCAGAGAATATTTTTCTAGGAAACAAGTGAAATTTTCAGGTTCTGCGGTTCCAAGGGGGGGGGGGGGGGAAATTTCCCTAATTCCCCCCCGTGGATCCACCGCTGCCGTGGTGAGAATGGTGTTCATGATCGCCACTGCTACTGCTGCGTCAGAACGTCTGCTACTTTCTGGACAACCCTCGTAGTATCATAAAATGCAATCTTCTGACTATTTTGCTCGAATGTTAGTGTTAATATACGAGTATGCATAGCCCATGATTGAGTAACAAACAGAAACTGATATAGGAGTATTGTACTACAATGTGTTGCATTTTATTTGCAACCTCAATAACTTGAAACCAACCGCAGGCCGATTCGTGTTGAGAAGAAATTGTCCTTTATCGTTATTTGAGTTGCACGTCCTTCAGATGGTACCTTATAATAATTAAATCTATCGATTCGGTGAAAGCAGAATTCTTCTACCTTTTTTCTTTCACAAGTTAGGGGTGAAGTTAAAAAATAAGTCTAAGCAATCTGCTAATGATTGGTTGAATTCAAGACTCCTTATCTATTTTCATTTGCAATAAAACTATAACAAATATAATTGCATTTCATCCTTACGACCGTCATTAACCAATTTCTGGCCATAAGCTTCTGTGGTTTAACCCAAGACCAGATGACTTCCTTAAAACAAAAATTGATTAATCCATTTAATTTTTCTGCTGAAATCATTCAAAAGATTTATATCTTCTTTTTTAAATTTGCTTTAAAATCAAGGTCTATCCGTTGTCGTCGTCTGGACTGTTCAAAATTCAGACAAAGTACAATACGAGTATACTACCAAAGCTCCAGAAATCACAAAATATAGTTCTTTGACAAAGCCGTTGCAGTGTTTCTGTTTTATAAGACAACGTCTACTCGCTTACCACCAACTTCAGCGTGAGATTGGTAAGAAAATTAATAAGTACAATGTCTACATTAGAGTAGCGTTATGTTTCTTTAGTCATAGTCATAGCAATAAAGTTGTTCAAACAGACTTGAACACATAAAATTATTGTACTGATATCTCAGTTTGAGCTTACATTAAAACTTTCGTAAGAATTTGGAGACAGTGCAAGACATAGAATGTATCTGTAAAATTTTCATCATCATCATCATTCAATATGTGTAGTTGAAGGAGAATAGAAATTAGATGATTAAATTTTGGAAACCACAAAATAAGAACATGTAAAGCACATCTACGGGAGAACTGTGAGAAGCACATTCAAAGATCATTACACTATCATTCCCCATATGATAGAGACGGTACACATTTTGAGATTATTTTACAGCTGATTTTGAGTTATAGACGCAAGATAAGACCTTAAAGGGCATATTTGTTTGAGTATACGAGTATGTCGCCCGGCAGTGGGTGCATACAATATAGGTATAACCTAGTTACAATGATCTTATCATTTGGCGGTCTCAAACACATAAGAGATGGAAATGCGATGAAAACTTCAGATACACTTTACTTACTTCGTTTTGAATTTTCTTCGAAGTACGAGTATCTAAAATTTTTTAAGAGAAAAGTAATTTAATTTAATTGATGATTTCAATCACTTTGTCGCGCGGTAAGTCGAATCTAAAAATTAACGAATTTTGAATCTTTTCTGAAGGCAATGCGTTGACGCGATGCTCAAAGTAAGAATGCATATCTATATAGGTTTGGTACACACAGGTGCAAAATATTCATAGTCACTAACTTGAAAATCAAAGGGGCACGTGAATGCCAATCAAAGAAAGCAATCCATTTCAACCAAAGCACAATGGTAAACATAGCTTGAAAAATAGTTTTGCCATTTCTTCAAGATCATTTTCCTAAAAAATATCAACGTTACAGATTAGTATTGTTCAAGTTTACCAGATGTAAGATGTATACAATTTCAGATATGTTCGCTTGAAAAGCTATGGTAAGGTTACAAAGATAATAATGTTCTACTCTAGTGGAACATGCACTAATTAACATATGAATATTTTTTTTAGGAAAATGATCTTTAAGACATTTTTGGAAAATGCTCAGGCAACTGCATAAATACACCGTGTGGTGCAATAGCGTTCAGATGGTGTAGAGAGATACATATTATGAATATCAGGAGCATGTTCAAAAGAAATTAGAAAACATGCAAGGCCACTCACGATTCTTCGAAGGTTACCTTGAGATAATACACATGTAGTTTAGGTAAATAATTGGTTACAAGTAAGCATAGAATGTCATTGATGTTCCGATTATTCGATGGGGAAAGTTCTAGTTAGTAAAGTTACTTCCCACAGATGTTGGCTAGTTTTAAAAAATCCTTTCCTTAAATGTTACTATATTTCTGGTAGGGTTAAGAATGGTTGAATATAGTTTTAAAATAGATCTAGATTTTTTAAAATTTAGAATTCTAGGGTTCGAAACATTTTTTTTGATGCAATAAATCGATGATAAGAATAAAGGGGAGTGGCAAAAAAAAATAATCAAAGGTTGCCGATATGAGTATCAAATGACAGGTATTTATGATAGCTTTTCAAAACAGTTCTTAAACTGACAGTTTTTGCTTCAGTGGGAGCTCAGGAGGGAAATACATGAAAAATATTTTTATCCCCTCGCGACTGGATACCTGTGATTTAAAAAGTCTGAAAAAAGTTAGAGATATTTATAAGTACAATAATAATAAACACCTCAGAAGTCACAATTTGTTCAACTTTGTTAATAATAGTATAGTCTTCGAATTTCACATTCTCTCCTATAAAATCGTATGGATACCTTTAAACCCAACAAAATTCGATATTTAAGTAGCCTTACAAAAGGTTCTAATACTCTGTAAGTTTGATGAAATTTGTATCATATTTACGGAAGTTATATCCATTTGAGATTTCTCAATTGCAACAACGATAACACACTATTTTGGTATTTTATGGACTTTCCAGCGAACCAGACACTGCATTTTTGATTTGATCTTCTTAAAATTTTCAGATAAGATCGATGACATAAATGCTTTTGAAATTTTATGATTTGAGAGATTTTTATTAGTTGAAAATGGAGAAACAATGGGTTTTCTTTTCAACGAGCAAATCTCTTTGACATGCATCTTAATTTTATTTGTTGCTTGTGATTGCATTTTGTAAGTTGAGTACAAAACCCTTCTGACATGAGGTCTGTCTACACAACTTGTTTTAGTTCTAATTACCATATTCCCTACTCTTCTGAGATTTTCATAATGTTCTCTCTGTTCCTGCGTGAAAAAAGTAATGAAACACAATTAGCAATTGATTGACTAGCAGTAAAATGTTGTGCTGGGCAGAAGGTAAGTCCATCTCGTGAGTTCTGACGCGGCTGCGATGTTAGCGCTTGTTGTTTCGAAGAATAGTTGGTCGTTATAGTTTATTCCTATGATTGAATTCGAAATGCTGAATGCTGTGAAAAATGTGGATTTATGCTGAATAGGGATGGGAGTTGCTTTGATTAGATCAAAGTTCCGGTTGTCAATAATTGGCAAGTGTCCATAAATTTTGATTCTGTCTTCATTAGCGCCAGTTGTAAGTTTAGAAGTAGAAGTGTGCAGAATTTTGAGGTGAGCTGGTAATAGAGTTTGTGTTCCTTGGATAATGCGTTATAACTCTGCGAGTTTGATCTGGTTTGTGCCTATTGTAGAGAACCATCCCTTTGCTGTATTGATCAGTTCAAGCCCCTTGTTTAGTTGATCTTGAAATCATTCGAGTTGTTGCTTGATCCTGCTAGATGTTGTATTTAGCGTTTTTGTGGCTTGTAATATGATTCTTCCTTGATGGTTCATAAGATTTTTTAATTTTTCTTGGTTTGCGGATAAATCTTGCACATCCACGATGATTCCGCCATTAACGCCAAAAATTGCTGTTTGTCCAAATACTTCACGCTTCTTTCAGTCATGCACGAAACGTACCAGGCTGATTTTCTGGTTGGTATCTTCAATTGAGTCTGATATGTGATAATCGAGATCCCAACAGTGGACTTCTTCGGTAATTTGTCTACCCATTGAGCACATAGAGTTTAGACTGGTGTTTATGCGCTGCAAATTCCTCTCATCTGTTGTTAGGTCAACGAACGGTTGCTCGATGTTGATTCGCAAAGCTCCTCGATTTAAATTGGCTTTCCCAATTTCTTCTATGTAAAGACCGCCATTCAAGGTTGTGACATTAGCCTTTGATAATGTAGGAAGAGGCAAGACTCCAAGGTCTAACAACATTGTCAGTAGCACTGTTGACATATTCGGAAGTCGTATATTTTTACTTTTTTTCCTCTTCGTTTGTGTATCAAGGGTTTGCGTTTTGGATCGCTTGACTGCAAGATTTTGGGATAGGCTTTTTTTGTTGGTTGGGTTCATGTTTAATTCTGATGGCTGCTATTCTTCCATGGTATACGGGAGTTTACAAATTTTGGCTATGGGGCGTGGTTTGATAGTTCCGTTTAATTTGACTGACACTGTTCAAACCAATCCATCTAGCCCTGGATGAGTTGCTGTTATTCTTGCTAATGGCCATTGCATAGAAGGGATGTTGTCTATTTCCACTAGCACCAATTTGCCTACCTTTGGGTTGTCTTGTTTTTCAAACCATTTGGAACGTTGCTTCAAGCGTTGCATATACCCTTGTGTCCAGCTTCTCCAGAAAGAGTGCTTCACCTGCTGAACTAAGTGCCATCTCTTTAATAAAGTGTAGCTAGTTTCACTGGGATCGTCCTTGACTTCAAATAAATTGTCTCCCGTTAGAAAATGACCTGGGGTTAGTGCAGCTATTCTTTGGGATCATGATAACTTGGGTCAGTGGACGCGAATTCATACATGCATCGACTTGGGCTAAAAGTGAGTTCATCTCTTCAATGTTTAATACCTGATGTCCGATTGTTTTGTACATATGTGCTTTCGTCGTTTTCACGGCGGCTTCCCAGAGTCCACCAAAATGTGGACTACTAGGAGGCATGAATTTCCACTGGATTCCATGATTCGCAACTACAGCGCTACATGCTTGAAGATATGTTTTGTATGCGGCTCGTAACTGTTTGTTTGCTCCCAAGAAATTAGAACCACAATCGCTGTAGAGAACTCTGCATTTTCCACATCTTGCGATGAATCGTTTAATAGCTGCTATGCACGCGTTTGTAGTCAGATCCGAGACTACCTCTAAGTGAAAAGCCTTTGTTACCATGCATACAAAGATTGCAATATGTAATAAACATAAGCAGTCGAGCAGCCCCGTGGTGATCAGGAGTGGCTGCTCCTGAAGAGATAAGGTGGTAACCCCGTCGAAACTGCTTAGTTTGTTGTTTTACTAGTGTAAAGTAAACTGCATCCGTCAAGTTTCCAACCTTTAGGCAGAGATGAGTGGTTCACTTCAGCCACTTTAACATCTTTAGGTTTGACATTCCCCTTGTAATGCAACGACCTTCTTCTGTGAAAGTAACGGTTGCTTTTTGTGTAATGTTTGCGTTTGTCTCAAGCCTTCGTGTCCGCTAACTTTAACGAGGCAAAAAAATATTGAATTACTGTAGAGTAGCTTAATTGACACCTAATAGAACTTTTCTAAAGACAATAAAAATTGATCGGTGCGTCTTGTAGAGTAGAGTACGCGTGATAAGTATTTTGTAGTGTAGCTTCGTGGCTCGACAAGAACCCGCCTCATATGATCCCGCAAATGCTAGTCGTCAAGCACGCGTACGCGGTCGTTAAGCGAAGCTAGTTAGCTGAGCTCGGTGTTGTTTATAGCTCGCTGACACTTATGCCAGACCATCGGCACCCGTGTCCTACACGGGCATCAAAGAAAATCATTACAATGGCGCCCAACGTGGGGCCCGAAGGGGAAACAACATCACTCTCCTTCGAGTTCTCACATTTTTAATTTTGCTGTCGGCAGATGAACCGATTCAATTTTTATTGTCGCCCTCACCATTTGATATTAACGTAGCATACTTTGGAGGGTTCCGTAAAGTAAAGATAGAGTCACCGATAAACTTTCTTTTGGTGTTGTTTGTCTTGTCTTCGGTATAATGAGGTCTATAGCATCTTCTGGAGTTCTTCGTTCGTGGTGGCTCTGCCGCCTGAACATGCCGATGATGTTATAGAGTAGTTCGTCCCTTAATGTTACCAAAAGAAAGGTTTGCACATTTTTATAAAGTTTGTTGTCGGACAGTTCTAATTTTGAACAAACTGATGGTGCCCGGGGTTTTCAAATACACTGCTTGGAATGGCGTCATTTTTTTGCTGGGAGCTAATCTGATGACCGGCAGTGATAAAATCCGCATCATCAATTAGTCCTGACCGACACCTGATTTGTTTTTATGATTGGTTAGTGGTTTTTATTAGCATACTTTCGTTGAAGACAGGGACTTGTATTCAAAGAGAGGGGCCTAAAATTATAACAACAATCTCTCCACTGCGGAAACAATTGTTTCTTTACTAGCGAAGAGTGAAACCCTTCAGTCTCTCCATGTCTGGGTCGGCATCGAAGAGACTGTCCTGTAATAAACATAAGCAGTCGAGCAGCCCCGTGGTGATCAGGAGTGGCTGCTCCTGAAGAGATAAGGTGGTAACCCCGTCGAAACTGCTTAGTTTGTTGTTTTACTAGTGTAAAGTAAACTGCATCCGTGAAGTTTCCACCCTTTAGGCAGAGATGAGTGGTTCACTTCAGCCACTTTAACATCTTTAGGTTTGACATTCCCCTTGTAATGCAACGACCTTCTTCTGTGAAAGTAACGGTTGCTTTTTGTGTAATGTTTGCGTTTGTCTCAAGCCTCCGTGTCCGCTAACTTTAACGAGGCAAAAAAATATTGAATTACTGTAGAGTAGCTTAATTGACACCTAATAGAACTTTTCTAAAGACAATAAAAATTGATCGGTGCGTCTTGTAGAGTACGCGTGATAAGTATTTTGTAGTGTAGCTTCAAGGCTCGACAAGAACCCGCCTCATATGATCCCGCAAATGCTAGTCGTCAAGCACGCGTACGCGGTCGTTAAGCGAAGCTAGTTAGCTGAGCTCGGTGTTGTTTATAGCTCGCTGACACTTATGCCAGACCATCGGCACCCGTGTCCTACACGGGCATCAAAGAAAATCATTACAAATATATGCTTTAGTTGTTTTAGCACCTCTGCCTCCATTCCATTTGATAGTGATTGGCCCAGCGTAGTCAATACCTGTTTCTAGGAACGGTTTTTCGAGTCTTACTGTACAGGCTGGCAAGTTTCCTATTAGTTGCGTCATGGGCTTAGCCCTCATCTTAAAACACGTCATGCACTCTCGCAATATCTTTTTCACGGCCGTCTGTCCTGATATTATCCATTACTTTAGACGCAGATCGATGATGTCAGTTGGCTACCTCTATGTAAGGTTTGCTGGTAGGCTTGTCGTATCAATAACGTTGCTAATGGGCCTTTCGGAATGATGTCAGGGTGCTTAGCTCCATTTTCGATGAGTGCCTGGTGTATGTGACCGCCCACCTTGAGGATTCCATCTGCATCAATCCATGGTGATAAGGATCGAATCCGACTGCTTTTTGGAAGACTATCACGTGTAGATATGTGTTGTATGTCCTCCTTAAATGTATGGTTCTGCGTTATCCTGACGCAAGTGTTATGAGCTGCTCTAAGCTCAGCTTCTGACAAATTCCCTGTTCGTTTCATGTTGGGATGTTTGGTGTTAAAGGCAAAACGTTGGCACATCGCGACAATTCTCTGTAACTTATGGAAAGACGAATACCTGTTTAACATGGTTGGCCGTTCTTCGGTTGTGGCAATTAAAGATGTAAATTTTGCCTCTTCATCTCCATTACTTGTTGATTGTATCATAGGAGGCATCCTGATACCTCGTGTATTGAGCCACGTTGGTCCATTCCACCACAGAGATGATGTGATAAGATCATTCGCTTGCATTTCTCTCGATGCAATATCAGCTGGATCATTATGAGTGCTGACATGATTCCATCGTTCGACTGTACTGTGCTGCTAAATGTCACTCACTCGGTTAGCAACGTAGACCTTCCACTTGGCAGCGGGACTCCGTATCCACGAAAGAACTACAGTCGAGTCTGTCCAGTAAAATCTATGAATATAGTCCCAATTATACGCCTGGATAATTAATTTAATTTTACTAGTAAGACTGCTCCATTTAGCTCCAACATTGGTATTGATTGTACCTTTACTAGAGCTACTTTTGATTTCGCTGCTAAGAGTGTAACCTTGACTAAGGTTTCAGTTACAATTTGAATGTAAACAGCAGCAGCATACGCCGATGACGAAGCGTAAAAAAATCCATTAAGCTCGAATGGTTTAGATGGACTAAACTCTATCCACCGTTTTATTTTGAGATTTTCCAAAACCGGAAGCTGTTGTCGCAGTTGTGTCCAATCCTTAGTTAAATTTATATCTAGTGGGCCATCCCAACCCTTTCCTGCGAGCCACAGCTTCGGCATTGTTGTTTTGCCGATGATGATACAGTGCTGCAACCATCCTATAGGATCGAACAGCTTTGCCGCTTCTGCCAGTATGGTGCGTTTTGTAAGGATTTTCTCTTTGCTTGGTCCTGCAATGCAAAATGTGAACTCATCGGTGGCTGGGTGCCATTGAATGCCGAGTGTTTTAATCTGTTCAGTTGCCGCTATGTTAAGAGGTAGCTGTGTCTCCCGTTCTGATACTGGAATACGTTCCAATAATTGTGCGTCGTTTGATAACCATTTTCTTAAATGGAATCCTTCCTTCCTTAGAAGATTTCGAAGATCGGTTTGCAACTGTAGGATATCTTCTAGCTTATCTGATCCCGTTAGTACGTCATCAACGTAAAAGCCACTTGTTAACGTTTGTGCAGCTTGAGAAAATGTATCATGTTCATCTGCAGCTAGTTGGTGTAATGTTTGAATCGCGAGATATGGGGCACATGCAGTCCCATATGCAACTGTCCTTAACTGATAATGTTCAATTGGACCATTTTGGTTGAACCGCCACAGGATTCATTGAAAATGCTGATTTTTCTCGTGGACACAAATTTGTCGATACATCTTTTCAACGTCGGCTACAATCACGTACTTATGCTGCCTACACCACATGAGAAGATGCAATAAGCTTCCCTGGATCATGTGGCCATTTAAGGAATTTCTCTTGGAACCCTTTTGCGATGCATTGAACACAACCCTTAATTTGGTTGTGCTACTGCTTTCCTTTACTACAGCATGATGCGGAAGGTAATATGCTGTAGTCATCTGTGTTCGATTTTCCGGTACTCTAGACATGTGACCCAAATCGATGTACTCCTGCATAAAGCTTCGATACTGTTTGTGCCAGCAGATGTTGCAGTTACAATTTTCCGCGTATCGCCAATGTCCGAGAAGGGATCTTAAGTGCTTTTGAAAGGAAGGCTAACACAATATCTTCCTGTTAGCTGCCGATAAACGGTCTGCGTGTAATGGGATTCATTCTCTTTCTCTTCATTGGTAAGATGATTGATATCTGGAAGTTCTTCTGTTTTCCAAAACTGCCGTTGAGTTTCCTCCACACCTAGATTTTTTTTTGTGGTAGGGAGGTGAATGCTATTTATGTACAGAGTGTGGGACTCCCATGCGTGACTGGACTACCCACTAAACACCTCCCCTGTCAACCTGAGAACCCAGCCTGGAACCGTTTGACACATTACTTCGGGCCAGGTCTCGTTGTGTTACGCCGTGGGGCGCCTTCAAGCTGGGGAGTCCCTTTCCTAGCGGGAGGGGAGAGGGGAAGAGGAAATTCCAGAAGAGTGATCCCCCAGCCCCAGCGCCCCCGGCTGCTGTGAGTCCCTTTTATCTTTAAGGACTGCCCGAGCATAATGTGCCACCTGGTTCCATTTGTCAACCGATTCGAGCATCACCGCAACTATATTATCCGGGGTGAGCTCTCCCGTCTCCCTGTAAAGTTCCCTTTGCAGCCTGACCTATTTTTTACACGCAAAAATGTGTGACAGGCATTGTCCTCCTCTCCTGGGCAAAACCGACACTCGGGAGACCGTGACTTACCGATCTTGTGCAGGTAAGACTGAAAACACCCGTGCCCGCTCAAAAGCTGGGTCAGATAGAAGTCAGTCCCACCATGCCTTCAATTTAGCCACGGTCTCACATCCGGGATGAGGGCCGCAGTCCACCTTCCCTTCGTGCAATTCACTCAAGACTGCTGCCAATCGTTGAGCGAGCGCTGTCTCTCCTCGCGGAAAACTATCTCCCTCGTATCCTCGTTTCGGCGCAGGTAAATAGCGCGGCGCTCTCTAGCAAGGAGGGCGACAGGTATCACGCCTGCAATCACTCTCACCGCCGAGTCGGAGACTGTTGGATACGAAGATGCAATTCTCAGTGCTCCCCTTCTCTGTACCTGTGCCAAACGTATACCTCCTTGCTGAGAGCGTCGCCCCATACCCCTGCTCCGTACAGTAGCACTGACTCTACAGCACTCGTCAAGAGGCGTCTTCTTGATGGGCTGGGTCCCCCTACGTTGGCCATAAGTCGACTCAGGGCCGATATTCCCGAAGCAGCCTTCTCAGCCGTTGCCCTGATTTGCTCGGAGAAACTCATCTTCGAGTCGATCAGTAGCCCCAGGTACTTCACCGCTGGCTTCGATTCGATTTGTATGTCCCCAACACTGATCACCCTTACTCCAGGGATTCTCTTTTTTGTCAAGATGACCACTTCGGCTTTCTCCAGTGCTAAACTCAGCCCGCGAGCAGTCATCCAGTCCCTCACTCGGCGCATTAGCATACCTAGCCTAAGTTGTGCTTGTTCAACGGTGCGTCCAGCGACCAGAGCCGCAACATCATCCGCATAGCCCACCAAGCGCGACTCATCTGGCATCTCAAGTCTCAGCAGCCCGTCGTAAGACACGTTCCACAGGTCCGGACCAAGGATAGATCCCTAGATTAGCAACAAACATGCGTACTGATGTAGCTGATTTAGTAGGTACAGTTCTAAATAAGACCCCCCCAAGTTTAGTCCTTTGTGCGCATGGTTTCCTGAGCAGAAGCCCAGGCAGCAAAAGCTGGTTGTAAATATCTGCTCCAATAAGAACATCTTTAGTTGACGGTTCGTTAAATCGTGGTTCAGCTAAGTCATCAACTGTCAATCCCTGTGGAATGGTTAGAGGGATTTCATTGCAAAGTAATGCTGCAGCTATTGTTGTGGGGATGAGTGGTGAGAAAATAATTTCCTCGTTGCGCCCAGATTCAGACCGAACTATGGCACGCAGATTAGTCTCTCCTCTTGATGTCGCGTTTTCAACTGCACCAATGCCACTTATCCTGAATTTTGACCCTGTACGGGAAGCCTGCAAAAGTTGAATTGCTGCTTCACTTATGAACGATTGTTGGGCTCCAGAATCGAACAATGCCCGAAACGTTACACAGGTTCCATCCGGACGGCGTTATTGAATGTATGCCGTCGCAAGCAATACGTAATTTTGTCTTGTGTAAGCTCCGTGACCCTGTACAACTGACGTAATTGATGGCCTTGCTTGCATGTTGTTGTTCGCTATAGTCTCTGTGTGTAACAGTGTATTGTGGTTCTTTCCGATGTGCATTTATTTCCTCTGTGTAGACAAAAGCAATTGAAACAAAGTTTGGATGCCTTGATCACTTCTCGTCTCTTTTGAGTATTTGCTTGTTTGAATAAGTTGCACTCAAACAGCTTATGTGACGCTTTGGACATTGGACAGGAAGCCTTCATTCTGACTTGGGTGGTGTTGGCTTTAACGGCTTTCAATTTCGCCTTTCCAATTGTCAAAGCCTCCAGCATCGAAAACCTTTGCTTCAGGAGGTCCAAAAATTGTTTTAATGACGGGATTTCATTCGATTCTGAAATTGATCGCTGCTATTCCTTCCTCAAGTCTTCGTTAAGTTTTTGATTGAGCATGAAGATAGTTGCAAGAGAAAATGAATCTGCTTTCAAATTATTAATGCCTGCAAGAAGCTGGTTCATAATATCCAGCATTTACTTAAGACTCGAAGGTTCGTTACGTGTGCTCTATGCTCTATGCTGAAAAGGCGCTGCATCATTTCTTGGGCTATGATGCGGTGGTGGTTGTACCGCTCGTTAAGTCTATGCAGGATCCTTATCGCCTTCAGTGACGCTCTGATGATTTATAAGCTGCTCGGCTTCTCCACGAAGAGCGCTCCTAAGATACTGGAACTTATGCACCTTCATCAGCTGAGCGTTTTTGTGCACCATGCTTTCAAACAAGTCATGAAATGCAAACCAATCGGCGTAACTACCACTAGATGATGGTATCCTAACCCTCTCCAGCTTTACGAAGTCAGGGGGGCTGATGTTGTGACCACACCTGAATATCCGTTAATTTTGGACTGTAAGACAGTGAGGAAATCGAAAACCAGTTCCTCTAGCTGCTCGAACTCGCTGGTATACTGCGTTAGTTGATCCGCTTTATCTTTAAGATGGACACATACAGCCTCATGCTGTCCCCCACAGTTTTCCCATGGCGTCTTCAATTGTTCAATCCTGGTTTGAAAATATGCCAGACTGTGCCGCGACTCACTGTCTTTTTTAAAATTGCTAATGAGTCTTTAGATTTGCTTCACAATTGCCTCTTGACCACTCATGATGACTTCTGAACCTCACACTGCTATTTGAAACTGATGTGATGACCAAACCTGGGTTTCCGCTTGTCACCTTCCTTCCGGTTGGCCTGTTTTGATTCGGTTAAGCCAAAATTTCTGGACGATGCTTCTCCCAAACGCCTCCGTCCTTTTTCTCCACTGCTTGGGTGCTCAAATACAGTCTTTCCTACTTTGCGCTCGTTATGCAATCCTTGAATTACACAAACCTTGTTGTTGTTGTAATCGTCGTACAGACTTGCTTCCAACGCCACTTTGATGCCTTGAATTCCCTTGTTATGACCAAATGATTGCAAAAATCTCCTCCCATTGTATCCCGGTATAGCTGAAGAGGTTTTCTAGAAGCTCCGTTTGCTGCTAAGTCCAAGAATCCTATGAGACTTGATTCCTTCTGGCTTCCTATCCGGCTCGACGGACCAAATGTTCATGCGTGAAAACAGTAATGAAACACAATTAGCAATTCGTTGACTAGCAATGGTTTATTGTTATATATATATATATATACATAATATACATATATATATATATATATATATATATATATATATATATATATATATATATATATATATATATATATATATATATATATAATGCTTAGCTGGCGCGTGGAAAGAATTATTGCCATTTCAAGTGAGTTGAATATTTTTCAATTGAACTTTGATTTACTCAGTATTTGCTTGAAGTGGCATTAATTTCACATTTTAATATTTATTGAACATTATGCTTACTTGCTGCAATTGCAAATTACAGGTGTATGAACTTAAGGTAATTGTACTACTTTTTGTCTTCTTAACGTTAGCAAATCTTTACATAATTAATTGGAAACAAAGGTAAATGACTTTTATTTTCCTTAGTACTAGTTACTCGTACACTCTCTTCGTTCTGGTTTTCCTACCTAAGTATTGTTTTCATTCCTTATTCTTTTTGTCTAACGCATTCTGGCACTCATCATCGAACCAATCATTTCTTTTGCGTCAGGCTTGATGTAAAATTGATGTCAAGTTGTTCATCGTTGTTGGACTAGAACATGATGGTTGTTTTGTGTGTTGCCATCTGGTGATGTCCAGGTCATTTTGTGTATACATCGATGTGGGAAGCAAGTCGAATGTATGACTACATTTCTGCTACATGCAAGTCAATCAGTAGCTGGGCGTTGTCATTCGTTTCATCGTAAAGGCTACATTCTCCAGTTGTTCCCCGATAAGATAGCTGATTGGCGTTGAAATCACCTAGAATTATTTTTGTATCTCTTTTAGGCAATGAGTCGAATAGTCTTTCCAAGTTTGTTTCTTTCTTTTCTTTGGTCGGACTTGTACGTTTGTCAGCTAAATTTTAAAGAATTGGAATTCATATGGATTGCACCCACTCATTCATTGACTGCCTTAAGGTGGATAATGTGCGATTTGAGCTCCCTATACATAATAAAATCTACTCCGAACTCTTACTTTCCAGCAGTCTTTTGAATATTTTGTGCGATCTCATGTCTTTAATGTCACTTCTAGTCTAGTTTGTTTCCTGGATTTTCACTATATTTAATTTATATTGCCTGGCCAGTTGTTATAGGTCATTGACAGTGCCAGGGTTGTTCAGTGATCTGATACTCCAGGATCTAGTGCCATAGTCTTTTTTCGGTTGCGAGTTTGTTGCCGTACGTCCAATCCATTCCAAGGTTTTGAAACGATGTAGAATTTTTCAGAAATAGGAAGTTAGCTCCTCACGCAGCCTGCATTCCGGCAGCATGCTTACTACAATCGATTCTATAATCAGGCGTGGCAGACTCGCATTCACTCTCTTTCGTCACCAGAAAGCAAGTGTAAGTACGATTGAGCAGCAGAGCTGTGGGTATATTTGCAGCATTTGATGTACCATCATGGGGGAGCTAGTAAACCCAACGTGAGACCCAAAAATCATTTATTACCATTTGAAGACTCCTGTAAACTAAAGGCACGAAGAAAAGCGAGAACTAGCCCAAAGTAATGTGTCAAACAATTCCAGACTATGTTCTCACATTGGTAAGGAAGGTGTCTAGTTGATAGTTCAGAATTAGTGTGCAGTACCATACTCTTGCCGTTAATAGCCTTCATCTCTCCGCCATAAAAAAGGATATCGTCCAAATAAAATATGTAACATTAGAACCTTGAGATACTTTCTCCATGCTGTGTTGCGTTGTGCAAACTTAAAGACATCAGAGTGATTTAGAATAGATTTAAAGTAGAGGTTACACCTATTATGGGAATATTTTCTTCCTCGATTAGGATTTAATAGAATACCTTAAACAATCAGAGTTTGGAGAAAATTTATTATCCAGCTGAGTCCAACATCATATCCTGGGAAGTTGGTTCTCATTCCAGAGGTGTCACGAACCATCCTTCTTAGGTTTGAGGGCTGCTTGATGGGCTGACCTTATTCCTTCTGCAGCAGAAGTCCAAAATCGCGATGAATCAGACATTCTTATGGAGGTCCGATACTGAGATCGGATGTCGGTTTTCAATATTTACTGGTAGTCCTTTGTATTTAAAGAAATTAATTTTAATGTAATATTTTTTGACAAGAATGTGAAGGCAAGGAGTCTGCAAGCGCCTCTTTTAAAAGTTAGAAAAAGGGCCCAAAAGATGATGAGGTATACATATTGGATAGTCTGAAAAGTATTTTTGTCACTGTTTGCTGTCATATATCGGCCAATACGAATCAGATTGAGTCAAACTGGCATGCGTTTAAAAGGTGACATTCCAGTCTACAATTTTCATATGGACATTTTTGTATTTCGTCATTCGTGTCAAAAGTTGTATTCATTTAAAAAATGAGTGCAATTTTTGAAAAAAAAAATCCTTATACAATATCCAAACAGTCCAAACGGTGTTACCTTGCAAGACAATCAGCCTAAACTTGGTCTAAATTACGCCCAATTAAAGTTGAAATTAGCACAAACAGGTCCAGAAATGGAACTAACTGCGCCTAATTTACTAAAAAATTTGTTAAACAGGGTTTAATTTACAATGAAATGGGCGCAAAAATTTTAATTTACAATGAAACAGGGCCTAACTAATGTTAAAAATAGCTATTCCACACAAATGATTCTTATTGTCAACTTGTTTAAACCAACCAAATATATAGTTTTATAGTATCAAATCAAAAATAAAAGAAATTAAAGCATAGTAATGAAAATTAATTAATTGAGTAGGTGTATATTAACATGAAATTCTTGAAGCATCATCTTCCTACATTCTAGTCATACTCCCATGGCAAACCAAATTTCATTCGGATCCAAGCACTTTTTTGTACTTTAAATTTCCGGAATTTCGAACATCAAAGCTCCTCAGTTAAGGCGCACTTCTTTTATAGGAACAACTATCGTTATAATTAGTTTGATTTCTTTTGATAATTGGAAATAATTTATGTTGTACCCCTTTTAGAGATTGTTTAGACATATAATACCTTTTTTGAGGTTTTTGGGAAATGTTTAGGCCTTCTTGTGGACATAATTTTCAACTTTTTCAATTAATTTTTTTTGGCAATGTTTAAGCTTTTGCTTTTTGAAAAGTTAAGAAAGCATATTATTTGTTAATTAATCTGAGTAGCCACAAACTACAGTTTCCTTCATTACGATTCGTTCTACCAAGACAAGGGTAGCTTTAACGAAATGATGTGAATTTTACCGATCTTTCACTGGGCAATTTCGCCGGTGGGTGCTTAGCTGCAGAAACTATTTTATAAGCACTCAAACTAATCATTTGCTTTGCGAAATTTTACCTTCATGGTGGGTCACCAATCGCGAAAGAAAGGTTCACAATAATTAAGATGCACTCAGTTTTCTTTCTGGAATAAAAGTGATCACTAACTCTGGGTACCGTCATGGTCAAACGTTTTTCTGTGCTATGGCAACTGTGATATTAACCTTCACGTGTATTCTGGTCATAGATAAGTAAACATCAATCCCGTCAATTTTGCCCTAAAGTTTATAAATATGGCCTTAGCAGTTTTACTCTGTTGGTTTGAAAAAAATTTAAAAAAAGTAATTGAAAAGTATTAGGCCACCGTACAGCAGGATAACGTTGAAAGTTTCTTGGCCATTGGTTAAAGATGTGACATCGTGATTGTTCTATCCATGAATTGTACTGCAGAGATGCCTTAAAAATTATATTTTTTTAAATCAAACTTGCTAGATTTGTCCGTATCTTGCCATCAGAATTACATCTTTGGTAGAAGCCTTGTCAAGGAATTGTATTATTACCTAATATTTTTAATTGAAGTTTTTAACTTAAATTTAATTTCGTTTATATAATTTAGATTCACCTTAAATATAAATATCAAATATTATAAGGAGTAAAATTAGCAGAAAAATAGAAAACCACAACAATCGTGGGGACGACCCAGATCTTGAAGGCCTCATTAAGGTGAATAAAAGTTATCAGGGTCCCTAGTAGTTGTAGGCATCCACTTTATTGCCAAGAACCTTTTTGAAAATAATATTAAGCAAATAGTGAAATGAGATAGAGATTTTTCTCAATACGTCAGAAGATTTGGTCGGTAATGATAGCTAGAATCAAAAAGTTTTCACGGAACATCATAGTGGTTGTTCAATTTTTTTCGAAAACAAGATAGCGACTGATATGTTCATTGCAAGCTGTTTTCAATTTATTAATTCGTAACCGACACTGAATAAAGAAATTCAAAGTTGTTCAAACACTCCTATCTGAATTTTCAAATAATTCTTCATGGATGATTGGAGGCTACTCCACATGCATAATCAATCATTATGACAAAGTCAAATTAATCTTATTAATTTTCCCAAGTAAATTATTAGAGAATAATAAAATTGGTAATTCTCCTTCATTACTCAAACCATCAAAATACTCATATACTGAAATACGCTTCCAAGTACTACAGTATTCTAATTACACATATGCTCTGGGTCCAAGTGCTATTGGCCTATTAACCTAATTTCTCAAATAAACCTCGTCACAAAAATTCAATCATCCCAATCAGAATGATTAGTGGTGGCAATCTGTAGCTTCCATTTCCACCCGCGATTTCGGTGGATTCGATCAGCGTTGACGATCACGGATCATCTGAGAATTAGACCGTTTCAATGAATAGCCAGCCCGTCGTCGTACTACGCTGTATGTGGTCGAGACACATGACAAAGTGACGTGGTCACTAATTTTCCTGGTATCCAACCGATTTTGGGAAAAAGGCTAATTTAAAGAACAAATTTGGACACTGAGAAAAAAAATTGTCCTTGACTCATTTGCATAAATTATGGTATCGGATTTTATATGCCTTCGATATAGTCAACGAAGACAAAGGCGGAAAATCGGATTTTATCGATTTGTTTGAGTTTAGTTTCAGTTGAGTTTGCATAGCAAGATGGAAAACTTCCGTTTTCTCACGAAACCATGAAAATTGTGATTCTTCATGTGCACAGTTGGGACAGAGGAATGGGTTAATGAGGTAAATGTTGCGTTAGATGTGGATAAATAAAATGGAATAGGCCTAAGATCGAGTTGGAGTTGAATGGACACATATGAACCGATTATGGGTCAATTTAGAAGCGTTCAAACAGATTGAAAGTACTCGAACTTAGGGTAAATAGATGATTGTACCTTAGAAGGCAAATGTGGATAGGCCTAATGTTATAGTAAACGGCCCATTAAGTTTGTCCATGCGTGAAAAAAGTGCTTGTTTGCATAGTGTTAATATTTGTCCACCAATAAACAGTTTTTAATGTTTGATTATTTCACCTGGAAGTGTGAAATGGTTTTATTTGGGTTTTCTTAAGGTTTGAATAGTTGGTAATGAAAACAAAAGTGCTAAATTGTCTCTATAACTTTTCTTAATAATTAATATATGTAGTTTAATTGGTGATTAGCGCAAACCAATCAAAAATAATTAATGAGGTCTAAAATTTCAGGAGAACTTAACCACATACATTTTTTTTTATTTTTCACAGCTTCACAAAGAATGGCTCGAAAGAAAGGCAGCCCTCAAAGCGACAAACACAACATCCTGGAAGAGTTCATATTTCTGGCGTACAATGAAAACGAACGATAACGATATTAGTAGCTCAACAGTATCAAGTAACATAATTAATAGTAGTAACACAATAGAAGATGTAGTTCCCACAAGAAGCACAGTAAATGATAGCACAAATCAAACAACCCTTTCAAACGACGTTTATCCTGAAAATGATGCACAAACATTACCAACCACTGCTTCCGTGTTCTCAAATGTAACATCAGGGGCGCATGATGTCGTGAAGAGTACAAATGATTTCAATGGAATTGCAACCTCCGAGGCTACGTCTCGAATTGAAAGTGTTGCTGACGCGATACCTACAATTATAAGTACATCCGGTGAAAGTATACAAACGACTACCGCAATTAGTCCTTCAACAGAAGGAAGTGATAAAAGAGTGCATAATCAACTAAAGACTAGCAGTGATTCAATTATCTCCACAACCGCAAAAATAGAAACGTCCATAAGGAATACGACGACAGGGATGCGGCCGGTAAAGAGACCACGATTCAAAAAGACACCGCATTGGGGACAATGGAGTGCATGGTCTACATGTTCAAGATCCTGTGGTACGGGCGTAATGTTACAGGAGAGGAAATGCTTAGGAAGGTAAGCAATAGTTTCAATGCATTTGAAAAAAAAAACTTGTTCTTTTATTCAATTACCCATTAGATGTTTCATTTTACTTGTCAGTTTACTAGACGAATTTTAACACTGCAAAGATTCTTGAGTAAGGACGGTTAAATTAATTTATAATCAATTTCTATTTTATATCACCATCTTTTAGGTAAATTCACCTATATACATATATATATATATATATATATATATATATATATATATATATATATATATATATAATTTTCAATTTCCTTAGGAACAAAATCGTAGCATTTTTTTAACACAGAACGTTATCAGATTATTCAAAAAAATAAAATAAATACACAACGTTAATAAATTAAATACGAGTATGTTTCTTCTGCATAGTTCTACGTATAAAATGAAGCAAACTTATATAACTAATTACTTTTCTTGAGCTTTATGATATCGTATAAGTGTAGTGATAGTAGGTATACAGATGTCCGTCAAGGACTGCGGCGATGGTCTGCTGCCTCGACGGGAGAGGGTGTTAAGATCCGCCGAGATTGGCCTTGTCTGGGGACGCGTGAATGCGCTGGCAAGCTAGCGTTGCGGTGTCGTGGGCGGGTTCTTTTCTCCAGCAAAAGGACCCACTACAAAAGAATTTCGCATACACGAATTCTTGGGTCGCAGAAAATGTCCACCGGAGTCGAAAAATGGAGGTAACTAACTGAGGGTGGAAATTGCTTGTTCAAGAATAAGTTGAAACGAGCAAAACGGTCTTGCGGAGACTTCGTCGTTACCCGACGATCCTTATGGCATCCGGATGGATGTGGTGCCCCCTCGAACCCTCCCAACCGGATCAAGATCCAAACGTAGATGTGGCCATGTATTTCACTTTTGAGTGGAAAACTCATGCAAACATAATTTATATGAGCTTTCCCATCAAAAGAGAAATATAGACGTGACCGATTTATGTTATAGAATTATGTGATCGAATCACATAACCCTATACCATAAAAGGGCACGCGAGCGGAAGGCCACTCTACCCGGCAAGAGCCTCTGTTAAGCGTCAAAACGGAGGAGCGCGCCCGATGGCTAGCCCATGTTAATCAGAAAGCCTTCCATCGTTGCGGGTCCTATACCCGGTCAGTCTTGAAGGAATGGAAAGACCGAGTATATCTTTCCATCTTTATTCCATAAAAAGCGTTTAAAAAAATTGGCAATAAGCTTTTCTATTTCATTTTTTTAGGATTTAGTACTAAAATACAACACCCTATTGTTTTTCTTGTATTTTCATTTATATTTAAATATATGCTTGTGTTCATCTAATTATCTTTTGTCGTATAAAAGTACAAAAAATTTTCGTTTTGTATTTTTATATTAGTATTTTTTTTTTGATTAAATATGTACTTTTATTTAGTGTATTGATTGCATTGTATTACAATTCAGATAATCGTTGCCATCTTTTTTTCGTTTAAATGCAGAGCAAAGTACACCAATTAGAAATAACTTGAGGTGTTGACAATATTTTCAATTTATATAGGATAAAAATGGAAATAGATTTTGATATCAATCATTTTTGTTTGTTTTTAGATATTAAAATTTTTTTTAAATAAAAAATTAAATAATAGAAATAATATTCCCGATACTATAGCTAATAAATTTTACTATAAAAAAGATAAAATAAAAAAAAACAAACGGGTACTCACCTACATCCACGCCGGGCGCCCGCTGGTGATGTGGTGAGGTTTTCCTATATGAAGAAATTAAGAAAGCACAACAACACTCGTGACTATAGTAAGTAAACTTGAAGGTATCTAGAAAAACTAGGTATTTTGTTTTTACTTTTGTATGTAGTCGCTCCTCTAAATCCAATTTTGAATAGTTCTTATATGAGAACATGTAACCTCCTACAACATCTATATTGTTTTCTTCTTAGACTCTCTTCATATATTTTTTATATTTTTTAAAATATCATCTGATTTACTTATGCTTACTCTTTGCTTTTTTCTTACGAGTCTCTCGTATCTACTACATTAGTTAGTATGTTCACTTTTTCCTTTTTAAGCTTTGTTTTAACCTTACACGTCTGTTGTTTTAAAACTATTTTATTTATTTATTTTTATTTTATTTATTTATTTTAGAGAAACTATCGACATTACAATAATAATAACAAGTTATATAATAAAAGCAGAAAATCATTAAAAAGTTTCCACAAATAGAAATGGTATGAATCATATAAATACAAATCTGGAAAGACGTAGAAAACAAGAAGAAAGAAATACAGTTAATAATAGTAGCAAAGAAATAGTGAAATATTAAATATAAAGATATTATGATAAAGTAATAAGATAATGATTATGAAATGTACTTGCAATTAAGATGATAAGACAGTATACTAACTGGTTAAAAAGAATTCATCATTCAAAAGTACTCTGATTGAATATATGCTTATGGGAAATATGTCAAGCTCCAAATATTTACGCGCCAAGACATTATAGGCACTAGTGACTCTGTAAACATATGCATTTTGCTTATAGTTTGTGGATACAAGAGGTAGGTTAAAGACAGCTGGTGCTCTAGATAATAGTCTAGGAATTGCAAATGAGATCTTAGATAACAAATGAGGACTATTTAGAAAACCATTAACAATTTTGAAGAGGAATATTAAATCAGCCATGTCACGTCTTTGTTTTAGAGGTAGTATATGAAAAACTTTGCAGGAATCAATGTTACTACGTTTACCTGCCCTAAAGCGGAAATTAAGATAATGAATAAATTTTTTTTGAATTTGTTCAATTCGATCAATATATACGCCGTACCTTGGATTCCAGACCTGCGATGCATACTCTAAGTTACTCCTAACAAACGTATTGTATAAGATTTTCAGTGTAGCAATATTGTTAAATTCTGATGCTGCTCTTATAACAAAACCGAGTTATCTGCTTGCTTTGTTAACAATTTTATTTATATGTTCATCGAACAAAAGTTTAGAGTCATGTTGAACTCCAAGATCTTTCACTGACGAGGATCTTGTAACAGGTTGATTCTTAATTAAATACGTAAATTTTATTGATCTCGCTTGCGTGTGAACGATAGACAAGTGCATTTCATGGGATTGAGGTCTAATTTGTTGCGAACACAATAAGCATCAAGTCTATTTAGGTCTTCTTGTAGGAGTTCGGCGTCATTAAGGGAAGAAATAGATCGTAATATTTTCATATCATCGGCAAATGATAAAACAGTTGAGTTTTGAAAGCACATGTCAATATCTGAGATTAAAATGATAAATAACAATGGACCAAGCAGCGAACCTTGTGGAACACCACTAGGTACGTTCATCCAACCAGACATGAAATTGCTGCAAACGACGGCCTGAGACCTATTACGAATATAGGAGTCGAACCAGCGAAACAAATTGCCCCTGATACCTGCACTATGAAGCTTCTTTATTAAAATATTACTGTCAATGCGATCAAATGCTTTGCTGTAATCTGAATAGATGACATCAGTTTGAACCCCAAGCTCCATGTTGTCTGTCAGGTGTTCATTTAGAAGTATTAGGTTGGTCACAGTTGAACGCCCTTTCAAGAAGCCATACTGAGAGTTAGTAATTTTGTTTTTTATTAAAGAATACAGCTCATTATAGACTAATTTTTCAAATATTTTAGCAATAATACACAATTTAGAAATGGGACGATAGTTACATACGTCTGTTTGGGACCGTTATTGTGTACAGGGGATATAAAAGCTGATTTCCATACATTCGGTACAATACCTTCAGCTATAGATTTATGAAAAAGGGTTGTCAAGGGGATTGACAAGGTGACTATACACTTATACAAAAATATTAGGGGAATGCCGTCTGGGCCTGCTGATTTGTTAAGGTCAAGTTTACGTAATTGTTCTTGAACCAAGTCAACATTCACTTCAATTGTGGAAATGTCAACGTCAAAGGGAAATGGATCTGAATGATCACTTAAACCAGCGTTGATATTAGAGTCAGGCTGAAGAAAAGTAGAATGAAAATAACTCGAAAAAAACTCACAAATTTCAGCCTCGTTGCTAGATGTCGAAGAACCATGTCCCATTGTAGAGGGAAGTGAATTTGTTTTTGTTTTTGACTTAACATAAGTCCAAAGGTGTTTTGGATTACTTGATATTAGTCTTTCATAATTCAGCAAGTATTTTACATAACAATCAGCCTCTTCAAGTTTTGCTCTTTTATTCAAAATGTCTAAAGATAATTCATCATGTTTGTTGTCATAAGTTTTGAGTTTTTTATAATACTTATATTTTTCTTTTAAAATTTTCTTCAAGGCCTGCGAGTACCAAGGAGGAAAACAGCTAGTATGGAATTGCCGCTTGTGTATATATTTATCCCGAATAGTAAAGATTTTATCATAAAATGCCTGAACTGATTCTTCGACAGTCTTATCTGAAAACTCTTATGTCCAATCTATATTGGATAGTTCTTCATTAATTGGACCATAATCAGCTGACTTAAATGAAAATACTATCCGTGGTGCTGGTTTAAGTAAGTTCACTGAAAGATTACGTATTGCAATTATTTGCGCATTGTGATGGGCATCAAGGGGAACTAGTGGTTCCCGGCAATCAGAAACATCAACAAAGTCATTGCTCAAAACTAAATCTAAAATTCGGTTGAAGCTATTTCGTACATTATTGTATTGATTTAAGTTACTACATGCAATCTCATCCACCAACGACAATTCGTATAGGTAAATAAAAACGTTTATGGATATGAAAGTGGTTGAATATGGTATTATTTCTTTTTGTTGGCTGCTATCGGCGGCGTATTACGTTGAGGCGTTGACGGTCGGCCCGAATTTAAGCCGCTATATAAGTAGTTGGCTTTCTTTTCTGATGGTCTCCAAAATTGCAATAATTTCGTGCTGAGAACAAAGTAACAAGTTGTCTTTTTGCAAAGAATTCATATCCCTCTTCCATGACCTGATGCGCACGACATATTAAATCCAAATCATGTCGAGTTAGGAAGTTCGATACAACCTCTGCGCCAAATGCAAAGCTAACACCTCGATCATTTTCACCCCAACCTTGTACATCTTTATCAGGATCACTCCATAATAGATTACATAATAAGCCAGTGTCGGGAACACCAGTAGGCCGCATTAATCGACGTATTAGTTATATACCTTCTAAATCAGGACTTAAATTACCATGACAACAAAATATTTTCTCATCAATAATCGCTGCTATCGGTAAACAATTTGTAATGATATTTTTAATGCCCGTGTAGGACACGGGTGCCGATGGTCTAGCATAAGTGTCAGCGAGCTATAAACAACACCGAGTTCAGCTAACTAGCTTCGCTTAACGACCGCGTACGCGTGCTTGACGACTAGCATTTGCGGGATCATATGAGGCTGGTTCTTGTCGAGCCACGAAGCTACACTACAAAATACTTATCACGCGTACTCTACTCTACAAGACGCACCGATCAATTTTTATTGTCTTTAGAAAAGTTCTATTAGGTGTCAATTAAGCTACTCTACAGTAATTCAATATTTTTTTGCCTCGTTAAAGTTAGCGGACACGGAGGCTTGAGACAAACGCAAACATTACACAAAAAGCAACCGTTACTTTCACCGAAGAAGGTCGTTGCATTACAAGGGGAATGTCAAACCTAAAGATGTTAAAGTGGCTGAAGTGAACCACTCATCTCTGCCTAAAGGATGGACACTTGACGGATGCAGTTTACTTTACACTAGTAAAACAACAAACTAAGCAGTTTCGACGGGGTGACCACCTTATCTCTTCAGGAGCAGCCACTCCTGATCACCACGGGGCTGCTCGACTGCTTATGTTTATTACAGGACAGTCTCTTCGATGCCGACCCAGACATGGAGAGACTGAAGGGTTTCGCTTTTCACTAGTTAAGAAACAATTGTTTCCGCAGTGGAGAGATTGTTGTTATAATTTTAGGCCCCTCTCCTTGAATACAAGTCCATGTCTTTAACGAAAGTATGCTAATAAAAACCGCTAACCAATCATAAAAACAAATCGGGTGTCGGTCAGGACTTATTGATTATGCGGATTTTATCACTGCCGGTCATCAGATTAGCTCCCAGCAAAAACTGACGCAACTCCAAGCAGTGTATTTGAAAACCCCTGGCACTATCAGTTTGTTCAAAATTAGAACTGTCCGACTACAAACTTTATAAAAATGTGCAAACCTTTCTTTTGGTAACATTAAAGGACGAACTACTCTATAACATCATCGGCATGTTCAGGCGGCAGAGCCACCATGAACGAAGAACTCCAGAGGATGCTATAGACCTTATTATACCGAAGACAAGACAAAAAACACCAAAAGAAAGTTTATCGGTGACTCTATCTTTACTTCACGGAACCCTCCAAAGTATGCTACGTTAATATCAAATGGTGAGAACTCGAAGGAGAGTGATGTTGTTTCCCTTTCGGGCCCCACGTTGGGTGCCATTGTAATGATTTTTTTAATGCCCGTGTAGGACACGGGTGCCGATGGTCTAGCATAAGTGTCAGCGAGCTATAAACAACACCGAGCTCAGCTAACTAGCTTCGCTTAACGACCGCGTACGCGTGCTTCACGACTAGCATTTGCGGGATCGTATGAGGCTGGTTCTTGTCGAGCCACGAAGCTACACTACAAAATACTTATCACGCGTACTCTACTCTACAAGACGCACCGATCAATTTTTATTGTCTTTAGAAAAGTTCTATTAGGTGTCAATTAAGCTACTCTACAGTAATTCAATATTTTTTTGCCTCGTTAAAGTTAGCGGACACGGAGGCTTGAGACAAACGCAAACATTACACAAAAAGCAACCGTTACTTTCACCGAAGAAGGTCGTTGCATTACAAGGGGAATGTCAAACCTAAAGATGTTAAAGTGGCTGAAGTGAACCACTCATCTCTGCCTAAAGGATGGACACTTGACGGATGCAGTTTACTTTACACTAGTAAAACAACAAACTAAGCAGTTTCGACGGGGTGACCACCTTATCTCTTCAGGAGCAGCCACTCCTGATCACCATGGGGCTGCTCGACTGCTTATGTTTATTACAAATTGAAACAATCTGTGAAGGGTTACCATAATTTTACATTATACCGTCGCTTGCATTCATCATAGAATCCAGAAATTCTATTAATACTGGCGCATTCGTGGTTACCAAGAAGTAAAAAGAAATTTTCCGGGTATTTGATTTTATAGGCAAGCAACATACAAATTGTTTAAAGCGGTTGTTTTCCTCTATCGACATAATCACCAAAAATTAAATAATTGGCTGCTGGCGGGAATCCACCGTATTCGAATATTCGCAACAAATCTGTATACTGTCCATGTATATCACCGCATATAATTAGCAGTGCTTCCAATTCGAGCAGGATTGGCACAAATTTTCATCGGGTCATTTTCACTAGGCGATCTCAAGCAGACCCCCTCATTTGGGACAGGCCGTTCCTGTTGCATTCCACAATTTCGCGTACAAGACTCGAACATTCTCTTACGCGACACCGCTACCGATTTTCATATTCTGCGTTTAATTTTCATTGGCGAATTAATTGAAAATATTGAAATAATAAAACAGATGCGACGTCTCTGTCCACTTCGCTCTCATCGTCGTCCATGCGGTCTCACGATCTTAAGCAGACCCCCCCCTCATTTGGAACAGGTCATTCCTGTTGCATTTGTTGTTGCTGCTGCATTTCATGTTGCTGCTGAATTTGATGTTGCTGCTGCAATTGACGTTGCTGCTGCATTTGATGTTGCTGCTGCAATTGATGTTGCTGCAACTGTTGGACATTCGTTTGAAGTGTTATCTTTCGTGGAAAAAATTCTTGTGGTGCTTTCAGGTGCACTTGCTACAAATTTTTATGCTTAAATGCTTGCTGCGTTACTTGATGACTAATTTGTGGCTGTTGTATGTTCGGGCTGGTTTGAATACGGTTTGTTGCTTGGCTTATGTGTGATTGCGTTGTTGACTGGGTTATTTGTGGATTAGGTATATTTTGGGTAAATTCTTAAATATGTAGTGCAATTTCCCTATCCATTTTTGAACGAAATTCTCTAAAATTATGGGTTTTCTGCTACGTTATTAGTTATGCGAAATGATTGAAAGAAAGAATTGCTGGGGCGCGATGATTTAATCAATTATTATTCTTTTTTCTACTCTTCTGTGTTTTAATGACTAGCCAGTTTCGCTCGTGATTGCCGTCGTTGTTTGTGCTTGTGGCGCTGTCGGGAAATTTGAGACTGATGAGTTGATTACTTGTTGCTGTGGCTGCTTCTGCATCTACAGTTTTGGGTAGAAGAGAGGAAGGTTTTCGAGTAGTTTATTTGTATGACTGCTCGATTACTACATAAGCTTCAAGAAAAGTAATTAGTTGTAAAAGTTTGTTTTTTGGATTTGAAGAACTGTTCCAAAAATCGAATTTGTAATTCAGTAATAGATTGAACAAATGCACCATCAATTTTATTACAGGTGAAGATTTTCAATTGTTGTAGGCATAAAAAGGCGTCAGCATATATTTGAATACGATACCTCGGTTCTATTCCATGATTTACAGTGTCCTCATCATGGTTTTGCTCGTTATTTGATTCTAAGGAAATAGTATCGCTTTGATCATCGAAGCTTTGATATGCAGCTTCTTCGATATAGTGACCATTGCCGATTAAGACAAAATCCTCGGCTTGTACGGTATATTGGCCACTCCTATTCAAATCCATTGTCAAATTTCTCCACAATCTTAATGGAATATTATCATCAGTATCTTCATCGTTATTATTTATGCTAAATCCTGCTTTTCCGAAGCAATTTCCTATGGTTTCGGAACTTACTTTTCTCCAGGAGAATTGGGTAAAGTAAATTGCAGCCAAAATATTGATTTTTCTTGATAGTACTGATGCAGTCGATATTTTTTAACAAGCGGTTCAACAGCAAGGATTGGTAGTGAAACTTAAAATTTTTTATAAAACCCTGATCCAATGGTTGCGATGCGAAGCGTCATTATCGAGAAAATGCAACACTTGCTTATTACGTCGTCTCATTCGGTTATTGAATGATGCTAGCCAATCGTTAATGATACTGAAACTAAATTCATGACTCTAAAATGGAAGAAAATTTCAGTCTGACAAAACCTGACCATGGGTGACATTATAACATTGTAACTGTGAATAACTTTGTCTATCTTGGAGCCAACCTGAATAGAAAAGGCGCAAATAAATTTTACTAGTCAGTGCTTCCCATTCTGTGCACCGGCAAAATTAGCTTCGTATTTACAAATCGCTGGTCAAACATGTGCTATTACATGGAAGTGAAGCATGGACCCTGACAAGCCAATCTAAAAAATCAGTGGACATATTTGAATACAACGTGCTGCGGAAACAGAGTGAAAGAGTGGAGACTATATTACAACGATGAGTTGAATGAATTATTTGACAAACCGTCTGTATTTGCTTATTTAAAGCTACGCAAATTGCAATGGTCAGCCCATGTAGAAAGAATGGAGGAAAATCGGCTACCCAAAAGAACATTGAAGGGTAGAGGTAGACGTCTAGCGGGAGGGCCAATGACTCGATGAGAAGATACAATAGAAGCTGACAGTAGATCATTGCTGGTAGTGGTCAACTGGCGAACGAGGTCACAGGACCGTGATGACCAGACGAGATTAATCCTGGTGGCCTAGGCCCGACTTAGGTTTTCGCGCCAAAGATGAACGTATATCAGTAAACGTTGTTGTCAAAATGCTTCCAATAGCTTTGTTGCAGTATCCAATATACACAGTGATCGATATACAGATGATGATATCGTTTCATTTTTGCCTTTTATCGATGACAGCCTGCATTGGCGCTTTGTATCATGCTTGGAAGGTTTCTGTTACCAAACACGTGATAAAAATGCGTAGAAGTGGTTGTAGCTGGATATGTGCTATTGCTTTCAGCTCCTCAACTCTATCTGGCCCAGATGCCTTATGATTCTTTAAATTGCGTAAAGTTTCTGCTAGGTCCTGCTTCGTAAAACAAGGAATATTATCTAATATGTCCTCTTGAAGAGTGCGTTCAAAAGAGTGCAGCAACGATAACATTCATTGTTGTTCTATCCAATGCATAATTTGTTCGAGTAGAACTAAATTAGTGAGTTGAGAAAAATTCCGATTTTTATGGCTAGATTCAAAGAGGCGTTGAAAATGTACCTTATATGTTCCAATGCTCGAACTTTGAGGAAGAAGCAATCAAAATGTCATTCAAATATACGAATCAAATTATTCAAACTTCAACAACATTTCTTGAATTTTCCTGATATATTGGTCAATTATTTAAATCTTCAAGCGTACGCATCTTTTGAGCAACAGCTCATCATAAGTTTAACTTCCACTGGTAATTCAAAAAAGATGCTAATGACATTGATAGAGGTCATCGGAATTCTAATCGGGCGTGTATTTCGAACTCCAATTTTTTAGTTTGATTTTATATCTTAATATCGGGGCGGTTCACGATATGATACAAGATTACCCTCTTGATTACAATTCACACAAAATAATTTTTCGTTTGGCTCCGAAATTCTTTAAGGATATGAGACTTTTTACGCTTAGTGTGACGGTACTGCATAGCGCATTAGCTGATTTTATTTCCGTGAAGTCACCCTTATCTCACTGTCTGATAGTTCAAGTACATTTTTCGTATTCTGAAGAGCCCTTGCATTACTATTTTTGGAGATTTCCATACAAAAGATTAGTAGCAATCTCTTCTCAGCAGATGAACTACTTGTTGAGAATTCAGATCTAAATAAATTCAATTTCACTTTATTTTTTTCAAATTTTTTAAGGAAACAACCAGCTCTCTTCTGTAAGCCCAGATGCCTGGCTTTTCCAGATTTCTCCATATGAGTGAAATAAGGCGCAATCAACGTTGCTAGCCCTTAGTTTTGAAGTCAATTTGATCTTTATTTTATTCTTTTGGTGCTGAAATCGTGAAGTCCCTACTAGAATGTCTAGCTATGTCAACACCGCTTTGGCTAAACATGTCCATTTTTTAGGGTTTTGTACTGAAATACAAAACCCTATTGCAATCACGACCTGTGTCCGTCTGTCCGTCCGTCCGTCCGTCCGTCCGTCCGTCTGTATGTCACAGCACTTTTTCTCCGAAACTATAGAGGTTACAGCCATGAAACTTTGTGGAAAGGTCAGAAGTGGTGACCTCTTGAAAGTTCAAGGGTGAAAAAATTTTTCAAAGGGGTTTAAGGGGGGTCTCCCCATATAGGGGGTTGACCCCTCAAAAAAAAATTTTCACCATTGGTAGTCGAGTAGGGTGTCATTGGAAAGGTCTCAATGAGATCTTTTCAAAACAGGTCTTAAAATTGCCTTATGAGTACCGAGGGGGGAAGGGGAAGGGGAAATGTACGAACTTTTCGCGTACCCCCCCTCGCGATTGGACACCTTCCATCCGAAAAATCTGAAAAAAATCATGAATGTAGGCCTTAATGAGTACAACAACAACAAATACATGAGAAGTCGAAATTCACTCAACTTTGTTAGTAATAGTATGATTTATCGATTTTATGTTTTCTCGAATAAAATCTAAATGGTACCCTTAAATTCAATAAAATTTAGCAAAGAGATGACTATTTATAAGATTGATCTTTTCTGAAAGTTTCATAAAGATCGAATAGTATTTAACGAAGTTATAGCGATTTGAATTTTCCCGTATTACTATGGAACAATGTGCCCTGTATTACTATGGAAACATATGGCTATGGAGCCATATGCGCTTTTTACCGACTTAGACACTACAGCTTTGCTAGGATTTGCATGAAAATTTCAGGAATGATAGATATCATGAGGATGACTACATACAATTGAAACAAGTCGAAGAGGCAAGAGAGAGCTCCTAGCAAAAGGGCTTTGTAGCCATTCTAGGATTCGAAAAAATAGGGCATGAATCGATGCTTACAGTACAAAGGAGTGGCCCCTGAAAAAAATTTCATGAAAGGTAGCCGATATGAGTATCAAATGAAAGTTCTCTATGAGAGCTTTTCAAAACAGTTCTTAAACTGACAGTTTTTGCTTCAGTGGGGGCACAGAGAGGGGGGGAAATACATGAAAAATGTGTTTTCTCCCTCGCGAATGGACACCCATGATCTAAAAAAATCTAAAAAAATTATCAAGCGAAATATTTATGGGTATAATTTTAGCAAATACCTCAGGATTAAAAAATTCTTTCAACTTAGTTAATAATAGTATGATCCTCGAACATGACGTGTTTCTTAATTTTATTCGTTGCTGGTTACGGCATTTTGTAAGTTGAGTACAAAACCCTTCTGACATGAGCATAGGTCTGTCTACCCAACTTGTTCTGTATTATTTGCTGGAAAAACAATGGTTTGGTTGGTTTGAATTTTACCTCCATTATTTATTTTTAATTTTTAAAAATTATGCTTAGATATTTCGTTTCTGATTTTTTTAAAGAGATAAAATTATCTATTTCTATCCTGCCTATTTCGTTTCGATTTTTGGTTTCCATTGGTTCGTATTCAATTCATAATTTTTTTTATGCTAATACCATTATCATTCAAGGTTTCCTCAATGTCTTGATTAGGACTTCGGTGTATCATATATTGGTTTCTCTTTCCTTTCTGTTCTTTCAGTTGATTTCTCTTGCTTGCTGCTTGCATTTTTCTGCATAGTTACATCGCTTGAAGTACTACAAGTATATTGCTCATTGCTTAATGTTTCAAGTACAGCATCTGCTTTTGCAATTTTTAGATAATTACTTTTTGGGAAGCGTTTCAATTTCAAGTTTGTCAATTTCACTCTTTTTTTGCTTTAGCACTACAGCCCCTTTCGGGCCTTCGCTTAGAGGTATTTAGAGTATCTCATTATCTTGATCGAATGTATCGGCACTCGGGAAGGTGATATGGTCAGTACCACGCTTTGGTAGTGTGTCCGTCCACTCAGCTACGATACGTTCTGATTTTAAACCAGTTCCTATCATAACTGAATGAGCTTATAATCCGTCCGAAAAATCACTCGAAATAAATTTCGCCAATGGGGCTTGAACTAGTGGCCTTCGGCTTACGGGGTAAGTGCTCTAATCACTTCACCACGCAGACGACTCACTCTTGGTGTTTTCGTTTGTTGTTCGGTGATGATCATTGGTTTCGTTTTTGGGCTTGTGTTGAATGCATAGCCTTCCAAAAAGCGTTTTTAATTTCACAAAACACAATTATTTTCAAGAAAGAATTAAAAACACGGCCAAACCCTATGAATGCTAACCCAATAATGGTGACTTATTTTACTTCTTCCATTAATACGACATGATAATTTCACCGTTTACCTAATTTTTCAATAGATCTTCTATCGAAACTATGAATAGATACCATATTCTCCATTACCTTGAGTTGCCTCATACGAGTACACATGTAACTTCGGTATCAATAAAACAACTTCCCGATACACCATTGTAGCGCCATTGAAGTGCATTATGATGCACTTGATGCAAAAGCGATCATCACCTGGATCAGCATTGAAGGTGTAGCATGCATGCAAATTGCATAAAATGGCCATTTGTTATTTATTTATAATGGGAGAGAGTATCGGTACAGCATAGGTAAGGTAAGGTGTGTACGGGTACATTCAATATGTGCTAACACCTTGACTTTTAATGCCGTATTTAAATCACGATAAATATTTCTTAGCGAAAATTAACAAGATACAAGTTTGCTTAAAGATACTTTGAATGAAGAAAATTTGTTACAGTTAAAAGTCGATTGATTAAAATTTATGCAAACGCGATGGTCAGATTGAGCCTAAACATAATTTTGAGTACCGGTGAACACTAATAGCCGCCACACAGGGCACTTAAAGCCAATAAATAAACAAACAGTGCATTGCAGTGCAACAGTGCATCATCATGTTGTATGGCTATAAACGTTATCGAATTTATCAATAGTGAGTTCAATCATTAGCACCACGATGACTCCTCGTATGTTCGAGGATTGATTGGATGTGGCGCTTTATAGTCTCCATATTTGTGTATAATTTAATCCTATTGAATAGCAGCGAAGCAACAGCTCATTGGCGAACATATGAGTGTCTGGATGACATACATAGATGAATTAACATGTTTAATAGACATGTGTAGTATTGGCACAAGCAACAGTATCAACATAGTATAGATTATGCCCGTTTCAGATGCATTTTGCAGCCCTTAAGCGGAAACTAAATGTTTTATTGCTTACTTTTATTGTTATTGTTCTGAAACATAACATATGTATAGAGTATTGGCACGAAACGTATTCGGAACACAAACGAGTAACAATTGTACGTGAATGTGTTGGCAAATTGATAAATTAAAAGGGATATTGGGAGTAAAGCGAGTTGGGAGTGCATGGTCAGTGATATCAAAGTTTATTTATAAAATCGAGACGCATAAAAAATAGTTGATGGATTACGCGAGATAATATTATTAGTCGTATGACAATGCTGAGATTGTTGATAATGATGACTAGTTAGCGTATGTTATTGTTGTATGTTAATTACTGTCTGATCGGCTATAAAGCGTTTGACAAAGGTATCGGGTTGGTCAAAATCAGTTTGCAGTCGTTGAACTTTACGGTAGAGTGCGGACGTTTTGTTCTCACTGCTGGTTTAATAATTTTGACACTCTCTTACTCTTTAGTCTACTTTATGAAGATCGGACAGGTTAACGATATCCTAGCAAAGTATGAATCAAAGAAAAATCTTTGACGGGTTAAATGATAATGTCAGCTACACGGTAGAGAGAGGTAGGGAGAACTAAATAGGTTGAGTATTCAAGAGAGCGCTCATGCCAGAACGGCTTTGTAATAATCCTAGGCCACAAAACAGCTTTTCTAATGACATGAATCGATGACTTGAGTTATAAATACATTACACATATAGGAAATCGTTTAAATATTTGTGTGGGAACCACCATTCGATATTAATACGCTCATATTCACTGTTTACCTTTTCTACTAACATATTCTCATATCTCGCTGTCACCTACGGTTCGCGTTTCACTCATGTCTTCAGTCGTACGTGAACTTTTGTTCAGATCAGATCTCTAAATAAATATTCATATTTTAGATATTCAAGTCAATCGTACTTTATATTCAACTTTGGTTTGCTACGTTGGTGATGAAGATAAAAGAAATTTAAAAGCAAAATTCCGTAGCATCAACAAAATAAAATGAACGCTGACGCTTCTTCGAATGTTTGCAAGCTCAATACGAAGCACCCTTGCAGTAACTCATTTGAACGTGTGCGCTGCAATAACACATCACCATTCGAATGAAATATCATATAGAAAATCCCGCTGATTCGTTGGGGAAATTTGAGTATGATCCAGAAAATAACGCAACGTACGAGGCTCTCTGTACAGACAATATGCAAGCAGACTGAACAACTAGGACTACGAACATGATGCAAAAGCAATCATACAGAAAAAGCCTCATCTTAGTTTAGATGAAGCTGTCAGTAAGTTATATTCGGTCTTTGGTCACCGTCAATTGAAATTTTCGCAACGACAGAAATATCTCACAGTCAACAAACTTGACCACAAAGAGTTCGCTCAATATACTGCTCGAGTTAATAAAAACTTCATGTGGTTCGACGTGACATACTGGTCGAGTGATCAATTCAAGGTTCAAATCTTCATTAACGATCTGAAAAGCTTTCAAGATTCGCTCATACTCAAGAAATTGCTCACAAGGCTCGACAATGAATCAACAGAGCTCGTAGCACCCAAGACACAACCAGAGAAAGATACTTTCGTTCAACTCACACTTCAAGATCTTTTCAACAAAGCCGAGTGAATCATTTGCCTCAAAGAAGACAAAACAACAGCATCTGCCTCAATGAAGACAAAACAATAACAACGAGAGTCACAGCCGTGAAAACCTTTAATCATCAAGCGATTCCTTGAACAGCGAAACAATAAAACTACCAAAGCTATGCTGGCATTGCGAAGAACTACATTGGAATCGAGGTTGCCAATACAAATCCAAACAATGCCCAGTTTGCAGTTGAACAGGTCATATAGGCGTATTCTGCAATACAAGACGGAATCCACCAAAGCCTCGACGTCAATACGTCGCTTCAACAGGTCGAAGAAGCCAACAGTTTAAAGTTACGCAAGTATGTCGAACCTAAGCTTAACGGATCAATCATTAGCTTTCAGCGCGACAACAGTTCCGATATCACGGTTACTTCACGTTCAAACTGAGCTAAGCTTGGTAAACTTACTCTCAACGCCCCCAAGAAGAAAGTTGGCAGTGCATTAGGTGATTCAATTGATCTCCTCAGCAGTTGCCCCTGTTTTATGAAACTGAACGGTAATGAGAAGTATGGCAAATGCTACATCACTTTGTTGCAGGTCAATTTTTTGGCTTCGATTGGGTTACAACTTTCAATCATTGGACAAGCTCAATCGACACATCCTTCAACGGTGTGCAAATTGAGCACAAGGTTTGACCGCAGAAGTCAAAGCAAAGTTACCGTTTCCCTTTTCCAAAGGACTTGGCGCTAAGAAAACGGCATGATTGACACTCAAACTAGATGCCAAACCTTCATATTGAAATGCTCGAGCAGTTCCTAATGCCGCAGCTTCCATAGCAGCAAAAAAATCACCGAAACAAAATTTCTCCAAAATGACTAATAAATAACTAGTCAACTTTGTCAGTACAGCCTGGAATCCTTGATCTAACGTTTAATGCCCATTAAGTGCTTGCTCTTTTTTTTTCCTTTTTTCCCTATCTCCTTCGATTGGACTAGGGGCTATTCTTTTGAAGGCGTTTGGCGGTTGAGCTGTCGCCGTTTCCTCAGTAGACTTGAACTTCAGCTTTTATTTAACCTTCTGCGCTTCTTCGTCCTTCTGCTATTCAACCAGTTCCCCCGGTAAGGCCCGATGCATTCTAGAAGCTATTCTAGCTCAAGAAGCCCGTTCCTTACACCTTTGCTAATATTTTTTTGCGAGTCACATTCAGATTTAATTCTCTATAGAATGTTGCTCAAATTTCAGATCAGTCTTCCTTCCTGATAGCGCTTTCCTTGTATTATCTTAAATGTATTGGTTCAATGGGCCGGAATTTCTTGCAGGCCCATCAACCAATTGGCCGAAAGTACCAATACGAATGTCGCAAAAGGACCCCGAGATTCGCAAGACAAGAACGTCACTAATGGTTCAGACTTGTCCATCCGTTTCGAAGCTATAAACCATAGAAACTCGTTCAAGTTTCTTAACCACACTGTGGCTTATGTCCTGACGTTTGTAGAGAATCTAAAAGCGGTCCCATCTAAACGTCATTTTGGAATCCCCAGCCTGGCGGAGATTCAATACTCACTGAATACCATTCTCCGAATCGTTCAAGCCTCTGCCTTTTGTAAAGAACTTAGGACTCTCCAGAAAAAGGACACTTTATCAGCTCGAAATCCTTAAAGTTCTCTTAAACTTGACTTGGAAAAAGAAGGCCTTATCCGAGCTGGCGGGAGGCTTGAGAAATCAAAGGTAGATTATGATGCAAAACATTAAATTTTATTACCACAATCTAATGATGTTGTAAAGCCGCTGATGCAAGAATTAATGGAACTAAGTTGCACGTGGGTCCTGAAGAACTTCATGCTATCGTTCGACAAAGACTTTGGTCTCTCGACGGCAGGAAATTAGCTACAAATATTGTTCACATATTAGCTACAAATATTATTTACAAATGTTAATAAAAGAGGACTTGTCAGCAGCGTGCGTTCGACCTTCTCGATCATTCAAAATCGTCGGGATCGATTTTTGCAGTCCTGCCTATATTCACTACAGAATAAGGGGTAAGGCACCTACTAAATCTTATATATCTGTCTTTGTTTGTTTTATCACTAAGGCTGTACATTTAGAGTTAGTTTCTGATTTGTCGAAAATGCCTTCCTAAGCGCTCTTAAGAGGTTCATCGCAAGAAGAGGAAGACCATCGACGATATTTTGTGATAACGCCACAAATTTCGTTGGAGCAAGGAACGAATTAAAAAAGGTACACGATATCTTTACAAACCCGACCACTCAACTGGACATCGCTCAATATTGCTCAGATGAGCAAATCGAATGGACGTTTTTTCCACCCAGATCATCGGATTTTGGTGGCTTATGGGAAGCGGCAGTCAAGGCCGCGAAATATCATATGAAGAGAGTTATTGGTGGGGCCTCACTAACGTACGAAGAGATAAATACGATCGTAGCTGAAATAGAGGCAATCCTAAATTCCAGACCCCTCATTCCATTCTCCAACAATCCCAACGATCTCCAAGCTCTCCTGGCCACTTCTTGGCAGGTGAGCCGTTAACAACAATCCCTAACCCCAATCTCCATGAGAAGAAGATTTCCTTGCACAAGCGAAAAGAGCTTCTTGAAACATGTGAACAGGAGTTTTGGTAGTGATGGAGCAAGGAGTATCTGCAACAGCTTCAAATAACTGCCAAATGGAAGACAAAGGTGTCATCAATCCCGCCTGATGCTCTCGTTCTTCTTAAGGAAGACAACGTCCCACCTCTAAAATGGCCATTGGGAAGAGTGGTCACAGAGCACAAGGTTCCGACAACCGCCTCAAGGTTGTTGATGGCAAGACTACTAATGGAATTATCCGAAGAGCTGTCCACAACATTTGTCCTTTACCTCTAGAGGAGGACTTGAACAACACATCATCAAACGAACATGCAACGGCTACTATAAGTTCTGGGAGCAACAGCAGCCAATCTGCGTTTCTAACCAGCACTAACATATCGAAAAATAAAGGCAAGAAACGTAAAATTCAACCAATTAATTCAAATTGGCTTCTAAGCTCATCATTTTACGAACACAAGAAAGACATTAACAGCAATCAACAGACAACTCCAGCGTTAGCTTGTCCGTCATCTACAGACTCCCATTTAAGCCAAAAAGGACCAAAATAAGCTCATCATACCCCCTATCTCACATCGCATTGGCATTTCTCGTCTTATTTGTTCCAACTATCACAGGAGAATCCACCACACTCACTGACAATAATTCAACCAAAATAACACCGTTCGCCCCAGGAACAATCACTTACTTATTACGGACTAACTTACTTATTACGGACCACTAGAGCATCATTGTTTACTGCAATTTGAGAAACTACTGGATCGATCCTCAAAACATTCAAGATAAAAACAGATAAAGAGACTCCAAGAAATTTGTGACAGTCTCGTTTCCGGAAGAAATAAGCACTGCTCACTACTAACAGTTCAACTGGAATTAAGAGTAGAAAAACTTTAAATGAAGAATGATCTCCCACTCAATAGAAGCACTAAAGTTACTCGGCAAAAACGATCACCGTTTGACTTCGTTGGCAGAATCAGCAACAAGTTATTTGGGCAACTAGATATTTAAAAATATTCCGCCTTTAGTAGAACTTTCAAATAAAAAAATGAAAGAAAGTATATACCCTTTAATTCTACTATTTATTTTAAATTTCGTATACAATTGTTTCGTTCTCTACTTGAGAACTTCCTCAGTACTACTATTTCATAAACTATAAGTATCCTAATATTTATACTAAACTCATTAACGTATTAATATGAATCTCTAATTACACCTAATCCCTCAAAGTAATTTTACTTAATCTCTAATTACCTGATCCTTTACCATTCAAAAATTTGTTTTTCCTTAATTACTACTTAACTACCTTCATTATTTTGTAAGCTTGAAAAGCCAGGTGTATCCGTTACCTGGGTCGCCGTTCCAAATGTCCTGCGTCTTCCGATTGAATATCTCCAAGCTTTCTGCTACATCAAGCTTCCATCCGTTTGTAACCGTTTTCAGCATGCTTACGTTGTCCGCAGTGATGTCATGTTTTTCAAGGACTATATGCTCTGCTACTTTTGATTTGAAGTTTTTTGCATCCTGCTTTTTGTTTTTGTTGACTGCGTCCCTTAAGTGTTCATTCCATCTGACACCTAGTGATCTCCTCGTTTGTCCAATGTAACATCCATTACATTTCGTACACGATACCTTGTAGACTCCACTGCGCTCCATTTTGGGAATGGGGTCCTTGGTTGATCCAAGCAAGTTCTGTATTTTTGTGGCCCGGCTCGTATAAACTAGGTCGATGTCTACGTTCTTCATAGCCCTCTTCATTGTTTCCGTCCTTGAGTCAAACGTTACAACCAACCTCTTCCGTTGCTTGACTTCCGCAGTTAGCGTTGTGAACTTTTTATTGAAGATCTCCTTCGTTCGTTTGGCTATCAATTTGGTAACTTCATCCGTAGGGTATCCATTCCACTCGGCTAGCTTATAAATGTGGGACGTTTCTTTTTTCAGGCCTTCCTTATTCAATGGAAGCGTGAGCATTCGATTCACAAGCCAGCTAAATGTCGCCCATTTTTGCTGTTGGCAATGGTTCGAAGTGAAAGGAATTATCCGCATGGTGTCCGTTGGTTTGCGGTATATTTCGAATTCCAACCCATTAGCTCCTCTACATACCATTACGTCAAGGAATGGTAGCCGCCCCTCCGACTCCAGCTCGTGGGTGAAACTGATGTTGTTGTGTATTGAGTTGATCGCCGTGAGAATTTGCTGGACCTGATCCTCTTTGATGATCGTGAAGATATCGTCTACATAACGCACCCATCGATGTGGCAGTTTACCTTCTTGTGCTAACTTCTCCTCCAAAAATGCCATAAAAACTTCGCTTAGAAACGGGGAAAGAGGATTTCCCATTGGAGCACTACGTGTTTGCTTAAAAAATTCTCCCCTGAAGGTGAAATAGCTTTCACCCATGCAGAGTCTAGCCAGTTTCAAATACATTTTGGCTCGTGCTTTCCATTGTTCTCCTGATCCTTGTATCAGAATCCACTCCTCAAGTAACGTAAGTGCTTCTTTGACCGGAATACTGGGAAAAAGTGCCTTAACGTCAAATGACACCATCGTATCCCCATCTTCCAAAGGTCCCCAGGACAAAACCTTTGAAGTAAATTCTGCCGAATTTGCTACTGATCTGTCCATGTTATTGAATTCCTTGACTAACCACTTCGCAATTTTCTGAGTGGGAGCGTTTTCTGCTGACACAATTTCACGCATTTCATGGCCTGGCTTGTGAATCTTCGGAAGTCCTATGATCCTTGGCAGCGATGGGTTGGTTACTTTTAAGAATTTCTTGATTTCCTGAATCCATGGTTCACATTCTTTCAGCACTTTTTCCACTCTTTTTATTGACTCAGGAAGCGGATTATTTCGTAGACTGAAGTTTGGTCCCGTATTTATTTTTTCCCGCATTCTATTGTCGTAATCGGCCTTGTCCATGATCACTACTGCATTCCCTTTATCCGCTTTCATGTAGTAAACCGGTAGATTTTTGAGCTCCTTGATGATTCTATTCTCGTCCTGCTTTCCGACCCATCTAGTTTCTTTTCTCAGTGTATCTGCAGTGCTGGCTCTTATCTTTTGTTTTTCCTCTGCCGTCAGTCCATGCATGCTCGAAAGTCTATTGATCCCGGCTTCGATTTCTATGACGATATCTTCAGGTTTGGCTTTCGTGTTAATGGAGTATTTCAGCCCCATGTTCAGCAGATTCAGTTGAGCTTCCGTAAATACCTGGGACGATTGATTGATGACTACTGCAGAACTTACATCCCTCATCATTTCCATAAGCATAGGAATCTTTTGCTGCTACCGAAACCAATGCAAGCCTTCTCCAACAAAGGTCATTACACCATCAGGAAATTTTTAATTGCGTCCACGTAGAAGCAGATCTTGCTGAAACAGGTCGTTTCAGAGGCCTGGAATATGTTCAAACTAATAATAATAATTTTCATATTCGACGCGTGCACGCATATGCACATTCCATAAAATTCATTGACTATGGATTGCATATGCATGCACGTGTGAACCAAATTCCAAGTATTCATAGGTCATTGCATTCAATTACAATATACGCAAATCCTTATCATCCAATATTTAATGCAACGACCTTATCATTTTTACTATGAATAAGCGATGTTATGATTTTTTGATTAGAATAAGCATAATTTGTATTTGTATAAATTCGTCAAGTTAAAATAAACTCATTTCATTCCCGATTCTAAGTCCATCAACTGTATTCATTTCTGCTATTAATCTTCTACTAAACAAGGGTTTTTGTGTTTTCTAACCTTCACTTTGAAGAGAGGTTCTCTGCTTCAGTTTCTGGATACAATGCTTCGGTTGCATTTTTGGCGAAGTCAGCAACTTTGCGCAGCGACACTTCTTTGGTCTCCTCACACTTTTCTTTTTCTGCTGCGGTTTTTTTTTTCGATTTTGAGGTGGTTCATTACGCACTCTCCTCTTCTCTTAAAGGCCATTCGGGAGTTCTCTTAAAGGCATTCGCAGTTTTGGCAAGAACGCCGTGATTATATCCGTCTCTCGAGAGTCTTTTCATCCAGTCGTCCGTTTGTCTTCGTTTTTTGAATCTCTAGGGTCTTTGTCGTTGCTCTTTTTATGATTTCAGAGATGCCATATCTGTTAGGTCCTCACTTGGTGCCGTTATATCCGTTCGTATGTGTAGTCGCTTTTTTGGTCCCATGGCTATCTTTGGAGAGTAGGGAGATCATGCAAGGGTTGGCGCCAGTCCTTTAGGGGGCAGGTGCTCAGAGCCAGACCGGTGCTAATCAGGAGTCCATCTCAACCGAGCCTACACCACCAACTCAACGGTGCGAACTTCAAAAGTACTCCGAGATATGCCAAGGTTTTACCAAAACGGACACGGTGTGATGCTTAGATTGGAGCTGTTCCCCTGCAAGTGTCCCCTAGGCGGTACCTTGCTATGCAACTAGGTCCAAAATATCAAATCCGCCAGCCCAAATTATTATTTCCCAAAAATATTCCATTCGTAGTCCAGAGATCGTTGCCAGATGGTAATCTTATGGAAACTTCTGTTCCCTCGGGTACGTGGGGTGGCACTCCCCAAAGAATGCATCAAAATTGGAATGCAACTGAATGAGGAATGCCTTAGAAAAAATTATTACCTTAGTGAAATGTCTCCTCATATCATATAATCGACATAATATCCTAGTAATTATCGTGACTTTTTGAGCATCTTCAATCAAGTACCAGCTTACAACTTAATCCTGAATATTCAAAAGGTGGAAAACTGGTAAACTGTGTATTTATGTCTCATTTCAGACGAGCATCGAATCCAGCGAAGCGTGTTATTAGTCGCGAATGTGCGGGCCTTTATCGTAGATATCGTCTATGTAATGAGCAGGTAAGTGACTAGGACGAGAAATCATCTCTAATCCTTAATTAGAATGTACACTTCAACTAATTGTTATTGACTGAAATTGTCTTTGCTTCTGCTGGATGGAAGGAATGTCCTGTTCAAGCGGATTTTCGTCAGCAACAATGCACGATCTATGATCAGCAGTTATTCCAGGGCAAACAATACATCTGGGAGCCGTATATTAAAGGTAAGTGTGCATAAATTGATGGGAAGGATAAATGTTTAAATAAATACGCGAGGATCGTATGACAGCAGGTGGAAGTGGTTTAGCATGTCCAAGATGATTAATCCTCGTCGATGGATATTCCCGTGGTATGGGAATGTGCATGGACGTGGATTAATTGCTTCTACAGGTCCTGAAAAGGTCAAGCATTGCAAATAGTCTACTCAAATCACTCCAAAAATTTAATTTATTGCAAGAAAGCATTTGCAATAGGTGAAAATACAATAATTTAAACATATCTCCTTTCCCATGTAGATAATTATTGGTAGCGTGTTATTAATAACCAATTTCATCTCTTGAACCGCAGATGATGCAGAATGCGAGCTCAATTGCAAACCAGTCGGTTTGAATTATTTCGCCACGATGAACAGCTCCGTGATTGACGGTACACCTTGCTCCCGTCCGGCCGAGTACTACAGAAAGAACTACAGAGGACGAGCGATTTGTGTCGATGGTATCTGTAAGGTGAGTACAAGAGATGCGTGGAAAAACTTTACAGATTTGAATCCATCTGTGAAGTTTATTTGTAAATCTGTTATTTGATTTTTACGATCCGTACCCGAACGTGTTAGAGGGTATTTAACAGCATATTAAATTCCCAAGTGCATTACATGGATTTAGTTCGAAAAACACGTCGGGAAAATCAAAAAGCTGAGAAGCGTGGTGGGTCCACCAGCGTTATTACCGCTAAAGTATCTGGTCGTCGATCGATTGATCGTTGCAAGTGGTTTTCACATTTGTATGTTAATGTTGAATGGTGGCGATGACGAGAAGGAGGAAGATGATGATGGATTTACTGATGACCTCGCCCTTAGAATCGTGGCTGTGTCGTTAGTCAGTTGAATGTTTGACGATTGATGGGTTAATAGTGATGCTGTTTGTGGAAGTTGCGAGGAAAATTGAATTGGTAAATGATTCATGATGGGTTAAATGATGAAATTATTTTATCTTAAGTACGCGCGTGTAAGAATTTCCTTTTCAATATTTCCGAATGTGATTCAAGTGACTGAGCAATTTAATTAAATTAAAGGCGTTCACTTATGGGATCAGAATTCATATGCATATTCGAGTACTTACTCTGTTAAATGCAATTGAGTGTAAACAAACGTATCTAATTCAATTCTTTCTGGTTAGTTGTTGGGTGAAAGTTCAAGTTAAGTGTAATTTATCAATATGTTGCATTTGAGTTAAGAGAGACATTGTTTGGAGGGAATTTTATTATTTCAAAACCTTGTGTCTTCTCTAGAATAAGAGTTTAGAGAAGACACATAGAATCAGATATCACTGTTTCCAGTTAAAATATGGAAATGCTGCTTATAATCATTTCACAATCAGTTATTTCTATAGCCGCCCGAAAATAGCACAGAAACTTTCCTGAGTTTTTTTAGGGTTTTGTATGATAGTGCATGATGGGGTAGCCAAGAAATATAAGAAAAATACATCATAATGTCTATGTTTGTTATTCTTATTAATTTATGGCAGGTTATGTCATTAATTTTACTATGAAAGACTACCAAGTCTATGGAAAATCAACTTATCACATTTTTTAATAATTAATCATTTATAGTAAAATTATGAAAAACCATCTTACCCATACTATGGGGTATGATGGGGTAATTAAATTGGGGCGTGATGGGGAAGGCTAATTATTCGCACAAAACAAACAAATGTGTATTTCCTCCAGATCTTCATTGTCCACGCCAGCACAAGCATTGTGAGCCCAACGTCCACAGAGCTGGCAGCCTATCCAAGGTTCTGACGATGTCAAAAAATGTGGTTTACATCATTACAATATAAGCAAATGTCATCTTCATAATTGCTCTTTTGTGTTTTGACTGAGTGTTTAGTCTTTCGTTTGTTTTCAAGCATTCCTTTTGAGGCCGCTTCAAATTTTTCAGCTCATTTTTATGAGGAGTTCAGGTAATTATGGCTGCTTTTCCTCCCCGGTATTGTTTCCTTTTTTTAAGTTCGTTGAACAGAAGAAATTGGCAAAATATCACTAGGGGATGTATTTTCGAAGCTAGACGTCAGACTACGGCACGCTGTGCGAATGGGAGGTTTAGGAGAATAAGAGCATCCATGTTCAGTTGCGGGGACGGGTGTTTTATCCACTGTTGGTGTGACTGGCTCGGAACATTCGGTGATTAAGTCTATTCTAGGTGGAGTGGAAGATGTCGTTGTAGCTTCAGGTTGTTATGCAAAGGCAAAAGTTTTTGTAATAACGTTTACTTGAATTACACACACAATAATAATCTACACAGAAAAATCTTTGTTTTGCATTTGTGACGCTTCGATGCTTCGCGTGTGTCTCTGTTCTCTCAACTGCTATCTTAACTCGAATGCCTGGCGGTGAACACAATAACTATCTGTCATATGGGAAACGCTACACTGCTCCCTCTTGAGCTTTGAGAATGGAACACTGGAGTGGAACATCAACTCAAATTTTGTCATCAATTCTCGATGCGCCACGCACGTTGCTCTTTTGATTTAATTTTCGAAGGGTGTACTTTAAAAAAGGAGCTACAATTTAGAAATATTTGAATATGTAAAAGTTAACTGCTATTGCATAATTGATCGATAATGTTCCTATTTCAGACTTGAATAGTTTGCAGAACTTTATTTAGATAAAAAAAACTCGCAGCGACATTTAATAAGCAAAAACTAAATCTGTTCCTTAGATAATTACAAATTCAACTATTACTAAAATTATTATCGTTCATGATTTTATACTTTTTCACCTCCATTTCCCTTTCGTAACCAGGCTTTGGATCGTCTTCAGTGGAATCAAGGTGAAATGTATAATCGTTGCGCTTGACCTTCGCTTTATGTGAGAGAGCTATATATCTTTAAGGTGTAATAATTTGTTGAGATATCGGCTAACAGAAATATATTCTGATTTTAATTTCGCAATCAAATAGTATTTTGTGTTAATGTATTTTACTGCTATAAGCTTAACTAACAAACTGAAGTGTCGTTTGTTGTTCATGTGCTCACCATATACAATAAAGAGTAGCTTTCCGATGCATGTCACTTGAACATTTTTAAGTATACTATTTGGAGTAAATTAAAGTTTCTCGTACGTGGTACAGGGTGCGGCAGCATAACTTCCTTTTTTGAAATGCCCGCCCTTAAAGTGCTAACTGTTATAGCGCGGCGCTAGTAGTCTCATTCGAGAGAGGTGATTTTAAAGTTTTGCTCATCCCTTGGTTAGTCGCTATCATGCGTTGGAACAGTGCGGAGCGTGCATTTACCGTTGAAGCGTACTTTTCGAACGGAAAGTCGGTGATTGCAACCCAGCGTGCCTTTAGACGTCACTTCAACGTCGCTCCGTTAGGCCGTGTCCCGGACCGAAAATCAATTCTTTACTGAGTTAAATCCTTTCGGAATACCGGAAATGTGACGCGAAGAAGAAATGAAGTCCCACGGCCCGTTAGATCACGTGAGAACATCGAGGCAGTAAGAGCTTCAATGTTGCGATCTCCGCGGCGTTCTGCGCGGAAGCATGCGTCTGCCCTTGGGATATCTGATCGTTCTTTACGGCGAATTCTTCACAATGACCTTCATTTCCATCCCTACAAGTTAGCAACTGCGCAGGAACTCTCCGAACGCGACTTCGATTCTCGAAGAAATGCATGTGAAGCGCTTCTCGAAAACGTCCCTGAAGACGCGATTGTGTTTTACAGTGATGAAGCTCATTTTCACTTGAATGGATACGTTAACAAACAAAACATGCGCTATTGGGCTGCCAACAATCCTCGAGAACTCCATCAGAGGCTCTGCATTCGCCAAAAGTGACTGTTTGGTGTGCCATTTCATCAGTTGGGATTGTTGGTCCATGGTTTTTCGAAGAAAATCAGTTGACAGTAACAGTCAATTCCAATCGTTATGTGAGCATGCTCCAGGATTTTTTTTTGCCACGACTTGATGAAATGGACTTAGGGGACATGTGGTTCCAACAAGACGGAGCAACTGCTCACACTTCAAGGGCATCAATGGCCGTTTTGAGGGACCACTTCCCAGAGCGACTCATCTCCCTCAGGGGTGATTTGCAGTGGCCAGCGCGCTCCCCCGATTTGAGCCCATGCGACTTTTTTTTGTGGGGTTTTTTGAAATCCCGCGTTTACACCAATCGCCCAAGGACCCTGGAAGACCTGAAGGCCAACATTCAGGACGAAACGGCCAACATACCCATCGCTATGCTCGAAAAAGTGATGAGAAACGCCAGAATTCGGTTTGCTCAGTGTATAGACAATGGAGGACGCCACCTTTCAGATATGATATTTAAAACCGTGTGAGATAAAACTTTACATGTCAAACAACAGTATAAAAAAAAAAAATAAAAAACAAGTACCGCTGAAAATTTGTTTTGTTGAATTTTGAAAAAAGGAAGGTATGCTGCCGCACCCTGTAGTAAAATGCCTTACAGTTTGTATATTATATATTGCTATGGCCGAGACTTGATTGAATGGATAAAATATAACTTTATGTGATCTTGAACTAATTTGTACGAGGGAACAAATTTGAGAGTACTATTGTTTATAAATATGTCATTTACTAACATTGAATTTGTCAAATCAGTGATTAGTCCTAAAAATCCAACGCTTTTCTTTAAATGAATTATCCTGCGCCCCAATAATAAATTTATCTCTTTGATATAGGCTATAAAATTGATCAAAAGCTTTAATACAAAATTCGTATTTGTACAAAGCATATTTTTGAGGAGTTCATATATCCTACTGCTTGTTAATAAAAAGACTAATTATTTCGAAATTACTTTTATTCATTTGAAAATTCAATAATATAATAAATGGAATTCATTCGATATATGCCTACAGTTAAAGGAATCTGCTTTCCGCTTTCGAGGATGAAATAGCTTCCACATCCAAAGAGGCACTTGAAATCAATACTGATCAATACTGTCGCTAAACTCGTTGCATTTGCCTGCAAAAATAAAAATATGTCTGAGATCCAGATGAGATTTATAAAAGTAAACAGTTTACCGATTGTTGTCCATTAATTATTTTTTCATCCCCATATATTCGCATGTCCAGTATCATTTAACAGACACCTGGAAAAAGAAATAAAATTGATTTCATTAATTAAATTATTCAAGCAATATGCTAGCAAAACTTGCCCCCAAAATGCAGGCGCTACTACACGAAAACTAATCGAATAAAATGGTCGCCATCGAAATGTAAACATAATCATGCATGAATTAAAAGCAGTGATTTTGAATGAAAAAACACTTCCAAATTTTGTATTTTCTTTTCTACGTTTTATGTTGCTACTAACCTAGGAAATGCTACTCCTGTGGGCTGGCGGGTCGTTCTATTATTACATAATTTTTCAATGCTCCATATTTTTGAAACTTCTTTGCATTTTCTTAATTTTTCGTCGAAATATAACGTTTTCTCACTTGCAATCTAACCGATAGATTGTCTCTTATTGTCTTGTTGATGTACAACAGATAAATCACGAATTTCCACTGATTTTAACATCCAAATTACACAGCAAACGAGTTTGTTTACGCGTTTTCACAACCGAATTTGACAGCGAATGCAAAAAAATCATATGATAATATGAAGATTTCTCCTTATCGACAGCGAGAATTGATGACAAGAAAATTCAGTGTTCCATTAGCATCGGGCCGTTCCCGTTAGCTACCTGTTCCGATCTCTTGAGTGACATTCCCGCTGTCACGATGGCGCTTTGCAGGAGGATATGTTCTGACAGCCGTATGAGGTCGTGCTATGATCGGTTCCCATGTAATTGCTTTTCTTTTTTCGGGGGTAGAAACTATTCGCTTGATTACGGATATGACGGAGCTTCGGTTTGCTGAGTAGTGGCAACGGTAATGAAGGCTGGCTTCAGTCGTTCGGTGGAGACTTTGATTTGTCTTCCCTCGATGTTAATCGTAAATAGTACATCTGAAATTCGTTTGATCAATTTGTGTGGTCCTGAATACGGTTGACAGCGATTTCTTTAAGGCGTCATCTCTTAAGAAGACGTGTGTGCATGAAGTTAATTGATGATGTTCGAAGGACGTTCGATCATTGCAGTGGTTAATTGGAACAGGCCGCAATTCACGCATCTACTGTTTTAACATGGATCCAAAAGCGTACGGATTGAACAGATTTTCATCGCTCACAAACAATTCTCCAGGAAGTGTTAAAGTTGTTCCGTAAACGAGCTCCGCGCAACTTGCGCCTAGATCTTCCTTGTATGAGTTTCGGAGTCCTAGGAGAACGGTCGGCAGGATGCGAGGCCAGTTGGAATTCCGCTCATGGCACATGATGGTGGCTGGGTGGTACGGCGATGTTTGCGTACGTTTACATCCCAAAAGTTTGGAAAGAGAAGAGAAAAGCGCGGACTCACATTGGGTTCCTTGGTCTGTTGTGATTAAGTGTGGCGCTCCGAATCTCGATACCCAGTTAGTGTAAAATACACATGCGAAAGTTTCAGCTGCTTGGTCGCAAACAGGAACTGCTTCTGGCCAGCGTGTAAATCGGTCAACAATCGTTATGCAGTAGCGATAACCGTTGGCTGTTATCAGTGGTCCGATGATATCAAGGTCCACTTGCTGGAATCGTTTATCCGGTATCAAAAACTGCTGGATATCGTTTCTTGTATGCCTTCCAATCTTTGATCTTTGACATGGTATACAAGTGCGGGTGTAGACTCGAATATCTTTCTTCATGTCTTTGTACAGCTCAAATCATCGTGCGGGCTCCAGGGTGCGAGCATCTGTGGAAAGTGTTCATAACCCGATTACGTAGAGTTGATGGTAGATATGGCCGAATATTGTTCGTCGATGTATCACAATATAAACTTCCATATCCCTCTATAGGTAGTGGAAGCAGCTTAAGTGATGAATTGTTTTCAGAGAGAAATGATTGAAGTACAGTGTCGTTACGTTGTTCATCTGTCAGCTCCTGGGTGGTCAATGAAGATGGCAGGTTGATTGCTTCGATTCTTGATAGCCTATCTACTACAATATTTTTCTCTTCATTAACGTGGACGATGCAGGTACAACATTCTGAAATAAGGCTTAAGTGCCTTATTTGTCTCGGCGAAGTTTTTTCTGTTTTTTGACTGAACGCATGTATCAACGGTTTGTGGTCCGTTTTGATAACAAACTGGGTGCCTTCGAGCCAGTGTCGTAAGTGTTTTAAACTGCCGTAAATAGCCAACAGCTCTCGGTCGTAAACGCTGCACTTTGATTCAGCGTGATTCAGTTTTCGTTGAAAGTAAGCTAATGGTAGCCAACTGCCATTTACTTGCTCTAATACTGATCCGATTGCAACATCAGATGCGTCGGTGACAAGTTGTAAAGACATTGATGTAAAAAAATGTACTAGCAATGTCTCTTTTGCAAGGCTTTCCTTACAATCGTTAAAGGCTTTTATGGTTTCGGGTGATCATTGAATAACGCATTTGTCGCCTTTTTTACGTTGCGCAGATATAGGTGGGGCGGTGCTTGTAGGTTGGCAGCATTATAGATGAATCTCCTGTAAAACTTTAATATGCCCAGGAAATGGCGTAGTTGTTTGACTGTTGTTGGTAATTGAAAATCACGTATGGCTTGAACTCGTGATTCAGGTGGTGAAATGCCATGTTTTTTTATTTTGTGTCCCAAGTACTCAATTTCTTCGACGCCAAAGACCCATTTTGCAACGTTGATTATCACTTCCTAAGTTTCTAATCATTCAAATACGATACGAAGATGGTCCATATGTTTTTCGATTGAGTTAGATGGTACAAGAATGTCATCTAGATAACAGACACAAAAGTCCAATCCACGCAACACTTCGTCAACAAACCGTTGAAAGATATGGGCGGCATTCCGGAAGCTAAAGGTCATTATCGTAAATTCAAATAGGCCAAACGGTGTTGCCCCTGCCGTTTTTACGACATCCTCATCCGCAACCGGGATCTGATAGTATGCTCGAAGCAAGTCTATTTTAGAAAATATATCTGGATCTGATGTAATGTCTTGAATGTGTTGCATGGGATAGCGATCGGGTATGGTAATTGCGTTTAGTTTACGATAATCTCCGCATGGGTGCCAAGAACCTTTTTTCTTGGGCACAAGATGCAAAGAGCAAGCCCATGGGCTATTAGATAGGCGGCAGTAGTTCTTATCCATCATGCACTGGAACTCTGTTTTAGCTATCTTCAGCTTGTCTGGTGGTAGTCATCTCGGTCGTTCCGCTACCGGGGGGCCAGTAGTGATGATATGGTGTCATACAGAGTACTGTGCAGTGTTTGCTAGAGCAGGACTCGTTACTTCTGCGAATGATTTCAGTAATGCGTGGTACTGCGATTCTTCGATCAATGTAGAGATAGATCCTGTGGGTAGGGTTGATACGGTTCCTGCGAGGCTACAAGACGTCTGTTTGTAATATCTACAAAGAGGCCATGTTCTTTTAGAAAATCAGCACCTTTAATTGGCTGTTCAACGTCTGCTATTATAAATGGCCACGTAAATTGTCGACCTAAATTGAGATTTAATGTAAGCAACTTTTCACCATAAGTGTTGATCGGAGATCTATTGGTCGCATAAAGCTTAAATTCTATTTTTGTGTTGTTTTCAAGCGATGGAAGTCGAGGTATGACTGACACGTCTGCACCTGTGTCGATTAGAAACTTAAGTGGTGTTAATTTGTCAGTGACAAAAAGACGGTTTGTTGCGGAGTGATTGTGAGCTGTCTCAACAGGTAGGGCTCCTAGGCGTTTTCCGACATCGATGGGGCCTGAAAGTTACATGGTTTGGTACAATGACGAGCGGCTATTCCGAATTTTCGATGATAGAAGCAGATTTTTCTTTCGTTTCCTCGATTGCGAGAACGGCTTCGACTTCTGAAGTGTCGTGATGAGCAGGTGGTGTTCGTAATTGTTGGATTGATGCTTTTAATTCCGCGATCTGTGTAACTAAATCTGCAGTATTGGTCGGAATCTGAGACTTCACAAATATCGTTAGGCCTTTTGACATCGAGAATTTTGTCAGCTATTTCTGCGAGGCGGGTGAAATCCGTTGTTTCCGCGATGGCGAGAATCGATTGTACATCAGCGGGCAGCCGTTGTAGCCAAAGTGATTTCAAAAATGATTCACTTACCTTGCTTTTTGCAGGCAAAGTCATGCACCGTAGCAATTGTGACGGCTTGCTGTCACCTAATTCCATGCCGGTGAAAAGAGTTCGAACTTGAGCCTCTTCGGACGGCGCGTAAACATTGATCAATCTTGTTTTCAGCGCTTAATATTTGCCCGTTTCTGGCGGTTTCTCCACGATGTCCGCTATAGCATCCAAGCAGGTACAGTCAAGTTGACAGACGATCTTGTCAAACATGGTGGCGTCTGAGCTTATTCTGCACCCTCGCAATTGCGCCTCAACGCGGGCGAACCACAGCGTTGGTCGAGTTGTCCAAAATAGTGGTACGCAAGCATTTGCGATGTCATTGTTGCTAACTGGTGGCTCCTGTATGATTCTGGTGTCGGCTGCAGCTCCTGTGGTGGGCTCGGTTCCAGTAACAGTTTCAGCTTTAGTGGCCTCTGGCTTTTTAATTTTCTGCCTCTGGCTTTTTAATTTTCCTTTAGCAGCCATCATGTCGGGGTCACCAATGTTATGCAAAGGCAATAGTTTTTGTAGTAACGTTTACTTGCACTACATAAAAATACACAATAATGATCTACACAGGAAAATCTTTGTTTTGCTGTTGTGACGCTTCGATGCTTTGCGTGTGTCTCTGTTCTCTCAACTGCTATCTTAACTCGAACGCCTGGTGGTGAACACAATAATTATCTGTCATATGGGAAATGCTACAAGGTTCTGTTGCAAGAGTTTCAGTATGAGAAGTTATCGTGGCCGTTGAAGATGCAGTTGTGATAGTTGTTGTTGAAAATAGGCATGGTACTGCTCCAGATTGAAGTCCTTCGGCTTCTGATACCCTTTTTTGTTCTACCTTCGACGATTGTGCAATATTTTGTATGTTCGCAGTCTCAGTAGAAATGAAATCGGCACCAGTAAAGTTATTTTGATAATATAGCCATAGACCATATTTTCTGAATGCGTTAATGGCAGTAGATAAGAAGAAATACAGTTACCAAACGTCCAGTATGTGATCTAAACCAACCTGTAACAGCATTATCATAATAAGTGCTGAGTGGTTTCATAAATGCAACGTCTGCAGGCTGCATTTTGTATGTGCAGTGAAGAGAAAAGCAAAGTATAATTACTCCATTTCCACGAGCTACAGCAATGACTTCTAAATTTTGAGTCTGACTCATATGAACATCTAGAAGCAGGAATACATGGTTTGTAGGAGTGGCTCCGGAAAATTTGGTGAAGTGTTTAAACCATGTCAAAAATCTTTCTGAAGTTATCCAGCCTCGAAGATTGCAAACTGCTGTAATACCTGGTGGAGCATGTTTTAAAAGTTCTGGTTTCATTTGTTTTCTCGGAAAATCATCAGTAGGGCATGTATGTTCCAGCAGCGTTAAGACATATTTCTACTGTGATAGTCTGTCCTCGTTCAACAGATGGTAACGAACTCCACAGGCGCTTGACTCAATGCGTCGACGTGAGGCATCTTTATTCGGGGACAAAATACAGCCCGGTAATCTAACTCTTGTAGTTTCAAGAACCATCTCGCCGTTTGCGGAATAAGAGGCTTCGTCGCTTTCAGACTGGCAATGGCTTGGCAATCAGTTACTATTTCGAATTTCTTTCCTACAAGTACATTCGGAACCGTTCACACGCACCAATGATCGTGAGCACCTCCAGCTCTTAGGTATGGTATCGGCTCTCCGCTGGATTGCACAGACGGCTATAGTAAGCAACGGGATTCATCTGTTCCGATCCATTTTTCTGCAACAAAATGCCTGCAACGCCCGCGGAGCTCGCATCGGTGTGGAACTGTTGATGTGATACCTCATCGTAAATGACTAGGGTGGGTGCCTCATTTAACAGCCTCACCAGCTGTTGATTTGCCTCCTCGTATTCGGTCGACCAGTTAAATAGTACATCCTTTATTAACAATCGGGTTAGTGGCGCGGGTATGATGGTATAATTCGGAATAAATTTCCTGAAGAAGACAGAGAGCGCAAGGACACGCCTGACCTCGGTAGCATTCTGTGGACTGGATTTTAATCTTTCCGGGCCTGATTCCTTCAGCCGTTTTAATCTTTCCGGGGCTGACTCCTTCAGCCGTTAGTTCATGTCCAAGGAACTCCACTGTGCTCTGGAAAAATGAACACTTGGACTTGCGCAACGTTAGTCCTTCGCAATTCATGACTTCTAAAAATTCCCTCAAGTACTCCAGCCCCTGCTCGACAGTCTCAGACGGAATGATGACCTCGTCCACATAGCTTATTGCCTTGCCATTCATCGATGCTATGAGCCTCTCCATACGTCGTTGAAAATTGTTCGGGGTATTTCAAAGCCCACACGGCATTCGATTGAATTTGAAGTGGCCATGGTGAACGCCGTGTACTTTTTGGCCTCTTCCGCTATCTCCAGCTAGTTATAACCAAACATCATGGCCAGCATGGTGAAGTAGTTTTTCCCCGCCAACGTTGACAAAACGTTGTCGACCACAGGCATGGACTATGGTTCTTTTTGGGTGACCGCGTTTAGCTCACGGAAGTCGATACAGAGTCTGTCTTCGCCATTCTACTTCCGCAACAAGACAATGGTTGGACATCGATGGGCGGGTTATGTCGAGATGCAGTAGCTCGTTGACGTCTGTTCAGGGATGGCAGCACGGTACGGTTTTTTATCAACCGGAATGTCTGACGTCAAAACAATGTTCATTTTCGTAATACTACACTTTCCAAGGTCCTTCAACATTTCCACGAATCAGCCACGATATTCATGTAGTAACGCCTCGACTCGCTGTTTTTCGAATTTGCTTAAATTATCATTGATATTTTCGCACACATTATTAATTACATAACATTTGCCCTTGTCAATCACTATACGGCCACGCGAAAGTACATCGGTACCAATGATGACGTCATACACCGAGATTGGGTTTCTATTATCATGAAGTTACACACAAATTGCTGTTCGTCAATTGTGACGGTTAATATTTTCGTTTCGCGGCACTCCACCTGTCCACCGGCGAATTCTATCATCGTCTTGTTGCACGGCTTAACTGTACCGACACATTGATCCACGATATTCTGTTTTATAAATGAATGGCAACTGTCCGAGTCTATTAGCGCTTCGCATACGATATCGTTCACGGTGATGGTCCTCGTAACTGGATCAACAGATGGTTCACTGATGGAGTTCACAGAATTGTCATTTTTCTTTTTCCGTGACTGTTTTAAGCAATCGCGTGAAATGTGTCCCCGATTCCGACAATTAAAACATACCGAGCCACCTTTATCGTGAGTTATCACTTTTTGCACGGAAATGTTTTTGTCCCCGGTTGGACAATTTACGACACTAGTCTTACTGTCAAATTCAGCGCATGAGTCAATGCCCGAAAACGATTGTAACAGATCAGCACATCGAGGAAATGATCGTCCTTCAGCCCGTTAATCATACAGCGGATTAATGACTGGTCGTCGACACCGCCGTGGCGTTCCAACGACAGCATTCGATAATATTACTCCACCATCGATTCAGCCTTCGACATGTTCGCCTTCATTAATTTCATATGCGCATCGGCGGCACATATGTGAAGCGGAAAATCTGCCGAAAAAAACACGCCGAGTTCCATCCATGTACGTAACACTGGTTGCGCGTTAGCCTACATCTTCGCCGTGCACTTTAGTTTGGCTATGACAGCTAGGAGTAGCAAAGATCTTCCCATCCATACCCCATTCGCAATTGCTCTACTCGATCGATGAAATGTGCTGACGTCACGTCTCCTTGATATGGGTCAAATTCTGGAACAATTGACATTATGTCGGAAACATGATGCCCGTTTGTGACAGGAACAATTGTGTTCTATGCTGCAGCATGTTGCTGAAATATTGTAGGTGGCACAGACGAAACTGGAACTGCTGCGTCGTTACACGCATACACGTTGGTGTGTGTTTGTATGCTTGGCGAGTATACGTATGACGTAGATGCCGACGCCACGCTGATTTCCATCTTCGGACACTTTTCACTCTGGCTTTTCGACACCGGTATCAACGAATTTATGGTGCCGATGGCGGAAGCTAGCTGTTGTGATAGAGTCGCCAATTGCTTTTGCAATTCCCCTACATCACCTCGCAGCATCGCCATCTTCGTTGGCCTCATGGAACAACTCTACTTCGCCTTCATGTTTCCGCAACCGCGTAATAAGCTCTTCCTTCGTGCTGAAGACAGATAACCTGGCTTCATGAAGTTTTTCGCGTAGCTCCGCCACCGCCAGATCGCCCGTCGCCATTACTACATAACTTTTTAAGAAAATAACTCGCAAAATTAGGGATTATCCCACTTCTGATTTGTCAACAGTCAGGGTTTAAACTAAAACGCGAGCACCAAGGTCTTCGATAATACGTCTTACTTCCTTCAAGGACCGACATCGACCTCCTAACAGTTTTTACACACATGCATATAACAATGAAGATAGATGGTGTTATCATAGTTCATATAGACATTGGGTAGCAACACATTTATGGATGACAGGACCTCTCATCAGTATTACATGATGTACCCCATCTTTTTTATGCAGATTACCTTAAAATTTACCACGTTATATCTTCTTTGACGGATATGATGTTCCTTCAGTCCAAGCTTAACACTCTCTTTGATTGGTGGTTTCCCTAAACTTAGAAAAAGGCCGGGTGATAAGTTTTTCAAGAAAAAAGAGCCTTCTTTTATTTGACTATCATATTAACAACACAAAATTTAGTAGAGTCGACAGAATTGTGGACCTTGGTGTTGTTCTGGACCAAAAGTTTTGCTTTAAACTACAGAACGATGGAGTTATATCTAAGGCCAATAAAATGCCAGGCTTCACCAAAGAAGAGCTAAGGAGTTCAGGAATATTTGGGTTACTAAATCACTATGCATCTCATTAGTGCGCCCTATTCTTGAATATGCCATCCTGGTTTGGAACCCTATTTTTGATATCCACACTGACAGGTTAGAATTGGTCAAGAAAAAGTTTCTTCTTTTTGCACTTAGATCCCTTTACAACCCTAGGATTTTCCACAGCCTACCATCATATAGCTATCGGCTCCAAGTACTTAATTATGGCATTACTAGATTCTAGGAGAATATAAAAGATTTGTAGTGCAAAGTAATGCTGATACCGAATTGATGATAAAAAATGTAGGCTCACCAGGATCTACATCTGCCAGCCGGGGGCCCTCACTTGGAGGCGATATGATGACAATCATTACTGCGATGAAACTTAGCGCCCCACTCCGTGCCATATTCCCTCCGCAACAAATATTTCTCTCGAGATTAGAATATAGCACGCCAGTCGAAGACATCATCGCTCATATAAAGTACAAACTGAACTCTAGTCCTGAGTTGCTCCAGTGCACCAAGCTTACGCCTGATGGAAAGACGAACAGATTGATTGCGTCATTTAAAATCACTGTTCCAGCTAACCCTAGTATCTTGCTTGATAAGGCATTTTGGCCTCCTTGCATATTCGTCAAAAAATTTTGTCCGATTCGTAAGCGAAACCATCCGGTGTCATTTCGTCCCCAAAGAAACATCTTTTAGGCCTCGTAATTCATTCTTAACTTGTTATTACCAAAATGTTCGTGGCCTGAGGACTAAGACTACTGAACTTTGCATTTTTTCCATCTTTTTTCCGTATAATATCATCAGTCTAACGGAAACATGGCTGACAGATGACATTATTAATAGTGAACTACCCCGAACCATTTAAGCTTCCGCAGAGATAGAGACCGTGATGCTACTGGTAAGTCTGACGATGGAGGCATTCTAGTGGGTATACATGTTTCCCTTACTAGCAAATCCTGTGATGATTTCACTCCATCTTCACCTATTGAGTGTATAATTGTGCTAGTTTTTCTATCTGACTCTCTTTCCTTCCTCGTATCATCTGTGTATATCCCTTGTAACAGTCCTGCTATTGTTTACGAACGTTTCTTTGCAGAATTCTTGAGCTACATTAATGCTCGCTTTCCTTCGTCTGTGGTGACTTTGATTTGTCCTCTATTTAATTGAATGATTAGTAGATCTCCATAATTTCTAGTAGTAGCGTGTCTTTTGCTCTTTCTTCTTTTATTTCCCTCTGTTCTTTCGCCAAATACAACACTTTTCCTAATGCCAATAAAAAATTGCTTGATCTTGTCGCCTTCTTCTCTGCCCGCGTCGGTGGCACTCTCACCTTTTGTCAAACCTAATCCCCACCATCTACCGCTCTCTATTGAGTTTGCTATCACCTCTTCTCGTTCTTTGAACACGCCTTCCCGCTTTAATTTTTTAAAAGCCGATTTATCGAGCATTGAAACTAGCCTAAATGCCGTGAATTGGTATTCCTTCTTCAGCAATCTCCACACTGAAGATCGTGTTGATAAGCTCTATATGTTTCGTTTTTCCTTAATCTCGCAATTTACTCCTGTGTGTCCAGCAAGAAGACTGAATGATGCTCCTTGGTTTAATTCATATGTTGCCATTGCAATTAAAGCTAAAGATGCTGCCGCAGCGAATTCTTATCCAGTGGTCTTCAAATTGACCTCGTTAAATTCAAAGAGTGTCGTGCCGCGGCCAAGAAAATTGCCACCTCTGCACTTCATGCATATGTTAATCACATTGAAACTACGTTAATGTCGAATCAAACTCCCGCGTTCTGGTGGTACGTAAAATCTTTAAGGACCTCTCATCATGTCCCTGATAATTTAAGTCTAGATGACGTGACATCGTCTACTCCTCAGGAATCTTGTGAACTTTGTTACGGATAAAACCGAAGGGCACCAGGATTACCTCACCCCGAACACTATCGTAACACTCGCGTGACTATGTATAGTCAGGAAGCTAAGCCGCACTCGACTAGGGTTTGCTTGCCAGTCCAAATTGTAATCATATTAGTAGTTTAAATACGATTATTGGTAGTCTAAGCAAACATAATTGTCATCGAACGACGATCAGAATCACCGCCTGTTCGAAGTTGGAATGTTCCCCAGATATTTCGATAAAACCAAAACCTGACAAGATCGAGCCAGATGTTGCCAAGGAGGATTCAGATGATGAGAATTCACTGTCTTGAAGATTTGGGTAATTTATTTGACAACGGAAAATTTAGTGACGTAACGCTGGCAGTTGGCGGGAGAGAATTTCAAGCTCATAAAGCAATTTTGGCAGCTCGAAGTCCAGTGTTTGCAGCAATGTTTGAACATGAAATGGAAGAACGTAAATTAAATCGGGTGGCGATAACTGATGTCGATCATGAAGTTCTGAAGGAAATGTTGCGTTTTATTTACACGGGGAAAGCACCGAATTTGGAAAAAATGGCAGACGATCTGATTGCTGCTGCTGATAAGTACGCACTAGAAAAATTGAAAGTGATGTGCGAGGAGGCGCTGTGCGTCAATTTGTCTGTGGAAACTGCCGCTGAGACGTTCATATTAGCCGATCTTCATAGCGCGGACCAGTTGAAGGCACAAACTATTGATTTTATTAATACTCATCCTACTGATGTGATGGAAACAGTGGGGTGGAAAAATATGATTAAAACGCATCCACATTTAATAGCGGAGGCATTTCGCGCGCTCGCTACCCAACAAATCCCACCAATAGGACCACCAAGAAAACGCGTCAAGATGAGCTGAAAGATATTAAGACAAATGCCGCATAAATTTACTTTACTAAATCCACAACTAAATCGACAACCACTTCAACAGCAGCAACAAAATAGAAAAAAACGGACAGATTGACATCGTTGCCACTGATTATGATTACGGGCAGCAGGAAAAATTATGCTCTGAAAGGGTACAATGTCAAGAAATTAAATCAGCAGTGAGTGCTGCCCTTGCAATAACAACTCGTATTACAGCTCTTCTCCAAGCCCAAACCTTTAATCATAGCCTCAACCGCATTACCATCAACATCATTAATTATTGATTACCTATTTTTAAAGTAAAATTAATTTCCTTTGATGCAACCTGCTTTCTGTATGTATCTTTGATTTGACCGCACTAGAAATCATACCAGAAAATAAACATACTGACAAATTCAATTAATTAACGCTGCTGTTGATTACTATTTTTTAGTTTAAATGAATACAAAAACTAATGGATCAGATGTATAATATAATTTATAAATGTAACCCACCCACATAAATCGTAACACATGTAGCCGTGGCCCGGACACGCATCAGGTTGAACTTCGGCCTTTTGACGATATGCAGCAAAGTCCCAAAGACGTGAGGATTTTCTTTTTTTGCAATAACTAAAAAAATACACTGCCGAAACTTGAAACATAAACACACATCACTGACAGGCCAAACTGTCAGTGAACTACGTTCAGCTGATTCAGCCGAAGTTGGAGTACTCGCCACCAGAGGGGAGCGGCTACCAAGTGGCGACAAGAAGGTATTACCCCGCTGAAGAGGTGGGTGACCGACGAGCGGAACCATAGCCGTTAGGAGGAGGCTATATAAGCACGCGAGGAATGACGCGCCTCCTCTTTTTGATCTCTGGTATCGTGGCGACGACGGCAACGGAACGAGGAAAGTCAGCAAAAAAAGAAATTCGAAGCGCAGCGGAAACGTTAAGCGGAAGACAATAGAAACAGCAGAGCGGAATCGACATTAGTCCCAACATTATTTGCAAAGCGACGAGCAAATTTCAATTGGGAAAAGGAAGGCGACGGATTACACCAGCGAACACGATCGTCGAAGGGGCCCCTTTTGTAGGGTTATAATTAACGTAAGTTCTTTTGTTTTGATAGAGTGTATTCTTAATTGAGTTTATAGTTTCTTGAGTGAATATATAAAGTAGAAAAATTGTAGCTAATTGGAATTTATTGGTGTTTGAAGTAACAATCAAGTTCAAAAGAAGTAAGTTTGTTTTGTTTCAGTCCGCGGTTGTAACGAGTGCGGCTTGGACGGTCAAGTCAAGTGAAAGTGTCGGGAGGTTGAGTAAAGCCGTGATAGCGGAGGTCATAGTGTTCGGGGGGTGGTATTGTGGTCCCGCGAGGGACATCCTAATTGAGAAGGGAGGAATTTAATGTGTTAGTGAAGTAGAGTAAGGGTAGGATTGGAGAACAGAGTGTAGGGTATTTAGTAGCGAGGGTATCGGCCGAATAACATCGCGTGCAATCGGTTAGTCGCATTCTCGCTTGGCGGCTAGTTGAGGCTTTGAGGAAAAGCGAGTGGCGCTCCACGCCCGTCTTCGGACGAGCTAACCGGGTCCACAAGCCTCGCCGGAGCACCCCAGTTTCCCCGGGTAATAAGTGGGGGTAACATTTGGCGCCCAACGTGGATGTTTTGTAAAGTAAGTGGAGTAGTGAAGTGAAATAAGTGAATACACGTGAAGTGCGAGTGGAGACGGTTTGTTTGGTGCGGCGCGTAACTTGCGAAAGTGAAGTGTGGTGATTGATTTTGCGGGAGTGTGTTTTATCGTGGTTGGTGGAGGTTTATATATAACGGTGGAAATCCGCGCGGGTAATATTTGTAAATTGTAATTTGTGATCATATAAATCTAGATTGAATTTATAAGAAATCCAGAGTTTTTTCATTTAGAATTAAGTGGTTGTGTAACTAGTTTTTAAGCATTTATTAGACTCGTTCGATTTCAGCAAAGGGAAATGGCGTTGAAAGGGAAGATCCTCGTCGATAGGCTGAGTAAGGATGAGTTAACTTATGAGCTGAGGATTCGAGAGCAGGCATTAGGCACGGTGGATGAAATGAGGAAGGCGTTGCGGATAGCACTCAGGGCGGAGCGAGCGTTGGACTGCTCGATGGTTGAGACAGATGCGTACCCTTTTACGGCCAAAGAGGATGTGGATGCCGTGAAAGAGAAAGTGGAGGAAATTAGGAATCTGTTAAGAGATTTTGAAGGTGGAACGGACAGTGGGGACTTCTTAAAGATCACGTCGAAGGTGGATTATGGTCTCCGACGTTTGGGTAAGGTACCTACAGATGAAGTGGATTTAGTGAAGGAGGTGAGCAAGTTGAGGTCCGCCCTGAGAATGTCCATGGGTGAATTAATGCTTAAGGCTGAAGGAGATGAGGATGAGGCAGAGGTGATCGCTCCAACTGCGAGAGATGGTGTGATATCAGGAGAAGCTTTGGGAAGTGCTATGGGACCGATATGCTCTACCCCCCGAGTCGAGGAGCCCTTGGGGAAACATCAAGATGTGAGTAAGTGGGGTATTCGTTTTACGGGGGATTCGAATTCAGTGAGCTCTTTCCTGGTAAGGGTGGAAGAGTGGCGAGAGGCGAAGGGGGTACCCAAATCCCATCTATTTAGGTCAGCGGTGGTCTTGTTCGAAGGGAAGGCATTAACATGGTTCCGAGCGATAAAACATAGATGCAAAGATTGGGACGATGTAAAGAAGGAGTTGCGGGCAGAGTTCTTACCACCGGACTATGACGACAGGCTTTTTGAGGAAATTCGGCACCGGACACAGGGAAAAGATGAGTCCATTGGGGTGTACGTGGCGGCGATGGAAGGCCTTTTTCGTCGACTTACGGTACCGTGCACGGAACAGGAGAAGCTGCGCTGGATAAGGCGGAATATTGCACCCTTCTACCAGACTCAGCTCAGTCTGGTGCCGATCTCCTCAATAGTGGACCTGGTAAAACTAGGTAGAACATTGGAGACCACCAGAGCAACGGTGGAGTCCTTTGTTCCTCCACCGAATCCCCGGACGCATCGGTTATTGGAACCGGATCTGGCTTATTGTGTGGCGACAGAGGGAGGTATGGTTGCCGCATTGCAGGATGGGCATAGGGGTATCCGCTGCTGGAACTGTAAAGGTGAAGGACACACCTCCAGGACTTGCAGTGAGCCTCAAAGATGTTTCGGTTGTGGGAGAATTGGAACACGGAAAGCGACCTGTCCAACGTGTACACGGAGGCTGTCCAATGTTCCCAAGGATCATGTGAGACGTAGCCAATCAAGCCAAGCACCGAATTCGGGACCCTCGGGAAACGGGAACCGTACTCACTAGGCGACGTAGGGGGTACGAGCGATCCAAATAAGTTAGTCGCACAGGAGACAAGGGTGAATTTTGCGCTGGAGGAAACGGTAGCGGATAATCGTCCACATATGGAGGTGGAAGTGTTTGGGCAAGCTATAGTGGGATTACTGGACTCCGGAGCAACGCATACCATCCTCGGAAAACCCGGTTGGGAATTGCTGCGCACGCAGGGGTTGGAGCTTCAGGAGGCGAGACAACCAGCAATTAAGTTAGCGGATAGTGGATGTGTCCCAACGGAGGGTGTAGCCTGGGTACCAGTGACGGTGAAGGGTGTAACGCGGTGGATGGGAATTTTGGTAGTGCCTGCGGTTCCACACGGACTTATCCTGGGGGTGGACTTCCTGCGTTCATTTCGGATCATTCTAGATCTCAGCAGGGAAGCTTGGGAGTTCGCGGCGGTAGCCGCCTGTGAGGCACTTCAACGGAGAACAAGGTTGACTCCACAGGATGAGGCTCGTTTGGAATCACTGATAGCGGAGGAGTTCGTGTTGATGGGAGACGGCCTAGGGTGTGCTAGAGGGGTGGAGCATGTGATTACGACATCGGCTGAACCCATTAAACAGCGGTACTACCCCGTGTCTCCAGCGGTGCAGGCACACATCAACAAGGAGCTGGATGAAATGTTGCGCCTGGGAGTGGTAGAACCTTCCAGGAGTCCATGGTCATCACCCATCCTCTTGGTAAAGAAGAAGGATGGGAAGTTCCGGTTTTGTGTGGACTTCCGGAAGCTAAACAGCGTATCCCAGCGGGACGCCTATCCACTCCCATTTATCTCCTCCACTCTAGACAAACTGCGCACAGCCCGATATCTCTCCTCCCTGGACATTAAGTCCGCCTATTGGCAAATTCCTATGGCGAAGGAATCCAAGCCTTACACCGCCTTCACGGTACCTGGACGTGGTTTATTCCATTTTAATCGGATGCCTTTTGGCTTACATAACGCTCCTGCAACGTGGCAACGCTTTGTGGATAGGGTTTTGGGGCCGGAACTCGAGCCATACGTCTTCGTATACCTAGACGATGTTATAGTAGTCACCGGGGATTTTGAGAAGCATTTGGAAATCCTCCGGGTGGTACTAACACGTCTCCGAGAGGCGGGTCTACGAGTATCACGCGAGAAGTGTGAGTTTTGCCGGCCACAGCTGAAGTACCTGGGATACGTGGTAGACGAAAGTGGACTGCACGTCGACCCAGAAAAGGTAGAGTGTATACTGCGTATTCCCCAACCAACCAGTGTGAAGAAAGTGCGGCAATTCTTGGGAATGGTGTCGTGGTATCGACGTTTCATTCCAGATCACGCTACGCTCACAGCACCCCTCAACAACTTACTGCGCAAAAATAAAAAGTTTGTATGGACGGATCAGTGTGAGTTGGCCTTCAGGCGTTGCAAGGCGATGCTTTCATCAGCGCCGATTCTCACGTGCCCAGATTTCGCTTTACCTTTTAACGTCCAGACGGATGCATCCGATCATGGGTTGGGAGCAGTGCTAAGCCAGAGCCACCCTGAGGGGGAGAAGGTAGTATGCTACCTTAGTCGGGGTCTTTCAAAGACGGAGAGGAATTATTCCACCACTGAGAGGGAGTGCTTAGCGGTGTTGTGGGCAGTGGAAAAACTGAGACCCTACCTAGAAGGGTCACACTTTACGGTGATTACCGACCACCACTCTCTGGTATGGCTTAATAATTTGCGGGAGCCGAATGGGCGACTGGCTCGTTGGGCAGTAAGGCTGCAACAGTTCGACTATGAAGTCGTGCACCGTAAAGGCAAGGAGCATCTAGTTCCAGATGCGCTATCTCGGGCATTTCCAGAGGTGACTGCGGTGGTAGAAGCTGACAGTGGAGACAGGTGGTTTGATGGCATGCGTTCCAGGATTCTTAAAAACCCAGCGAAGTTTCCGGACTGGCGGATTGAAGGGGAGACCTTATGGCGGAACATACCCGGACGGCATCCAGAGTTGAGTGGCAGTTCCTGGAAACAAGTGGTCCCCAAGGGCGCACGGCAATCGATCCTCTTAGAATGCCATGACGACGCAATGGCAGGGCATATGGGTATTAGCAGAACCCGCGATCGCATAGCCCAACGATTCTATTGGCCCAAAATGGAAGCAGATGTTCGGCGGTACGTGACAAAGTGCAAAACTTGTCAGGCTACGAAGGTAGAGAGGAAACCCCCGTATGGGCCTATGACCTCTCGGGCTGGTCAAGCCAAAGAACCGTGGGAAATTATTTGTGTGGATTTGGTTGGACCGCTGCCGCGTTCTACTCGAGGCAACACCTATATTTTGACGGTGGTCGATTACTTCACCAAGATGCCTCTTATCTTCCCCCTGAGGAAGGCGACTGCGGTCGAGGTAGCTAGGCTTCTAGAGGAAAGAGTGTTTATGCTTTTTGGGGTGCCGGCAGTGGTGGTGTGTGACAATGGCGTCCAATTTAAGTCAAAGGAACTGCATAGCTTGGTGACCGGGTATGGGGGCAGTATCCAGTTCACGCCATTTTACCATCCGCAAGCAAACCCAGCGGAACGGATCAATCAAACGATCAAACGAATGCTGAGAGCGTACGTAGGAAATAACCACCGAAAATGGGACGATCGGCTCTCACAAATTGGTTGCGCCTTGCGCACCTACACACATGAGGCAATGGGCGACACGCCCTATTTCATCAATTTCGGTCGGGAGATGGCGGTTACACGAAAGGGACCGAGACCGCCTGAGGATGGGGATATCCTGAGCAATCCGCGAGAACGGGCGGAGAAGCTCCGAGAAGTGAGAGAGGAGGTAATGAGGCGCTTGAAGGAGGCAGCGGAGAAAGGTAATCAGCGGTATAACCTGCGGAGGAGACATCCTCCATTTCAACCCAACGACCTTGTGTGGAGGCGGAATTTCGCCCTGTCAGACGCGGCTCAATACTATTCTGCTAAGTTGGCTCCGGAATACCTGGGACCTTTTAAGGTGGAGAAACGCGAGTCCTCGTCTCGGTTCAGGTTGCTGGATATGGACGGCAAAAACGCAGGCACTTGGCATGCGAAGGACCTCAAAGTGTACGTCTCGTAAAGGTAGAAGCGGATCAACCCAGGGAAGGTCACGGTAACGAAGACACGAGTGAGATACGCATTCTAACAGAATTAGGGCGATCGTGAGTCGAAGGTTAAAATAAGTAGATAGCTAACCTAACTAATTGAAGTGGGAGTGGTTGAACTATCGGTAGTTTTAAGGGAAGTTGAGGTTTTCAGGTTTGGTTCATATTGGTTGGTATTAGTAACAGATTGGGTTGAGGGGCCCAGAAGACTTAGTATTAGTTCTCTTTAGCTAACTTTTTTCTACTTAGTACTCGTAGTCTGGTAGGTGGGCAGACGTGTTAGTGTTAGTTTTCTTTTCTTTAGTCAGTATTCGTAGTCGATTAGGTTAGTAGACGTAGTGGTAATAGTTTTTTTCCTCTTCTTTCTTTGTTCTTTTTCTTTTAGTACTATTATTAGGTGAGACTGGTGGGCCGTGCTAGCTCAATTGGTGGATCAGGCGACTCGTAACCTCAGGGACGTTGAGTGGTTAGTATCATAGGAGTGTATTTCAGGGAAATCCACTAAAAGTAGGGGGGGAAATGTTACGGATAAAACCGAAGGGCACCAGGATTACCTCACCCCGAACACTATCGTAACACTCGCGTGACTATGTATAGTCAGGAAGCTAAGCCGCACTCGACTAGGGTTTGCTTGCCAGTCCAAATTGTAATCATATTAGTAGTTTAAATACGATTATTGGTAGTCTAAGCAAACATAATTGTCATCGAACGACGATCAGAATCACCGCCTGTTCGAAGTTGGAATGTTCCCCAGATATTTCGATAAAACCAAAACCTGACAAGATCGAGCCAGATGTTGCCAAGGAGGATTCAGATGATGAGAATTCACTGTCTTGAAGATTTGGGTAATTTATTTGACAACGGAAAATTTAGTGACGTAACGCTGGCAGTTGGCGGGAGAGAATTTCAAGCTCATAAAGCAATTTTGGCAGCTCGAAGTCCAGTGTTTGCAGCAATGTTTGAACATGAAATGGAAGAACGTAAATTAAATCGGGTGGCGATAACTGATGTCGATCATGAAGTTCTGAAGGAAATGTTGCGTTTTATTTACACGGGGAAAGCACCGAATTTGGAAAAAATGGCAGACGATCTGATTGCTGCTGCTGATAAGTACGCACTAGAAAAATTGAAAGTGATGTGCAAGGAGGCGCTGTGCGTCAATTTGTCTGTGGAAACTGCCGCTGAGACGTTCATATTAGCCGATCTTCATAGCGCGGACCAGTTGAAGGCACAAACTATTGATTTTATTAATACTCATCCTACTGATGTGATGGAAACAGTGGGGTGGAAAAATATGATTAAAACGCATCCACATTTAATAGCGGAGGCATTTCGCGCGCTCGCTACCCAACAAATCCCACCAATAGGACCACCAAGAAAACGCGTCAAGATGAGCTGAAAGATATTAAGACAAATGCCGCATAAATTTACTTTACTAAATCCACAACTAAATCGACAACCACTTCAACAGCAGCAACAAAATAGAAAAAAACGGACAGATTGACATCGTTGCCACTGATTATGATTACGGGCAGCAGGAAAAATTATGCTCTGAAAGGGTACAATGTCAAGAAATTAAATCAGCAGTGAGTGCTGCCCTTGCAATAACAACTCGTATTACAGCTCTTCTCCAAGCCCAAACCTTTAATCATAGCCTCAACCGCATTACCATCAACATCATTAATTATTGATTACCTATTTTTAAAGTAAAATTAATTTCCTTTGATGCAACCTGCTTTCTGTATGTATCTTTGATTTGACCGCACTAGAAATCATACCAGAAAATAAACATACTGACAAATTCAATTAATTAACGCTGCTGTTGATTACTATTTTTTAGTTTAAATGAATACAAAAACTAATAGATCAGATGTATAATATAATTTATAAATGTAACCCACCCACATAAATCGTAACACATGTAGCCGTGGCCCGGACACGCATCAGGTTGAACTTCGGCCTTTTGACGATATGCAGCAAAGTCCCAAAGACGTGAGGATTTTCTTTTTTTGCAATAACTAAAAAAATACACTGCCGAAACTTGAAACATAAACACACATCACTGACAGGCCAAACTGTCAGTGAACTACGTTCAGCTGATTCAGCCGAAGTTGGAGTACTCGCCACCAGAGGGGAGCGGCTACCAAGTGGCGACAAGAAGGTATTACCCCGCTGAAGAGGTGGGTGACCGACGAGCGGAACCATAGCCGTTAGGAGGAGGCTATATAAGCACGCGAGGAATGACGCGCCTCCTCTTTTTGATCTCTGGTATCGTGGCGACGACGGCAACGGAACGAGGAAAGTCAGCAAAAAAAGAAATTCGAAGCGCAGCGGAAACGTTAAGCGGAAGACAATAGAAACAGCAGAGCGGAATCGACATTAGTCACAACATTATTTGCAAAGCGACGAGCAAATTTCAATTGGGAAAAGGAAGGCGACGGATTACACCAGCGAACACGATCGTCGAAGGGGCCCCTTTTGTAGGGTTATAATTAACGTAAGTTCTTTTGTTTTGATAGAGTGTATTCTTAATTGAGTTTATAGTTTCTTGAGTGAATATATAAAGTAGAAAAATTGTAGCTAATTGGAATTTATTGGTGTTTGAAGTAACAATCAAGTTCAAAAGAAGTAAGTTTGTTTTGTTTCAGTCCGCGGTTGTAACGAGTGCGGCTTGGACGGTCAAGTCAAGTGAAAGTGTCGGGAGGTTGAGTAAAGCCGTGATAGCGGAGGTCATAGTGTTCGGGGGGTGGTATTGTGGTCCCGCGAGGGACATCCTAATTGAGAAGGGAGGAATTTAATGTGTTAGTGAAGTAGAGTAAGGGTAGGATTGGAGAACAGAGTGTAGGGTATTTAGTAGCGAGGGTATCGGCCGAATAACATCGCGTGCAATCGGTTAGTCGCATTCTCGCTTGGCGGCTAGTTGAGGCTTTGAGGAAAAGCGAGTGGCGCTCCACGCCCGTCTTCGGACGAGCTAACCGGGTCCACAAGCCTCGCCGGAGCACCCCAGTTTCCCCGGGTAATAAGTGGGGGTAACAACTTTTCGCTTCTTATTTTTCTCCCTTTTTCGGCAGGGCTAAGCATTCCCCCTCCTTCAACCAATGTTCTGCTCTTGCAGGTTGAGCAGCTCCGAGATCATCTTGATAACAGTGCCAGTGTGGGTCCTGATGGCATTCCAAATTTTTTAGCAAAATTTTTATCTTCTTCACTTTGTGTTCCCCTTTCCATTATTTTTAATTTGAGTTTATCCTGTGGGGTTTTTCCCTCCCAATGGGAAATCGCCCATATTTTTCCTATTCCTATCGTTCTATTTCCCTCCTTCCTCGTTTTGGTAAATTTCATGAAAAGATAGTTTTTGATGTGCTGTATCCACTTATCCTCCCATCTTTAGCAGATCAATAGCATGGTTTTATCAAAGGTAGATCTACCCTTACAAATTTACTTTCATTTACCCATCATATTGCAGCTGCCCTCGATCAGCAAAAACAAGTGGACGTTATTTTTACGGATTTCTCTAAAGCCTTTGATTCAGTGGATCACTCTCTCCTATTTGAGAAGCTTTTAGGGTTCAATGCCCGTATTTGCCTCTATTTCTGGCTTCTCTCCTATGTCCTAAATCTTCAATGATAAGTCACTTTTCACTCTTGCTTCTCTTCTTCTTTTCACCCGGGCTCCGGGGTTCCGCAAGGTTCAATACTTGGCCCCATACTGTTTTTACTTTTTGTCAATGTTCTACCTTCTGTTATCACATCCCCCTGTCTCCTTTATGCTGATGACTTCAAAATTTTTCGAGTTATTGATTCCCTTTTAGACTTGGACATCCCTCAAACCGATCTTCAGCTTCTTAGTGACTGGTGTGAATCAAACCAGCTCTCCTTAAATATTTCCAAATGCCATCAGATGATATTCTCCTGTAAATAATTTCCTCTTCTCTCAACGTATAGGCTTGTAATGTAACCTCCTTTAAGGATCTTAGTGTGTGTTTCGATTGTAAACTGAAATTTGATCTCCACATTGCTCTAATTATAAAGAAGGCTTCCCGCTTAGCTGGATTTATTTTACGATCCGCTCTGTCATTCCAATATATCACATCCTGTATGTGTCTTTTCTTCTCACTAGTACGTGTAATTTGGAGTACTGCTTCCAAATTCGGAAATTTCTTCAAATTTAACATCCTTACTCCCCTTATGATGACCGGCTACATATTTTTAACCTTCCTACCCTCGAGTCCAGACGATCTTTCCTTGATGAATGCCTTTTGTTCAAGCTTCATCATAATCTTTTACCTCAAAATGTATGCAGCCAAATTAATACATTCGACGCTGTTCGCCCTAATAGATCCTCGCTTCAATTTCAAGTTCCGTATGCATGTACTAACACCTTCTTTCACTCTCCCTTACTACGCTTACCTCGCATGCACAACCAGCGAAGTCTTGGTCCTCTATCATAGTTTTTTGGCGTAATCAAAACTTCAATGAAAAATCGAATTTATAAAAACTCCTATAAATCTTAATTTTTGACATTGTATTGTGATCGTTTTTCTTTAATTTCTTCCATATTTTGAATTTATATATATTTGTATTTAAATATTGTATTAATTGACTTGTAAATGGACTACTAGCCTGTAAGTTGATTTTTGAAATAAATTAATGATATCTGCATGTCCTGCATTGTTTATTCATAGAGACAATATTAAGGTTCAGTACATAGTAAAAAAAATTACTTTGAATGAACCCCAATCACCAATTCTTATCGTAGATCGCCATCACACTACCTATGCAGCCAATGAGCCATTAAACGGATGTTGTAAGGCATTCAACAAGTTTAGTAAATACTACTCTCCATCCATTCCCAAATCCTTATATAAATCTAATATCCTGAAATCTCTTCATTGCTCAACATAATTGTACGCTAATTTATTGTATCTAAACTTTAGAAAAATGTCTTATTTCCAATTTTTATATTTTTATAATTTTTTTTAATTACAAGGATATGTCTTGCTTGGCAAAATAAATAAATAAAAACACATGATACAATAAGTATTTTCGATTAAAAAGGATACAAATTCTGTTCAATATAAATATTTTTTGCATTGTTTGCTAACGAAGAATCAGAATTGCTGATTGCATCAAAGCTTGCAAGCTGTTTAAGAAATTCTACTCGAACTTCTTTGAAAATTACTCATCGAAGCTTTTTAGTAATGCCTATATTTATGCAAAATATTTTTCTCATTTGTTGTGTCAGCAAAGACATGAACCATCTCCATTGTGAATTTTGAGTTGTAATTGAATGATAAATGGCACTCACTTATGATTCGAACTGACTCCGTTTAAAATCGATCGAAGGACGATATTACAAAAATAAACTCATTTTGATATCAGAACATACATTAAAAATTATCAACAAAACTCAAATCGTGCTTAAACTTTCGATCAAGATCCACATCTCACTTAAAAATTATTTCCGCTCAATTTGTGATCAGTAATAACATAGCCCCAAAGCTTCAAAGCATGTATGATGATCCAATTGTGAGATCATTACACATGTAATCATCATGATGACGATCGAAGAAGGAGTTATATTGTAAACAGGATCATCAGACAAATATGTTAAGGCTCGAGCTGATGAATGTCGGACCACGAGGTTTCGATTAACGCAAAAGCATTCGTGACAATCAATCAATTCGCCATGCCCAATTGTTGGATCGATTGTAAGTCATGAATCTTTAACACGATCGGATAATGGTGATCTACAGAGCATGCGAGTAAGTGACTATCTTATGGCGAGTATGTGATGCAGAGATCAGATACGAGATATTGGAAGTTATGAATTCGCATCAGCGACATGAACAATTACAATCATCAGGAAAATACAATGGATATTCTGGAATAAGTGCACGAAATATATTGTATTATAAATGTTGAAATTATGGGTTTCATATTTTTATAATTGAATGTGTGGACTTCGTTGAAATAATTTATCGATTAAACTCATATAGCATGTACATAGTTGAAGGGTTTATTATAAATATTCCGTTTGCTGCACGTGTTGGTTTGTTTAAAAATTACATGAATGATAAATACCTCACGGCTAGTTTACTAAGCAAATCTAACACATCCCTCAATTACCATCCACGCACTAACGAATCAGGAAATCGAAGAAAACCCATAACGAATCATTTTAATGTGCTTGTAGCACTCAAATCATGTAATCTACCCTCAAGTTGATGCTGTAATTGGTTTAGATCGAAATGTCTAACAAATGTCATTCAAATCAGATAGCAATTCTGATTGAAGATATCACCCAAGCGGTGCAGCGCCACATCCTCGAACTTGTGGTGCTCAGGAGCAAAAACAGAAATCTGCATATTATCTTGCTCTTAAGGCTGTGCGTGCAGTGTCTTGCATACAATTAGCTTCAGATAGATTAATTGGATAAACGTCGCGTTCATTGAGATATAAAATGATACACTGAGCATTTTGCATGCGGATGTGTGGAAGCACTCAAAGGAGGATTGCCGGCAATGAAATTATTCTTCGGCTACTTGTTCTTGCTGAGATAGAGGAAGTTCAAGTTTTCTGAAACTTGGTATCAGATGGCAATGTAACAGTGCAATTAATTAATTAGGGAGGCGTTTTAATTTGCACTGTGCGACTGCATATGTGCGGAAAAGGATGATATCTTTCTGGTGGCATGAAACACAAGCTGCTGTTGATTTGTGTTTTTGTTTTAATTATTATTATATTTTATAGGTTGAGTAAACATTGGATGATGAAATGATTATTTTGAGTAACACGCTCCTTTATCTGATACTTTGTAGCAAAACAAGCTAAATTTTTACGGTAAAAATAAATAGAAGCCACAATTTCCTAAAGAACGAACTCTTCCACTGGAAAAGCTGGATCCCATTGAACAGGACTATCAGTTCATCACCAGGCAAGAGTGAGGTAGAAATCGCCAGGAAACTAAGCACTACTTTTGTGGCCGTCACATTGTTGTGACATGTCCACACAAACTCGTATGTTACTGCTTAATTTCACTATTTTACAAATCATACTTTAATTTAATTTTAACTTGTACTTTCAATTTATGTTTCAACTGTCTTCAAATATATTACGAACAATTTTTACTTCACTATCAATCAATATCGCCTTTAATTTTCACCCTGGTCTTATCGCAGTTTTACTATCGCAGTTTTACTATATTCAGCTCGGCTTTATATAGGGTCTCTAGTCATTCAATCTATTTCTTGCATGTTGGCAAATGTTCTGACGAGAACTGCCTGGGATATTCAAGAAATTCTGAATACACACAGTGACGTCACTTATTTACTTTCAGATATTGATCAAGGATCTACTTGGTCCATTCTCGTGCTTTCGAGTACACGCTTTTGACGTCATTCGTTTACTTTTCTTGGTTGCTTCTTTTCAACCAATATTGATCATGATGTTATTAACAGTTGCGACAACCATTGCGACAGTAGTTCGCAGAATTGTGTGGACATGTACCACTGCCCCCACGTCAGTTTTTTTCGCCCGGAAAATACGTGTTGCCAGTTGTAGTTAAGTCTACCTGGGTGTAATATGGGGCAAGACGGTCAAGGTATGGTCCCTCAAATTATGCTGCAACTTTGGAGACCTACCCTTCCGCCGTTGTGGGTTATTTATCCACACTAGTTCATATTGCTGGAAGCCAGTAGAATTTGCCTTTAGATGATACCTGGTCTTCATGCGTTCAGTAGCCGATTTGAGGTGTTTTGGCACTATTCGATGTATCTGGTTCAACCGTTGCCTTAGCTCACTTACGTACTGGGGGATCGTTTGGGGTTTATCAGGGGGTGTTTCGATCAGCCGGCAGACGAATAGTTTTTCGAAAGATGGCTTTGGCTGGGGCTTCACCCGTCAACGCATGTTCGGGAGCTCTATACGTTATCAAGAATAATGGGATGTGTCGGTCCCAGCCCCTTTGATTCTCGTCAATCATCTTGGCCAGGTGTTTATTGAGTTTGCCGTTGAAACGTTTGACCATTCCATCGGATTGAGGATGAAGCGGTATTGTCCTCGTTTTGCATATTCCCAGCAGCTCTATATTTCGTCAAAAACTAGTGACTCAAAGTTTCGGCCTTGATCCGAATGTAGTTCACAAGGTACGCCGTACCTACTGACCCAATTGACCACTAGCTGTTCGGCTGCAGTAGTTTCTTCCTGGTTGGGAATGAGGTAGACCTCGGGCCACTTGCTGAAATAATCGGCCACAACCAGCGTATATCGGTTTCCCCATTCGGATTCAGGAAAGGGTCCTGCAATGTCAACAGCAATCCTTTCAAGCGGTACACTCACACTATAGGTTTGCATTTATCCTCTCAGTCGTCGCTTTAGACCTTTGACGGAAGTGCAAAGTCATCTACGACACCAGTCCTCTACGTCTTCTTGAGCGTGGAGCCAGCTAAAACCTTTCGCGCAATTTTGCTAAGGTCTTGTTAAAATCAAGGTGGCCTCCCGAGGATCCTTCATTCATTTCCTTAACCACATCGTGGATTCGGCTTTTGGGAAGTATAGTTTGCATCCTATAGGAGTTACCATCGGCGCGTTTCCCATATCCGCTTTAGAACGCAACCCTCCATCTGACGGGAGTTTCATTGTGCCCAATAGCTTTTCAGGGTTGCGTCATGCATCGAAACATCCTTCCACTCAGGTCGCCCAGTTGTCTCCTTCCAAACGAGCAATGGTCCGATGTCTTCATCGGCTAGCTGGGCGTTTCGAATCTCCTCCAACGACTAATCTTCATCGAATTCAGCCATTGTCATCGAATCCAGCTATTGTCACTTCCTTTTCCTCAATCCGCCGGCAATGCTTGCAGTTAGGTGGACATGGACGACGAGATAGGGCGTCAGCATTTCCATGAACTCCGCCCTTCCGATGAACAATTTCGTAATCGTATAACTCCAATCTTTTGATCCATCTCTCAACTTGTCTCTCGAGATTTTTGAAGTCAAGCAGCCATCTCAGCGATGCATAGTCTGTTCGAAGAACAAATTTCTGGCCATAAAGGTACTCGTGGAACTGCTTGGTTGCCTCTATTATAGCCAATAGCTCCTTCCTGGTCACGTAGTAGTTCTTCTGACTTTTTGAGAGAACTTGACTGCAATTCGAGGGAGAATACAGCTACAATCTTGCCATTGCTCGCATCGGTGTCGACTACAAACATTTTTCCGGGTTTCGGATATGCCAGAACGGGTGATTCACACAGCATCTCCTTCAAGGTCTCAAAGGCTGCCTGGCATTGTTCTTTCCAGACATACGGACGATTTTTTTCAGTTAGCTGATAGAGACACTTAGCTATTTTGGCGAAGTCTTTGACGAATCTTCAATAGTAGGTTGCCAGACCCAGAAAATTTCGTAGTTGGCGCTTGTTGTTTGGTCTTGGCCAGCTTTTCGTGGCTTCAATTTTCTTAGGGTCTGTTTTGACCCCTTCTGCAGATACAACGTGTCCCAGCTGAGAAAAGGGTATACTTGTCGGGACTAAGTTCGAGATTCGCGAGCCGCGATCAGCAGAACACCTCTTCTGAGTTCCACACATACTCTCCGAACGTTCTCCCGATAACAATGATGTCATCTAGGTATACCAAGCAGATCTTCCAGGTAACGCCTCGTACCACGTATTCTATCAGGCGTTCGAAGGTGGCTGGAGCAATGCAAAGCCCAAATAGCATCACCACAAATTGCTATAATCCAGTCCCAACTAAAAATGCGGTCTTCTTTTGGTCCTTCTTGGCGATTTTTACCTGCCAGTAGCCACTCTTGAGATCGAGTGTAGAAAACTATTTTGCATCAGCTAAAGTGTCCATGATGTCGTCGATGCGTGGAAGCGGGTAGCTATCTTTCTTGGTGACATCGTTAAGCAGCCTATAGTCGACACAAAAGCGAGTGCTACCATCCTTTTTCTTTACTAGAACTACTGGCGTGGCCCATGGGCTGACAGAAGGCTCGCACCTTGTTTTTCCATGTCCGAGATCAATGCGCTCACTTCTGCTTGTTTGGCTTTTAGGAAGACGTCTTGGTGCTTGTTGGATTGGCTTGGCTCCCTGTGTATCTATGACGTGAGTTACCAAACTCGTTTGGCTTTGGTCATCCGGATTGTTGAAAAGATGTCTCTGTACTTGGTGACCAAATCAGAGGCTTGCTTGAATAGCTGCACTGGCAATTTAGTCTGCTTCAATATTCCAGACGTGAGTTCCCGGGCTTTGTCTGTGTTTTGCCTTTTTTTCCAATGTTGGTCGCGTGTAGCTTCCAAAGAGGTGATGGTGGAAACGGGCTGGCACCTGTCGATGACTTCTCCCGCTTTGAAGCTTGTGGTTGAGTCTGCGGTGTTAAGGACTCTAACTAGCACGTATCCATTCTTTATAGATCTTACAAAGCTTCATCCTACGATCATACTGTGCAATGCTGACGTTTTTGTTGGCTCTATCAGATAAAATCAGTGGTCTCCAGAATCAACAGCAAGCTTGGCCCATATAATCCTCTCAGTGTCAGCACATACTACCGCATTTATCTTGGGAATTTAGACGCTGGGATCCTCAATCAATACTTCGACATTCCGCCATTTCAAGAACCGTTTGCCCAAATCCAACGTGATTCCATGTGGTCGCAGAAAATCCATTCCAGGGATGCATTCATCCATAATGTTCGCGACCAGAAAATTATTTCGGAACTCAAGGTCTCCCAACGGTATCTGGAGGTTGACCTAACCATGGACAGGTGGTTGTCTGTAGTGGGGAAATCCTGCCCTTGTGAAGTAGTTGTTGCCTCACTAGGTCTGGCCAGATAATCGACCGGGTTGCGCCAGTATCGCTTGTTATGGTGCAATTCTCTCCGTCAACTCGACCCGAAAGTGCTTAGTCTACTTCTACACGGTGTAGTCTTGACACGGTAATGGTGGTGCTGAGGACGTCGATCCTTCTAGCCAACCTCTACCCCATGAAGTTGGCTCTTACATGTTTCCCGACCTATCAGCTTGAAGGACTTCCATTCTGTGCTCCTGACTCTGTCTGGATCTCCTCCTAGCTGCACACCCTGGATAACAGCTCGGTTTTCTTCGCTTCTTGCAGTCTCTTTGCAGATGCCCCTTGTCTCCGCAATTTCAGAATCTAGGCGCGCCATTTATCTGCTGGTTTCGCTCAATTTTCACGCGCTCACACCTGCAACCAAAAAATATTGAATTACTGTAGACTAGCTTAATTGACACATACTAGAACATTTCTAAAGATTATAAAAATTGATCGGTACGTTTTGTAGAGTAGAGTACTCGTGATAGATATTTTGTAGTGTAGCTTTGTGGCTCGACCAGAACCTGCCTCATATGATTCCGCAAATAGCTAGTCGACAAACATGCATACGCGGTCGTTAAGCGAAGCTAGTATGCTGAGCTTGGTATTGTTTATAGCTCGCTGACACTTGTGTCATATTATCGGCACCTGTGTCCTACACAGATTAAAACAAGTTGGGTAGACAGACCTATGCTCATGTCAGAAGGGTTTTGTACTCAACTTACAAAATGCAGTACCCAGTAACGAATAAAATCAAGAAAGATGTCATGTTCGCGGATCATACTATTATTAGCAGAGTTGAAAGAATTTTGACTTCTGAGGTATTTGTTATAGTTATACCCACAAATATCTCCCTTGATAATTATTTCAGATTTTTTAAGATCACGGGTGTCCATTCGCGAGGGAGGAAACACATTTTTCATGTATTCCCCCCCCACCTATGCCCCCACAGAAGCAAAAACTGTCAGTTTAAGAACTGTTTTGAAAAGCTCTCATAGAGAACTTTCAGTTGATATTCATATCGACTACCTTTCATGAAATTTTTTTTCAGGGGCCACTCCTCTCTACTGTAATCATCGATTCATGGCCTGTTTTTTAGAATCTTAGAATGGTTACAAAGCCCTTTTGCTAGGAGCTCTCTCCTGCCTTTCCGACTTGTTTCAATTGTATATACTCATCTTCATGATACCCATCATTCCTGAAATTTTCATGCAAATCCTAGCAAAGCTGTAGTGTCTAAGTCGGTAAAAAGCGCATATGGCTGCATAGCCATATGTTTCCATAGTAATACAGGGCATATAGTTCCATAGTAATGCAGGAAAATTCAAATCGCTATAACTTCGTTAAATATTATTCGATCTTTATGAAACTTGCAGAAAAGATCAATCTTATAAATAGTCATCAGTGCTAAATTTTATTGAATTTAAGGGTACCATTTAGATTTTATTCGAGAAAACATAAAATCGATAAATCATACTATTACTAACAAAGTTGAGTGAATTTCGACTTCCCGTGTATTTGTTGTTGTTGTACTCATTAAGGTCTACATCCATGATTTTTTTCAGATTTTTCGGATGGAAGGTGTCCAATCGCGAGGGGAGGGTACGCGAAAAGTTCGTACATTTCCCCTTCCCCTGCCCCCCTCGGTACTTGTAAGGCAATTTTAAGACTTGTTTTGAAAAGATCTTGTTAAGACCTTTCCAATGACACCCTACTCGACTACCAACGGTGAAAATTTTTTTTAGGGGGATCACTTCCCTATATGGGGAGACCCCCCTTAAACGCCTTTGAAAATTTTTCCCACCCTTGAACTTTCAAGAGGTCACCACTTCTGACCTTTCCACAAAGTTTCATGGCTGTAGCTTTTATAGTTTCGGAGAAAAAGTGCTGTGACATACAGACGGACGGACGGACGGACGGACGGACGGACAGACGGACACAGGTCGTGATTGCAATAGGGTTTTGTATTTTAGTACAAAACCCTAAAAAAATCATTACATACAACTTAACCAAATTTTATTTTTCTAGGTCAATTTGAGGAACCTTTGTTTTTTGTGTTCTTATTCGATGCATAAACTTTTTGGGTCCAAATTTAATGCGGTGTATTTCACGAGTTCCGGTCGTTGCCGGCTTTCACTTGTTCATTGGTTTGGAATTCATAAATTAAGGGCTCTCCAATAAGAGGTGTTACTGTGAATAGCGCACTATTTCGGTACATGTCACTTTTGAAACTGTCATTTTTTGACATTTGACAAGTCAAAACTACGCCATTAGCAATGCATTGAAAATATTAAAATTCACTATAAAAATGGTGAAAATTTGGCAGAAACTGTTCGTAAAACTCGAAAATTTTTGGGGCGTCGTGAAGCCCCTTGTCGGACCGCAATACAGAAATTGGTGGAAAAATTCCAGCTGTTGGGATAACTTAGTGATGTGAAAAATAAAACCCATGCATGTCACTCAAGAGTAGCCGAGAATATTGCTGCTGTGGCCGAAAGTGTTGAAGAAAACGCAGGTTTGTCCATTCCTCGTTGTTTTTGGAATTAGGCATTCCACAAACGTCATTACACCGTATTTTGCATAAAGATTTGGATCTTAAGGCTTATAAACTTCAGTTAACACAAAAACTGAAGCCGGTCGATTATCAAAAACGTCGTGTCTTTGCTGATTGGGTCATTGTAATGCATGAAAATGATCCATCGAAAAATCATCTGGAGTGATGAGGCCCATTTCCACCTCGGTGGCTTCGTCAATAAGCAAAATTGTCGCATCTGCGGCTCGGAAAACCCAAGAGTTATTGTTAAAAAGCCTCTCTATCCTCAATGTGTGACTGTTTGTTACGGTTTATGGTCCGGCGGAGTCATTGGACCTTACTTTTTCGAAAATGAGGCTGGAGCAACAGTTACGGTGAATTGATTGCGCTATCGAGAGATTATTGAATGATTTTTTATTGCCGGCGTTGGATGGTATTGATTTGGCCAACGTTTAGTTTCAACAAGGCGGCTCTACGTGCCACACAAGTAACGAAACCATTGATATCTTACGGGAAAAATTTCCGGATCATGTTATCTCTGGAAGATGTGATTACAATTGGCCACCAAGATCTTGTGATTTAACACCTTGTGACTTCTTCTTTTGGGGCCACGTGAAAGAGAAGGTCTACGCCAACAGCCCAGTGTCGATTCAAGTCCTCAAAGATGGAATTTGTGAGGCTATCGAGGACATACGGCAGCCATTTTGCGATTTGGTTATGGATACGGTCCTGTAAGCGTGGTCGTGGTGGTCATTTGCCTAATGTTATTCTTCGCTATAAACGGCATACCTTCCTCTTTATAATCAAATAAACATTTGATCATTTATATTAAAAAATGGCATTTTTTTTTTAATATCAAAATCACACTTCTTATTGGAAAACCCTGCATAAATTTGTACGGGCATACGGTGGTACGAAAAAATGGTTTGCCCAAGAAGAACGCGATGATTGGCGAAAACGTAAGTCTGCAAACAATGTTGATGAAATTTGATTGTGGCAGAGTTGATATAGAAAACACTGATCTAGATACATGTGACGGGATGACAGAGTAGGCAAACGTAAGAAGGATAAACGACAGTCATAGGGTTGATATGGGACTTTGAATTTGTAAAACAAGGCACGCGTTAATTTTCGCTGGACATTCTCTAAGGAGTCAATGAGGTAGGAGTGTCGAGGAGACCGAACAACAGAGCAATATTCAAGGATAGGACGGACAAGATAGATAAACAAGCGGACGGGGGTAGATATATTGTTAAATTTATAAGCATGTCTGAAAATAAGTCCCAATATTTTCGAAGCCCTAGTAGTCGCGGGTAAAATGTGTGCATCAAAATTGAGCTTAGGATCAAAAGTAACACCAAGATCTTTAGCAGAGCTCACAGCAGCGATTGGGACTTCATTTAACTTATAGGTGAAATCCAGCGGAGATTGATTTAGACTAAAAGTCATTTTATAGCATTTGGCAACATTAGTAGTTAGACAAATACCAGTTACTTAGTGCATCCAGGTCCATCTGAAGATATTGACAATCTTGTACAGACCTGATGCTTAAAAGACTTTGAAATCATCGGCATACAGTAGGGAATTCGAGGCAATAACCAAAAGAAGGTCATTTATAAACAGTAGGAATAGGAGGGGATCTAAAATGGAACCTTGAGGAACACCAGAGGACGAATAAAATGGAATAAAGGTAGTTAAACAGTAACTAACGCAAAATATACGAGAAGACAGGTAGGAGTCCATCCATGATAAGGGAGAGCCAGCAACCCCAAAAGCTTTCAGTTTGTAACAGAGAAGTTGATGGTTGACCATGTCAAACGCCTTTGAAAAGTCACTGCAATCGATTGATTACGGCCTGAGCAATGTTATCGGTGAATTCAATTAAATTTGAGGTCGTAGAGCGATCTTTGAGAATCCCATGTTGTTCCTTCGACAAGATAGGGGTCAATGAAACTGAAAGCCGGTTATCTCCCAGACGCTCGAGTAATTTTCGAAAACAGGAAATTAAGGAAATAAGACGATAATTGGACACAGAAGAAGGATCATCAGTTTTGAGAATAGGAACAACGTTTGCTCTTTTCTAATAAGTAGGGAAAGTACCAGTCTTTAGACTGAGATTGAAGAGAAAAGCCAGAGGAATACAAAGTGAAGACGCTAATGACTTGACAAAAATATTCGGTACGCCATCAGGACCAGGTGATATATTAGGATTAAGTGAATTAATGAGGGATTCAACTTCAATATGGTCAGTGAAAAGTGGAGAAATGTGTCAATGGAGTGAAGTACAGGTGTATTAACTGGGTCGGAGACATGAGAAGAAGGAATAAAAGTTGATGAGAAGAACTGGAAGAGTAAGCTGAAAATATCCAGTGGAAAAGAGCTAACGATATTATTCCAGTGGACTGAAGACGGGACAGAAGAAGAGGACTTGAAGGATCTAATGTATGACCAAAATGGTTTCGCAATATTCGCCATGACGGAACTCTCCAAGCTACTGAAGTAGAGTTTTTTATTGCAGTCCTTAGTTATTTTTTTGCTACAACACACAGATCACAAAAGTGGGCTCTGGATTCTTCAGTACCCCAACGCTTTAGGCAACAGTGTGCTGTATTCAAGGCACAAAGTCCTTGTTTAGTTAGCCATGATTTCTGCTTCACTTTGCAAATAGCTTGTAAATGTGTGAAGTTTTTAATCAACTCATAGAGGTAATTATAAAATTACTCAGAGTTTCCTCACACTCCAAGTCATCAAAAAACTCCTGCTAGTCAACCAAGCTCAGTTCGGAGGCTAGAGCTTCGTAGTTTGCTTTGAAGAAGTTGAATTTTGGAGAAGAAGCAAAAGTACGATGTGACAAAGGTGTAATTGAGCAGCTATACGAGTACTTGCCAGGATTGGGAAGTTAGTAATTACAGAACTAAAAGAGAAACATTAAAAATTAATTGGAAAACTAGAAAACCCGATTCGAAAAAGAAAATAAATTTTTCGTATATTCCCCGTCCCTCTACCCTTCGCGATGCTAGTAACACTGTTTTAAGTATTGAAAAGTTCTTATCAAGAGCTTTCATTTGACATCCCATATGACTATCTGTAGTGATTTAAGGATGTTCAAATATACTTTAAGGACTGCAGCAATGGACTACTGCTTCAAGGAGCAAAGTTTGGTGCTCGCTGGAATCGGCCTTATCTGAGGATGCGCGAATGTGATGGCAGGCTAGCATTGCGATGTCGTGGGGCCGGTTCTTTTCTCCAGTATAATGGCCCACTACAAAAATATTTCGCATCCACGTATTATACGTTGCAAATATCTCGGTTTGACTGTGTTGAGGCAGAGGTAACCTACCGAAGGGATGAACTAATAAAAAGCGGCTGACCGAGCTTGATTAATGTGCGTGATACCCGAGAATATTTCGCCTTTACAACTAACATTTACGACCCCCAATTAAGAGTGGGGCATCCAGGTAAATGAACACTTGATGATTCAGGTGGGGTGGAATGACTTTGTCCATCAGACGGGTCATCGTTTGTGGGGCGTTACACAAGCCGAAGGGCATTGTCGCGAACTGGTATAGTGGTCGCCCAGGCACTGTGGAAGCAGTTTTATCCCTCGACCCTTCATCGAGTGAAATTAGCCAGAAGTCATTTAAACTTTAAGACATCCAAATAAGAGTGGGGCATCCATTTCTTCCGCTTGTAAGAATTAAAATGCCAGTAATATTCCCCAGAAGCCACAACTCGCGACACGATAGAGATTAGTGGCAAGCGCTTTCACACGCAACTAGAGCTTAAATCTTGGCAGAATTTCACTTTATCTGAAGTTAGCGCAGTTGTCACATGCTGAACGATTAATAAAATGATATAATCACGCTCAAACACCACCTAAAGTGCGTTTTTATAGTCGTTCGCGTTACCGCGAAAGTGTAATTTATTCCCGATTTTACCACTGCTGCGTGCGTAGCAATGGTGTCGCCATTATCGATTATTTGGTCCGATCGATATTCGTTTATTTGTTAGAGATTTTCTGAACTGATTTAAAAATTCAATTCCAAGTTTATCATGACCGTTTTCAGATTAACTGGCTTAAGTAAATTTGTGATTTTATTGGTCTCAGCATTATTGTTAGTGAATTGAAATTTTCTTGTAGGCTAATTGAGTAGGGATCGGAAAAGCTTTTTATCGGTAATGGCAGCGGTGGGGTTTAGTAAAAAAAATGCTTGCGGCTTCCCTTCCGATATAAGGAGACCTTCCCCTTAAAAACCGTTGAAAAATTTATTGATGCTTGACCTTTCAAGAGATCATTACTTATGATATCCACCCGCAAAAACGATTTCAATAGGGTTTTGTATTTCGAGGGACACATATCTCTAAATTGATTAGTGTGGTTTTCTTTGATGTTGCTGAGAGTAATTTCAATCAAAACAAACTTCAACATGAGTTGAGTAAATTTTGGAATTAAAACAACGATTTGCGTATTCCCGTTAAAAATTAGTCATTGGTTGCAAACGATTATTAATAAACGCAAATGCGCAAGTGGAAGCTGAATGCAAGAATGATATTTTCAGTGAAGTTGAGCTAATCAAGTCAACGCGTGATGCGGCAAAAATTAGCTATTGGGTGGATGAGATCAATTTGATAGGGTAAATTAGTTTCTTGATCAGCTTTAAAAAAAATCATATTCAGTGGTCTCCTCCTTTTCCCTTCCCCAAGTGCTCAGATAGCTGAGCTGGGGGTAGCTAATGTTTTTGTTATAAATTTATTTTATACTGCATTTTTTATTTATTTCTTGCAAATACCTTTAATTTTGTTATTTTTTTCCAAACTAATTTAAATAAAAAATGAAAGAAAGTATATACCCTTTAATTCTACTATTTATTTTCAATTTCGTATACAATTGTTTCGTTCTCTACTTGAGAACTTCCTCATTACTACTATTCCCTAAACTATAAGTATCCTAATATTTATACTAAACTCATTAACGTATTAATATGAATCTCTAATTACACCTAATCCCTCAAAGTACTTTTACTTAATCTCTAATTACCTGATCCTTTACCATTCAAAAATTTGTTTTTCCTTAATTACTACTTAACTACCTTCATTATTTTGTAAGCTTGAATAGCCAGGTGTATCCGTTACCTGGGTCGCCGTTCCAAATGTCCTGCGTCTTCCGCTTGAATATCTCCAAGCTTTCTGCTACATCAAGCTTCCATCCGTTTGTAACCGTTTTCAGCATGCTTACGTTGTGCGCAGTGATGTCATGTTTTTCAAGGACTATATGCTCTGCTACTTTTGATTTGAAGTTTTTTGCATCCTGCTTTTTGTTTTTGTTGACTGCTTCCCTTAAGTGTTCATTCCATCTGACACCTAGTGATCTCCTCGTTTGTCCAATGTAACATCCATTACATTTCGTACACAATACCTTGTAGACTCCACTGCGCTCCATTTTGGGAATGGGGTCCTTGGTTGATCCAAGCAAGTTCTGTATTTTTGTGGCCCGGCTCGTATAAACTAGGTCGATGTCTACGTTCTTCATAGCCCTCTTCATTGTTTCCGTCCCTGAGTCAAACGTTAACAACCAACCTCTTCCGTTGCTCGACCTCCGCAGTTAGCGTTGTGAACTTTTTATTGAAGATCTCCTTCGTTCGTTTGGCTATCAATTTGGTAACTTCATCCGTAGGGTATCCATTCCACTCGGCTAGCTTATAAATGTGGGACGTTTCTTTTTTCAGGCCTTCCTTATTCAATGGAAGCGTGAGCATTCGATTCACAAGCAAGCTAAATGTCGCCCATTTTTGCTGTTGGCAATGGTTCGAAGTGAAAGGAATTATCCGCATGGTGTCCGTTGGTTTGCGGTATATTTCGAATTCCAATCCATTAGCTCCTCTACATACCATTACGTCAAGGAATGGTAGCCGCCCCTCCGACTCCAGCTCGTGGGTGAAACTGATGTTGTTGTGTATTGAGTTGATCGCCGTGAGAATTTGCTGGACCTGATCCTCTTTGATGATCGTGAAGATATCGTCTACATAACGCACCCATCGATGTGGCAGTTTACCTTTTTGTGCTAACTTCTCCTCCAAAAATGCCATAAAAACTTCGCTTAGAAACGGGGAAAGAGGATTTCCCATTGGAGTACCACGTGTTTGCTTAAAAAATTCTCCCCTGAAGGTGAAATAGCTTTCACCCATGCAGAGTCTAGCCAGTTTCAAATACATTTTGGCTCTATTTTTAACTAATTTAAATAGACAATTTATATTCTTGCATAGATTTGAGAATTGGTGTTGTAATTTTTTTTTTAGTTTTTTCATGTAAGGTGGCCCAGCAAGGGCGGTGGTCTTCTCCAAATGAACTATGACACGGTTGAGCTCTAGCCGGCTCAGGATGCCACCTGGAGATCAAAGGACCACTGTTATCTTTTAACTATCTGCGACTGCAGTGGCTACCGTCTTTGTGACAGGTAATGGTACCTTTTAGTTATTATCAGGACTGGTGGTCAGAGTCGAAATGATGCTAACCAGATGTCTACCTTCTGAGATTCGTTTGTTCCTATTTTCACTGAGCTCTTAAAATCCCATTTAGGTATATGCTAGGGCACAGGCTGACCAAAGTTAATTGAAACATCAAATCATTATACTGTCAAGGTAGTGAGATATTCTGACTCTTTCCCATTCTTTGAAAATGTGATTGGTTCTTACAAGAACAGATGGAAGTTTTGTAATAAATCATGCGACGCCGCTGGCGACCACTACTAACACACCTTGCTGCTAGGTGGCTTGTCATTTCACGTGGTTGTGACGAGTGCACATCCCACGTCAATTTTGTCGTGGGGTGTCAAGAGGAATTGACAGCCACATGGCAGTGAAGTACGTACGTAGTGGCCGCAGCCCAAGAAGAGTCGGATTGCACATGTTCGCGAAGAATCAGTTTACGAACCAACCGTAAAGGATCATTTGCTGGATGAAAGAGCAGTCCGTGAAAATTCACCATCTGATATGCATCATGGGGTTAGCGATTCAGTTCTATTCAAAGGGCCATTAGAGGATCGATTGGCAGTTGGCTCATCAACGATTATCAAACGACGAAGACTAGCAGGTTAGTGTTAAAATACTAAACGTGATGAATATATGATGAATGTTATTCGTACAGATTTAACTAACTAACAAGCAACAAAAGCTTTAGTCAAATTTAAAAGTGCAAGTGCAGTGTTCTCGATGTCGTAGGGTAAAAAGAGGAATACGTATGAAGAGTTGGACGAAACGAAGATTGGATATACATGTGGAGATCATGATTTACTCCGAGGTGCTCACATGCCCCAAGAGTTTCAAAGCCAACCGAAAAACAATGAATTGGATAACTCTGGTGCTTACGTAACGGAAGATTGCGGGGTAACTACTGAAAATGCTACTATCATGAAAACGCATGAAACACTCAGATACGAAACGTCTTTAGAGAATTAGAAATGTACACTTTCAAACGCTAATTGCTATAAATGTGACATATGCAGTGAATTGTTCCCTGGATTGCATAGCTTAAAAGCCCATGCAGTTTCGCATAATAATTCGGATATTTATAAATGTCCTATTTGTAGTAAAGTATACACTAATCGAAAAGTTTTTAGGAAACATATGAAATGGCATTCGAATCCTAATGTATATAAATGTGATAGATGTGATAAACGTTATGCGTCAGCGCAAAATTTGAAGGAGCATACATAAATTTTCCCATTCTGATTCAAACGCGTGTGACATATGCGGTAAAACATTTGGAACAATACGAATGCTAAAGACTCATATCGAATTTCATAAGAATCCCGAGCTCTTTAAGTGTGATATTTGTGAGAAAACGTTTACCAAGGAAATTGGTTTGAATGAACATAAATGTTCACATTCTGTTTTAAACAAATGTGGTGAGTGTGGTAAATCATTTGCTAACTTACGGTACTTAAACGCCCATATCGCGTTGCACAAAAATCCCAACCTCTATAAGTGCGATAGCTGTGAGAAAACGTTTCAAAACGAAATTAGTTTGAATGAACATCAATTTTCACATTCTGATTGAAACGATTGTAATTAATGTGGAAAATCGTTCTGTACAACGCAAGCATTAAGACTTCATTTGGTCTTTCATAAGAATCCGGACCTCTATAAATGTGACGAATGTGGAAAATCCTTTAAGTCGGAGCGAGGTTGGAAGATACATCCAGTTTCACATTCCGAAACCATTATATTTTAAAGAAACCAACTTTGATGAACAGACCATTACGACTAAAACATCCACTTTTTAAAATTGCAAATAATGCACTAGTAGATCTACCTGTCCCAATTAATATTTCAGCTTGATGAAATTTTGGGTCATTATTAGAACTATGTTTAATTGTACAAATTCTTACAGGATTATTTTTAGCAATACATTATACAGCTGATATTAATATAGCATTTAACAGAGTAGCCCATATTTGCCGAGATGTAAACAACGGCTGATTATTACGAACTCTTCACGCAAATGGAGCATCTTTCTTTTTATTTGCATCTATTTACATATCGGACGGGGTATTTATTACAATTCATTCATTTACATACACACATGATTAGTCGGAATTCGTTTATAGCAGAGTTTATTTAGTAGTATCGGAAGAAAATAAAATAATAACGTTAAAGCAACAAATAGAATAGAAAACAAAGCATGATAGAATTGAATGTCGTGTGATCCAGGGGATTTCTGGCTGTGTATAGACTAACAACATTTGAAATAACATAAAGTGTAATAACCATTAACTATTTAATATTTTAATGACTGCTATAATTTCTTGGTAGGGTTTATAGTTTTGACTCGATCAATAAGCTGTCAGTAGTTACTACTATTACTACGTGTATGTCAGATCACTTTCAACCAATGAGATGAAGTTGTTTCTGTTGGATCCTTCGCATGTTTCAGTATCTATAGCTATTAATACCGCTTTGAGTTAATAGTTCTACAAAACTTGTAAATCATAATAATCTATCTATGAAAGGTATTTACACTGTCAGGCAAATTTTGCATGCAATAACTACTTTAATCTCGGATTCATATAAAACGGTGCCTAATTCTAAGAGTTCCACTTCCGATAAATAGTCGTATGTTTATCCAACCGAACTGTTCGCGTTCATATCATTAGAAGTTCAGCAGAAAAAAATGTTTCGAATAGGATAAAATTAAAAGCATTTCTCAAGCCAGCATATAAATGCACATCAATATCAAGCATTTACTGATTTACAGATAATTTAAAACAGAAAGAAATAATAATTCAGTATAAGATGTATTCCACTCACGAGTAGATGAGGTATTTTAAAACAAAAAAAAAAAAAAAATTTCGACTTCTAGTGTTTGGATGTAATTTAGATTATGCATATATTTTAGAGCTGGCTAATGTAGATCATTTGTTTTTTTTCGTTTATGTTATAGGTCTATTTGAAAAATTAGTAAAATATGTTCAAAAGGTTGTCAATTGAAATAGAGCTACAGAAATAATATGAATTGCTAAACCGTATCAACAACTTTCCTTTCCAGTGGTTCCTTCCTTTCAGCGGGAAATGGAGTGCATGGTAGGTATGCCGTCACGAGGGTAGGGTTTGAGAAAATCCGCTGAGGTCGGTTTCGCGTCGTGCGCGGTACGCGGTACCTTAGTTGATTTCGGTTTTTCTTTAGCGTAGTTTTTGTTCGGATTTACGTTAGCGTAGTATATTTTTCGGTACCGCGTCGGGAATTCGGGAACGCGAAGTAAAGATTAGATGTTTGTCCTTTGACTGGTAGAATGAAGAAATACGGAGTAATGTAAAGTAGGTTTCCTCTCCGTACGGTTTTGTTTTGTGACGCGTTTGAAAACGGGCGTGTATTGGTGGCTGAAGGTTGTAGGTGAGCGTAATCCATTCGGAGACCCGTGACCGAAATCCTCTCCGGTCTAGCTGGCCGACAAGCAGCCACCGCGAAAATGGATTACGGTGCACGGATTGGTTGACCGGCTGGTACCATCCGTTGGCACTACTCAGACTTAACGTCTAGAACCGATGAGAGGTCGGTTCCTCGTCCGGACTTATCGACTTTAAAATCATTACAGTTTGATTTGAGAAATCAATGTTCAGGTTATATTCTTTTTATATTTGCCCCATATGCATACTTCAGGTTACTTGTAACTCCCCTTTTCACCTTGACACAGAACAAATTGAATATAATGACCCAATAAACTTTTATATCTGTCTATCTAAATGGTAAACCAAACATATCCTACATAAGAATATCACAGCATGGATCCTCATCCTCACACAAGAATCAGAGAAAAGATCTTTATCTTCTGCTTCATTTATAATCTGCATCTCAATCTCACCACAAAACAAGATATCTCAACACCACCCGTCTTTAATGTTTGGTTTTAATGTATCTTTAATGTTTCATCTCGAATCTATGTACAAGTATGTTAAAATCGAATCCAAACTCGACGACAGCCACGGATCACTCTTCTTAGATGGTATAAGGAACGAACCGTGGACTAGCTCAAGGCGAAACTTTTTTATAGCTTTTTAATGATCTTTTTACCAACAAAGAAGTTGTTATATCTTCTTGTCTTGGGTGATATAGCATACAATGCAATCGTCTAAGGCAAGCGTATAATTTGATGATATGAATATCCCAATGGTGGTCACACTTAATCGGCGCTAAGTGGAAAACACCAATCACACTTGTAAAGTGTTTCTTTTTTTCTGAGTCCGCTTTTTATTGTTTTCTCCTCTAAATAGTAACAATTTTACGCATTGGTGTAACAAAATATTCAATTTAAGCTTGCATAAAATTGACTCTTGATTTTTAATGTTAGCTTAAGGAGGGTTACGAGCTTTTGGTTGTACAATTTGTAGGCGAACTTGTTGAACAAATTTGCGAGTTAACCTTTTGATTATTCCATTTTTGGCAGGCTATAAAAAATTAATTCAAAAATTTTTTTTGTCTACATGTACAATGGCGCTGAAAAAATTAATTTATATAAATTTTCCTAAGAAAATAGTTTAGATAAATTTAAAATTTAATTTTTTCAAATATTTGCGCTCCCTTAAAATAAGAAAACAATTTTAAGTAATCCATATGGGTTTATGGTTACCACAATTCAAGCGACCACAGAATCTTGAAAATTAAATACTTATGGGTGTACATGCTTATAAGTATGCAATCTATCTTTTAATGCATCTGGCGAAAATGCAACGAAATGAATGTGTTTAGCATGAGTAATCTTGAATAAATATCATTGAAGTGCATTAGTTTTAGAGTGTGGTGAAATCACACAGAATTTATGATGGAATTTTTATTAAAACTCAATTTATTGTTGACATATTTTATACGTTCATAATTTTAACTCTGTTCACTTTAAAGATGGGTGATTTGAGCGTATTAAACTTTTATACTTAGTTGATTCATTGGGTTTTAGTCGTAGCCCGATTCAGAATGTTTTTAAGAAAAAAAAATATATATATATATAGAACAAGAAAACCAATTGAAAATGCTCTTTAAAAAAAAAACGGCGTCTAAAAACTTTGAAAGGACAAAAAGAAGTAAAACTAATTGAATGATTGGACAACCCTCTTATATTCTTTGGCATTACGTTAGCCGGCTTTTCGCATCAGGAATCACCCCCATATGATTGCCTGTGGTAGTTCCTGATGACAAAAGCCTGTAACTTTGTCGAAATGGATTACAAAAAAGGAACGGTTGTGGCTGTTACCGGTAGTATAATAGAGTCAGTTAAACTCGTTAGGTTTCCATAATTTAGGTAGGGATGAGTGGTTCGCCTTAGCTTTCTTTAGCATCTGCAAGTTTGACACCTTGTGTGCGCTCGCCTTTCACCTGGAATAGAACGAACTTCTTTACAGAACGAACGGTCGTTTTTCTCTATTTTTAATGTCAAGATTCTATATCCGCTATATTTAGTGAGATGAAATATTTCTAGGATTCTACAGTAGCTTGGTCGACACTCAGTAAAAAAAAATTTCAAAGATAATAGAAATCGCTCGAAATGTTGAGTAACGTTGAGAATGCATGATAACCCTTTTATGGTGCAGCTTCGCAACGCGATAAAAGAATCTGCCACGTGTTATGTCACAAATAGCTAGCCGACAAGCAAGTATACGCTGTCATAAAGCAATATTAGCTGAATTGCACGGACGTAAACTCATGCAATTCACTACGAATGGCAACCAAAGTAAGATTTAAGGGGAAAATAACACAATTTTTTGAGGTTTCATGTCATTGAATTTGCTGTTGTCAGATGAACTGATTCAATTTATGATGTCGCCCTCCACTCACTGTATCAGTATATTAGGGAGGGTTCCGTAACGCAAAGCTAGAATCCCGGATAAGCTTTCTTCTATTGATATGTTATTTATCTTCTGGATGGTGAGGTCTGTAGCATCTCCTGGAATTCTTCATTATAGGCTGGCTAGATTATCAGAATATGTGAACTAATGCGCCAATGTATGGTATCTAATTTTGGTCGACCATTGTATGGCTTCTACTCTCGTCGGCTTCGGTCAGTATTCTAGTATTAGTCTGCTGGTCGTAGAGATGAAAAAAGGCAATTCACCTCGCAAATTGAACTTCTTATGGCGCTTGCGGCTCAAGGAAAAATTTTACAGATGAAAAACTAGAAAGTGTGGAAGGATTGGGAAGAGAAAAAGAAAGGTTAGTGTTGTTAGTGTTGCTTAGTATAGAAAAGGATTTTTAGGGAGATGAATTTAACAATTGTTTGACCTTTGGTTCGAGTCTTAGAGTGAAGTGTATTTAAGCAACGTGCAGGTGAAAGGATATTCGATTCGAAGTTTATTGCAGCAATGAAGACGCCAAAAGATGTGGAAACGATCACCTTCCTCAAAGTTGTCTTAGACTAGTTTATATTGTGTTTATGCCAGTGAAAAAATTGGTCTGGTCGTCTTTTCCTTGTATTAATTGAGCAGATCACTCCCGTGAACTACTCGATAGCAAATGCATCAGTGACGCATATGCATAGGCACCCGCAAAATGCATCCGCAACGTATTTGTCCGGCGATATTATGCAAAAACCGGTCGTTATTACTGGCAATCCCACGGAGCGATACCCGACAGAGATCTTGCATCCCTACACAATTGCGTTCATCTGGCAAGTGTTTTTTTTTCGTGGTAGGGAGGCGAATGCCATTTATGCACAGAGTGTGGGACCCCCATGCGCGACTGGACTACCCACTAATCACCTCCCCTGTCAACCTGAGAACCTAGCCTGGAACCGTAGGACACATTACTTCGGGTCAGGTCTCGTTTTGTTACGCCGTGAGGCGCCTTCAAGCTGGGGAGTCCCTTTCCTAGCGGGAGGGGAGAGGGGAAGAGCAAGTGCCAGAAAAGTTATCCCCCAGCCCCAGCGCCCCCGGTTGCTGTGAGTCTCTTTTATATTTTAGGACTGCCCGAGCATAATTTGCCACCTGGTTCCATTTGTGAACCGATTCGTGCATCACCGCCACTATATTATCCGGGGTGAGCTCTCCCGTCTCCCTGTCTGGCAAGTGTTGGATGACAGATTTCTGCCACTTGACGTCGGCAGTTTGGTAAGTAGATCTCTGCCACTGAACCACCACCTGACGTCGATGGTGTGATGAGTTGATTTCTGCCACTGAGCCGCCACTTTGATGTCAGCCGTGTGGCGGAGAAGACGCCTGGTGCTTGTGGGAGCACATCGGATTTAGTGCGTGAGGTTAGTGTAATTTGTGTAAAATTTCTTATGTAATTGATAATACGCAGGAAAGGAATTGAAAAACAGCATCGACTGTAGTGCAAATCTTGTGGTCTTCCTGTCTATTACCGACATTTGTCCGACTCAAATGTTCGTTTTATCTTGAAGCAAGGTCTAGTCAAACGGAAAAATGAATGTCTTGATATAAGAATTAGCAATCAACCGCAAAAAGTTATGTTTACCCGACAATCGTGGATAAGGGATAAACCCACGAGTGATGCAAGCCGGCGAGTCTGTTTGTATCGGTTAGGTACGATATAATGAGGGCTTCTGGCGCGTACAGATTATGTATTTAATTTTGAATTTTGCGATGCCAGACCGATAATTTTAATCTGAAAGTCCTTAAATTGGATTTAGATACAACATTACTTTGAGTTTAAGTTTGATCAAACAATTCCAATTAGGAAAATGTGAAATCTGCAAATCATACTATTTTTAACAAAATTGAGTGAATTTTGGCTTCAAAGTCTTTTGGATAACGAATGTTTTATAAGTTCCCCTCGAAGCTAACAACACAGACCACTTTGGTTCTCAATGAGGAACTACCTAAAGGACCGAAGCCTGCTCTACGATACGACACAGGGCCAACAAAGGATGGAAATTAAATCGGGTGTTGCCCAGGGATCTATCCTTGGTCCGGACCTGTGGAACGTGTCTTACGACCGGCTAATGAGGCTTGAGATGCCAGATGAGTCGCGCTTGGTCGGCTATGCGGATAATGTTGCGGCTCTGGTCGCTGGACGCACCGTCAAACAAGCGCAACTTAGGCTAGGTATGCTAACGCGCCGAGTGAGGGACTGGATGACTGGTCGCATGCTCAGTTTGGCACTGGAGAAAACCGAAGTGGTCATCTTGACAAAAAAGAGAATCCCTAGAGTAAGGATGATCAGCATTGGCGACTTACGAATCGAATCGAAGCCAGCGGTGAAGTACCTGGGGCTACTGATCGACTCGAAGATGAGTTTTTCTGAGCAAATCAGGGCAACCGCTGAGAAGGCTTCTTCGGGAATATCGGCCCTGAGTCGACTTATCAGTGAATGAATTATTATATTCATTCAATAAATTCATATAAGATTCAGTAATTTTATTAATAGAAATCTCATAACCATTCGCCGATTCACATAATATCCAAACGAGTAAGCGAAGCAAGTCCAATAATACTCTTAGTTTGACTTTGACCAGGGATAACAAACAAATTAGTTTTATAGTCAATTATTTTGCTTATTTGATATCCGCAGGCCTTCCACCTGGATGCCCCACACCTATTTGGGGATCGTAAATATCAATGGCAACGACGAAATCCTCTCGCGCTCCGCGCCCGTTAATCAGACTAGGTCAGTCGCTTTTTATTAGTCCATCCCTTCTGTAGTTGACCTCGGCCTCGACATCGTCGAGCCGAGACGTTTTATCCTCTAATTCGTGAATGCGCAATTTTTTGGAGTGGGTCCTTATGCTGGGTAAAAGAACCCGCCTGACGACACCGCAATGCTAGCCTGCCAGGGCAGTCGCACGTCCTCGACAAAGCCAATTCCGGCGAGTCCTGAACGGACAATGAATATGTCTGAATCACTACAGACTCTCTTAGCTGTAATTATTTTTACTTTTTCAGTGGTTGTGTATAAGATGAAGATTTGATTAAAATACTTAAATATGGATACAAATTGACAGCTCGAGATACGAATTTGATCTGCTGCCGATGGTCATATCTCTATTCTATACCGTTGGATGGTACCACTTACAGCATTGTACATACATTACTGGATTACATTTTATAGTCATTAAGGAGTTATAATTACAAATACATTACAAGTTTTCTTCTTCTTAGCACTACAGCCCTTCTCGGGCCTTTGTTTCCTGCAAATAGTGACTCCAACTGTCTCGGTCCATTGACCACATCCTCCAATTTTGAAATCCAAGCAGCGAAGAACTGTCTTCTTCGACCGAGCCAGACCAGCGTCTCCTCGGTTTCCCCTCTGATCTCCAGCCTTCAGTTCTCCCAATGAATACCTTTTTGGGTATCCGTTGTTCGTCCAAACGATTCATGTGTCCAGTCCATTGCAGCTTCCGCAGTCTTACAATCGTTGAGACCTCCGGTTGGTCAAAGATTTCATACAGCTCTTGGTTGTATTGAATTCGAATTGGTCCCCGCCTAGCTTCGCTCTAATTATTCGCCTTAGGACCCGTCGCTAAAGGGCGTTCAATATATTTGTAGATGCTTGAGCTAGTATCCATGTTTCACACCCATAGCATAACACAGGTCTTATCACAGATTTGAATACTTGGAGATTTTTTTCCTGTCCATGCCAGCTTCGTATTTCGTCTCTTTCATTACTGGTTCTCATAAATTTGGCGCTTAAATGCACAAATTCGCTCACATTTTCGATACTGTATTCGCCAAGTGTGATATTTTGTGCGCTTGAGGTATTTTTTCTCGACTGAGTCATGAGCTTTGTTTTATTTTGATTGATTTGTAGCCCTACCAGTTTTTCTTCGCTATCTAGTTTCAGGAAAAGTTCTTTGGTAGCTGTTAATGACCGTGACAAAATGTTGATGTCATCCGCATACGCTAGTACTTTGCTCGACTTGTGTAGTAATGTACCTCGCGTATCGACAGGTAACTTCTTTATGACGTATTCCAGAGCCAAAATGAATAGCAATGAGGCCAGCTCATCTCTCTGCCTGGGCACGATATTTGTGTCAAAGGCATCGGTGAGCTGGTTATTGATGCGGATTTGGGAGATCGTCGACGTCATTGTCATTTTGGTAAGATGGACTAATTTCACTGGGATGCCAAAGCAAAGCTGTAGGTGCTACAGTACGCAACGATCAATGGTGTCGTATGCTTGCTTAAAGTCAACGAAAATTTGGTTTTCAAGTATCTGCTTGACTGTGGGCAATTGGTCTATTGTCAATCTACCTGCTCTAAAATCACTTTGGTACTCCCCAATAATACTGTTGGCGTATGATCCGGTTTAATTTTGTAAGATTTTTGAAAATTCTTTGCACGCCGTAAAAAGTATTGATATGCTTCTATAATTTTCACACTGTAGCTTGTCACCCTTTTTGTGGATAGGGAATATAATTGATTGGCTCCACTCTTTTGGCATATATTCTTGTTGTCAAATGTGCTGGATGACTTTGCGAATAGCTTGATGAACACTGCTGCCACCGTATTTGATGAGCTCCACTGGAATCCCATCGATGCTCAGCGCTTTATTATTCTTTTGTGCTTTGATGATGGAACAAACTTCATCGAGAGTTGGTGGGGCCAATGTTAGCTCTTCGCAGAAATTAATAGACTCTGATGTTCTGGAGCTGTGCGGATTAAGGAGGATCTTGAAATATGATGCCCATCTTTCTTTTACCTTGGCTTCATCAGCGATGATATTGCGGATATCATCACGACAGATCGTGGTTTTGAGCTGATAACCACGTTTCAGGCTTTTTACTGCTTTGTATGCTTGTCTTGTATTGTTGCTCGCTAAACTTACATCTATACTTCTCAATTGGTCATCATAGTATTTGCTTTTCTTAATCCTAACTGTCGTATTTGCTACTCTCCTGAAATTTTCAAAGTGTTCTCTCTTCGTCCTGGCTTTCGTACATACGCACGCCTTTGTATGCCTGACTCTTTTTGTCTAAGCTATTCTGGCAATCGCCACCGAACCAACCATTTCTCTTGCGTTGTGTTTGATGTCCGATCGGCTATTCTACCACGTATAAATTGCCACTTGCCAGAGCTCGTTGCTTATCTGTAACGATACGTCTGATAAGATGGAAGTCAGTTAGTTGTCCAGGGTCTCTGCGATGTCAAGTTTTTGTAGCGGGCTGGAATATGCATTTTACATACGATATCGGTATTTTAATTTAATCAAGTAATGACCTGAGTTACAATTGGCTTCTCGGTATGATGCTTGAGGCCCAACATTGTTGGATCAGAACATGTTCGATCTGGTTTTATGTGTTGCCATTGGGTGATACCCAGGTCATTTTATGAATGTGTCGATTTGGGAAGCAAGACAAACGTGTAGTAAATATGGGCAGATAAAGGACTGCAGCGATGGTCTGCTGCCTCGGTGAGAGAGGATGGTGGGATTCGCGGAAATTGGCCTAGTCTGAGGACCCGTGAATACGCTTACAGGCTAGCATTGCGGTGTCGTGGGGTGGATTCTTTTCCCCAGCACAAGGACCCACCACAAAAAAATTTCGCATCCACAACACGTATCGACCGGAGTGGAGGTCGACGTAATTTACTAAGTTTTAAAGTTGCTAATTCAAATGGTAAACCGGGCTTGGCGAAGACAGCCGGGAATCGAGAGGACTTCGTCGTTACTAACGATACTTACAGCCCCCAAATAAGAGGGTGGCATCCAGGTGGAAGCGGTGCTCCCTCGCATCACCCATTTGGATGTAGACATGGTCATATATTTTCCATTTAAGTGAAAAACTCATACAAACATAATTTGCATGCGTTTTTCCCATAAATAGAAAATATGAACGTGGCAAACTTATGTTATAGTACGAATTACATAGCACTATACTGCAAATAGGCACGCGAATGGAAGGGCACTATACCCTGCGAGAGCCCCTGTAAGCGACTTAAAAAGGGAAGAGCTCACCCGATGGCTACCTCATTATAGTGGAGGGGCCAGCCAACGAGGTGGGTCCCATACCCGGTCAGGTCTCAAAATGAAATCAAACACAGAAGGTACAGTTTTATAGTTGCAAAAAATTATTATTTCCTGATTCGAACCGCGTTAATATAAGGAAATCGATATCCATGGCAATCCGCATAGCAATTTATAATACTATATTGAAAAGCATTTAACAATCGAAAGAGGAAAATCGATATTAAAAACAAGATTAAAAATATAAGAAAACTCGTTCATTCAAAGAATATACTTAAAAATTCATGTAGAATGAAACCAGCAAAAGAAATATACCTAAAAAAATTATATGAAAGAAGGCAAAAATAAATATAAATAAAATAATTATATGAAAGAATGGGAATCAATAGTATGATAAAACAAGGAAACCAAAAGGGTACTTACCCAGCATCCTCGACGAGTGCCCGTAGATGATGAGGATGATGCCTGAAACTTTATGGGTGAGCGTTATAATTTTACTTAACATTTTTATTCGTTACACTAGATTTGTACTTTCATTCGTTAATTTTATTTTCTTTAACTTTGTTAATATTAGTTTTATTCGCGAAAGTATTCCTCAGCACTTTAGTTGTAGCGGATGATGACGATAAGGATTCAGTTCCGATTAACTTGTTCTGGTTAAATTTGAATTCTGAGGACATCTAAACATGGGGTGAAAATGATGTTTAATGGAGGGTAATTATCTTCCCAACGATTGAGTTACAATTTCAACTTCTCAAAAGTAATTAATATATTATCTTCATTAAATTTAAATACGAGTTTAGGGTGATCCGAAACCGTTCTTTAATAAGCTAAATCATCCAGGCAAAAAGAAATTGAAATTTCAAAACGTATACAAATAAAATCATATCGTGTACACATTCAATTTGTCTTAATTTTTTACGATCGCGACGAATACAAAATGTGGTACAAATACTTTGAACTCTGTTGCTTTTGTCGAAAAATACTTGCAAGTAATCAAATACTGCATTTGTCCGCAATGAGTCAAATTTGATTTTTCATTGCTACGCCGGATATTCTGTTGTTTTCGGATGTCTTGTTCTTCTGCTCAAACTCTTTTGCTTGTTCTTCTTTGCATTCCGTTCCTGTGACGACACACTCATTTACAAGCACTGACATTTCCCAGCTGCCGGGCCAAATCGAATTTTACATTTTGTTGTCAATTTCACAAGCGGCGCAAATTTACCGACACTTGAATTATATTCAAATGTACGCAAAGGTATATTTGCCTGCTCCATAATCCCACAACAAAATTCTCTTCACGCGCAACAGTTTGAAATCTACCAACAAATGAATACTCCTCCAATATCTACTCGTTGCCGGCGCGGTTCTTGTGGCATGCGCTCTGTGTGGCGATCCGTCTCAGACTCCCCCTCTTTCTTCAACTTGCTCAAAGAAACAGAAAATATAGCCTGAATACAGAGTCGCGGCTTCAACTATGTCCAAGCGGTCCAAGCTTCATAACGACTACTGTTGCGGATTCCGGCGTACCGACTTTCTCCCATTCGCAACTTCAAATTGCCGCCGCAACTTCTTCACCTTCCTTTGCGCACTCCTACCTTTTCCTTTGTGTATTTATTTATTTTCATTAACATTTTTCCAATTTCCCGATAATTTTTAACCTCCACATCATCACAATCCTACCCTTTTCCCTTATTTCCAACTACAAAAAAAATTAATATATACTAATAATTTCAATTTTCCCACTAACAACATTCCATTGATTAATTCCCACTAACAAAATTTCATTCAATACCTTTTCCCTAACAAAACCTAATTCTTCCTTCATACTAACTAATTCTATTCCCACTAACAAATTTCATATTTTTATGCTAACAAAATTTTTTCGTGTTTCCTTTTTAACAAATTTCCATATCTTGCCCATTAAGAAAGAGTTGAAGTTGCTAAACTGATGAATGGGAGATCGACAAGTCATAGCTCGATTGGTTACGGCGCGAGTTCTCTACTGGGGGTCTTCTGCAACCCTGAGTTCAAGTTCCCCCGGGCTCAGGGAAGCACTCTTTTTGGGGGATCGGCAAAATCAATAGTTTTCGTAATGTATATTTGCCACTTTGCATTCAATCAAGCGATTCTTGGATGATGTAAATTGCCATATATGCAAATCAATGGATACTATTGTGATTGTCGATAAGGGAAAAAAAGATGTGTGGGTAGCGGAATCGAAGTGTAATGAACTTCGATTACGTTACCCAAAGGCAACAGCGGTAATTGAAAATGAAAAAATAGATTACGGAATCGGACTAGATGAAAGTGAAAGTGCGTTGGAATGCAGTGGAAATTTTAAGAGTTAAACAAGGAAACAGTTGAGTGAAGAAAAGATTTTGATAGCAGAACGGTTTCTTCCTAGTGGTTGGATATGGATGAAGAAGTAATTAGTGGTTACAAGTAGTGGAAATAAAAACTCAAAACAACAAAGAAAAAAGGAAACGAGAATTAGATAGTGTGCATTGTGATAAGTGATGGATTTGATCTCCTTCTGATCCTGAAGTGGAGTTAGGAATTGTAATTTTCTCGTGGGCAATACAAATTTGTATAAAAATAAAACGGTTTACGTATGCAATAAGTGTGAATTACCTGTGGGGATTGAATTTCCCAACAAACGGAAATATGGACTAACTTATGCGAATTACTAGATGAAGTGTTACGGTTAAAACCGAAGGGCACCAGGATTACCTCACCCCGAACACTATCGTAACACTCGCGTGACTATGTATAGTCAGAAAGCTAAGCCGCACTCGACTAGGGTTTGTTTGCCAGTCCAAATTGTAATCATATTAGTAGTTTAAATACGATTATTGGTAGTCTTAAGCAAACATTGTCATCGAGCGAAGATCAGAATCACCGCCTGTTCGAAGTTGGAATGTTCCCCAGATATTTCGGTAAAACCAAAACCTAACAAGATCGAGCCAGATGTTGCCAAGGAGGATTCAGATGATGAGAATTCACTGTCTTGAAAATGTCGATAAAACGCTACAGTTTCTCCGGGAGCAACGAGTACATTTAGAAAACATCGGTTCACATGATATTGTCGATGGAAACGCATCTCTAAATTTAGAATAATTGTCCGGTTTACGAATCGTTCCAGAGTTACATTGCTACAGAAATGCTAGATGGTGACACCAAATACGATGCTGGTGAAGAGTACAGTCTTCAGGAAGCTGAGAAAGGAGTGATTTCTATTTCGTAGTCCATTCAGGAGACAATCAAAACGGACACTACGTCGCTTACATAAATCCGCTGTCGGAAGGAAATTGGGGTAAGTCCGATGATGACGTCGCTTCATGCTGTACGAAATTTGAAGCTATTGAGCATAATTACGGTGGTTCAGATAATGAAATAACCCTCAAGCTTCCGTGCAAATAACTTATGATGTGAAAATTATTGGGAAACTTCAATACGAAGTGTTTGCAGGTGGCTTAAATCGATTTCATTTATGTCTATTGAGTGTGCTAGACACAGCAGAACAAGAAAAAAACATTTAGTAGATGCTGATGTCAATTGACCCGTCTTGAAAATGAGTGGGAATAATGTCTGTCGCGGTTGCGAGTCTTCAAACAACTTAAAAATGATATTCCAACAGGAAAATGCAGCTTTACTTGATATGATTAGATCAATGATGCCATTGCGGATGGAAGCCGATGATTCTCTTCCAAAAGCTATATGCATGGAGTGTGTCCAAAAGTTATGTACTGCATATGATTTTAAAGCTCAGTACATGAATACCTGCTTTAAATTTTAAAAATAAATCAAGCATCGCAACAAATAAATCTTTAAATGAATTACCTAAACCAGATGAAACTGTTGCAGTCAACAATGTTGCAAAGAATTCAGGACTTGTTAAAACTATACCGAATCAAAAGCTGCCAGGGAGTGCTGGACCATTGCCTGTAGTATCCCGTCCTGAAGGTGAAGCGGGTGATCAAGAAATAAGTTGCGACGTGTGCAACCTAACGTTTACAAGTATGCGGGGATTAAAGCGACACGAACTGTATCACGATAAAGATGGAGTAATGAAATGCCATCTTTGTGAAATGTATTTTAAAAAAGAAAAAAAAAGACTTGGAGAAACACATTCAGTTGCACTCAAGCCCGGAAACGTTGAAATGTGAACATTGTCCGAAAATATTCCTAATGAAACATCATTTCAAAAGACATATGTCGCTACGCGCGAATCCTGAGCTATTTAAATGCGAAGATTGCGGTCGATTTTTCTCAGCACGGAAATATTTAAACAAACATAGAAAAATACACGATAGTTCAGACTCTTGTCAGTGTACAGAATGTGGTTACACACTCAAAATCAAATAACAACACTGCCGACAGTTCAGGTGATGATGAATCAGATGACGAAGAAGATCAAAAACAAACACATGATGAACCTAAATTCTACGGCGACGTTGTGGCTGATAAGGCGTCGGCGGATAAAGCAGATAAAGTGGATGACAAAGAGAAGTGATATCTACATACGGTGGCTGGATAACAAATTTGTGATTTGCTACGAACGTTGAAAGAGAGAAATGAAGAAAACAAATGGTAAAGGAAATTATAAGAAAATACCGCACTTCCTGAAGAATTAATTGTTAACAAAATTATTGTTTATACGAATAACAGTCCAACGGAACAATGTAAAGATAAAATTATTGGAGCAAAGATGGTGAAGCGCAAAAAGATACGGACTGGATTTGGGAAAGGAGTAGCCGACCCGATCAGCAACCACCATAATCTTCAAATGGACATAAACACACATCACTGACAGGCCAAACTGTCAGTGAATTACGTTCAGCTGATTCAGTCGAAGTTGGAGTACTCGCCACCAGAGGGGAGCGGCGACCAAGTGGCGGCAAGAAGGTATTACCCCGCTGAAGAGGTGGATAACCGACGAGCGGAACCATAGCCGTTAGGAGGAGGCTATATAAGCACGCGAAGAATGCCGCGCCTCCTCTTTGATCTCTTGTATCGTGGGCAACGACGGCAACGGAACGAGAACAATCAGCGAGAAGAAAAGTCGAAGCGCAGCGGAATCGTTAAGTGGAGGACAACGGAAGCAGCAGAGCGAAATCGACATTAAGAAAAACATTGTTAGTAAAGCGACGAGCAAGTTTCGATTGGAAAAAAAAGGGCGACGGAATATACCTGCGAATACGATCGTCGAAGGAGCCCCTTTGTAGGGTTAGAAGTAACGTAAGTTATTTTATGATAGAGTGTATCTTTTATTGAGGTTATAGATTCTTTTGAGTTGAATAAAAGTGTGGAAGATTGTAGATATTTGAAATTTATTGGTGTTTAATTAACGTTCAAAGGAAGAAATTTTAGTGCCGTTCAAGACACTAAAGAAGTAAGTTTTTTTGTTTCAGTTCGCTGTTGTAACGAGTGCGGCTTGGACGGTCAAGTCAAAGTGAAAGTGTCGGGAGGTTGAATAAAGCCCGTGATATCGGAGGTCATAGTGTTCGGGGGTGGTATTGTGGTCCACGCGAGGGACATCTTGATTGAGAAGTGAAGAATATAGGGTGTTAGTGAAGTGGTGAAGGGGAAGGATTAAAGTAAAGATCGTAGGGTGTTTAGGACTACGGGTAGCGAGGGTATCGGCCGAATATCGTCGAGTGTAATCCGGTTGGTCGCATTCTCGCTTGGCGGCTATTTGAGGCTTTGAGGGAAAAGCGAGTGGCGCTCCACACCCGTCTTCGGACGAGCTAACAGGGCCCATAAGCCTCGCCGGAGCACCCCAGTTTCCCTGGTAAAAAGTGGGTGTAACAGAAGTTACGATAAATTAAGACGGTATTAATGGAAAATCACAGGCGAGTTGAAAATTATGATGAAGTGGCCGCTTATCAGCAAATAATGTGTTTGAAAGTAACGTCAATTAAATTTTGCAGTGACTCCACCCCTTTATTTTTGCGTCCTTTGCCGAGCGCTCGGAGATCTACGGAAAAAGAAGAGGGTAAGTAGTAGTTAATATGTTTTTCCTTGTTTTTGGCATCTTTTTATTCATTACATGTTTTTTCCCAGCTTATTGAAATTGACTATTTTTCTTTTGATTAATATCTTAAATAATTTGTTTTGCATTAAAAAAATTATTGAGGAGTCTGTTTGGTTTTGATTTGATTGATATATTTCTTTTGTTGAATTTGTAAATTTCTTTGTTTTGAATTCAATAAACGGCCATGTTTTATTAAGTTTTTTAAATTTTCCATTTCTCAAAATGACCTCTCCCTTTCCCATCCTTTTCCCTTTGTGCTAGTTTTTATGTAAGGTGGCTCAGCACGAGCAGAGGGTGTCCCGGAAGTCCCACGACACGATTGGCGCTAGCCGGCCTCAGTATGCCACCCCGGGCTACACATCCCTCTGCTAATTCTTAATGTCTGCAACTGCGGTGACTCCCGTGGTTGCAACACTACATCACCTTGAAGGGGACGATTACGATCACAAAACGGAATTCTCTAATGATACTCAACATTTAGACTGCTATGCGATGAGAAGTATCAGTGTTAAATGTATAACAATGTAAAATGATTACATTGTATTAAGGCTATCTTTTTGATTTGAAAAGGGAAATGAAAATCAGCGACACGTTTGGGCAAACAAACGCCAAATGACGTCCATATTCATACACACAGGTTTTCAGACGGACCAGGATTGAAAGTGTCTCAAATTCCCTGCCGTTGGTTTTCAGAATAATCAAATATTAACACAGTTGGTCATAGGAACAGATTATAAGAGAAGGATATCAAACTTCATTGAATTATCAAATTGGTTCGGGTAAACTTTGGTATACTCGTATGGATGAAGATCTGGAGCATCGAAGCCATGTTCGGCACGACTTTCTTCAAACTTTTGAACACGAAAATCTAATTTATACGATGAACCGGTAACGCTGGATCTGTGTTTAGTCTACGTAATTTATTCTAAATACCATCGTAAAAAGCACTTTTTGTTTTCTTTTAAACCCCGCTTGCCGGAATGGTTTGACGTGCGCAATACGTGGCGATCAAAAAAAGACTTCTCGTTTTGTTCCCATTCGTCACGTTACGGCACATGCCGTACCGGTAGTTCACTAGCATAGTTCATCCGTCTATGTAGATTGCATTCGGCAATGCAATTCGTGGATGAGTTGCGTTAAAAGGTGTTGTCGTATTCAAATTTTAATTGTAGATTTGAATATTTAACTTTTTCGAACTTGCAATTAAAATTTGGATCAGTATTATGGAGGTTTTCCAGCAGTTTTCTTAGGCCACTGCTCGATTACTACAAACAATTTGACAAGATTTCTGCTATGCAAAGTCAATCAGGCGCTGGCCGTTGTTTAATGTTTCATCGTGGAGGCTATATTCTCCTATCGTTCCCCGATGAGATAGTTCATTGCCAACCTTAACGTTGAAATAACCCAGAATTACTTTTTTGTCGTTTGTAGGCAATGAGTTGACTAGTTTTTCCAGGTGATTGTAGAACGTTGCCTATTTTCTTCGTCCTTTTCTTCGCTTGGGGCGTGCACATTTATCAGTCAGGTTTTGAAGAATTTCGCTTTTATACGGATCGCACACAAATCAATAACGTGTGATTTGAACCCCCTATCCACAATGAAGGCCACTCCGAATTCGCGTTTTCCAGTAGCCTTCCCACTTTTGAATATTGTGTGCGATATCATGTCTTGGATAAAATTTCCAGTTCAGTTCGTTTCCTAGATTGCCAGAATTTTTAATTTATATTGAGTGGCCTGTTGTAAAAGGTCCTTAACCGCGCCAGGGTAATTGATTGATCTGACATTCCACGATCCAATGCCATAGTCCTTTTTCTGTTTGCGAGGTCGTAGCCATGAGCCCAATCCATTCCGAGGCCCGTCTGCAGGTTTCGAAAGATTTAAGGGTTTTCCAGGAAAGGGGATTAGCCGTGGCCCAACCTACTCCTTTCTCAAACGGGCTTGGGACCGTCTACGGCGGGGTTCCATACCGATATCAAAACCTTTGAAAAGTTTTTACACCTCAAAACTTTCAAGAGGTCATCACTTCTAATCCATCCACCGAGATTGATGTCTGTAGCTGCTATAGTTTCGGGAAAAAACTGCCGTAACACACAGACAGATGGCCAAACAAACCCGTTTTTAATACGATTTTGTAAATAACACAAAATTAATAAAATCAGGATTTATATGCTGCAGTCCACATTGGGCGCTCATTTTGGGCATTGTTTTTTCTCATAATTCTTACAATTTCAGTTGATGGAATAATATTGAAATGTGAATTATTGATTAACTAAAATTTTTATTAACAATGTTAATCACCTTATTGAGACTGCCAAATAAAACTAAGGATCCTTATTATTTAAATTTAAAAACTCTCAACAAACTCTAGCACATTACATATTGAACATTGTAAAATCGGTTAAATCTTTGAAGCAACGTTCTAGTTTCTTAAGAATTCTATCAGCTGTGAACGGCCGGCCATTTAGGCAGCTATTCACAAAGAATGTTTACTTTAGATTCAAACAACCACTCGAGAAAGCGATTACAAGAGGTCTTACGAGTGGTTTAATCTGTGTAAATTTTTTATGTGTGCACATACGAGTACTTGTCCCCATAAGTAAACACATCTTGTGACTAATTTCTTCCTGAAGATCTAGTCTTCGACAGAAGAAGCACTTGATTTAGCCAAATAATATATTTATGTACATTTATGCAATGATACAAGCTCATGCGAACGTAATGAGAGTTTGTCGCTTAAGCCGCCGTTTCAAAAACGCTAAGAAGGAACTAAGAAGAAAAAAATTAACCGCGGGTTTCAGTATCTAATAAGTGGAATTTATTCATAGGCATTTAGTCAAGTTAATAAACTATTTCGCCGGTTCAACAATTAAAATACAACGTTTTGATGGTATGGGGATATGTTTCTTTCGTTTTGAATCTTTTTTTTTCGTTATTTAAAATTTAATTTAATTCAGTTTGGATTTGAAGTAGATGTGTGCACACGAGGTAGACGCGAGTATCAATTCGTATGTGTACATTTGTGACGATGGACGTGTACACATTGCCTACAGGCAAAATACGCAAATGTTTTTGGAATTCGTTAAATAGTCAATGCGCAAAGCTAGATCGGTGAAGATCATCTTTTATTACGAAAAAAGTTTAGAAACTGTTTCTTGAAAATTCTTGGAAAAAGTTGCGAACGGTCAAGTGCGAAAATTTCTTGTGTGTTTTTTTAGAAAAGTTTAAATAAATTCCAAAAACTAAGTGTCTATAAAGTAAAGTGTTTGTGTGATAATTTAGTAAACATTCTCCAGGAACTATTTTTGTGATTCGTTTTGAACGGTGAACCCGTGGTAAATTATACACTTTGAGTTGAAAACATCACTCACATGCCCACACATCGATGAGAATTTCCAGAAACTTATTTTTGCAAAACATCAGCTAAAATTAAATTTTATTAGGATCCGCAAATTTTTTAATGAAAACAACAGGGAAACCTATTTATCAATTAAAAGAAACAGCCACTCAGTTAGGTTATCATTATTCCAAATAATATGTTACATTTATTATCAATGAACGTTTCTTAGCATTACAATGATTATTAATAAATTATAGCAATAATCCACTAAAGGTTAATACACAATTGACTCTCCCAGCAGTGCCAATATGTGCAGGCATAGAAAATGTTATGGTAGTTAAAATGATAATCACCCTCATAAAGTTCTATTTACAACGTGAGCATCATTTAACACATTAGCACTTAGTTGATATCGCGAAGAGAAGACGCGAAGAAAAAAGATCAAAATATTCTTATTGGTGAGCTTGCTGATATTGTGGTGATGATGAGGATGTTATATGACATGCAAGTTTGCTATCACTTTTCGCTTAAGCTGAGCACTTGACGCAAGGTGTACGTAATTTGGTAGTGTTATCAGTGTACCATGCATAGGAATAATTAGACGCTTGTTTAACAACTTTTGTAGCCAGGAGCTAGAAAAAGGGAAACCATGAGATGTCAATACGAACACCAATAACTATAAACTTTTCAGTTTTGATCTAGCTTATTAAAAAGTTGATTAAGTTGCGCAATATGGATATTTTTTTCAGATATAACTAACATATTAAGATGAGATTGATTTTGATGAAAATGTTAGGGGATAAGTGATTTACCTTGAAAAAGATTAAGTATGTGAGCTGTGGTTTTAGTTCTTGGATTTATCTAAAGTGGTATGTTTATTCATTTTGAGATTAAAATGCTACAAAATTTTCACAGAATTTATAACCATCATCGATACTTAAGTGGTTTTTTTATTGATTTTTGATTATCTTTGTGGTTTATGCGAAAATATTGTTGGTTTTCTGACTGATTTGAGGAGTACGGAACCAGATCCCACTAAATTGAGAAGATACAAATAAGATTAAAAAAATAAAAGAAAATTTGAAAAAATATATGCCTCAATCGAAAGCAGCGAGAATAAACAGATTAAGTAGGCATCAACACAAAAAAACTTAAATATTATTATGGCTGTGATATTTTTTTTGACCAATTGAGAATATTAACCTTTTTCTAGTGGTGTTTGTTCCGATTTGAAAAAACAAAAAAAAAATCCCCGTTCGCAGCACCAGCCGGAAAGGTAAATTTCTCGTATGTAGCGTAAGATTTCGGAAAAGAATTCGCTTGCGTACTACCAAATTTCTTACTGCAATTTTCGTAACTCCACATGGGTATTTATTGACATGAAAAGAATCTGCCAACGCTTGTATTCAAAGATCCTTTATAGAGGCGCAAATATTTTGCTCATTCAATTGAGTTGCACATTTATGGATCACATATTGAAATCAGCAGATAACAAATTGTTATAAACATATAAATACAGGTGTTGTCCTTCTCACATTTGCTGTTTATACATTTCACAGTGGTTACCACACAAAGGTGATAACTTGTCGGCTTGAATAGCTCAAATAGATAATTTCAAAAGAATTCCATAAAAGTTTAAACAGCACTTGCGTTGCTATTAATATAAATATTTTCAATTCTTTTCTGAACCATCAGGGTCCACCATTTTGAATTTTTATTGAAAACGGCTGCTAAAAATATTAAGCTGTAAATTTGCGACTTTTTCATGTGTCATCCGATTTGCATAATTTTTTTTGCAGGTTAAATTAACTTGCTTAAATAACTTATAATTTCAAATTTCATTGGAATCTGTTGAGAAACTTGGCTGCTAGAGGGCTACAGAAATAAAAAAAAAAATTAAGTCGCCCCCCTGTATGGGGAGGCCCCCCTTAAACACTTCAAAATATTTTCTTGCACTGCGAATTTCGAGAGGCACCACTTTTGACCTATGTAGAAAATTTCCTCATTCTAGCTCATATGGTTCGCATGGAAACTGTGACGCACGAACAAACGGACGAATGGACGGACAGACAGACAAGTCACGATTTCATAACTTTTTTAAGGGTATGTAAAAATATTCTAACAATATCCTAAAAATGGTCTGCTTTATAAATACTTCCAAGGTAAGTTACTTAAAACGGTTCCATGAAAATTATTCATTATTTCAGTTGCTACTAAAATAGCGAATTACGCTTGCCTTCTGACCTTTGTGGGCCACCATTTTGAATACATGCATTTGATTTCGGACTATTTTAAATCTTTGTGTGCTAGGTCGTCATCAATTAATGTGCCGAATCTCATTCAAACCAGAGTTTCACTCTAGACAGGGCAAAATTATTCAATTTTTAGTGAAAATTGCAGCTAAAAATATTAAGTTTTAAAATTTCGACTTTTTTTATTTTTCATTCAATTTTCATAATTTTCTGCATAATACAAGAACATAGTACAGAGATCAATAATCTCAAGTTTCACCAAAATCAGCTGGAAGATGTGACCGCTAGAGGGCCACAAAAACCTGAAAAAACGCATATTTAAACCGCCACCATTTTGTAATTTGCTCATGTATGATCACCAAAATATCAAAGTCTTTGGATGTTAAGAATGTCTATCTTGAAATCAAGTTTCATATATGTCGAATCAAAATTGTGACTTTTAAACGCTTTTGAAGTTTTGAGCTTCAACTGGCCGCCATTTTGTTTTTTGTGACCTGACCTCCAGTTTTTTTACGTAATTTTTTAGATACTTATAATTTCTATCTAACTGCCGAATGTCATACACATCTGTTGAAAGCTTTGACCACTATTACAACAACAAAATTTTGCACGTTTTTCGACCTTTGAGCGGCCGCCATTCGGTTTCTGCCGTACCGACTTTGAATTTTTTATTGTGAGATTCATCCCATACATCAGTGAACCTTTGTGCCAAATTTCATCCAAAGCGGAGCTACATTTTGGTCAGAACAGAAATCTCGATTTTTCGTCTAAAATGGCCGCCATTTTGTTTTTGCCCAGCCGATATAGCTGGTTCACGAACTTAACGGAGATATTTACCCAATACACCTTTCCTGAAAATTTGGTGAAAATCGGAGCAAAATTATATATATATAAATATATGTATATATATATATATATATATATATATATATATATATATATATATGTATATATATATATATATATATATATATATATATATATATATATATATATATATATATATATATATATATATATATATATATATATGATACTCTCCGCAACAGGTGAATTTCTCTCGAGAAATTTACCTAAAATGATGCGAACGACCGAGCGTCCTATGAAGGAAAAGCGGGAAACTCTGCAGGACGCGCCAGACGTTCGAGCGGTGGAGGAAAATATAAAAAAAACTCGTGAATTCGATGGTCACTGCTGCGATCGCTACCGAAGCGATTGGTGCAAGGGCCGTAAATCCCGAATTAGTGAAGAACCATCCTGAAATCAACGAGGAGATTACGGCAGGAAAAGAAACGAGTGACCCGGCAAATAAAGCGACGGTGTGTGATTTCATCACCAACGTCGAAAATGCGACGGAAGTACTGTATTCTGAAACAGAAGCCCATAACCTCTCCCAAGGACGATGGCCGCAAAGTACAATTGCCGCCCAGCAACATAAAGAATAAAGGCTTTTCCGAAAAGCGGGAGGTGTTCTATAAAGAATACAACCAGCATGCGACTCGCCGAAAATCATCAAAGCATTAAGGGTTGGGTTCCTTGAACTCGAGGAGCTCCTAGATCGCATAGGGCATTATCGGAGGATCTGGTTAAAGGCCGAAGAGAACCAGAAGGCCGAAAAAGAGCAAAAGGCTAAAGAAGCGCTGGGGATGAAATCTACAGGGCACGTGCAGACAGCTCCACAATCAAAATTAAGCAAGTTGGGTAAACAGAACTAAGGTTTTGTACCCAACTTATCAGAAATGCAGTCACCAGCAATGAATAAAGTCAAGAAATATGTCAAAGAGATGTGCACATTCAAAGGAAAATCCATTGTTTTTCTACTTTCAACAGTCGCCATTTTGTTGCAAACCGACAAAAATCACTCAAATCATGAATTCTCAAAGACATTAATGTTATTGCCCTTATTTGAAAATTGCAAGAAGATCAATTCATAACTGCATTGACTGATTCGATGAAAAGTCCATAAAATACCAAAATTATGTGTTATTGTTGTTGTAATTGGAGAAATTTCAAACGGCTATACCTTCCGTGTATATCATTAGATTTTCATCAAACTTACAAAGTGTAAGAACCCTTAGTAGGACTACGTAAATATCGAATTTCGATCAGTTTAAGGAGGAGAAATTCGAATATCTATCTACTATTATTAACAAAGTTGAGCGAATTTCGACTTCTAAGGTATTTGTTGTTGTTGTACTCATAAACATCTACCACCAGAATTTTTTTTTCAGATTTTTCGGATCACAGGTGTCCAATTGCGAGGGGGGGGGGGGGGGGTGACACAAATTTTTCGTGTATTTTCCCTCCCTGTACGTCTTTCGAAGCAAAAAGTATCAAATTAAGACCTGTGTTGAAAAGTTCTCATCAAGACCTTTCATTTGATACCCATATCGGCCATCTTTGATGAAATTTTTTTTCGGTGGCCACTTCTCTATATGAGGAGACCCCCCTTAAATACCTTATAAAAGTTTTTGTAGTTGAACTTTGAAGAGACCTGCATACGAAATATGATGTTTCTAGCTAAAGAAATTTGCGAGAAAAAGTGCTGGGACACACGGACGGACAGAAGGACAGACAGATCGCGATTTTAGTAGGGTTTTGTAAAATTATTTTACAAAACCCTAAAAAGGGAGTTCGCTAGCGTGGGCGGGACCAAGGCGAGGCTGACACCAGAAAACCATAGGGGACAACGCATGGCCATAATTGACTTGACCGAAAAGTACGCCGAACAATTTCTGGAGAAGGGCAAAGTACGAATAGGGTGGGTGGTCTGTAGGATACGGCGAAGAGCAGTGCCTCTTAAATGTTTCAAATGCCTTGGCTATGGTCACACCCCACAAGTATGCAAAGGACCCGATAGGAGTTCCCTATGTTACAAATTCGGTGAAATGGGACATAAAAGAAGAGAGTGTACGAAGGGTTCACACTGTACTCGTATTCTTTGTAAGGATGCTGATGCAAGATATGATTTTGGATACGTCTTGGGATAAGGGAAATGCCGGGTTTTCCAGGGAGCCCTAGCCAAGGCAAATCAAAACTGAAATGAACGGCATCCTGCAGCTAAACCTACATCGCAGTTCAACCGCATAAAATCTGCTTGAGCATTTTGCGAGGCACATGAAAATCGACTTTTTGCTGCTGAGTGAGCAACACCATGATAAAAGTTCAGCATCACGGTGTCCTGATGAAACTTGTACTGCTGCCATCTGGGTTCGGAACAGTGATTTCCCGACGGAGAGCTGTGGACGGGAAGATGGTTTTATGTGAGTTCGGCGCTCAGGGACCACCTTCTTAAGGGTATACCTAACGCCGAACGAATCGATATGATCTTTCCAAGCCAACATTCAGGTTTTGGCTCGTTTGGGGAGACTTCAACGCGAAAGCTAGAAATGGTGGCCAGGACGGTGCTTGTCGTACTAAACACCAGCAATACGCCGCCTTTCCACCGTATTGGCTGTGAAGGAACCATACCTGGCCTGAGATTCACCTCGGAGTCCTTAGTACGGAGGATACACAATTGGAGAGTATTAAAGGACTGCTCAGCCCGTGATCATCAGTGCATTTTGCATGAGATCAGTTATGTTGTCTCCTGACGTCCGTGCTCTCGGCTTCCTACAATTGGATGGAACATCGGAAGGATGGACGTCGAGAGGTTTGTCGAGGTACACACAGCAGGCGCACCGCTTCTGGGAGATTCGCAGGGGACTTAAGAACTGGCAGCTCAACACGTGAGGAACTCAACTATGAGCATCATCAGGACTGCTTGCTGCGCTTCTACACCCCGTCAAAACCCCGGCACGGCAAGCCCCCAGTGTACTCTTGGTCAACTGTAATCGCTGAAAAACGAAGGGAGTGTAACAAGCTTCGTCGTGAGGCTCAAAGGCATGGAACCGTGACGAGGCAAGCAACTGGGTGGCAGCATATAAGCCAGCCAGGAAATCCCTTCGCAAATTGATCAACAACAGCAAGGCTCGCTGCTGGCAAGATCTAATGGACAATGTGAACAAAGATCCGTGGGGCCTTGGCTACAAGCTAGTAATCCGGAAGCTTGGTGACCTACGGAAACCTTGTATATATGATGCAGAAAAGATGGATGAGATAGGGCAGGCACTGTTCGTTGCCCACCCCGTCCGTGTTGACGCTGTCCATGATGAAACAGCAATGGAGTGTCCACTCTTCACACAGCGGGAACTGGAGGAGGCAGTCCTTTCGCTTAAAGCGAGAAGGCTCCAGGTCCAAATGGTGTTCCAGCTGAGGTGTTGCGGCTTGTCTATCACCATTGCCCTGACTTGCCACTCAGCACATTCAACGCTTGCCTACGGGACGGGGTTGCCCGGTACGATGGAAGGTGGCGAGGCTCGTGCTGATCAGCAAGGGGACGAGAAATCCTTAATCGCCGTCTGCATACCGCCCGTTATGCAAACTAGACACCGCTGGGAAAGTGCTAAGGAAACTCATCAAGGGAAGACTCACTGACGCGATTCATGCTGCTGGAGACCTATTTTCTCGGCATTACGGCTTTAGAGCAGGTTGTTCTACCATCGATGCGATTGCAGAGGTGGTAAACGCGGTCCAAAAGGCAGAGGCATATAGTTGCACGAAGCGACGGATCGTCTTGTTGGTGACACTCGACGTCAGGAAAACTTTTTTCAAGTTCCATAATACTAATGCGGCTTTTGAGGAACTACCTAAAGGTCCGAAGCCTGCTCTACGTCACGACACAGGGCCTAAGAAGCATGGAAATTACATCGAGTGTTGCCCAGGGAATATTCTTAGTGCGGACCTGTGGAACGTGTCTTACGACGGGCTACTGAGACTCGAGATGCCAGATAAGCCGCGATTCATTGGCTATGCGGATGATGTTGCGGCTCTGGGCGTTGGACGCCTCTTGGTGAGTGCTGTAGACTCAGTGCTACTGTACGCAGCAGAAGTAAGGGGCGACGCTCTCAGTAAGGAAGTATACCGAAAACGTTTAGCTCTGGTATAGAGAAGAGGAGCACTGAGGATTGCATCGTCGTATCCGACCATCTCTGATTTGACGATAAGAGTTATTGCAGGCGTGATATCTGTTGCCCTCCTTGCTAGAGAGCGCCGCGCTATTGGCTTGCGCCGAAGCGAGGGAGATGTTTTTTCCGCGAGGAGAGACGGTGCTTGGCTGGCTGAATTGCACGAAAGGAAGGTGGACTGCGCGCCTCATCCCGGATGTGAGACTGTGGCTAAATCGAAGGCATGGTGTGACTGACTTCTATCTGACGCAGCTTTTGAGCGGCCATGGGTGTTTTCAGTCTTATCTGCAGAAGATTGGTGTGTCATGGTCCCCCGATTGTCGGTTTTGCCCAGGGGAGGACAATGCCTGCCATACATTTTTTGGATGCACAAAATGGGTCAAGCTGTGAAGGGACCTCTACAGGGAGACGGCTAAGCTCGCCCTGGATAATATAGTCGTGGTGATGCTCGAATCGGTTGACAAATGGAACCAGGTGGCACATTATGTTCGGGCAGTCCTAAAAGATAAAAGGGACTCAAAGCAGCCGGGGACGTTGGGGCTGGGGGATTGCTGCTCTGGCGCTTCCTTTCCCCTCTCACTAGGAAAGGGATTCCCCGCTTGAAGGCGCTTCACGGCGTAACAAAAAGAGGCGTGGCCCGAAATAATGTGTCAAACGGTTCCAGGCAAGGTTCTCAGGTTGACAGGGGAGGTGTTTAGTGGGTATTCCAGTCGCCTTCATGCGAGCAGCATGGGAGTCCCACATTCTGTGCGTAAATGGCATTCACCTCCCAAACACAAAAAAAAAAACAAAAAAACAAAAGTCATCCAGCACATTTGGCAACAATAAAATATGCCGAACGAGTGGAGCCAACCAATTATATTCCTTATCCACAAAAAATTTTAAAGGTTACAGTGAGAAAACTATAAAGGCATATCACTACTTTGTACGTCATAAAAAATATTTTCGAAAATCTTAGAAAATGAATTCGGATTATACGCCGACAGTATTATTGAGGAGTATCAATGTAGTTTTAGAGCAGGTTGATCGGAGGTAGACTAATTGTATACAGTTGAGCAGGTACTTGAGAAATGATGGGAGTTCAGTTTAGACGTATGCCAAATATTCGTTGACTTTAAGCAAGCATACGACAGTATTGATCATAATGTACTGTACCAAAAAATGCTTGGGATTCCAGCCAAATTAGTCCGTCTTACCAAAATGACAATGACGTTTTTACACCCAAAAGAAAAAGGGTGAGTCGTTTGGACCTGGCTAAGCTCGTCTGAAGGCGGGCGTGGGGTGCCACTCACTTTTCCATCAAGACCTCAATAACGCCTGGAGCCTTCGGTTGATAGGGTAGTTTTCCGTAGAAGAGGTGGAGCAATAACATTTTTTGATGCGTAATAATTTACAATAGTAATAAAATATTCGCCTATAAGTCATGCTTCTTAATAAAGTGGACCATTGAGATTTATATGGAGGAGGAGTTAGGTACGCTTTGGGGGTTGAAGCGGTGGTTTCGGGAACTTGCTTGTTGCTTATATCGCCAGCAATAAATTAGCAATACAATATGTCGCCTTGAAAATATCTCTATCTCCATTTGTTCTTGAGGTACGGAGGTTTCTGATGTAGCTTAAGTCTTAAGCCACATTAATACAATTTTTTATTGCGAAATAAATTAGCAATAAAATATGGACTTATAATGACTACTCCATAATAAAGTGGATGATGTAGGTTAATAGGCATCTAGAAAGTTCAGTGGTAGATGAAATCATAAATAACATCACTCGTAATTAACTCAAATATAAAAGAAAGATTCATTTTGCATAATGTCGGTAAAAAAGTTTGTTTACTGTTTTTCGATTTGGAATAAAAAATCATCCGGATAAGCAACATTGACTGCTTTTTCAGGAAATTCAATTCCACGGATAACCTCAGCAATAAAATAGCAATTAATTCCCTTGACTTTAGTTTTGAAACTTCTTACGACACTTGGAACTTTTCGGGGGTAACATGGAAGCTGACCAGGTGGTTTCAGGAATATTCTTCTTTGTCACATCACCAGCAACAAACCAGCGATAAAAAATGCCACATCGAAAAACCTTTGACTGGATTGGTTCCTAAAATACGGGCGGGGCTGATAAAGCTTTATCCTTAAGCCATTTTTCCCACTTTCCCGAGAGAAGAGGTGAAGCAGTAAAATTTTTTGTATTGATATAGAATGAATTTTTTGTAATAAAGTGGATGATTTACCTTAAGAGGCTTAATAAATTAGCAATGAACTGTGCCCCCTTAAAAACATTTCTATCCGCATTGGTTCTTGAAATATGGTGGTGGCTGATACAGCTTAAGTCTTAAGCCACATTAACTGAATTTCCGGGGAAAGGAGTCGAGCAATAAGATCAAGTTTTGCGTAAACATTTGTAGTGGATTTCTTGTCTGGGGTCGCGTGAATGCGCTGGCAGGCTAGCGTTGCGGTGTCACGGAGCAGGCTCTTTTCCCTAGCACAAGGACCCACTGCAAAAAAAAATTTCGCATCCACGAATTTCGAGGGTCAAAGGAATATCGACCGAAGTTGAGAAGGAGATAAGCTACTAATGGTCACAGAAACTTGCTGTCTCAAAGGACACACTGGGCCTGGAGAAAACAGATGGACTTAAGATGAAGATACCGGCGATACTTATGACCCACAAATAAGACTGGGGCATCCAGATGGCTGCGATTTTCATTATAGGCATAATATCCATCGCCTTCCCTTTTGGAGAACGTCGTAATATCAACTTACGTCAAAACGTGCTAGGAGGGGCAACACTCCGTCAATCATTGGCAGCAGTCTTGAGTGAACAGCATGAAGAGAAGATGGCGTGCGTACCTCATCCCTTCTTTGAGGCAGTGGCCTTTTAACTGAGCCAACTATTAAATGGCCATCGTTGTTTCCAGTGCTACTTCAATAAGTCTGGTAAGTTGCAGTACCCTGACTGTGCGCATTGTGCAGGAGAAGGCGAATACTTGCCATACATTTTTGTACGGAAAGATAGAACAGGCTACTTCAATACCTCTACAAAGAAACAGGAGAACTATTTTCAGGTAGTGCTAGCGAAAAACCACTTGGATCAGTTGACAAACAGGACCATGTGGAATAGTATGTTCGGGCATGCCTAAAAGATAAAAGGAGCTCATTGCATCCAGGGTTCAGAAATCACTTTTCTTGCAATCTCTCTACTCTTTTTATTTGCTGTTATAGGGGGCATCGCTCAACGGTACCTAGTCACGTGGCAAAACAAGGCTTAGCTAGAAGGAACATGTCAAATGGTTCCAAGCCCATTTCTCGTGCTGAAAGAAGGATTTAATGGGTAGTCCAGATATCTTGCGCGACTGAGAGTTCCATACTTAGAGCGTAAATAGCCTCCCAACCAAAAAAAATGTACCATAGATATAAAGAGTTTCCCATTATGGACATAACAATTTTATCTATTAATAAAACACAGAAATATTTGAGATATTCAGTTCAAGTTTATTGTGGGTGTAGAATAAGCATTACATTTTATGAATGATCATATGACCTCCACGAGGCCGTTTACAGTGGTCGATTTTTTGGATGCAATTTTCGACTACTCTGGCACATATTTTGACCAGAACGATGGCAATTTTACGTTGGATGTTGTCTTTGAGCTCGTCTAAAGTTGCTGGCATATTGGCGTGGATCAGTGACTTGATATAGTCCCATAAAAAGAAATCTAATGGTGTCAGATCGCATGAAAGAGGAACCGATTCGACCAGACCGTTTCTCAAGATAACACGTCCGCCAAACTTGCCTTACAGTTAATCAATTGTGAGGCATGTTGTGTGGCTAGTGGCACCGTCTTGTTGAAATCGCATATCGTTGATGTCAAGTTCATCCCATTCTGGTCACAAATAATTTCCAACATAACATGATAGTGCTCTCCATTCACGGTAACATGACGGTCGTTTTCATTCACGAAAAAATACGGCACAATCAAAAGTCCGGCATGAAAACCGCACCAAAGAGTAATTTTTATGCGAATATAATGGTATCTCAAGAAGCACACGTGGGTTTGTTGCTGACCAACAATGCATGTTTTATTTATTAACAAACCATTAAGTCAGGAATGAGCCTGGTCGCTGAAGATGATTTGTCGATGAAATTCTTCATTTTCTTCAAGTTTCCCAACTGGATCAAGATCCAAACGTAGACCTGGCCATGTATTTCCCATTTGAGTGAAAAACGTATACAAACATAATTTGCATGACTTTTTCCCTCAAATGAGGAATAAAAACGTAACCGATTTATACCATAGCGTTATGCAATGAAATCACATAACTCTATGTCATAGAAGGGCATGCGAGCGGAAGGCCACTCAACTCGGCAAGAGCCCCCGGTTAAACAGAAAAAAAGCAGAGAGCGCGCCTGCTGGCTAGCCCATTCTAGAGGAGGAACCTGCCATCGATGCGGATCCTATACCCGGTCAGGTTGAACGAAATGGAAAGGCCGAAGGTATAAATTTAATAATGCATTGTATTCATGTTTTTTTGTGGTGATTTGATTTTCTTAGATACAGAAATATTTATATATAATTTACACATAAAATGAACTTCATCCTAAAATCGAAAGAAGAAAATTGTACGTGTAGTGAAAGAAATACATTAGATTTAACATCACGTAAGGTAACAAAACTAAGCATCTATTGTATACTTTTTTTTCATTCAAACCCAATATTTTGAATTTACACCATCGTAACAAATTGTCCAGCGAAATTGGGAGTGTGAATTAGCAGGTCTGCAATCACAATATATGACTGATTCTCAAAATTAATGTGAAACTCGATTTACCGACCAAGGAAATTACAAACTTTTTCCAACGTTTAGCCTGGAGATACATGATTAAAAAAAATTTTAACATGTTAGCTCTCTAACGATTGAGCAGTCCAAATTTAACGATAATGAGTCATGCGATTTTAACTTGGCGGAATTTGATAAGAATTTTGATTTGGGTAAATCATCAATATTTTGACATGAAAGAAATGATTTAACTACGATATGAAATCTCTTCTTGGCACACATTTTTTGTTGCAACAGTAATGGTTCGGTGTCAAAGAAAGATTTCTTACAATTATTTTTAACACAGATGATTGTTTGTATCTTCTCTAATCACTCTCCTCTATCTAAAAATTAATCTTAAATAGACTACGAACGCACTCGTTCTGCAACTAGAAGAATGATGTGAATACAATTTGAACTTTCAAGTCTTAATTTTGCGAAAACGGAAATGTTGAGTACAAGCATTGCTTTTCAAATGAAAGCACATTATAGAAAACCTCCATTTCGGGCATTATTACATTCGCTTGCATACTATAAATCAATTTGCTTTAAAGAGTAAGAATTTTTATCATATTCCATATTTTTGTTCTCATTTCTAATCCTAAAATAACCTTTTGCTATTTGAACCAGGGGTAAATTATGGAGAAACTTTTGTGTGAAAACTAGCTTCCATACGATGCAAAATAAATTAATGAGGCAGTCAGACACGAATTACTTCGAGCTGATGAAAATGTTGGCATCCTTATGAAGGAGTATATTGCGTTAGTAATATGATATTTATTGAAAACTTTCTGACCTGGTAGATAATACTCCAAATTGACTGCATTTATGAGATAATATCCGCATTTTGTTCCAGTAGGCTCCTACTTTGAGAAAGTCGATCGTTTGCTTTGAATTTATTGTCTATATTGTCCGATTCTTATGCTAGGACCGAAAACATCTTCATCGTTTTGGTAGCGAATGTTTAGCAGAGCCAAGGGAAAATTGAAGGACTTTGAGGAGACCTATTCGCAGAATGAACTGTATAATTTGTTTTTTGCTGACGTAAACTCCGGATTTATCATAATAGAGCTACTACGAGCCAGGTTTTCCAAAAATTGAGGTATTAAATATGTCCAAGTTGACACAGTTTTGTTTTTTTTCGCGAGGATGCGATTGAGACGGAAACGAGAGCTCGATAGAACACCTCATAGTTGTACCAAAAGAGACAGTGACTTAAGCTATGACTCGCAACTGCAAAACAACTTGAGCTGTTTCGCCCGACTGACCAGCAATCCACCGTCTATCGAACGACTTTCAACCTACGTTTCGATTCATCAGCCTCTACTGTAGCAATTCGAGAAATAACCTTAAAATTCGCCCGTCCCGCGATATCAATGAGATTAATTCCACTCGTTTCACGCTTAGGTTAAGTGAATCTGTGGTTTTCCCGATCAAGCGAAGAATGTGATGCAATAAAAACACTCGCACGATTAATGCTGATTAGAAGATCTCTCATGAGCTCCACTGAAAACCTATGTTGTGGAACACCTAAGAAAAATTCCAATAGCAAATCACACACTTTGTTGCAAATTAGTCCCACAACTTACGCGAAGTTTTCGGAAAAGAGCTAACATGATTTTTAGTAGTAAGCTGATATTTCGACTTGCACGGAAACTGATCCAAATGGCGACAAATATTATCGAATTTCAAAATGGTAAACTTCCCAATAAGTTTTAACTAAGACGCGATGTTAATAACTTCACAGGGCATCGATCCAAAGGTGACAAAACTTCTCGAATTAACCAAAAGAGTATCCTCGGACAAAACTTCGTCAATTTCTTCGTAGTTCTGCACGATCTCCCGTGGACTGCACTCCGTCCAAAACTTTTCTTTTTCTTTTCCCGTGTCGCGGCGAATCATATGCTCGCTCAGCTGAGTTCGATTGCATTCGGTAATGTAATACACCATTGGGATGCACTAAATCAGTGTTCCCATGTCCGAAATTTTAATTTGCAGATTTAAAATTTTTCAAAAAATTAACTTAAGTAAAGAAAAGTGATAAATATTTTAAATAGGAATAAAATTTAAATCCCATGAAGAATATAATTAAATGGAAACGTTTAAATTTAATACTAAGGAATATTGATATAAAATTACAGTTAATTATAATAATAATCATAATAATAAGAAATAAATCTTATTTATAAATTACAATTATGAGTGAAAGTAATGAAATCTTTATTTTTCTAAATCTGCAATTAAAATTTCGGATAAGGGCTAGGACGGTTTTCGAGCAGTTTGCTTGTGTGACTGCTCGATTACTACATATTCAGCAATAACCTCGCCTTTATTTATGTGCTATATCATTTTTACAACTTTTGACACCTCGGGAGTAAAATACGCGGCAGGGGTTGATAGGGTGGTTTTCCAGAAGAAAGAGAAGGGGGCAATAAAATTGTCTGATGCGCAATAAATTAGCAATAAAAGATGAACCTATAATGAATGCACCCGAATAAAGTGGATGATGTAGCTTAATATGGGGGAGGAGTGAGATGCGCGGTAGGGGTTGAAGGGGTGGTTTCGGGAGCTTGCTTGTTGCTTAGATCGCCTGCAATAAATAAGCAATAAAATGTTTCACCTCGGAAAATCTTCATCTAATTGGTTCTTGAGATACAGGGGGGGGCTGATGTAGCTTAATGTTATGTACACCAATTTTACATACAGTTCCCCTCCTCCTGCACCTACTGAAGCAAATACTGCCGCCTTAAGACCCTTCATTTGATTCCCCACATGACCATCTTTGGTAAAAAAAATTGTTTATCGTTTGCCCCCCTATATGGGGAGACTCCCCCTTACGAACCTTTGCTAATCTTTTTGCTACCCAAATTTCAGGTTGCAGAGTAAAGCGGCTGTGACCTACAGACGGGCGGATGGAAACACAGGCAGGTTGCAGTTTCAATGGGGTTTTGCATGATACTACAAAACCCTTAAAAATCTTTATTTAATGAAAACAGAATTTCAATTCTGTAATAAGGTGCTTAATGGTCAAAAAATTAATTTATGAATTAATTATGCAAATTTTCATCTTACATCAAATCTATTTTTGAAACCCTCGCCTATTTGATATTTATTTGAACATAAAAGTCACTCAAAATAAATAAATGCGAACACAATCTGTGTAATTGAAATCAAATAGACGCTTTATCCGTCCATCCCGACCAAGATGAATACCGTCATCAAGTAACAAATAGATTTACAAACTAATTCATCATCATTTTGTGCATATATGCAAACATATCAAATTGTTTATTCCGAACAATCGCAACGATAACTGAATAGGATTATCCATTGAAAAACAAATGAAGAAGGAAAAGTATATTTCCCACCCACCCAACACAAATTGCAAAATCTGTACAATGTGCATCTTCTGCTAAATGGGCGCCAGCATCATTCGCTTCGTTGCATGCAAGTACGAGTACATCCATCATCATTGTGGTGAATCTCACTTTGAAATATCAAACAATTCCGCAAGAGAAATATGTAGTTAAACAAATTGTCTATTTTGTATGTAAATATACAATCATTTGAATTAATACAAACAAGTTAATAGCTCAATCGTGTTTGAAATGTTCAATGTCATGGCAATGGGATAATGTGGACTAACGTTTGTACGTATGTGAGTTTGTATTTAAGTTGGATTAATGATGACGCTGACTCAAAAACAAACAAAAATGGACACATTAGTGGTTGAATATGCAATTGAATATAGATTGTGATAGTTGGCAAAGTAGAACAGACACTTTGGTAGCATGCAAGCTAAGCTGTCTGCACAGAAACTTTCTTAATTATCATTCAACCTACTTTTCATATATGCATGTATGATCTTTCATTTCCCGTCCGCCAGCGGTGTTAATTATTTCTTCTTTGATCATTCAACATGCAAAAGAATATTCTTAAATTTTATAACCTTTTGCCTAGTGCACTTTTGACAGCCGACACAAAGTGCAAATATTTCAGCAATTTTTTTACGACCAAACGCAATCACCAAATTTAGAACAAATCAATATTGCTCTTTGAATATTTGCACATACGAGCAAAAAAAAAAAACTTCGAACAGTTTCGTTAGTGAACAATCCTTGCAATCCGTGTCAATTGAATCAAATAGCACAATTGTAATTTGTTGGCGTTATGAATGATTGAAAAAAAAGAATGTTTCCATTGATTAGTCGGTTTGATTTGAAATTGATTGACCGTTTGATTTAGATGACGCCACTGTGAGAATATTTTAAGGAGACAGTTATAAATGAATGTGTAGCGTTGATTGAATGTAATTAAATTTAGAATTGTTTGAATATAATAAATGGCTTTTAAGTTTTTATTGGAACTTTTAAGTTTAAAATTAAATTATGACAGAAAAATCAAACATAATATAATATATAAAAAAATATCCTTTAGGTTGTCGATAGTTTTTTTTTATTTATTAGACGCAACGATATTGTCTTCTTCACTAGCAAATTATACTTATATCCTGATTTTTTACACTGGCCATCAATAAATATAATACAATACACAATTAGTCAAGTTCCAAGAAGTCTTATCCAGGGAAATTTATATCCTCTCTAGGGTTCCTCAAGGTAGTTAGCTTGGACCACTTCTATTCAACATCTTCGTATCAGATCTTTCATTATTGTTACCTGATATTCAGTACCTATTTTATGCTGATGACCTCAAGTTATATCTCGCAATACCTTCTCAAGCTGAAGCATTATTTCTCCAGTCTAAATTGAATATTGGAAAAATACCAGGTAATAAGTTTATTCAGGAAAAACAATACCATCCCTACGACTACGACATTAATCACACACATCTGAGTATAGTCAAAAGGGTTGTTGACCTTGGCGTAGTTCTAGATAGTGTTGCGACCACGGAAGTCACCGCAGTTGCAGACATTAAGTTTTAACAGAGGGGTGTGTAGCCCGGGGTGGCATACTGAGGCCGGCTAGCGCTCAGTCGTGTCGTGGGACTTTCGGGACACCCTCTGCTCGTGCTGAGCCACCCTACATACAATGACTAACACAAAGGGAAAACGACGGGAAAGGAGGTCATTTCAAGAAATGAAAGATGATGGTTGTAGTATGACATGGCCGTTTTATTTAATCCAACAATTCTAATCACAACCAAAAACTTTGCAGGATGAAAATTTCAAAAAACTACTAAAAGCCCCTTTCGAGGTTTAAACAAAAGAATATAAACTGAAATATAACACAATAATCTAATTCAATTAATATAAAAAAATACAATAAAACCAGCTTCTGTAAAATAATAAAATTTGCAAAATATTAAAACAAAATACCAGATTGATACTTACTTCTTTCCTTGCAGAACTCCGAGCGCCCGGTGAAGTACAAAAAAGAAGCGTGGGGCCACTGAAAATCAGATTTTAAAGTTAAGATAACAAAAAAAAAAATTAGAATGCAACGGCCACTTTCAACTCTTTGATCCGTCTTTAAGCGTACTCGCAGAAAAATTCACTATAAGGCACCTGGTCGTCTCCACAAACCAACAGAATTAATTTTTTTTTTCTGAATAATTAATCTCTGCACATATTTTCTATTGTATCATTTAATAACTTCAACACAAACTCGCACTAACTTCATCTTCCCCTAGAAGTTCATTTCCCAGCAAACTGCAATTACACGTCTAATTGCTATAAACGAATTGCTTTTGTTTTATTCCAATAATCACCATTCACAAGCGAATCTTCAAATAATCCATCCCCGTTAGCTAGTGAAACACACTATCCAAATCTTAACATATGTTCCGTGTCTTACACCACACACTATCGCAAAAGAAGATGCAAAATTTCTCCCCAAAGTCAACACTGTTATTCTCTGAATTCAAACTCTAAAAAATCACCTCGACACCGAAAATTAAAAAACTTCCTCTTATTCACCAAGTCCAATATCGACTTCAGTCAAATACCCACTGCCCTCATTCAACAAACTCAATCCTCTTCATTTTCAATTACCGCTGCTGCATCTGGGTAACGTAATCGAAGTTCATTACACTTCGATTCCGCTACCCACACATCTTTCTTCCGTATTGACAAACACAATAATATCCATTGATTTGCATATATGGCAATTTGCATCATCAAAGAAGTGCTTGATAGGATGCAAAGTGTTACGTATACATATACGGAAACTATTAATTCTGCCGATACCTCAAAAAGAGTGCTTTCCTGCGCTCGGGGGAACTTGACCCACGGTTCCAGCAGACCCTCGGTCGAGAATTCACGACGCAACCAATGGTGCCATGTTTCTATTGATCTCCCATCCATCAAATTAGCAACTTCAAATCTTTCTTGATGGGCAAGAAATGGAAATTCGTTAAATGGGAAACGTGAATAAATTTTTGTTAGCATAAAAATATGAATTTTGTTTTAGTTTTTGTTAGGGAATAGGTATTGAATGAAGTTTTGTAAGTGGGAATTAATGAATAAAATGTTGTTAGTGGGAAAATTGAAATTATTAGTATATATTATATTATTTTAGTTGGAAATGAAGGAAAAGGGCAGGATTGTAATAATGGGGAAATAACAATTATAGGGAAATTGGAAAAAATGTTAATGAAAATAAATAAATACACAAAAGAAAAGGTAGGAGTGCCCAAAGGAAGGTGGAGAGGTTGCGAGCAATCATGGGAACGACCCAGACCCTGAGTGTCTCATTCAGCTGGGCAAACAGGGAATGTCGGCAGGGGTAATAAGGAGTCGGATCGGATGTCCTTAGCGTGAAAGGTCCCAAGCAGCTTCCCGTGTTCATCCCCAAGTTTATAAGTAACTTGCGCAGTATGGCGGCGAACCATTGCAGGAACAAATCATGGAGCAAATTTAGCCGCGACATGACCGGCTGCATTGCTCACGGCAAAATTCCACACGAAAACTTTCTGACCCTGGAGTAGCTCACGGGGGCGAGCCCAAAGGTTGTAACGTTGAGCTCCCTTGTGATAGGCTTCTTTGAGCTTAGCTCGGACGCGGTCTTGTACGGCTCGCAGACGATCACTGTTCGCACCTAGCTGTACTTCTCCATCCTCAAAAGCGTTCAAGCTTCTAAAGAGGGCGTACTCAGAGCCATGCTGGATAGGGTGGTACCCGAACATGACGAAGTAGGGCGAAAATTCTGTGGACTCATGAATCACCTTGCGGATGGCAAAACACGATTCCGGAAAATTCTCGTCCCACCCGCTATGATCGGACCCTATGTAGGCTCTGATGGCGTTCAATGCCGACTGGTTTGACCTCTCCGAGGCATTCGCTTGTGGTGAATGATATGGAGTGAAGCAGTGCTGCACCCCGTAGTCGCTCATAAGCTTAGCGAATACCTTGGAGACGAACTGCACACCATTGTCCGAGTGAAGCCATTCGGGAACTCCAAAGATCAAAAAGACTTCGCGCTCCAAGTATCGCAAAACTGATTCCGCAGTGGCTTTAGCCATGGGCTTGAGCCATATGAACATGCTGTAATGTACCAGGACCACAAACAATTGAGTATTCCCTGATTTTGAACGTGGGTATGGACCCATGAAGTCCACAAAAAGGCGCTGCAAAGGTCTCACCGAGTCTCGTGATGCGCCCATAGGAGGTCTCAAAGTGGAATTCGAAGGCTTGACCTGTTTGCATGTTGAACAGCTCTGGATGTGCTGAATAACCTCTTGACGCAAACGAAGCCAATTGTAATATCTTTGTAAGACTTCCGTTGCATTACGAATTCCACAATGAGAGCCCCGGGGATCATCATGAGCTCGTACTATAAGAGCCTATTGATGACCCTCAGAAACCCATAATTTTGTTCGGGGAATATCCGAAGTTAGCGTTACAGGAGAGCCAGTACTGATGTACACTCGGCCATCAACAAGGTGCAAATTCTGAAACTTATCAGATTGCTTCAGGATTTGCTTCTTGAGATGTTCGTACTCGGGCTCCTGAAACGCAGACTGAGGTATCAAACCATCAAGATGTTTGTGCTCCGGGAGGCAAGCAATGATCGAGGCCACCCGCTTGTCCTGTGAGCAAGATCTCGATAACGCATCCGGTACAACGTTAAGAGCACTTTTCCGGTGCTCAATTTGGAAGTTGAACCCTTGTAATTTCAGACTCCAGTGTGCCAATCGACCAGAAAGGTCAGACTGTTGCATCAACCATTTAAGACTGGCATGGTCGGTTATGATGGTGAAGGGCAACCCTTCGATATATGTCCTGAATCTCTTTATGCTCTGCACCACTGCTAAGCATTCCAATTCTGTTATGCTATAGTTAGGTTGCGCAGTGTTGAGCTTCATAGACATATATGCGATTGGATGCTCTCCACCCTCATTGTCCTTCTGGAACAAAATACTTCCAATACCCACTGTACTTGTGTCACACTGGATATAGAAGTGCTTCGTAAAGTCGTGGTTAGCCAGCACTGGAGCAGAAATCAACAATTGCTGCAACTGATTGAAGGTCTTTTGGCACGGTTGCAGAGTACCAGGTTCATTACTAGCTTGGACCTGAAAGAATTCGCAACAATAGGAAACTGCGATTCAACCTTCATTATGACGAAGTCCTTTCTAGAGCATACAAAATGCTGGGCTTTATCAAAAATAGGGCCAAGGAATTTAAGAATATTTGGGCAACAAAATCATTACATACATCACTGGTACGTCCTATTCTTGAATACACCTGCTTAATCTGGAGTCCTGTCTCGATGTTCATACCAATAGGCTGGAGTCAGTTCGAAAGCAGTTTTCACTCTTCGCTTTGAGGTCCTTTTACAATCCCATGATTTTCAATGACCTACCTCCCTATGAGACTCGACTCGACTCTAACATCTCTCTTTTCGCGAAGAACCGCGTTGTCAAGGTCCTCTTTAAACCAAAAGTAATAAAATCCCTTTCACCCCCAATACATTAATGTAATAATCATTTTTATATAGATGAAGTGTAATAATTATATGTATATGAAGTGTACAAATTTTTTTCATAGAAATGCTCTGCCTTGTTTTGGCAAATAAATAAATAGATACAGAAAATAATATCACCATAAATATTTGAAATGATTTTCAGTCGTTGCTTTATAGAGCCAATATGTACCATTGTCTTCATAGTTACTAACAAATTTTTTTCGTGTGTATTGTTAAGTTTTGAACGCGCCCGATTCCCATATGTCTTTTGCTTCTCTTATTAGCATCGTGATTTCATGACCTTTGATGATAATGTGCTCTAGTATACTACTGCCAATCTGCAATTGCTACAAGTATTAACATTCTTCCCACTGCAGTTGCTTTGCTAAGATGATATGCTTGTTCAGTGTAGGCTTCCTCGCATTTGTAAAATTCAAGCCGGTAAATAAAAGAATTCTGTTGTGACTGTTATTTTTATGTTACGCTGAATCAAAAATATTTTTCAGCTACTTTTTGCTACACTTTTTGATCATTTGTATAGATTTGTATCGATTGAGTTGCTTTTTCAGTCAGTGACCACTGTCCAATGCCTTTTTGGGCTCATGGTTCATTCATGTTGACCGTTTTCTATGTCATGTTTTCCTAGTATAGTTTACAGAATATAACTTTCCTTTTCCTTGGCTGACATATTTTCTGGTAGAGCGAAAATCTAATTAATCCTTACCAGTACCGTGAGCTTTGTAGCTGCTACGTTTGGTTAGATAAATAAAGAATGTTTCATTATGTGAGAATTGCTTTCTTATACATTCTATTCCAGTCACAACGCATTGTTCACACCAGTTAGTTCAAAAGTCGATCTTTTCTTCTTGCTTTACGAAATTGATGTTCTTGTGTAAATAATTAAGTTATCATAGAACTTTTTCCAATTTTTCAAAACATCACCTGTATACTAAATTCAATATATCAGCAGTTCTCTTCTTCGTTGCACTATAGCCTCTCCCGTGCCTTGGCTTCCTGCAAACAGCGCCTCAAACTGTCTCGGTCCAATCGACTGCGTCCTCCAATTTTAAATTTTAGTAGCGATGTACTGTCTTCGTTAACCGAGTCAGACCAACGTTTCCTCGGTTTTTCTACTGATCTCCGTCCTTCAGTTTTTCCACCTTTTGAGTACCCGTTGTTTGTTCATACAATTTACGTGGCCAGCCCACTACAACTTTTGCAGTTTTAAAATCATTGAGACCTCCAGCTCGTCAAAAATTTCATACAGCTCATGGTTATATCGAACTCGCAATTGGTCCTCGTGGGATGTGGGGGGTGTGGAGCTAGTGCGATTTAGCCCCTTAACTCCCTCATATCTGTGATCACTTCAGTACCTATCTTCTTTCCCGAACCAGTTTCAGTTGTTATATGATTTTTTTTAAAATAATATTTAAAATGTTATTTGGCAGGTAATTGGGAGGCGTAGTTCATCCCTGTTACGTAAAGTTTGAAGGAATGCCAGGGTTTTGTAGTATAGTTGTCAATTTTGTCAAAATATTTCTATGCCTTGTTACGTACGTCTTCTTCAATTGTCTCAATTCTTGTATTGGGTGTACAATTTAATGACCGGAAGCGAAATTTGATGCTTTACTGTGGAAAAATCTTACAATATATGTTATTCAAAGTATTGTCCATCGGAAGCTACAATATTTCCCCAGCTTTCGGGCAATTTATGAATTCCATCCCGAAAAAATTGCGGCGGCTTGGCGGCCAAAAAAGAATCTATCCAATTTCGGATGCTTTACTCTGAAGTGAAGCGTATTCCGGTGAGGGCGTTTTGCATCGAGCGAAAGAAATGACAGTCAGACAGAGCAAAGTCCGGACTATAAGTCGGTTGGGCCAAAACTTCCCATCCACTATTTTCCAAATAGTTTTTCACGGGTCTTGCAACATGCGGCTGAGCGTCGTCATGATGAAAAATTATAGCCTCGTGTCTGGTCGCATATTCCGGGCGTTTTTCGATGATGGCACGCTTCAAACGTATTAATTGTGTTCGGTACAGTTAACCTGTGATTGTGTGGCCCGATTTTACAATTCATAATATAACGGCCCCTTCTGATCCCACCAAATACACAGCATCACCTTGCCGCCATGGATATTTGGCTTCGCCGTTGATTTGGCTGGTTGGCCGGGCTACACGTATGATTTTTTGCGCTTGAGATTGTCATAATGGATCCATTTTTTATCCCCAGTCACGATTCGATGCAAAAATGATTTCTTTTTATGGCGCTCAAGCAGCATTCCAGACATACAGAAGCGCCGTTCAACGTCTCTCGGCTTCAACTCATAAGGGACCCAATTACCTTGCTTCTGAATGTATCTGGTGGCTTTCAAACATTTTGAAATTGCTTGCTGAATCACTCCCAACGATTTGGCAAGTTTGTCTTGCGTTTGACACGAACCCTCATCGAGTAGCGTCTCCAATTCCTCGTCTTCAAACTTTTTTGGCTGTCCTGGGTGTTCTTTGCCTTTGGTGTCAAAATCGCCACGTTGAAGCATTGAAACCATTCAAATCACTGTGTTTTCGCTTAAGCATCGTCGCCATAAACTTCTACAAGCAAACGATGACTTTCCGCAGGAGTTTTCTTTACAAAAAATGACCCAACAGAACCTCCCGCAAATGCTGTCTTTTTCTCCAAGTTTCAAAGTTATTCGACGTGAAAAATAATAATGATGCACACAAGATAAAATTGTTTTGTTGACTGATTTTGATAGCTGTCATATTTACCTTAAAAATGACATATATATAAAGTTCGAGCTTTCACGATATTTGTTAGTATGGACATCTAGCGTCAAATGTCTGTGTTTCTAATATACCATGGAGTTCTTAAGATCTTTCCAACAATTCTATTTTAGAAGGACTGGAGTGCTTTTTGTTAGTCTTTGTCATTTGGTATAACTACGAGTACAATAGAGTAGAAACTCCAAGGTATGTAGCCGTTGATGTCCAGTCAATTATTTCTTTAGCAATGATAAGTCTCTGCGCAGTTTATCATATTATCCTTGTGATGAATAGTGTCTGTGCTTTGTCAGGATTAACCTTAATTCCTCATTTACGAAAGTATTCCAATAAAATATTTATTGATCGTTGCAACTTTGAGGTGATGACTCTTGCTTGATATGCTGTATTGAATATACAGGTTTCATCAGCGTAAAGTTTTACTTTTGGAGGCAGAGTGGGAAAGTCTGCAGTAATTATATTATATCGGAACAGTGATATGGGTGAACCTTGAGGAAGTCCAGCTTGAGAGTAGTTTATCAATTCTGAACTGAAATATTCTGAAAAGGAGCCAATAATTTGAGTGTGCTGCAGTGGCATATTGAATTGGTTCATTTTGAAAATCAATTCTGCAAGGTAGACTTTATCAAATGCATTCTAGACTGTATCAAAAGCTATGTCAAACATAACTAGGCCTGTTGAATTCCTGTGATTCTGATGTTCTGATGTGTTGGACCACTCTGGCTATCTGGAGTTCAGTAGAGCGTTTAACATTGAAGTCATCTTGTTCTTTCGGTAACCTTGTCGGATACAAGATGCAGAATGCCCCTTTGTGTTATTTTTGACAGCGATGAGAGAAGACTGATGGGTCTCCAGTTTTGTGGAAATTGTGGGTCTTTTTGAGGTCTCGGAAGAACAATAATAACCGCGGATTTCCATATTTGGGGATACTTTCGTGAACGGAATATTGCATTAATAATGTTAGTAAGTATTTGTAAAATATTGTCCGGTAGCCAAAGAATCGTTGTGTTTGAAATGGTGTCATGCCCAGGTGCTTTATATTTATTGAGTGTCTTTATAAGATTCTTGATTTCGTTTAAGCCTGTTGGTTCAATCCTGTCTTTATGTTGAATGTTATCTCTCTGGAGTCTGTTGACAGAAGATTCAATTATTTCTTCAGTCTCAAAGTCCTTCTCGTCTGAAGAATTTTCGCGAAATTGCATTTATAAAGAATCTGCAAATGTTTCAGCCATCTTAGAATTGCATCCCATTTGGACCATGAGCATGTGGACGACAATTTTGCTGTTTACTCAAAAATATTTGGATATTCTCCAGAAACTACCGCACTCAGGCTCGAGTCTCTGCAAAAAGCTCTCCCATTGCTTGTTTCGTGATACCCTTATCTTATATCGGATCTCATAAGTCATCCGAGTAGCGTATGTACGTAGCGTAGGGTTACATGTATACCTAGCACTTCTCCAAACTTCATTCCTTCTCCTTATCAGTTGTTTGATATTCTGAGGGAGTTCATAGGCACTCGTTTCCCTTCTCGGAGTTATGACCATATTATGTTCTCAAGTAGGAGTATGTTGTTATTGATATCGTTGGCCATTTTAAGTGATTGGAAATTAGTTTCATTAGCATATGTGACTTTAAATGCTTTCCAATTTGTAGTTTTCTTTTCCTGCATAGGAACATCAATGAAGATGTTTTCTTTGAAGAAAACGACTGGTTTGTGGTTGAAAGATGGATGGAAAAGCCAAAATCGGTCAACTGTGATGGAGCAGTTGACCGATTTTGGCTTTTCCTAAATTTTCCTTGGACAGTGCGAGAAATGGTGAAGCGAATCGCATTGAACGCACCAAGACTGCGCATGACAGTTTCTAGAAGAATTTCCAAGTTGTTGGCAATTGTGGCACATACTCTGCCCCGTACAAAGACGCTGTGCCTGTACGATGCACATAAGGTGGCAAATAGATTTAATGTTGTAAATGCGTCTCTCAGATTTTGAGTGGAGAGCCTTGACTACCCTAGAAAGACCTTCCCTCATTTTGATGTAATAAACTTCAATTAGGTTGAAGCTTTAAAACTGTAAGCCTTCCTTAATCTCTTCGACTGAAAGGTCATACAGGGCTGTCTATTATCTAGAAGTATGTAAGTGTGGTATTGTATTTCATTGTCAGCTAATGCTTTTGTCAGTCGTCTGTGATCTGTAGATGTTGTGGGTATAATTTGTATGCTAAGGTAAACCTTTTTCGCGGATGAGTAAGAAATGTTTTCTATTTTAATAATACCATCGGTTTGGGACCATTTTGAGAGGTCTCTAAGAGTTATTGGTACTGTTCTGGGTTCTTGTGTTTGTGGTCCAGGTTGTGTATGTCTAAACATCATAGTTGATTTTGGTGGTAGAAGGCCGGGGGAAATCTCATCCCCTTATCGTTACTGCTTATCACGCAGTCAATTTTCACCTCACTTTCCGAATCTTTAGAAGAGGAGCAAGACTTTTGAGGTGAGAACGTCCTTACCTTTCGGTTTTTCATCTCAGTGTTATCTATCTAAGATCTACCGTTAGTTTTAGCCCTATCTTTCAATAACAATTTGGTTTGTTCTGCATTTTTTGCAGCTAGCAATTCGTTTGCCCAGCATTCGTTCTTGCATGTGTTTCTTTCATTTGTAATAGCGTCACAAATACTTGGTCTAATTTTAACGTTTTATTGTAAGGCTGGGCAACCAGCGAAGCAATTTGCTCATCTTTTTCTGTCACGTCACGTCTTGCAACCACGCCGCTGTCCGTTGACATCCTATCTACCAAAAAAAATTATTTCTACACTATTCAAAATCCGGCAAACAACTTCCAACCCCATATACACGATATTCGAGCGGTGGAAAATTCGATGGTTACTGCTGGAGATTGCTACCAAAACTACGGAAGCAAAGATCCTAAATTCTGAAACAAAAGCGAACCACCCTGAAGTCTACAAAGTGATTACCGCTGGAAAAGAGAGGAGTGACCAAACAAATAAAGCGCCTTTGTGCGATTTCACCGCTACCGTCAAAAATGTGGCTGAAATACTGTACTCAAAAACGGAAGCCGATAACCTCTCCAAAGAAAAGGGGCACAAGAAGAAACGCTGGTCCAAATAAGGAGAGATGTTCTTGAAAGAATAAAATCTACATGTGACTTGCCAAAAACCAGCAAATGAGTAAAGAATGGGCTCTTAGAGCTAGAGGAGCTCCTAGACCGCATAGGGCATTATTGGAGGAGCTAGTTAAAGGCCAAAGAGGACCAGAAGGCCGAAGAAGAGCAGAAGGCTAAAGAAGTGCAAATACCTCCACCATCAAACATCAATAAAAGAACAAGAAAGAGGCATTTGACGAGCGTGGAATGCTGAATCAGGAGTTCCAGACAGTTTTAGTAAAAGGAGCGAAGAAAACCGTAAGGAAATGCCTTCAAAAGTACCAAAAAATAAAGTTTGTACGGGTGGCCAACAAGAAAAAAGACCTGACGCGAAACAGGAGAGACCATGGCAAAGACCCCGGCAGTAGGCACTGCTTCTAAAACCGCAAGATAGCCGATCCTACGTGGAAGTGTTGCGGGATGTCAGGAGAAATGTAAGGCTTCAAGGCATAAATAGTACTATTAAAGCAGTACAACTAACTCGGTTGGGCTATGTAGTATGCACTGATGGAATTCGGAGCAGAGGCCGACAATAAAGATGTATTTTGCGACGCAGTGAAAAAGTCCTCGGCAAAAATGCAACTGTAGCCTCGCTGAAATCGATTGACTGCGACACGAACCTGGCCGAGGTAGTAGATGTCATCAAAAGGGAGCTCTCTAGCGTGGGGGAGGATCAAAGCGAGGCTGACATCAGAAAACCATAGGGGGCAACGCGTGGTAACCATTGGCTTTGCCGAATAGGATACCGAACAATAATAAATAAGGAAAAAGTAAGAAAAGGGTGGTTTATAAGCAGGACACGGCAAAGAGCAGCGCCTCCTCAATGTTTTAATTGCCTTAGCTATGGTTACACCGTACAAGTATGCAAAGGACCCGACAGGAGTTCCCTATGTTACAAATGCGGTAAAATGAGACATAAAAGAAAAAAGAGAGTACATAAGAGGAACGCTGTACCCTTTGCAAGAATGCTGATCCTAGACCGGATCTTGGGTACGTCTTGGACTCAGGAAAATGTCGGGTTTTCCAGGAATTTCTAGCGAAGGTAACACAACTTCGTTGACCCATATCCTGCAGGTACTTCTAGACCAGTTCAACCGCTCCAAACCTGCTTGTGCAGTTTGTGAGAGACATGAAATCCGACGATTTGCTGTTAAGTGAGCAACACCATGATAAAAGTTCTGCATCATGGTATGCTGATGAAACTGCTACTGCCACCATCTGGTTTCGTGTGGGTTCGGTGCACAGGGACCATCTTTGTAAGTGTGTACCTAATGCCGAACTAATCAATATCATCTTTTAAGCTTGATGCTTTGGAAGGCGTTGTCTCGAACGCATACGGCAACGTGCTTGCTGGGGAAGACTTCAACGCTAAAGCAATCGGAAAAGGCATGCCTTTAATAGATCCGGGGAATAAACAAACTCTAGGAATGGTGGCCAGGATGGCGCTTGTCATATTAAACACCGGAAAAACGCCGTATTTGCTGTAAAGGAACCATACCAATCAACAGCATACCCGTATCTTTCACCGTTCAGGATTTTAGGAGCCATATATTGAAATGTGTCACACATGGATTTAGTACGTTGACCGGATTTCAGGCACTTGCTCAGACCAAAATCCGTCAGCTTAATATAGTAATCAGCAGGTAGAAGAATATTTTCGGGCTTAATGTCGCGGTAAATTATACCGACGTTGTGAAGAAAGTCTACAGACAATGAAAACTTCGTCTTTAAGTTTTTGTACCCTTTTATTTTGGATCACTTTTGATTTTTTCTTGAAAAGCCGTCGGGCCCTGCTTTGTTTTGTGAGCAGCTGGTTTTTCAATAAAAAAGAGAATAAACAAAATTATTGACTACTCTTTTGATTTACTTAAAACTCTAAGTGCATATTCTATGTTGGTATTACTCTTATCAAAAATATTGAGCACAATTCCAAAAGCTCCTTTTACAATCACTTTATCTACGATTCCTTTGAGTATTAGCGGGAAAAAGATGGGCGTTGTTTGAAATTTTTACTTTTCGTTTTAGTTTATGATTATAATGACCGGGTGGAATTCCAATTTAGACGTTCTCTTAAACTTCCAAGAACCCAGGCTGAAATCTGGCGAAAATTGGTTTGTCGTGTTAATTGCTATTTATCTCGTCTATTAGAACTTTGTTCTCGCTGATTTCTAGTGTCTTTTCGTACATTCCCGATGGTCAAGTTTCCCATGAAAATTGTCGAAAATCATGGAAAAAATCGTTCCTTGTCTCTTAAAACTTTCAATTTTTCTTGACCTAATGACGACTGATGACATAAAATATTGTGTGGTGAAATACTGTTGACAGTTGACACTCTTCCCGAAACTGCAGTCTCAAAAATGTCAGATGGGGGAGTCCTGCTGTTCACGTGATCGCCATGGAAACGTCAACTCAATTTTTTCTCCAAGTTGACAGCTGCAGGAGTGAGGGCCATTTCCACAACCCACGTCAAACAAAAGCCTGTTACAACAGTACTCTCTTGCTTACTCAACTTGTTGACCTTTCAACTGTGAATAAATAAGGGTGTACCTTGTCGACGCGGGGTCCTTGATTTTTTCATCGGTCATCTAAGGCTCATGGATTTTGCCACAACGACATGACTCTCTTCTAGAGTAATTAATTTTGCAGCATGAGAAACTGGATTAAATTTGCAAATTTGAAACAAACTCTTATTTAGTAGCTGTTGTAATCGTCTGAATTATTTTTGATCTACGTTAATGTCTGAATTTATTATGTTTGATGCCAGTTAATTTTGAATTATAAATATGGGTTGAAACAAGGAGATGGGCTGGCCCCATTGCTATTCAATTTGGCTCTGGAGTATGTCATAAGGAAGCTACCTGTCGATACACGAGGTACATTACTATACAAGTCGAGCCAAGTAGTAGCCTAAGCGGATGACATCAACATTTTGTCACGGTCATTAACAACTTGTCACGGAAACCATTTGCACTTTGTTGTTTTTTTTCTTTTCTCAGCGGTTGTTGAAATACCACCCGAGCCAAGGTTAATACTAAAAATAATTAAGGTTTAAAATAACAAAATAAAAATGTTAAAAGATTAAAATAAAAATGTGAAGTTAAAATAGGCAACAACGAAATGTTAAAATAATAAAATAAAAATGTTCAAAGATTAAAAAAAAAATGTAAAGAAAAAATAGGCAAAAACGAAAAGAAAACAAAATCCGATTGCCATCACTTACACGCAAAGCTGAGCTGGAAACAAATCCTGAATTATTAATTCACAAAGGCGGAAAAGTTCACATTCGAAACCGAAGTCAATCGTATGATGGAACATATCATCAACTTCCCCATTTATATGTGGACAAGTACAACGGATCTTCTTTGACGGCTGCAATAAGTGCATAGCCAAAACTCCCTTGCCGTAGATGTGCAAGATTCCGATTTGCATAGTATACCGCATTGTGTAGATTATAATTAAGAGCTTCCGAATAGCAGTCTATCACCTTGTTAAATTCTCTCTTTTTTTATATGCTCATTGCCATTTTTATAATATTCAGCCTTTACCTCGTCAATCACCACGGCAAGCATTTCTGCTGTCTTATCGTCTTTATTCACGATTGTCGGCAATTCTGAAGACATTGTGTCTAGCAATAAATTTAACACCTAATTATTTACAACTGATCGCTTACTTATCCGGAGCCTGGTTTATTTATTACGCGATGTAAAAACGTGCTGAAACAATACCAAGGAACGAATCAATCACTGAGCAATAGAACAGGGAACTTGCCGTCTTCGAAAGATTCAGAATCGAAATCGCATCGCAAACAAACTAACACGCAACGATGGGAGAAAATCCGAAATTTGATAAACCTCCAGTACCCTGTTCAGGCTGCTTGAATTCTGTCGAAGATCCTGAATATGTATACGCCTTAGGATAAGAGTGGCATACCGATTGTTTTCGCTGTTCAGGATGCGATGCAAAATAATCAAAATCGATGTAAATACGTATCCTAGAAGTGAATGGTACTCCTGTAAAGGATTCAGCAATTGAACAAGTTGCTAAACTTATACAAAGTAGCGATAATGTTCTACAATTAACTATCGAACATGATCCGGAGGATATAAGTCGTAGTAGTAGTCAAGCGGATATTACATGTCGAACAGGATCACCTTTACAATCGATTGATTTCAATACATATGATAGCCGTAGATCGGGAAGTAAAGAACCAGCTGGAGATACTGGTGGCAGTCATAATATACTTTCAAAACAGGGAAAGAACATTTATACAAACGAGTAACATCTGAAAGTCTTTTAAACCTACTGAAAGTACAACCGCCAGCAGCCTCTAATCGTTATGGCATTCAACTACACATTACCGCGTTATGGCATTCAACTACACATTACCGACGAATTTGACATTTAAACCTGATGGGCGAGTGTACTAAAAAGGGAAATTTGGATTTCAATTGCCCGATGCACACCAGTTGGGGGATCGTAGTTGACCATTGAATCGCCGAGGGAAAAAGTTAACGGCTCGCCGGTTGAAACCGAACCGATAAAAAATCAGAAAAGCAAGAACGGCTCTTTCTTTTTTCTGGCGGGTACGAATCAACAACCAAGGACTAAGTGAGGATAGCGAACTGAGGCTTTTGGAAATCCATCAAGGGAAGAAATTGCGACAGCAAAAAAAATTACAACAGCGGAAACGATCCAATTAAGGAAGATTGGCGACATCAACTCCACAATAAGCGCGCTGGCAGGAGATTGCAACGCAGATTAATTCTGGGGGCCCCCACCTAGGTAGAGTAAGTGAAGTTTCACATTTCAATTCATTAACGTTATATTTTTGAATTTCATTTGCACTTTACAATTAAATATATAGTTAAATAGTGGAAGTTTTTTTTGTGCGATTATTTAAGAAAAAGTAGGATTACCGCGCAGGTAAATTGTACACCTGGCTCGTTCGGGGGTAAATTTCCTTTGCGATTTGTTCCGGGATTTCTTTTAGCGCAAGTGTTATTTCCTTAGTTTTTCGCTCGGTGCGAGTTACAGGTGCGATCGGGAGTAAATTACCAGGGCAAACTAATCCGGGATTGTTTAGCGCGGGTGTTTACCTTAGATTTTTGCTCGGTGTGAGTTACGCCGGAAAGTTTAAGCCCGGCAAGCTGTGCAAGTGGTCATCCGGCATGTCTCATCCTCCCCTCTTAGGAAAGAAATTAGTGAGTGTTTGTCCGAGTTGTGTGAGGGGTGTTCGGCGGCCGCGTTCTCGCTTGGCGGCTTTTTAGGACCAGAAGATAAGCGAGTGGCGCCTCCTACGACCATCTCCGACGGCAAGCCAGGTCCGAGGTCCTTAGCCGAAGGAACTCCCACGTAGAGGGTACTGGAGGGTAACAAACTGCCAAAGAACTCTTTTTGAAACTCGACAGCAAAGCAAAACTAGTAGGGCTACAAATCAATGATAATAAAATAAAGCATCATGATGCAGTCAAGGGAAAATGCCTCAAGCGCACAAAATATCACATTTGTCGAATAAAGTATCGAAGATGTGAGCGAATTTGTGTATTTAGGTGCCAAAATAACGAGAACCATTAATGATAGAGACGAAATACACCGAAGAATATAGCTCGCAAATAAAATATTTTATTCAGTTTTGACGATCTTGAAGATCAGATGCGTACATAGGAAAACGAAGTGCCAAGTATACAAACCTGTGATAAGACCTGCGTTATACTATGCGTGTGAAACATGGACCCTAATTCAAGCATCCGCAAATATATTGAACGCCTTTGAGTTACGGGTCCTGAGGCGAAGAATAAGAGCGAAGCTAGACGGGGACCAACAGCGTATTCGATAAAACCATGAGCTGTATGAAATTCTAGACAAGCTGGAGGTCTCAATGATTGTATGACTGCGGAAGCTGCAATGGGCTGGACGCATAAATCGTATGGGCAAACAACGAATACCCAAAAAGGTATTCTTTGAGAGAACTGAAGGCCGGAGACCAGTAGGGAAACCGGGGAAAGGCTGGTTTGACTCGGTCAACGAGGAAAATTCATCACTGCTCAGATTTTGAAATTGGAGGACGCAGTCAATGGAGCGAGGCAGTTGGAGGGGCTATTCGCAGGAAGCGAAGGCCTGAGAGGGGCTGTAGTGCTACGAAGAAGAAAAAAAAAGAATTTTGAATCAGATCCTTAAGTAACATTTCATCTTAAATTTTTTTGTGGCTGGAAGGGGAAGACTGTTTATGCTCGGCGTATGGGGTGTGCTTCTAGACTACCCACTAAACACCTCCCTTATCAATTTGAAAACCTAGCCTGAAACCGCTTGGCATATTATTTCGGGCTAGGCCTCGTTTTCTTACGCTGTGAGGAGTCTTCGGGCTAAACAATTAAAATTTGACTTCTTTCTTCAATTTTTAGGATTTTGTAAAATAATTTTACAAAACCCTACTAAAATCGCGTCTTGCCTGTCTGTCTGTTCGTGTGTCACAGCAATTATTCTCGCAAACTTCTTAAGCTAGAAGCATCAAATGTTGTTTGTAGGTGTAAAGTGGTGCTCTCTTCAAACTTCAACTACAGCCAAAAATTTACAAGGTATTTAAGGGGGTCTCCCCATAGAGGGGAGTGGCCTCTGGAAAAAAAATTTCAAAACAGGTCTTAAACTGACATTTTTTCCTTCAAAGGGCGCAAATGGAGAGGAAATACACAAAAATGTGTCCCCCCTCGCGATTGGACACCTGTGATCTGAAAATTCTGAAAAAATTATGGAGCTAGGTATATATAGGCAAAACCGCAACAAGTACCTTATAAGTCAAAATTCGCTCAACTTTTTAAATAATAGTGTGACCTTTGAATTTCACTATTTCTCCAATAAAATCGTATGGGTACTAAACTCAACAAAATTCGATATTTAAGTATTCTTATGAAAGTTCCTTGTATTTTGTAATTTTGATGAAAATCGAAGGATATACACGGAAGTTATAGCCCTTTGAAATTTCTCCAATTGCAACAACAATAAAACATGATTTTGGTATTTTATGGATTTTCTGTTGAATCAGACACTGCAGTTTTGATTAAATCTTCTTAAAATTTTCAAATAAGATCAATAATATAAATATTATTGGGAATTCATGATTTGAGTGATTTTTAGGGTTTTGTACTAAAATACAAAACCCTATTGCAATCACGACCTGTGTCCGTCCGTCCGTCCGTCCGTCCGTCTGTATGTCACAGCACTTTTTCTCCGAAACTATAGAGGCTTCAGCCATGAAACTTTGTGGAAAGGTCAGAAGTGGTGACCTCTTGAAAATTCAAGAGTGAAAAAATTTTTCAAAGGGGTTTAAGGGGGTTCTCCCCATATAGGGAGTTGACCCCTCAAAAAAATTTTCACCATTGGTAGTCGAGTAGGGTGTCATTGGAAAGGCCTCAATGAGATCTTTTCAAAACAGGTGTTAAAATTGCCTTATGTGTACCGAGGGGGGCAGGGGAAGGGAAAATGTACGAACTTTTCGCGTACCCCCCCCCCCCCCCTCGCGATTGGACACCTTCCATCCGAAAAATGTGAAAAAAATCATGAATGTAGGCCTTAATGAGTACAACAACAACAAACACATGAGAAGTCGAAATTCACTCAACTTTGTTAGTAATAGTATGATTTATCGATTTTATGTTTTCTCGAATAAAATCTAAATGGTACCCTTAAATTCAATAAAATTTAGCAAAAAGATGACTATTTATAAGATTGATCTTTTTGAGTTTCATTAAGATCGAATAGTATTTAACGAAGTTATAGCGATTTGAATTTTCCCGTATTACTATGGGACAATGCGCCCTGGATTACTATGGAAACATATGGCTATGGAGCCATATGCGCTTTTTACCGACTTAGACACTACAGCTTTGCTAGGATTTGCATGAAAATTTCAGGAATGATAGATATCATGAGGATGACTACATACAATTGAAACAAGTCGAAGAGGCAGGAGAGAGCTCCTAGCAAAAGGGCTTTGTAGCCATTCTAGGATTCGAAAAAATAGGCCATGAATCGATGCTTACACTACAAAGGAGTGGCCCCTGAAAAAAATTTCATGAAAGGTAGCCGATATGAGTATCAAATGAAAGTTCTCTATGAGAGCTTTTCAAAACAGTTCTTAAACTGACAGTTTTTGCTTCAGTGGGGGCACAGAGAGGGGGGGAAATGGACACCCGTGATCTAAAAAAATCTGAAAAAATTATCAAGCGAAATATTTATGGGTACAATTTTAACAAATACCTCAGAATTAAAAAATTCTTTCAACTGAATTAATAATAGTATGATCCTCGAACATGACGTGTTTCTTAATTTTATTCGTTGCTGGTTACGGCATTTTGTAAGTTGAGTACAAAACCCTTCTGACATGAGCATAGGTCTGTCTACCCAACTTGTTATTATTTTGCAACAAAATGGCGACCGTTGAAAATAGAGAAACAACGATTTTTTTTTAAACGTGCACATCTCTTTGACATGTTTCTTGACTTAATTCGGTGCTGGTGATTGCATTTCGTAGAAGTTGGGTACAAAACCCCTCTGACATGAGCGTAGGTCTGTCTACCCAACTTGTTTTCAATGATTTCATATAAATTTTTACAAATGCAAAGCTATATTCACTTTGAATTGAATATCATCTTCCCTCACTAAAATATCATCAATAATGATTATTCTAATCGAAAAATTATGCTCTTATAAAAAATAACGATTAAACATATAAATTCGCAATCTATTCATATTTAGCACATAGATATTCGTAACAATTAATTTAGAACTGAATGAATAGATAGAACCACTATTTACTCTATCAACTTTCCAACAAGGGTCGGTGGGGATAACAATAAAAGTCATCGACCGAATTAAGATTTAATTGAAAGAAATATGATTCGAAATTCCAATTATCTGACTCCTCTTAAAGCTAATATTCTAAAGACTTTAATTCCTAGAGGTTATCTATGGGTCATTCTGAAGAAAATGAAAATTGAGTGAATATTTTCATACCAAATTCTGGCCCATTCTTAAAATTTTTAAACATTTAAATTTAGCTATTCTAATTAAAATAACATTCAACAATTGAATGTAGCACAGCAGGGAAAACTAAACAAGTGCAATTATTCTTCAATTAATTTTCATTCATAGTTTATATGAATCTTCATCTAAAGATAAATAAACTTTCATCGCTCGGTGTTCACCTGTCGGCGCTATTTTAATAGATATGAGATACCTGTTCAAATATGCATGTTGATGTTTGCACAGGAGACCCCACTGAATGCATGACAAACGTAAACAAGAAGAAAAAATGAAGTTTTGGCTTGACTCGTGGGCATATGTCCAATGTGGCAAAGACATCACGCTGAAATGCTGTCTTACTTGTGGTATTAATGTTACGCATTCATGAAATTATTTAGCGGGCAATGATATGAAACATATGAAATGTTTTTGTAGATTGGATATGAAGAGCTTAGCAGTAAAGTAAAGTTAATGCGTGCGCTAATAACCGAAGGGATAGGAAAACCTGTATCTGTAATATATTACATAATTTTATTTGTTTAAATATTTAAATGCAACGTATCGATTGAGTTCTTTTGAAGCTCTTCTAATTAAGCCCATGATGAATAATACCCTACTTAGAAATCTATAAAATCGTCTCACCTTACAAATTCAAGATGTTTATCGTATGATCGGATTAACCGCGAAGTGCTCCACCTTGAGATTGGCTTGACTACCTGTAATACGGTAATCCAAATTTCTTAAATAGATTCACTTAGGAAGCAGACCTCCACCTATCCAGCAGTAGCAATAATTTTATGGCACACATTTCCAGCCATACGTCTTAGCGGTTGTCGTCATCATCATCAGCATCACCATCGACGTCTTCAGCACTCCATGGTGTGCTCCACTCGGTCATATATTCATAGTGGTTGGTAAACAAACACAAGAGCCAGGAAGTTGATTAGCACTGGACGAAGAAAGGAAAATAGGCGAGTTAATGCGATAAGAAGAAAACTCGCTTAGTAAGAGTGGGATTTTGATTTTTTCGCGACCGCAGATTTATTTTTAATTCGATCGTCTGGCAATTGAAGAATGTGATCAAGTCGCGAATAAAGTGAATATGGATCTAATCAATTGATTCGCTGAAGATGCTGATGCTCGCTGTTATGTTAATGCGGAAATAAAAATGTTTGTAATAATTGATGCTAAGTAGCTAATTATGTTATTCTTTGCAAATGGCAACGAACGATAGATTTTGACCAGACACCCGTGATTATGATGATTGATGGTGTTTTGATAGTGTATAGGCCGCCTTATTAGTGGATGTTAATGATCGAGGAAATCTATTTGGGGCTGTTTGATGTAGACAAGATGTAGCGAAAAAATCAGGTTTGAAAAATTTGAGTATGTTTGGAATTTTATTTGGAAAATTCTTTTTTCGACGAAGTCAGTTGAATAGTTTTCTAAGTAATTTAATTGCCTTTAGTTAATCTTAAGTACATTTGAAGCTGTGTGTTGGGTTGTGAAGTGGGAAATTAGGAATATGAAAAGAGAGATATTTGAACTTTATTGAGGAAAGTTCTTATAATTGCCTAGTAAGTGCTGTGAAAAGTAAAAGGATTTCCTTAATTTTTCGAATCAACCAATTTCAAATGAGTTTGGGTATGTGAGTGTATAAAACTAATAGCTTGTGAATTTCTAATTTTATAAACAAAATCCATGTTTAGGCAATGAAGTGGGAATAATTTATGTGAAAATAGTGAATGCAAAGTGCGATTGAAATGAAGAACCACGTTTTGGCAATACTGGCTGTTTTGGTAAGTTTAAATATGTTTCTTCTTGATAATGAATATACTATAGTGGAGCTTTTAATGCATAAGTTAAGGTAGCGAGAATATTAACAATTAAATACTGTTGAAAAATTAAAATAGCATTCAAACTCTAGTCTTCGTTTGATTACCTTTATACCAGGTGCTCGATATTGACTGAAAATTGCTCAAAGATTGATAACGCGGATCTTGCACTTTTTGGTGCAATTTCTTATAATTCTTCCCCTCCCCCTAAAAATTTAACTGAGTTAGTCGTGTGGGGGATGTCAAATGTAAGATTTTGATGAGAACTTTCCAAAACATGTCTTGAAAAAGTGCTACCAGCTTTGGGAAGTACAGGGAGAGGTCAAATGTACAGAAAAATTTGTGTACACCATCCCTCGCGATTGGACACTTGTGATCTGGAAAACCTGAAACAAACCATGGAGGTAATTCTGTTGAGTCTAACAACAACAAATAATTTAGAACTCGACATTCGTTCAACTTTTAAATAATAGTAGAACCTGTAAATTTCACAATTTTTTCTGATAAAATCGTATGGGCGCCCTTAAGCTCATTGACATTTGGTATTCGAGTAGCTCTCAAAAGGTTTCTTATACTTGGTAAGTTTTTTTAAAATCTGTTACCCTGAGCGTGAGAGTTCCTCCGGCTAGGGACTTTGGACCCGGCTTGCCATCGGAGACGGACATAGGAGGTGCCACTCGCTTATCTCTTGGTCCCAAATAGCCACCAAGCGAGAAACCCAGCCGCCGAACACCCCTCACACAGCTGGAAATAAGACCCACTCCTTTCCTCTAACAGGGGAGAATTAGTCAAAGCTGGGGCGACTACTTTGCACTATTTCGCCGGTATCAGCTCTACTGTTCCTATTTGGGGGGCCCCCGAAGTAACTTGCGTCGCGAAGTTCTCCTTCCAGGGCGCTACTTTTTAAACTTCTACCGCCAATCTTCTCTATCTCTGACGTTAATTATTTCGCTGTCGCTGTGGTGAAGTACGTCCCTCTGCCGCTGTTGTAATTTCTTCCTTCGATGAATTCCAGGATAAAATTTCTTGTTGCTTGTCGCACTTGAGCCTCCGTTGTCGATTCTTGTCCACCAAAAAGAGACCCGTTCTTTGCTTTCAGGTTTTTCATCAGCTCGGTTTCAACCAGCGAGCCATTCATTTTACTTCTGGGCGATTCCACGTTCAATTATTGCGGTGCGGCTTGCATCAGCGATCCCCCAACTGGTGTTCATCGGGCAATTGAAATCCAAATTTCCCTTCATCTAGTACATTCGCCCATCAGAGTGTAAATGCTAAAGTGGCTGACACTCTGTCAGTATTGTGTATATAAACAATCTTCAGTAACTCTCCGATGACAGGTGCTGCATACCGGGTGGCGAAATGCTTCCATTTAAAGTCATGGTCGCCGATGACTAGGATCTGTGCGAAGATGAACTTGCGTCGTGTCTCCTGCTTAGATTTAGACTTTGTTGATGCTTGGGTCCATATTACCAAAATGTTCATTTTCCATTGAGTCAGAGTTATTTTGCAGTGATGATTGCAGAGGTGCTCCATTGCCGCTACCATTTGATGATGTCAAAGTTTGGTCGAAATCATGCACCCAAGGGTTTTTATGAGCTCACTTCGCAGGTAAGTAATCGAATCTGGCCTTAGTCTGTTGATGTTCACGATCTCGATTTGTTTTCTCACAATCACTCAAAATTCATCGTCGTATTTCCCGATAAGTTGATGGATTGGTCCTGTTCTCTTCCAGCTGTAAAGCAAGCCTTATATTTTCTTCGTTGCTCAACGGAATTTATGCTAGTAAAGTGACTGAAGTCATAATTTAGACATGAGGTTGGCACGTTAGATCGTCTATATCTGATCGCACTTGTATTCACACTACCCATTCGTGTACTATTGCTACTGTTCATATTATCATTGTTTCTTGTTTCACCAATTAAATCATCATTACCATGATTTATAGCCGAGCCGCGATCAGGAATCACTTGCAAGCTAGCGGATGGTGACGGAACTGTTTTCCGATCCACAACCCCAATGCTATTCGTTTCATCAGCACAAACAGCGTTACTACTACCTAGCATTGATGAAGCCGGCGAGACAAAGGATGAAGACCGTTTTTGCTGGCTATTGTTGAACCAGTGATTGCAAACATTTGAGCTGTATTTCCCATCTTTCTTCTTGACTAGCTGGATCGGGGACGACTAAGCACTAGAGGAAGGCTCTACGACTTCTAATTCGACCATTTGATCCAGTTTAACATTGATTTGTCGCTAGACGGCAGGCGAAACGGCATAGTAACGTTGCTTTATCGGCGAAGAGTTGGTTCTAATCTCGTGTTCTACCACGCTTGTGCAACCAAGGCCATATGTTACATTAATTAAATGGGGTGTCAGTGAAAATATCCTCACTATAGGCTCATTGCATATTAATGCTCCCCTCCACAAGAAATTTTGGCGCCCAACGTTCATTGGAATAAAGCAATCGCGAGTCGAGTCAAATAAAGTTTATCGTTCAAGTGCACAATCAGTGCCATCAAGAAAGTGAAGTGATAGTGTCTTATTGAGGGAGTGTGATATTTTCACTAGTGACTTAGTGAATAAGTGCAATTGCAAGTATTCAAATTACAAGCGAGTGAAATCCTTCCAAGGACTGGTGTAATTGCGTAGTGGCTATCACTTTATTTCAGAAAATGGCTCCTTCTTACATTGAACGACAAACGATTTTGTTAGTGTCAGGACTCTTTTGTCCTGGCCTTTCTTCTCTTGCCTTTAATTAATACTTTGATTAATACAATTTGAATAATCAAAAATACCTCCGTTCTATTCTGTTGCCACGGTCTCCCATCGAACGTTAACTCCTGACTGCCTTTTTCAGCATCAAGTGAACAAGCGTCAACAGTTTCCATGCAAGAAAACGCTCACTCTTGAACGTCCATAAGCGTCTCTCGCCTGAAAACCGTAGACGCTCGCGTCCGATATGGAAAAGAATGTGGAGATCCATATTACATGATATCTGATACATTCATAAGATAAGATCCCAATACACTTTGCGACTGCTGCGCGTCAGTAAAATGATTCGAATTCGAGCATGCTGATAAAATGCTTGAACAATACTTTGCTGACTCGTGCGCATCAGCTAAGAAATTTTTAACTGAGCATACACTGGCTTCCAAAAGTTTTAGAGTCACATAACGTGACAAAATTAATTGTCCATTAAGTACTAAGATTTACTAATTGACTATATTGAAATTAAGTTAAAGCCATATTAGTTAATTGAATCAACGGAAATTGAAATTTAACGCAAATTAAATTCGCGCTTAAATTTGAAATTTAACCTCGATTAAATTTGCACTGCTGGCCGAGTGGGCATGAACATCCACCCCTTGAACGGTCCGTTCAACCTCTTCCAGTGTGTGTGGCAGGCTGTGACGTCTGGGCAGTGGAACTGGTTCCGGTCGTTGCGATCGTGGCTGGCAGCTTACATTTTTTACCCTGCACCACAATAGCGATGGCTGCAATGAAGCTCAGATAACCCAGCGCATACTAGTGAACATGATGCACATCCAGCTGGTCACTTCAAGAAAGATCCTGCGCCTTGAATCTGTTTCGCAAGTCGTTGATCTCCGAGACGTGCGTCCGGAAAGGTGTGGGCGCAATGTGCTGTTGTACATGGCCCCGGTTGTCGTCAGCAATGGAGTGATGAGCCCTAGGATGAGTCGCTTTGATTGAGAATTCATAAATGCGGTGACCTTGGATGGTCACGGCATCGGACTTGAGCGTGGAGTTGGGAGCCAGCTGCAGAGTTCCGGAGCCCTGCATTGTCAGGGTGAATGTGTTGCCACTGCACACAAGTTGGCAATTGTGAAGGCATAGATCCACTCATTGGATTGTGGGATGCCCGTCCACGAGAAGGATGTAGGCAGCTAAACCAGGTGACAGTTGGTCGCCGTCGGCATTCCTTTTAGCAGCGTTACCTCACAAGTGCTCACATTGGCGTACCTGTGATACAAAGGATGAGACTGTAAACATGGGTAGATATTTAGTTCCATCCAGTTACAGGCAGCGTAGCCCATCTTGTTGATCGGATAGTGTACGTCACGATGTGGGCTGATGATCAGATAAGGAGCGGTAGGCTGTATGGCGATGAGATGGTTACGTTCCGCCGTTGGTATTGGTAGGATTCGATATAGCTCGAACGTTGATACATCGATGAGTGGCATTCTGAGCGCAAAAATGATGAAGCCCGCATTTGCCTCGGTTTTGATAGATGTCAGCCCAAATAATTTTAGAAAGTCTTCTCGGTCAACAGGAAGTACTGATTCTCCAGCAGGTGATCGCTGATGTCTTTCATTGCTGCGTTAACCTGCTGTTGAGACAACAGCAGAGGGTTGAAATTCCCATGCTGTGTGTCCGTGATCACGTCCAAGATGCTGGATTAAATACGTTGTAGATTGAGAATCGTCAAGGTCATCTGTAAAGATAGCATTGAAATTAAGTCTGAGATTCGAGCTGTGGTGCCTTCAAGTTGCGGACCCTTGATCTCATTGAAGAGTTTTGCCAGTTCGTGCTCAATGGAGTCGAAACATTTTTGAGCGATCTATTCCGTTTTGCCGAAGATGATTGATGTTTGATTTTTGAGTAGGGTGTGCAGCTTGTTCTAATCTCCCTGCATCGTTTTAATGATCTGAGCCATTTGGTTAGCGTACTCCTCGTCCAGAACCCCGAACAACGATCTGGCTAGTCCGCCCACTGCTCCTCGCCTTGATCTGATCCTCAGCACCTGGTTTGCGCTGGAAAACTGGTCGGTTAAGTACCGGAACTGCTCATGCAGATGTAAGCAGTCGGTGTGCCGAGGATTCATGATCACATATTTGTTGCTGGATCGTGCCGTTCTGCAGCGTGGCCAGCTTCATCTAGTAGGCCTCTAGGTCATAGTAGACCAAGAGTTTCCACTCGCTTGTCGACAGGAAGGCATTTCCCAATGATTGAAAATGTAATCCTGGATGTGGTCCAGTTATGACCCCTTGATGGGATCAGGCACTGTTAGAGGGATCAGTAGGCAGACCAGCAGGAGCGATAAGAGAGACGTCCTTCCGGAGCGAAGCCTCTTGTGATAATTGCTGGGTGTATCTGCCTGATTCTGTGCCTCGGGTCGGATTTGGGTTTTGCCTCGGAACCATCTGCTTCTGGTGTGGTGTTCTCCATCACTGGTGACGGCGCTAGACAATGGATGGGGCTTCTTAGTATTCCAGTGGCTATACTCACGTCTGCGACTTTAATGAAGCCGTCAGCCCCTTGATGTGTTTCTATGATTCGTCCATGGGGCCATTTCATAGTTGGTAGGTTATCGTCCTTGATGATGACGATGGTTCCCCGGGTAGCATTTGATTGACCTTGTCGCCACTTAACGCGATGTTGCAGTTGGTTCCAATATTCGCGGGACTATCGTCGCCGAAACTCGTCCTTCATCGCTTCCATCGCGCATGAAGTCCGCGAGTGACAGGCTCCGCCCGCGCATCCACCATGGCTGTGAGGGGTTCACTGATGAAGAAATGTCCTGAAATCAACGCTGTCAGATTGTTAGGGTCGTCGGTTAGAGGCCTGGAGTTGAGGATGGCCTCCCCCTGGACCACCAGAGTGTGCAGTTCCTCGTACGTGAGTGTGGCTGATGAAGCGCCTCGACAAAGCAGGCTTTTAGCTGATTTGACGGTGGCCTCCCACAATCCACCAAAGTGAGGGGCGTGAGGCGGGATGAAATGAAATTGTATTCCCCGAGTGTTGCAAGAGTCGGTCATCTTGTGCTGACCCTCGGCTGAGTGAATTGAGGAAGACAGCTACAGAATTGGCCGCATTGTCGTAATAGATGTCCTTGCAGAGACCTCGTCTTCCGATGAAACGCTTGAGAGCACCGATGAAAGCTTCTGTGCTGAGATCGCTGACCAATTCCAGATGGACGGGCTCGGTAACAAAGCAGCAGAATATAGCGATGCATCCCTTCTGAGGGCGCACACCTCTGCCTTGGTAGCGTATCAGCACTGGTCCGCAGAAGTCAACGCCCGAGCGGATGAACGGGCGAGCCGCTTTCACGCGAGCACCTAGTAGATTCCCCATAATCTGGCTGCTTTCCCTTGATAGGCCAGGAGCGTTGTCTCGTGGTAGCTAACAGCGCCTGAGCTCCGAGATGGCAAATGTTGCAATGAATATCCGTCATTACTAAACTCGGCTGGTGCCAGGCCACGGGACAGGATGTCCGCAGGATTATCGTGGGACGCCGCATGTCGCCATTGAGTTGATTGGCCATGAACGTGTTGTAGGATGAAGCGGTTGAGTTGACCCACGCCAATGCGATCCCTGAATCGGACCAGAGGACGTGAAAAACATCCGGCAGACTGAGCGCCCTCTTGACTTGATTCGTTAATTCTGCTCCCAGCTTGGCGGCATACAACTCCAAACGCGACACTGTCAACACCTTGGACTTGGCACAGAGCAGCCGAATGCTGACTTCACCGCTTGGGGATGTTGAGCCTTCTCTGAGGCGTCGCAAAAAGTCTGTAGCTGCAACTGGACTGGTTTCTCGCAGGCGATAACGTGTGGAGGAAAACGAACCCTTCGCAATGATGGTAGCTCACCGCGAAAATGGGCCCACTGTGTATGTATGTCGAGTGGCAAAGCCGCGTCCCAGTCCAACTCCAATCGCCATAACGCCTGCAGGAACAATTTGGCGGTTACGATAACCGGGGCCAAGATACCTCATGGGTCGAACATTCGGGCGATGTCTGATGCGATCGTCCGTTTCGTGAATTAGACCTCAGTGAGGTCCAAGTTAATGCCGATCTGGAAGTCGTCTGTTTTCGGGAGTCAAATCACCCCCAAAGTCTTGATGTAGTCTTCTGAAAGGCTGCTGAAATCCAACTGAATCTCCTGGTTTTCGACGCTGATTTGCTGCAGAAGATGCGGATGATTGGCACACCATTTGTGCAAATGCATCCCTGCACTAGTAAGAATCTGACGCAATTCCTCCTGTGTTTGAATTGCCTCCATCAAGCTGTCTGCCGCTGTCATGACGTCGTCCACGTAGCAATCACGCTGTAGTGCGCTGCCGCCCAAGAGTGCTCGATCTTGTTCGGCCTATGCCAGAATCTAGAGGCATTTGGTTGCCAAGTACGGGGCACACGTTGCGCCGTACGTGACGGTCTTGAGCTGATAATATCGCAAAGACTGGGCTGGACTTTGAAATTTGCAATCGTCGTGCTGAAGCACTATTTGCCGATACATCTTGACGACGTTGGCCGTGAAAATGAGGTGTGGCAGACAGAGATGGATCAAAATCGCAAACAGATCATCCTCAATCGTGTTTCCGGTATGTAGGGTGTCGTTTAGGGAAACGTTCGTTGATGTTTTACTGGACACGTCGAAATGCGCTGTCAATTTAGTGGTGGCTTCAGTACGCAGTGGTGCGGCAGAAAATAATGTGCTTCCTTACTCGCTGACCATGTGATCTGCTCCATATGTCCCAGCCGTTCGTACTCGTCCATGAACTGGAAATACTGCCGTCTTAGATCGGGATCCTTTTCCAGTCTGTACTCGCTCGCCATGAATCCTCGTATGGCAATGTCCTGCGAGTCGTCCAGCCTTTCGGGATCTTCCTTGTAAGGAAGCCGCACCAAGAACCGGCCATCGGACACACGTTGAGTCGTCTGGGTGAATTGTACTTCGCAGGCTCTTTCAGTCGTTGTGAAATTGTGCTCCTCAAGCTCCCAGAATCGCTTGATAGCCTGAGTTAGCTAAGTCTCTTTCATGAGAACTCCACATGCTACTGGAAGCGTTTGAGGTGTAACTACCCTTCCGGCGACAATCCAACCGAGGAGCGTGTTCTGGAGCACAGGGAGTTCAGGGCCAAACTTGATTTGCCCGACGGCAAGGACTTCGTTAAAATGCTCCGCACTCAGCAGCATGTTGATTCGCTCCATTCAGTGGAATTCAGGATCCATTAGCTTTATATTTCTAGGAATCCACCATTCCGATGTGTTGAAATTCTGAGAAGGTTGAGGAGATATGACTTGACTCAGGAAGTGGGCATCTAACTGGGCGTCATATCCAGAAACTCTGGATTTTAGGCCGAGATCCACCTTACGATGTGCCTTCTCGATACTTCCGCCCACCCTCTCAATCAGTGCCAGTTGTGGTGAAGACGCTAGACCCAGTTTCTTGATAATCCACTCGGTTACTTAGTTGATTTGCGAGCCAGGGTCCAACACTGCTCGGCAGTCGGTCACTCTCCCATTGCTGGCAACCACCTTAATGACGGCTGTACTCAACAGAACATTTTTCTTGGATCCAGGTTACATGAGAGTCGTAAGAGTGAGGGCAGGCGGCACAGGTGGCGGTTGAATATCTGGCTTCCTGACTGTGGAGCCAGGCGTTATCGTCCTGGTCTGCTTGGAATTTCAGTCTCTCGTAATATTCAACAAGGTTAATACCTTGAGAAATTCAACAAGGTTAATTTTCTTGGCGCACTCCGTGCAGCTTCTTGTCGCGCAGACGGAAGCCTGATGACCTCCTTGCAAGTAATTCATACACAGCCTCCTTGAACGTACAAAGCTCAGCCTCTTTGCAGCGTGGTCCTGGAGAAACTCCGGGCAGTAGTATAGCGGGTGATCCAGCGAGCACCTTGGGCATCGCAACGCAGCCACGGCAGTCTTGGTAACCTTCTTGGGGTTGTTGTCTGGATCCTTAGTTGTACCGCCGAGCGCTTCGAGTGCCTGGAATCGCACTTGTAGGAAATCCAGTAAACTTTTCAAAGGTGGCAGCTCGCGTGGGTTAGCCAAAAATTGTTGATAGAGGGCATGCGTTGTCGAATCCAACTTTCGCAGCAAAACGTGTAGTAGCAATGGATACCAATCCCTTGTGGATATTTGCAGGTTTTACAGCCCCCTAAGACACTCCTGTGTGGTGTCATGCAGCGACATTATGGCTACCACTGACGGTTTTTCACTGGCCTGAGATGGCTGCCCCATAAATTTGTCGATGTGTGCTGACACCAAGAGTCGTCGATTATAAAATTTCTCATTAAGTGTCTTCCACGCAGCTAGATAATTTTCGTCAGACAACGCAAAGTTTCTGATTAAGGAGGTCAGCCTCTCCGGTGAGGCTTACCTTCAGATACCAAAGCTTCTGGCACGCGGCATCGGCTAGTTATGCACCATTTGCATAAACAAATCCTGGCATTGTCGCCAGTGCAGGTAATCTCCGTTGAAGGTGGGCAAAACAATTGTTGGGAGCAACAAGCCTGGAGTCGCAGCGGGGGGGACAGGCGAAGGTGGCATTTCGGTAATGGCGTCGACTTTCGTTTGCAAGTGAACAATGCAATCCTGCTCGTCCTCCTCCAACCGGATGTGCTCCTCCTCCAACCAGATGTGCTTCTCCAAATTGAAGCCCTGCGCTGAAAGGTCCTTACAGGATTCATAGAATTGCTGATGAAGTTCATCCAACTGTTGTCAGCCTCGCCGCACCGCCTCCGCTCTAGCCTTACACCAAGTTCTCTGGTGATTCTAGGCAAGCCAACGTCCTTCTCAGCGAATTCGCCGAGGCCTGATAACGTCGTAACTTGCTTGTAAAAACGGCATTTTCCTGCGCCGAGACAAGCGAGGCTGAAGGCCTGTCATCGCTACCGTGTGAAGATGAAGGTGGCAGTAACATTGGCAATGTTGTGCCCTTTAGAGCGCTCATTTTTTCGAGGAAGTGTTTTTGGAAGGTGACGTAATTGATCCTGGTCGTTTTGTATACTTCGCTTGTAAAATACTTGTGTTCTGATTAATCTCAGGTAAGGATCGAACTTCGGTGTCCTTGTGCTCGAATTCTTCCCAGGCGGTTTCTAAACGCTGAAGCCGCTCTTCATAATAATTGATGTCTTGTTTGCGGCTGGCCGAATCCTTCTTGTAATTCGATATTACACTTTCTACGGCCCTGGCCAATTTTCTTAACTCGTGCTGCTGGCCGAGTGAGCATTAACAGATTTTGATTGTACAGACCAATCAATCACCTCAGGCCTCTAAAACAGTAAATTTTGTCGTTTGATTTAATAAGGTTAAGTTGATTTGTATTGAGGAAAAAAATTACATAATAAAATGTCTCATACTACAAAAATTTTGGTCGATAGATTGTCCAAGGACAAATTAACGTATGAGCTCTGCATACGAGATCAATCACCAGGAACAGTCGACGAAATGAGGAGGAACTTACGGGCGGCATTTTGTTTTATTTTATATTTCGTAACAAAGCACTAGTCCAATTGTTCGCCACTAAAGATAATACATTTTTTAAAATGGAATACACAAATTGCTATCAATCTGGTAAAAAGTCATAAATAAAATAATTATTCAATAAAGTTTATTCATGACATGAAAAATATTATTATTATTTTTTATTCTAAAAATGAACAGAACTTTCTGGTAGACCTCATGTATATCTCCGTGAAAGTAGTCGATGTCAAACATAGGCAGACCGTAAGATCTGGAGGCTAGTTATTACTCAAGTTTTATACTCCAGTATATCCACAAAGATTTCGAATTGATTTGAAAGATTCGCCGCAGCTGAAGTTTAAAGTAATAACTTATGAATTTTCAATGTCAATTGGGTAACAAAAAGCTACCTCTTGTAAACAGGTATCAGAATTTATGAGTTCATCTGCTTTGATTCTTCTCCATTGTCACCATTACTTAGCTGCTCCATCGAAAAACTGCTTTGTGTTGCACTCTATATATATATATATATATATATATATATATATATATATATATATATATATATATATATATATATATATAGATATGTCCTTTTTTGCAGATTTCAAATAAATGTCGATCCTCTTTTGAATGCTCGCCTTTGCTAATATCTTTGGAACTTTTTTCTTCTTTCAGGCTATACATGCCAGTGGTGTTATAACCGGCTCATTCACAAACAGTGGAACAGTACCATGTGGTGGACTAATATGCCGACCGATTTCAGGAATCTTCACAAAAAATCCTTTGCCAAGTGGTTATGTGCATGTTGCAACAATCCCGGCGGGGGCTTCCAATATTTCTATTACAGAATTGAAGAATAGTATCAACTACCTAGGTAACGAGTCGATGGTCCTAAATTGATATGCATAAATAAGTCGTAATTTTCAGTCCTTAAATCAAACGATCAAAAGTTTGTAATCAATGGCGACTACTCCGTATCACCAAGTGGAGTTTTTGAGGCTGGTGGAGCTATTTTTGAGTATCAACGTATAGACGGATTGAACACTCAAAAGAATGGCGAGAAAATGGAAGGCGTTACGGAGTGGATCACTTGCGTTGGACCGACAATGGAAGCTGTTCATTTGATGGTCACCATATAAATTATCCCTAGTAACTTATTTTATACTCATTTTTTTGTAATTTAAAGGTCCTTGGGCAAGACCCTAATCCAGGCATCAAATACGAATACTTACTGCCACTCTACTCAAACAGCGAGTCCGACGAAGATTTCCTTGATTCTACCGTTTCTGGTGAAACAGATTATCCTGGCAGTTCTAACGAAGACGGCCATATTGCTCTGAAGTCCGGAGATATGTATCCCGATTTGACCTCAAATCGTCCTGTTGAACGACGTAGACGGCGTTTCATGTGGAAAGTTGTAGGATTCAGTCCTTGTAGCAAGTCTTGCGGTGGCGGAACTCAAACACCAATTATTCGATGTGTGAGGGAAGCACCCACAAGATACTTCTCACCTCGCAGATGTACCCATTCAGAAAAGCCAATCTTAAATGAAAATATCTTAAGATGTAACACTCAACCATGCCCTGCATATTGGAGATTGGAAGAGTGGGGTGATTGTAATTGTGCTGAAAGCGAAGGATACAGACAACGAGAAGTAAGGTGTGTCCAAGAGTTAGCTGCTGGAATTGTAATCCAAGTCAACAGTGTAGCGTGTATGGAAGAAGAACCACCAACCAAAAAGAGGTGTGACTGTCCAAAATTGGGACGTAGACGCAGCCACCGGCAGAGGCTGCATGAAGCAAGAGCTTCGGAGTATTTAGTGTCAAACAGTTCCACTCCTAGACGTGTTGTCACTTATGAAAACGATAAGGCAGGAGTATGGCTAATGTCCGACTGGAATCAGCATTGTTCTGTAGAATGTGGAACTGGATTAGAATATCGGTCAATATTTTGCGATCGAACACCGCCTAACACTGAACGATGCGATTTAAGGGTAACCCCGGACACAACGAGAGTTTGTGAAAATGAAAAGAACTGCGGAAGTGGAGAATGGTTTACAAGTCCTTGGAGTCAATGCAATGGAGATTGTTTCAACTTGACTCGAACACGACAAGTAATTTGCATCCGAAACCAATTGATTGTGGAAGATGAGGAATGTGAGCCAAGTGAACGACCTTTAGGTTTGAAAAATTGCACATCCGAAGAGGTGGAGTACTGCCGTCCAAGGTGGCATTATTCGGAATGGTCAGAGGTAGGACTTTAAAGGATTTTGAATATTTGTGGCTCATTTCTATTTTTTGCAGTGTACGAAATCATGTGACGGTGGAACTCAGAGAAGATCCGTGAAATGCCTGGAATTGGATTTAAGGGAGAATACTTTGAAGGAGTCAAAGAAGTGCCGTTATGCAGAACGTGATCCTATTTACAGGAGTTGCAATACACAAAAATGTGAAGGTAGACTATTTGAATTTTGTTTATTATTCTTGAATAATTATTTTTCTCCGATAGATCCAAGAGTTGATCTAATACAGAATGATATACAACCTTCATGTGTGGATGAATTCCCCAATTGCCATCGAGTAGCGAAGTCACATCTGTGCAGCTATGATTATTACAGAAAGACATGTTGCTATTCATGTAGTGGATTGGATTTCGAACATCTTTAAACTTGATAAGCTTTAAACTTGAGTATTTATTTTTATTTGATTTGTTGTTTTATTTTAATTTTAGTTTTTGGTATAAAAACAACTTACCTGAAGTGAATTGAAGTGTCAATCTATAATATAAAATTAATTTTAGAAATTTCCAACCAACATATTGCATGCTTTGGCGATAAAAAAATTTTTTTTTCAAATTTTTGATTTGTTTAGTCCTTGAAAAAATACGAGCAATATGACAATATTTTTCACTACTTAAAATCAAATCAAGTCAAATAATTCGCGCCCGCTTCAATTGCACCTTCGTTAGTTTTACTACGACTAAATTTAAGTCTTTGTATTAAAGTTTGTCATATAAGTACGAATAATATAGGAGTAAATCCTACTTATATTAATTGAACCATATTAATTGATTTAGCTGTGCTTTCGCGTTAATACTTGATAAGACTTTTTGAAATGCTTCTCTAGTTTATTTTCTTTATATTATTTATTCAATGTTACTACAACTTAATTAAAAAGTCGATTGAATTCCAAAGTACGTAAAGTAATTAACTAGGTAAAGCTAAATAAAAAAATCTGTATTTTGTAAGGATTTTATTGTTTCTATGGCTTGAATTCTAATATTGACGATAACTTTTATATGAAATGTTTCGATGAAAAGTGTATTGAGTCATACACAATTGAATAATGAAGGAGATGTTTGTCGTAATTACCATAGTTTGCAATTCATTTTATGACATTCATGTAATTTTGTTTGTAAATTAAATATTTAGAAATGACTAGCAAACCTTTGTAAAAGTGAAACAAATGTTATATTGGAATTGTCAGCATAGAAGTTCTTTCACAATTGATTATATGCTAACATATTTAACATATAATTTACTAAATATAGTTATAAGAAACATAAATTAATGGGTTTTATTTCATGGATAATCAAGGCAAGTAGGCACGACAGCCCAACCCGGGCTTTGGCCTCTAGGATTAATCTTCTCCAATCATCACGGTTTTGGGACCTCGTTCGCTAGTTGATCACTCCCAGCAAGGATTTGCTGTCGGCTTCTATCGTGTCTTCCTATCGAGTCCTTGGCCTTCCCGCTGGACGTCTACCTTGTGCTCTGCCCTTTACCCCTAAAAAGGTAACCTGCTCAAAAATTGCGTTAAAGCTAAACTATCGTAAAATTTACGATGGCTATACTTTTGAATAAAAAGTACTTCGTAGTATAAGCTTAAACTTTAATGAATTCAGTTAGTTCAAGAACATCATGGCAAATGTGTAGTAGCAAATTTGAAAATTTATGGGTCCCCTACGCAGTGGTACAGCATTTTCTGCGATGCTCCACGGAAATTGGCTTGTTGCAACGACAGCAGCAAATTGTTGTCATCCTTCTCTTAATGGACGGGCAGATACTACAAATTGTTCGTGATTAATTTTGAGAGAGATTATGGGCTGTTTCAAGCGTCGGAACATTCAGAATATCGGCAATAGATTCCCAGAGTTTGCGTGGAAAAGTTGGCTACTGAATCCGCACGATTAGGCTGTGATGTATTTGCATAGTGAACTTCCTTCTCGAAATCAATTTCAAACCCATTTTGACAACATTAGTGAAGTAAATTACATATGCGTTTTCTAGTAGTATGATATTCAGCATGCCATAAAATATGCATAAAAGCATCCGTTAGGCTTACGGCTACATGAAATTTGATAACACATTTGGTCCAATAAGTTGATTGCTCCTTTTGTGGCATTGTAGGTCTATATTATTTGAGGTTTTCTGGAGACTTGATTGATGACAGGCTTTTCATGTCAAGTGGATAGTAGCTGTTGTACTCCTGTCTCTTCAGCTGATAATGATACAAGACTAGTTAAAATATATATATAGAATAGTTTATTATCCTTTCTTATTACAACATAAGCTCCGTGAGCTAAGACTTGACTCTACGACTCCTCGATGACAATCCTCCTTCTGCCATGATCGGTATTGCCATCCCAACATTTCTTCCCGTTAAGATGGATTATGCGGTCCAGTGTACAAGTCGCGTCAGGTCATAATCCTTATAGCGTTGTGGTAGTACTCCTGCATTGGTTCGTTGAGCTCGACGTGGTTGCGGATTTTCAGCGCATTCGTCTCCCTGCACCGCTGCTTGGTCCACTAGTTGTTTGTTGGCAGGCTCTTCAGGCTCTGAACTCGGTTGGAACCCAGTCACCACTTCTCTAAGGGTTTGCGGCACAGGGATATCAAGACCGTTAAGTAGAATGTTTCTTCTGTTATCGAGGAAAGTAAATCGCTTTTTGATTTGATTTGCATGGACGTTGAGTTCGCGATCACCTGACAGACCCTCCATAAGCGGCAAGAAATTGACTGTGCAGCGCCTTTTCACAATAGGTGCTGGTGACCATTTCCATTTTTTTTGGCAGTGTACGTTTTGATAAAGACGTCTTCGCCGACATCGAATTCTCCCCATTTGGTTCCGTGGTGCTGATTAAATTGCTGCTCCATATTCCTGTTACGCTTGCAAGAACGGTCATGCTCTGGTTCCTATAAATCCAACTAAGTCTTCATAGTACGACCAGTCATGACTTGGAAGGGTGACTTCATTCCAAGGGCTACCGAGGGTGTGTAACGGCAGCATAGCAAGAACTTGCGCAAAATCTGATCGACATTTCCTTCTCACTTCAGCGAGTCGACAGATTTCTCAGCTTGACTGGGGATGAATAGATGCCGTTCTGATGTGATCGATACTGTTTTCTCTACAGAATCCCTCAAACTTCTCTGAAACCAGCAGATTGTTGTCAGAAACCAGTGTATTGCAAAGTCCTTGCCGCGAAAAGGCTTCCTTAAATCGTTTGATTGTCTTTGATGTTGTAGTGGTGGATTGCATTTTCTATCATTCTGGCTAAATACCAAAATCCTTTTATGGGACCCGCATAATCGATATGGATACAAGACCATGATCCGTCCGGTATGGGCCATGATTGAAGCGAACACTTGGTCAGCGATTTGGAATTGATTGCGCAGCACACCTTTTGACCAGCCGGTCGATATCGTCTTCAATAGATGGACAGTAAACTTTGCTTCATGCCAATAGTTTTATCCGAGCGACACCTGTATAGCCTTGATGCAGCTCGTTCAATATTGTCCCCCGATAACAAGCTGGCACAACGATGTGATGTCCATAAAAGATGCATCCTTGAATGCTAGTGAGTGATTCTCTTCGGGCGAAAAATTTCGCAACGCCCGCGTTATTGATCTGCTGTGAAGTTCGTGGCCACCCATTTTCGATGTAATCTGCAACTTCCCTAATTGTTTGGCATCTACTGGTTTCTTGTTTGAGAGCTTCAAATATTCTAGGCAGCATTCATGCTGTGTCGATCGCAAAGCAAGCTATAGAGCCATTCTCCATCCCATACCATAATTCGATGCATCTGCAGCCAGGATAATTTTCTTCTTTGGGTCATAGTGGGTTAATACAAGATCCGAGGAAGCTTAAGCTTCTCGAACATCTCTTGATGTAATTTTTTTCACTCGAACTTGACATCCTTATGCAGCAACACGTCCAGTGATCCACAAAGCTTCCTCAGCTGATGAATGAATTTACATCACCATATAATGGCCCCATGGAAAGCTTGCAATTGTTGAACGTCTTTCGGTGCCGGCATTTCGTTCAGAACTTTGATCTTCTCTGGACTCGGTCTTAAACCGTTATCGTCGATTACAGGCCCCGTCATCATTTTCATCATCAAGTTCCACCTGCAGAAACGCATCCGAAAGGTCAATCTTACTGGACACTCGAAATTGGTTTCGAGAATATATCTTCGGGTGTTTGCAGTGGGTGCTGGTTCAGTTCAAGCGAGTCATTCAAACCCGTCAAATAATTGGCGCAAATCCTTACCCTGCCATCCTTCTTTTTGATGGCAACAATTAGTGTTGCAAACTCTGAATAATTGACAGAGCTAATCACCACCAACAGTTGCAACTGCTTAAGTTCGTCAGTTATTGGCGCTGCAGCAGTAAATGGGACTGACCGCTTATTTTGAAAAACTGGTTTGGTAGCTCCCTTTAGCATCAGTGATGCCTTCATTTTACGAGTATTGCATCACCCCAATGCATTGTTGAAAAGAGACGAAAACTCCTCTTTCACCTCTCCGTTTAGTGACGGTACCTTCACTTGCCTAATTATGTTGCAAAGCACTGTTGCGAATTCTGGCGTACCGACTTTCTCCCATTCGCAACTTCAAATCGCCGCCGCAACCGCTCCACCTTCCTTTGGGCACTTCTACCTTTTCCTTCGGTTATTTATTTATTTTCATTAACATTTTTCCAAGTTCCCTATAATTGTTATTTCCCCATTATTACAATCCTACCCTTTTCCCTTATTTCCAATTAAAATAATATAATATATACTAATAATTTCAATTTTCCCACTAACAACATTCCATTCATTAATTCCCACTAACAAAAGTTCATTCATACATTTTCCCTCACAAAACTTAATTCCTTCCTTCATACTAACTAATTCTATTCCCACTAACAAATTTCATATTTTTATACTAACAAAAATTTATTCACGTTTCCCTTTTAACCAAATTTCCCTTTCATACCCATCAAGAAAGAGTTGAAGTAGCTAATCTGATGGATGGGAGATCGACAAGACATGGCTCAATTGGCTTCGCCGCGAGTTCTCGATTGGAGGTCTGCTGGAACCCTGGGTTGAAGTTCCCCCGAGCGCAGAGAAGCACTCTTTTTGAGGTATCGGCAGAATCAATAGTTTCCGTATATGTATATGTGACACTTTGCATTCAATCGAGCGCTTCTTTGATGATGCATATTCCCATATATGCAAATCAATGGATATCATTGTGTTTGTCGATACGAAAAAAAAGATGTGTGGGTAGCGGAATCAAACTGTAATGAACTTCGATTACGTTACCCAGATGCGGCAGCGGTAATCGAAAATGAAAAAAAAATTGCGAAAATAAGTGTGAGTGCTTTGGGCGTGAGTTTTGGGAGTCCGTTGCGAGTTTGGAAGTGGAAGAATTGCTTTAGGCGTGAATTTGTGGGATTCCGTTTCACGTTTGAAGGTGGATGAAGTTCTTTGGCGGTGTGAAGAAGAGTTTTTTTTTAATCGAAAGTTAATTTTAACTTGTATTTTGGGATTTCCAGTGTGGGTGTTGGGTGAATTTTGGGGAAAAAAGTTTTAATTTGGATGTTAGTACAGAAAGTACGAAAGTTTAAGTGACAGAATACGCTTTTGATGAAGACACAAACATAATTCAAAGTGTGTTGTGAACTAAATGAAACTTGTAAATAACCAAAAGAATTAAGAAGGAGTAAGAAAAAGGAAAGAAAGAAAAAACGGTGAATATCAAAAAGCTTTATTCTAAAGTGAAGAGGAAGTAAAATACAGTGCCGGAGAATAAGAGTGAGAAGTTATGCGGTTCAAACAAGCCAGTCTGAGAATTACAAAGGTGGCCGTTTTACCATCTCTCTTGGATTTTTTTTGTACATTACAGAGACTTCAACTTTAGTTTTCAGAGGCCCCCCGCTTCTTTCTTGGCCTTTCCCCGAGCGCTCGGAGTTTTGCTGGAAAGTAAGTGAGTATAGATTTGATTCTTCCTTTACCTGTTTTTTGCATTATTTTCTTTACTTTTTTTGCATTGTTTCAAATTACTTCATTTTTCATAGTTTTGTATATTTGGTTAACCTTCGTATAATTATTATTTGCTTAAATTAGATTTTGAAGGGGCGGATTTGATTTGGGTGTGTGAATTAGTTTCTTTTTTTTTGTAAAATTTGTGAATAGTTTTTATATAATTTTCAGATTTTTGGTAAATAAAACGGCCATGTCACATTAAAAGCCATATTTTTCATTTCTCAGAATGACCTGCTCCTCTCCCTTCCATTTCCCTTTGTGTTACGTTTTACATGTAGGGCAGCTTCCGGTGTCCCGGAATCCTCGCAACTCGACTGAGCGCTAGCCGGCCTCAGTATGCCACCCCGGGCTACACATCCCTCTGCCAAAACTTAATTTCTGCAACTGCGGTGACTTCCGCGGTTGCAACAGCACGTTCCATAACTCAAGCGCTTCTATCCAGTCATTTCCAAGCACATTCAAATTAAATGCCGAGACGCAGCAGATGCCACTGCTCTCTATACCTTGCAATTTTAATCGTGTGATGAACTTGCCCAGCATCTTCACTGGATAATTGTCCAATCGGAGCCCGAATCAAGTTGTAATTTCAGCTTCATGTTGCCAATCGCGGGCTTAACAACCTTGCGCGTTGAAGTAGCCATTGATTTAACTTTGAGGCTGATTCTGATTCATCGCGCCAATGCTGACGTATATATGTAGTATCCTGTTTGTGTCCGACTCTTCTGCAGTCGGGGCAATCTTTCTATCGGAAAGGACAGTCTCTGTGGAAATGATATATCACCACACTTGGGGCTCGGAAATGTTGCTTTTACAGCGTCGGTGTGTTGAATTCTTCTTGCTTGTTCTGCTGGTGGTACCTTGTTTGCATTCTCCTCCAGTTTCCCATAAATTGTCAATATCCACTCTTAGATATGCTTTCCGGGTGCAAAACCCTGGACTTTTCAGCTTTTAAGTCCCTCAGCTGGCTTGCAAGGTTGATACAATCGTGAAGTTTAAGTTTGGCACTACCATTTGATTCTACGCCGGTATACTCTTCCGCCAAATCTTGCTGCTCTTATTTTGTCAATAATTTCTCCAAGGCCAATGAGACTTGTGTTTCATTCAATCCATACACGAGCATAAGAACCTTGAAATCATCACAACTGCATTTCGCGATGCTCAAGTTTTCACACCTTACGTTTACTCGCGCAACATTTTCTGAAAAACTTTTATTTACATTTTTCTCAGTCTTCAGACATTTGTATCTAAGCAAAAATTGTGACTCCTGATGACCGAAAATCCACTTAGGCTCCTTGATAGCGCCATCGAAGGGATCGTCGCCTTCGTCTATGGGAGAATAGTGTAAGTGAAGCTCTGGTAATCTGATGTTAATAATTTCTCTGTAAGTAGGTCAACTCTTGCTGAGTTTGTCATTTTGGTAGGTAGCTGCTGTCACGAAACTGGACTAATAACACGCGTAGCACAACTCAAATGACAAGTCGTCTGCTGGACTGTACGAAAATTTCTGCATACGATCCGCCAGATTGTTGTGCAATGACGTTCCCCCTGGGGCTTCCGATGGCTGATGCCATCAATTGTTGGATCAGCAACGCAATTGTAGTATCTGTCTTGCTTTGGTGGTCAGCCATTTGTTGGACAAATATGTGTTGCTACTCAGCCATTTGTTGAGCAAATTTGTTTTGCTTAGCATCCGATTTGCTTTGCTACTCAGCCATTGCTGTATTTAACGCCGCTTCCATATCGATTCCTTTCAGCGAGGCGCGAATGTAAAAGTTGCAATTCACTTTCTAGGCTATGGTGTTTGCCTTTAATTCATACGTGAACTCGTATCTCGTCGCCACTGTTGCAGTCCTGTCTCTTCAGCAGATAATGCTCTAAGACTAGTTAAAATATATAGAGAATAGTTTATTATCCTTTGTTATTACAAAATAAACTTCCTGAGCTTAGACTTGACTCTACGACTCCTCGATGACAAGTGACAAATCTCCTTCTGCCATGATCGGTGTTGCCATACCAACAGTAGCAAAACTACTTTTGGTTTTTTTTGCCTTGTATGAAACCATTGTTTTCGGACCGTCCATACAAAACGTACTTATTCTTATTGCTCTACCTTTAGGATCAATCATTTTGGGTAGTATTTCCCGCTTATTTTTTCTCAATTCATCCACCATTCTTCGCTTGTATGGGATTTTTAAAAAAGGAGACGGAAAAGCTCACCCCGGATAGTATAATCGCGGTGATGCTCGAATTTGTTGACAACTAGAACCAGGTCGCACATTATGTTTGGACAGTCCTTAAAGATAAAACGCGGGGATCTGGCAATTCCTCTTCCCCTTTCTCCTCCCGCTAGAAATGGGATCCTCCAGCTTGAAGACACCTCACGGCGTAACAAAACGAGATCTGACCCGAAGTAATGTGTCAATCGGTTCCAGGCTGGGTTCTCGGTTTGTTGTTTGTGGGTAGTTCAGTCGCTTGTGAGCAAGGAAGTCCTACACTTGGCGTGTAAATGACATTCACCTCCCAACCACGAACAAGTAAATTCACCAATGGAATAGAAGTTGCTGAGAGGTTTTCACGAGAAATTCGGCAAAATAGAACACTACCATATCCAACGTTCTACCTGTGTAAGGAATAACATCAACCACATATTTGTTGACATTGTCACACATTATACCGCGCGCACTCAAAAGTTTTCTTATTTTCCAGGTAAAACTGAAATTTTCGTCGCGTGAATAAATTACAGATCTTATCCACAGTTTGCCCTGAACTTATTCAACTTTCAAAAAACGATCGGAGATATTAAAAACAAACCCAACAAGTAATCTAATACAAAAAGTCTGACTTAATTGAATTTGCTCTTACAGGTCATCACTTGACTCCTTTCCATGGCTTAGTTCGGATATAACTCTTCGGTAATCCAAACATCTATAGGCTACAGGTCTTAATCTCCAACTCGACTTAAGCTTTCTCGCCGTTGCGGTTACGGTTAATTGTGATGCAGTGCACTATACTAGGCGGTTGCAGGTTGGATTGGAAAACCCATCAAATGCAAGATTTGAAACTTGTATGGGACCATAATTAAGTAAGGTATTTGATCAATCGGAATATTTTGAATTGCCTTCCAGAAGCTATTTACATCTAAAATGGGGTAGTAGGAAGATTATTTATATTTTTTTTCACGATGGCTCCTCGAGCAGTTTGCCTAGGCGGACAGCTTGATTACTACATTGTGTCGGCCTCAAACATGTAAATCCAGTTCTCTTAGATGAGAAGGATGTGACATCAAATAGAAGAAAACAAGACGCATGAGTCCTGGAAAATTTTTTACGACTTAACTGCGCGCACTCCAACAAATGCCTCTCAGAACATTTCCGAAGCCTCAAGGCAATCATTCATGTATCTATAGCTCAAGGGGATAGACCTCGTATGGGAGATTGGGAATGTAATCTTAGTTTCTGGATACACATCTCATGTATGTTACTCGTGTTCACTCATCGATGGCTGACAATGAAATGAACTCAGTGATACGCATGTATTGAAAAAATGTGTATTATACTGAAAATAAGCATGGGTGCAATTTTGGACTGTATACCCTAACACAGGGTTCAGCCAACCCGAATGTTGAAAAAGGTTGTAATCCTGTTTGTGGCTACGTATAGCTTAGCCTACTAGCTGCACCAATTGTAAAGTTGCTTGCATTCACGTGTATTATTATTACGTTGACAAGTGGTTGTTCGAATGCTTTCTAAGCGTAAACATGCACAATAAAAAATGGCGAAACGAAAGCATGCTTAAAAAAAACAGCAGCATCGATCGATTATTTGTCGCTATTGTGCGACATGAATTTGTCGGTAAAAATGCAAATCGATATTATGGCACCGAATGTGTAGTAAATACTTCACCTCTTCTTATTTTTCTTCAATACGTTCATGCTTTCCGACCTAATTTTGTTAACGATGATGTTTTGAGTCAGTTGCACGACAAGTGTCTTAATTGTTAAGGGTGATTCATTATGAGGCAGATCATGCATGACTTCTTCTAAATTTTAATGTAATTTTTATTCAGTTTTGTTTCATAAATCATCATGACAAGACTTACACTGTAACAACGTATTCGAATTCCTCAGCTGTATTACAAAAATTAGCGCCCTGTGAGAAATGTTTTTTGTGCTCTTAGAGCAACTTTGAAACTTTGAAATCCAGCATACCTTATTGAATGATACTCGACCGATTACACCACATCCAGTACGTAGTGAAGAAATGAAGAGAATTTAGCAGCTGTAGCAGAGTGTGTGGCTGAAGACCGTGACGACTTGATTCGGCGTCGTTCTCAGCAGCTTGGTTTGTCGTACGAAACAACTTGGTGTTTTTTACGTAAAGATCTTGGATTTAAGGTATACAAAGTTCAATTCATGCAAGGATTGAAGCTAGGTGACTTAGGTTTGCGTCGTGTTTTTGATGAATGGGCTCCAAATCAGCTCAATGAAAATCCACTGTTTTATTGCAAAATTTTGTTCATTTTTAGCTCAATGGATACGTCAATCAACAGAATAACCATATTTGGGCTGATGAACAAATTGAATGGCTTCAACAGCTACCACAATAGCGGCAGAAATGCACAGTTTAGTTTGGTGTGATTCATGGGTCGGTGGTATCATCAATCCATATTTCTTTGAAAATTAGTCTGATCAGAAGGTAACCGTCAATGGTGACCACTTTCGCACCATGATAATGGATTTTTGCTACCTGAAATTGAAGCTCGTGGTATCCATGAACTTTTTTTTCAACAAAACGGTACTACTTCCCATACAGCGAGAATTATTGAGAAATAATTTTGATAGGGATCTGATTTCAGGTTTTGGACCAGTTAATTGTTCACCTGAATCGTGTGATATCACACCTTTAGATTATTTTCTATGGGGCTGCACGAAGTCTCTGGTCTTCAGGGATAAACCAGTTTCAATCGACGCTTTGGAAGCCAAATTCAATCGTGTCATTGGCGAGACACCGGTCGCTAAGCTGGAACGCGTCGTCCAAAATTAGGCCCTCAGGATGGACCATTTACGGCATTAAACAAGATAATCTTTAAAAAGTTAATGTCATAAGCTGTTCTTAGGACTCACAATGAAATTTTACAATAGAATTCAACTTTATGGCTTTTATTTGAGATTAAAAACCTAACCTCATAATGAATCACCCTATATATTTGCACTGATTTCCACTGTTCACGTCAGGTCACTTATCGAAGAGACGAGTGGACTAATTAGTTAAACTCAAATCTATCATCAATAACATACATAGTTTATTAAATTCAAACAAGTCGGGAAGACAGACCTATATTCATGTCAGAAGGCACCGAAAAAAGTTAACAAACATGTCAAAGGGAAAATTAATTGGTTCTCCATCTTTAACGGTCGGAATTTTGTTGCAAACTAATAAAAATCACTCATGTCATGAATTCCCAAAACATTGTAATTGTAATTTGAGAAATTTCAAATGGCTATAACTTCCATAAATATAATTCGATTTTTATCAAACTCTGTAAGACTACTTAAGTCTTGAATTTCGGTTGGTTTAAGTGTACCTGTTTAATTTTATTAGGAGGAATGTTAAATTCGAAAATCATACTATTTTTAACAAAGTTGAGCAAATTTCGACTTCTATGGTATTTTTTGCTTTTGTGCTTATAAACACTACCCTTCGCAATTTCTTTGTTTCACAGGCGTCCAATCCCGAGGGGGTATAAATTGTTCGTCTATTTCCCCACCCTGTGCGCCCCCTCGAAGAAAGAAATGTCAGTTTAAAACCGGTTTTAAAAAGCTCTTTTTAAGAACTTTCATTTGATGACATGTTGGTTACCTTCGATTAAATTTTTTTAAGGGTTTTTTCTCTCAATGGCAAAACCGTCCTTAAAAAATATTGTAAAAATTATTGTGACACATGGACGGACGAACAGGCAGACAGGTCGCAATTTTAGTAGGGTTTCATAAAATTATTTTACAAAGCCGCTTAAAAATGCGGATACAATAAAAGTGTTCGTCGTGAAGAATAAACGTTTTTCTACTAATGGTAGTTGTCAGATCGATACGAGGGTCATTCAACAAGTACTTAGCCTCACCGCCCGATGGCGCTGCTATTACAAAGGAGTTTTACCATCGTGCAGTACATTCAGCAAAACTAATGAAGGGAATTGACTGAAACTTTGACAGTAGGGTACTAAAAGAATATACTGCACGATGGTAAAACTCTTTTGTAATAACAGCGCGATCGGGGGTGAGGCTAAAGACTTGTTGAATGACCCTCGTACTGTTGTTCAACGGCGAAACACGCCGTTGTTTATTGTGGCATGTTTTGATTACGCCACGTGTGTTTTCAAGAAAATGTAAACTTTATGATCTAGTTTAAGCTTCTCCCTTCAATAAAAATCAATTTAAAAAAATCATCTAGTTCATTTATATTATTTCTTTATTTCAATTGATTTTTTTACGTTCCGTAACGTCTTTTCACTGTTAATTTACATCAATTTCCTATCTGTTCGTTCCTTCAACCAATTCCTTCGGGTAACAATCATTTATAATATTATCAAATAATAATTTGATTAGTTATCATTATTTCTATTGTATATTAATGTCTTATTTCTTATTATTTCTTTTATACATATCATTATTTACTTTTAGTATTCGAATCGATTCTACATTTGTTTATTTTCATTATTATTTAGTCCGATATATTTCATCACGTTATCTGCTTTATTTATTTCAAAGGATACATTTATGTGATTTTATTCATATTAATTTGTTTCTGTAATAAATATATATAGATTTATAAAGCATTTTGAAATAATTTCTTAAAAATATACAAACGATATGTTTGAAAACTCAATATTGTGTTTTATTTAAAACAATAAAAATATATATGTTATTTGATTAGCTTTCTTTAATTTATTATCATTACATATTTTGCCTGCCATTATTAAGATTTATTCAGAAAAATCCTCATAACATTGCTTTTCAACTATTTCTGAGAATAAATGTGGGTCTTGTGTATTTTGATTTGTTATAATTTCATATATCGTTGACATTTTATCATTTCTGCTTTGTTATGAGCTTGAGTACTCGTTTTTTTCGGTTATAATTCACGTTGGTTTATTTTTTATCGAAAATAAAATATTTAATATAATTTTTTGTCATTTTTCCTGTGATTCTAAAAGCTTAAACTTAAAAAAAATACAAAATATTCATTTGATTCGCAATACCATTTTCTGGTATATTTAACTGATCAGCTTTAAGTAATTGGTAATTGAGAGCTGGGAAAACGATTTGTGGTTCACATACAATGTATTGCTTTGTTTTTGAAAATTTCGCTTCAGTTAAGTCCTGGGTAAAAATATTTAATAATGTTAATAATCAATGCTTTAGAATTTACATGAGGGTTAAGCTCTTTGCGGGAGGAAAAGTGTTTCGACAAACATTCATTGTCCACTTTTGCAAGAAACCATTGATGAGGCAAGATTATTTTGGTTATAGTAAGGATTCCAATGATGGTTTAAATTTTGGTTCATGCCGTTAAAGCTGCTTTTAGTATTGAAATTCGCAAAGATACGCGGGTCATTTGAAAAGAATCCGGCCTTTTGAAGAAAAAACCCATAATTCAATGGAAACAAAAATTTATTTCTCGACATAGTCTCCATGCAAGTCAATACCTTTAGTCAAATGCTTCTCCCCACCCTTTCAGGCCATCAGAAAATAGTTCTTAAGGTGAACCTATAAAATACACGTTTACTGCCTCTTCAAGCTCGGTATAGAACCCAAATTTTTTCCCACCCAGAAATTTTCCCAAGTTGGCAAAGAAGAAGTTTTATGGAGCTAGGTCCAGTGATTAGGGTGGGTATTGAAGCTATTCAAACTTCAATTTATCCAATTATGCCATTGCGACCATGCATATGTGGACTCGCGCGTTGTATTGATGAAACAGCACATTCTTTCTCGCCAAGTGCGGTCGTCTCTTCTTGACTTCTGTCTTCAATTGGTCCAGCAACGCAGCATAATAGGATCTATTAATGGTTTTACCTTTTTGAAAGTAATCAACCATAATTACTCCACGGCTGTCCCAAAAACCCGTCGAGGTCACTTTTCAGGCAGAAAGAACGATGTTCGCCTTCTTTGGAGCTGGTTCCTCTACCACAATCCATTACATTGACTGTTGTTTAGTCTCCGGAGTATGGTGATGGATCCAGGTTTCGTCAACAGTAATTAATTCACACAAAAACTCGGTGGGATTCTTTTGGAACAGCCTAAGAGTCTCGCGCGATATGTCCATCCGTACGCACTTTAATCAATCGTCAACAAACGCGGCACCCATCGCGCGGATAATTTTCTCATGCATAAATTTTCATTTAAAATCGTATGCTCTCATTCAGTTGATATCCCACAAGCCACATCGATTTCCTTATTGGCTGATTGGAGTTCTTTCATCACGGTTGTGTGCACTAACCTGACGATATCTTCCGTTGAGACAGTTTTTGGACATCCAGAACGTTCATAGACAAAAATGCTTGTGCGACCGCGTTTGAACTCGGCCATCCAATGTTTGACGGTTGTAAATAAGGACGACATTTCACCATACACGAAGTCTAACACTTTCTTCACTTGCCGAGTTTTTTTCCCTTTCAACTAGAGGTACTTTTTGACTGCGCGATACTCGATTTTATCCATTGTCCTTAACAAACCTCACCTGCCAACTTTTGAAGGGTACTATGTGTTTTGTACTGACCGGAATTACTTGAAATTTTTATGGCATATATATGTGAAGGCCATCTATTAGTTAACAAGAGAACTTGAATATACCATGACTTTTTGCCGGTAAGGCCAGAAAGTTTTCAAATGACCCTCATAGCATGGTTTTGCGTCTAATTGTTCCTTTAGAGAATACGTTAGCTTGTACGAGGTATTAATGTTAACGTTAGTTAATTTGCTAATGCCAACGATTTTTGGGAGTTTCAATGCTATAAAGTTGACAGTTTACATCTATAATTCATGAGCATGTCATAAGATGTTACGTGGAGGGGTGGTGACACTATTTGTGATACACTATTTCGTGTTGCTTAGTTCAACAGCGAATTTTGGGTAACTGCAGCTGCAAACACATGTTCCCTAAAAATGAAAATTCGTGGCAATATTTGCGGTAAGCAATATTTATACTGACTGAGATCGATGATTTTGGACATAAGTTTTATCAACGATTACAAAGATTGTTAGGCCAGTTAGTGAATTAATTTTCTTGTGATGACAAAACCTCGCTTTTTAGAATTTTTTAAAATAATTTTACAAAGCCCTACTAATCGCGACCTGTCTGTCTGTCCGTCCGTGTGTCACAGCACTTTTTCTCGTAAACTACTTAAGCTGGAAACATCAAACTCTGTATGCGGGTGTAAAGTGGTGCTCTCTTCAATGTTCAACAACGACAAAATTTTATAAGGTATTTAAGGGGTCTCCCCATATAGAGGAGGGCCCCCAAAAAAAATTTCATCAAAGGTAGCCGATACGGGTATCAAATGAAAGGTTTTGATGAGAACTTTTCAAAACAGGTCTTGATTTGACACTTTTGCTTTGAGGGGCACACAGGAAGGGGAAATACATGAAGAATCTGTGTCCCCCCTCCTCGCGATTGGGTACCTGTGATCCGAAAAATCTGGAAAAAATTATGGAGACACGTGTTTCTGAGTACAACAACAAAAAATATCTTAGAAGTCAAAATTCCCTCAACTTTGTTAATAATATTATGATATTCGAATTTCCCATTTTCGCCAAGAAAATCGTACAGGTACCCTTAAACTCAACAAAATTTTATATTTAAGTAGTCCTGAAACAGGTTCATAAACGTTGAAAGTTTGATGAAAATCTAATGATATATACGGAAGTTATAGCCATTTGAAATTTCCCCAAGTACAACAACAATAACACATGATTTTGGTATTTTATGGACTTTCCATCGAATCAGTCACTGCAGTTTTGATTTGATCTTCATGAAATTTTCAAATAAGGTCAATAACATTAACATTTTTAGGAATTCATGATTTGAGTGATTTTTGTTGGCTTACCACAAAATGGCGACCGCTGAAAATAGAAAAACAATTGATTTTCTTTTAAACGTTTACATATTTCTTGACTTTATTCGTTGCTGGTGACTGCATTTCTGAGAAGTTGGGTACAAAAACCTTCTGACATGAGCGTAGGTCTATCTATCTAACTTGTTTCCATGTAAGAACGCTGTAAGGAGTCTTGGTTAAAAAAATCAATTAAAGAGATTGAGCTACATTTGGTAGATTTTACAAAGGCTTGCTAACATGAATTTGGATTATTTTATTAGTGATCATATTTGAGGGCTTTATGTTTTTGAGTGGATTTCAAAAACTTTTCAAATACTATATAATTAATTTTGGCTTAGAAAGGAAGGGTGCAAAGATTTTATGATGACCCAGACATTGCGCTAGTAGATCTAAATTTGTTGCACCCACGGCCATAGTTTGACGGAAAAGTGGTACTAATGTAGTGACAGAGAACAATTTTAGAGCAGAACGATCAAATGTTCCAATACTTCTTCTTCTTAACTCTCACAACCTGTCAACTGATCAACCGAAATACTAGTTGTGGAATTCAAGTAATTAAATGTTCCAAAAAGACTTTTAATCAAAGAAAGCATATTTTGAAATGAAAAGGAAAGTCCACAGCAGGTAACAGGTTCTTAGTGACACATACTCGCAAATATTTGCGACCTTCAAACTCATGCAACTAAACTTACAAATACCTTACGCAGCAAACATTCATTGGAGGAAACTCATGCAGCATATCTATAACACATACGTTTCAAAGTGCCAGACTACCCAGTTCATCGCGGATTTGATACTGAGTTCGAAAGCAAATGTACCAACTCACCTAAAGTATTAACATAGCCTGGGCTGTCTCCTAATGTAGCAGCTGGCACTGTTTTTGCAGTTATTAGAACCACTAAGTTGGCGTTATTTCAAAGAAACTGTATCACAATGCAGCTTGTTCAGGCCGGCGCATAATTTCAACCATCTCAGATAATGCTTGATACTACACCATCATCATTGGATGTGGATATCTTACAAATGTTATAGATAAAGGGTTTCCCAATAAGAGGTGTTATTTTGAATAGCCCACTATTTCGGTAGATGTCACTTTGAAGCTGTCATTTTTTAACATTTGACAAGTAAAAACTACGCCATTGATAAAAATAGAACGATACACGCTTCAACAATGCATTGAAGTTATTAAGATTCACTACAAAAATGGTGAAATTTGGCAGAGACGGCTCGTAAAACTCGAACATTTTTGGGTCGTCGTGAAGCACCTTATCGGAACGCAATACAGAAATTGGTGGAAAAATTCGAGCTGTTGGGACAACTTAGTGATGTGAAGAATAAAACCCGTGCAAGTCGCTCAAGAACAGCCGAAAATATTGCTGCTGTAGCCGAAAGTGTTGAAGGGAACCAAGGTTTGTCCATTCCTCGTCGTTCTTTGAAATTAGGAACTCCACAAACGTCATTACACCGTACTTTGCATAAGGATTTGGGTCTTAATGCTTATAAAGTTCAGTTAACACAAGAATCCAAGCCGGTCCATCATCAACAACGTCGTGTCTTTGCTGATTGGGTCCTTTAAATGTATGAAAATGATCCGGAATTCCATCGAAAAATCATCTTGAGTGATGAGGCCCATTTCCATCTCGTTGGCTTCGTCAACAAGCAAAACTGTCGCATATGGGGCTCAGAAAACCGAAGAGTTATTGTTGAAAAGCCTCTCTATTTTCAACTGTGACTGTTTGGTGTGGTTTATGGTCCGGCGGAGTTATTGGACCTTACTTTTTCGATCACAATTGGCCACCGAGATCTTGTGATTGATTGACGTGAAAGAGAAGATCTACGTCAACAGCCAAGCATCGATTCAAGACATCAAAGAGGGAATTCGTGAGGCTTTCGAGGACATAGAGCAACCACTTTGCAATTTGGTTATGCAAAATTTCGTGAAAAGGATCTGGTCCTGTAAGCGTGGTTGTGGTGATCATTTGGCTGATGTTATTTTTCACTATTAATGGCATACCTTTTTCTTTATAATGAAATAAACGTCCGATCATTGATATTAAAAAATGGCATTTTTCTTTTGATATCAAAATAACACCTCTTATTGTATGTATTATTCGAGCACCACCAATCCCAGATCGAGTATAAATCACTCTGAAACAGCAATTAATAGCACGTTTTACGGAGTCAAAGGAAGACCAACTAAATCATCTCCTCACTAAGCTGGATATTGAAGATGAACAGTCCTTTTTGCTTTTACGTGAGATTTAAAGCCTTGTGCCTGCAGGATTTACTGAAAACATAATTAAAATCTTATGGTTAAGACGATTACCTGTGAATGTAAGATGTACTTTGGGTGCTGAAATGGCGGACTGAATCATGGAAAATAGTTCTCTAGCTTTTCTACCTACGACATCTTCTACCCCACATGACACATTACTCTCAGTTAACGACGGGTATCACAGGGAAGTAATCAAAAATCAACAAACATTGCCAGACAAATTCAACAGCTGACAACTAGAACAGCTGGCAACTAGAACAGCTGCCTTCCATCACTAGAGTGGGAGACAGCGTTTGCGCGAGTCCGGAGTACCGATTACACATAACCAATTAATAGTCACAATTAAGCTTCCCGATTGGATTCAGTTCTTCCGTTTCAATATTTCCTCGCTATTTTGCGAAGCAATAACCACAAATGTTAACGCTATACGCCGCCAGCCATTCCCAGGCTCAGGCTATAAAAAAAAAAACACTGTAGATTTCTTCAGGCACTTTTGGTTAACATAAGAAACACGAAACTAATAAATTTCAACTCTTTGCAATATAACTTGGGGAAATAAGAATCAGTGAACGTATTTGAGGTATCTACAAGGTGCGTTCCAAAATAAACAAGACTGAGCTAAAATAGAAACGACAGAAGCTGTGTTCTGATAAATTCGAGTTTATTTATTCAAAATAGTCTCTTCCGGCCTCAATACAGTGTTTTGCGCGATCCAAAAGCTTTTCGAAAGAGTGTTTTATATCATTCACGAAGTCAGTGCAAGATGTCCTCTACGGACGCAACGCATTTTCCTTTCATGGCCAAATGCAATTTCCCGAATATGCAGAAGTCACAGCGAGCCATATCAGGTGAATACGATGAGTGATTGATGGTTAAAATGCGATTTCTAGTCAAAAAATCATGTCTTACGAATGTTGAACTCTGAGCAATTTTTGATCATTACTTAACTTGGGCGGAACAAAACGTGGACAAACCTTTCGTAAGCCCAAATGATAGGTAAAAATGTAACAAACCGATGTTTTGGAGATATTTAACTCCGATCCCATGAATTTCAACGATGATTTCGGCTCATTTTTGATAAATTCACGCACAATTTCGATGGAGTTTTCGGTGATCACTGATTTTGGGCGGCCCGTATGTTCATCGTCATCTATATCCTCACGACCATCTCTGAAACATGTAAACCACTCATGAACTCTGGTACGAAATAAACTTTTTCATCAATTCAAATGTTTCGGTAAACGTTTTACCGATTTTAAAGCAAAATTTGATATTAGCTCTTTGTTTGAAACTCATATTTGTACCGATGACACAAACATACTGTTACTTTAGACGCAATAACTTCGCTTCGACTAATGCAGCTTTCCACGCATTCCCCAAAAAAATTTCATGACAAAAGTCTCGTTTATATTCGAAAGCTTCTTGTACAATGTTTCAATAGAGAAAGTCCACCCTAAATTTTTCTTGACCGTTATTCGAACGTTAGTCTTGCTTTGAATTTTGGAGCAAAATCATCTCTTTTAAACAAGTTTCAATAAAAATGGACCGGAAAGGATCAGAACGAATAGGTCAAATGCAAGTAGATATAAAAAACCAAAATACCACGGTAATTAACATAGTACAGAGGCAAATACTGATTATGAAAGCAAGTTAGCTGAAAACTCTGCAAAACACAGGAAACTACATTCGGTGTCAATTTTGATTAGACCTGAAGATACTGCATTTTAAATTTTCTTTGGTTTTCTCAACTTTACAAAATTTTGTGAAATGTAAAATTTGTAATGGTGATGTGTTATTTAGTCAGTACAGTGTACGACAACTCGGTTTCAAAATAAAAGTCAGTTGTAAAACTTGCGGAGATAAATACCGAGACACGTATCCGATGCTCGGAAATGCTTGTGAAATTAAACGCTGATTTATTTTCGTGATGTAATTATGTGCTGTTCGAGTCAACGGAATAATGTTATTTTGTTCCCTAATGGACTTGGGTTCAGGATTTAATTTAAAGATGTATTATGATATAGTTAAACACATAATCATCGCAACGAAAGCAGTTTTCAATTTAGTTTTGAAACTGAATTGATCCAAGCAGTGAATTAAGAAAAGTCTTTGAATGTTAAAGAAGAAACCGTAGAGGTTTTATCTCAGATGAATAAGAACTGGATGGGCTAAGCTCATATAAAACGGATAGGAGAACATGCGACAGGTTTCTGATCTCTTCGAAAGGATCTGTCTGTCATTTCCTCTCCCTCTGCCTCTTGCCGCTCACTTTCTTGTTGCAGAAGCTCACTGGATTGGATCTGTCTGTCAAGTTGACTGATCTAAATTGAATGCCGAAATGGTAAACTGCAAGTTTCGTCGCGAATTTTATCCAATATTAAAGCTGTGAAAAGTGTTCGCGATCTGAATTCATTCCAAGTGTTTAAACGTTCTATTGTGCTTTGTGATCCGAACAACTTTAACGTGTGACACTGTGAAATTACTTTATAATTTCAAAGTGAAATGTGTCGTGGCTTCGTGTTAAAAATTATAGTCGAAAAGAATCTTTAGGTGTTTTTTTTCACAGTTAAGTAGTTAATATGTTAATGTTTTGCATGTTTTCCTCATAATGGTGAAGGTTTTTTAAATAGAAAACAAATTTTTAGGATTGTATGAAAATTTGTTTTCATTGAGCAGCAGCCATGTTTGCTTGTGCAATTTGGCTCTCTCTTGGGTTGTAAACAAGAGCGCAGCAGTAGGAAAGTAGTCGCAGGGGTCGTTGCGACCACATGGCCACGTGGCTGTCCACTCCAGTATTATTTAATTACTCAATGGGTTGTGTTATCAGTTTCTGGTGATGGTATGTGCGTACAAATGAAACTCTGCATCTTTTGGATTAATTTCAACGATTTCTTAAACAAGTATTGGGTGAATAATTCAAATCATTGATTCATGGCATCAGGAAACTTTTTTCGAACCCTAGACTGGTTACAAAGCCCTTCTGTTAGGAGTTCTCTCTTGCGTCTTCAACTCGTTTTTCTTATGAGTATAAATTGTAGGTACAATTCTTCATTCATTCATTAAATTGAATCAAGTGTTAAAAGCATGTAGCTTAAATATTGAAGTTCATACCTTTCCCCTTCCCCTCCCTTCACGATATCGATAAGGCAATAATGATACCCTACTCGACTACCAATGGTGAAAAAATTTGTTGAAAGTTCACCTCCCTATATGGGGAGACCTCATTAAAGCCCTTTGAAAAATTTTGTCAAGAACTCACCACTTCTGACCTTTTCACGAAGTTTTATGGGTGTAGCTTCTATAGTTTGGGAGAAAGGGTGCTGTCACATACAGATGGACACAGGTCGTGTTTTCAATAGGGCTTTGTATTTTAGTACGAAACCCTAAAAAGTTGTTTTTGGATCCCTCATGTTCGAAACGCCGCTACTTTATAGGTTCCAACTATAGCCAGAGACATAAAAAATCTAAATCTTTTTGAATCTTATGTTCCAGATGTTTCTTTTTCTCTGAATCGTGGGCACCGTCAAAAATGAAAAAGTTTTCTACAGATGCCACCATTTTGTGAATACTCGTATACGAGTATATTGTAAGAAATTAAGAAAAAATTTTATTGTGTAACTCAAATGTGTATTTATTAAATCCAAAAAGATTCAAACCGTATCTATAATCTTTCTCTCTCTAAAATGAGAATCTCTAAAAAATCATAAAAATAGCACTTTTTTCGCGTTCACGTTCTCCCTTAAAGATAACTTGGGCATGTCGAGCGCTGAGCTGGTTTATGGCACCGCGCTTACCTTGCCAGAGAAATCACTCGCTCCCGTTCAAAACCATGTCGAGCCGGCTGCATTCTTGGACATTTTCAGCAGACGATGGGGCAACTTCGTCTGACACCAAATAATCAGCACGGTATGTGTGCAATGTTTGTCGATAAGGATCTGCGGGCCAGCACCGACGTCTATTTGCGCATGGTTGCAGTGTGCTGACCCCCTATACAGACATTCTTGGGGCCACAAAAGGTTGTCAAGCACATTTCCGAACAGCTGTGCGCTATTAAACTTAACGAGCGAGTTTTCAATATTTCAACAGAACGTTTGAAGCCTGTCTAGCTAGAGATCATGCTATCCGATTGTGTATCCAGTCAAGTACAATCGTCTATTGAAGTCAGCCCAACCTTCTCTCAATGAATCCGGCCACTGACAGCGAATCACGAAGTCTACGATGGGTATATACTAAAACTGACGTAAAATAGGAATCTATATGGCAGCAGCGCTTGCATGACCCCTAGTAGGCTGACTTTGCCCGCTAGGTTATATTGTGGTGCCAACGAAAATTCGAGGTTTTGTTCGGTTTCAAGACGGATTTCTACAGTGAGAACACAATAGTGCTCCTAGTGAAGCGAAAATTATTTCAGTTCTGTTATCCGTTTAATTTTTATCGAAAAGGAGTTTGTTTACCACTGAAAGCTTAGCTATCAGTGGAAGATGCAAAATATGGGCTTCATTTGCGGGTCTTGAAGAGTGTAGGAGTACAGTGGACAGTGCAAGGTGAATTTTACGCATGCATGAAATACGTTTCGTACGTTTTCATTCGAAATATAGTACATATATATTACGCAATATAAGCATTTGCTTATGCTGCAGTTGGTTGACAGCTCACGGAAGCTTGTCCAATAGTATGGCGACTAATCCATACGTAAATTGCTACCATATGGCTTCCTACCTTACGTCAGTTTTGATACCTACCCACCGGCAAAATGACATCACACAAACTGCCATCTTCGCTCAGGGGGTTTGCTTCAGTGTTTGCGTGTTCAACGTGAGAGGCGTTTAACCTGAAATGAAGTGACGGCGACATCCGCGTCGTCGGACATTGGCGCGAACAGATTGGCAAGATTTACTCTCTTTCTATTTTCTTTAAATACCTCCTTTCCCTACCACTCTCTCCATCTCTCTTTCTTCGTCGCACAACGCTCGTGCGATCTGCATTCAAATTACGCCGCTTCGTCCTTTGTGTCACCCATTCAATGTTTAATACATCGGTATAAGGGGGCGTGCTTGATCTCGGCTACGGTGGGTCATTCTGAATTTGTCCAGGTTGATCTATTAGAAAATAAAGTTTTATGAATAGAAACAACTTTGGGGGACAGACCTACACTCATGTCAAATGGGTTTTGTTCTCAACTTCTCCGAAATGCAGTCACCAGCACCGTATGAAGTCAAAAAATATGCCAAAGAGATGTGCACGTTTAAAAGAAAACTCATTGTTTCTCTATTTTCAACGGTCGCTATTTTGTTGCAAACTCAAAAAAATTACTCAAATCGCCAAATCCCAATAATACTTATGTTATTGATCTTATTTGAAAATTTTAAGAATGTCAAATGAAAACTGTAGTGTCTGATTCGATGGAAAGTCCATAAAATACCAAAATCATATGTTATTGTTGTTGTAATTGATGAAATTTCAAATGGCTATAACTTCCGTGTATATCATTCGATTTTCATCAAACTTACAGAATATAAGGAGAGACTACCTAAATATCGTTATGTTGAGTTTAAAGGTCTCTATACGATTTTATTGGGAAAAATGTGAAATTCGAAGATCATACTATTATTAACAAAGTTGAGCAAACTTTGACTTCTAAGGTATTTTTTGTAGTTGTGCTAATAAACACCTACCTCCATAATTTTTTTCAGATCACAGGTGGAGACAGACAATTTTTTCGTTATTTCCCTTCCCAGTGCGCCCTTCAAAGTAAAAAATGTTCGTTAAAGACCGGTTTTAAAAAGTTCTCATTAAGACCTTTCATTTGATACCCATATCGGCTAGATTTGATGAAATTTTTTTTTCGAGGGCTACTCCCCTGCATCGGGAGACCCCCTTTAATATCTTATATAATTTTTGTAGTTGAACCTTGAAGAGAGCATCACTTTACACCTACAAGGTGTGACAATTAAGTAATAAGACTGATTCCATGAAAACCGTATATTTAAAAATTATTCTAAAACTCTGCCATCCACTTCAAAGTAGTCCCCTTGGGCAGCTGTACCACGATGCAAACGCGTTTTCCATGCTTCTTAACATTTTTGGAACGCTTCAACTGGGATTTCCGCGAGTACCCTCATCACGGCCGCCTGGATGTCCGTAATCGACTCAAAATGGATTCCTTTGACCACCGATTGGAAAAATCAGCTCCTCATTGCCTGTAATAACACGATCAAGCAGCGTGGGATCATTTTCCACTTGTTCCAAACAGTCTTCTGCGACGGTCATTCGATGCTGCTTTTGGAGAGAAAGATTCTTTGGAACCATCTTCGCACACAACTTTTTTATTGCAAAATCGTAGTTTAAAATTTGTCTGAATGTTTCACGGTTCATACTCAGTTCCAAGGCCATCATTTGAACTGTTAAGCGCCGATCTTCACGGATTAGGGCGCGCACACGCTGCGCATTCACGTCAGTCCGCACCTCGACTGGTCTCCCACGCCCCTCCTTAAACTCTTTATGCCATCGAAACACCTGGGGACGACTAAGAGCACTATCATCATGCACTTTCGCCCAATCTGGCGCAAAATTTTATCGCGACGTGTTGCCCTTGATTTCGTTTCTCCATTTTCGTGACGAGCACCACCAACACACGTCTACTCAACACGACACAGCAGGCGAACTAAACAAGCTAGAGCGATGGTGAATATAAAAATGGAGAGGGGGAGGATGCCGGGAAAGGGGAAGGGAATTTCAAAGTCGCAGGTTTACCACAAGCGTGGCAATAAAATCAGTCTCACTACTTGATTGTCACACCTCGTACATACAAAATATGATGTCTCTAGGTTAAGTAAAACTGAGAAAAACTGCTGTGCCACACGGACGGATGGACAGACAGGACGCGATTTTAATAAGGTTTTGTGAAATTATTTTACAAAACCCTGAAAAAATGAAAAAGGATCATCAAATCAAATTATTTCTCTATTTGAGATAAGATAATCGATCGTGTAATAGTTGGAATTGAATCTTGGCGTTGATATTTCTTAGAAAGTTCCATTTCTTGACTTCGTGGTCACCTAAAGGAAAATAAGGTTAGTGTTACGTTTCATCATTTGATTATTACCATATTTTCAATTAGTACTTGTTACAGGAAATTAAATAATAAAAGTATTTTCAGTAAAAGAAACAAAAACGCTGGGGTAACTTTCGTACCTTTAAATTTTCACAAAAAGTAGTTAAATAATTTTCCATACCATCTCATAAATTTTACCGCGAAAATACTTCCCACCTCCTTTACCATGATTAATTCATTCAAAAATTTGGTCAATCCTTTTTTCCCTGTAGTCACATACATTCCATTAGTTTCAACCTGTCGTCATTTAATATCAACATACAATTAGGGCCGGGCTAAAGCATTCGAGTCTGAGCAGAAATTTTATTGCGAAAAATACCATTTGTTATGTGCCTCGTGTCGATTTTAATTTCCTTCAGGCACGTAAGACTTTTCCTGTCACAGCCTTCCCATGTCGTTTTCTTTGTCCTTCCAGCAGCGAGTGAGCCTTTTACTAAGTTATTCGTTTTGATGATTAGTATTGTTGTGGCAAAGAGTTAAGGTTTGTTGTAGTTTCTGCTTCACTTACTTGATTTTACTGCATTAATTAACAACAGCCACGTGAGTGTTGGAACTGCTGGTTCATGAGTTTTAAGGGTGGAAGCTTATAATTGTGGTCAAGCATGGACTGCGACGAATCGGTACTTTGAGTGATTTACGTTCGCGGAAAAAATTGTTTTGAAAGTGTTAAAGTAATATATAAGTCATGTTGGGTAGTAGTTGGGGACCTTGTTTGTATTTTTTAACTATGGAAGGGGGTCCCGACGAGTGGTAGAAAAGAAGAGTTGGTAGTTTTATAGCCACAATATCACTGTTGAATTTTATTGGGGGATTGTTTGGAATCCAAAGAATGTTACGTTGTATGGTACAATAAACTCTGGAGTCTTGAATTAAAGTTGTTATTCATGAGTTTTGCTTCCTTGTGGTGGTTAAGACTTTAAGAAATTCGAATAAATACCAGAATTTGATCAGCGTTATAACGATCAATCCTCATGCAATACATTGTTGCGCCTCAGCGTAAAATATGAATCAAAGGGGGAAAATCAATAACTTGTCAGTTAAGGAACATGTTAATTTTGTTATTTATTTTATTCTATCACTTCTCGGTTTTACTTACAATCTAAATGACTTAATCAGCGTTCACTAGGTCAACAAAAAACATTCATTAGCGGACAGACATACCTACGCTTACTTGGAATCAACCTAAAAACAACAAAAGCGTAATTTTACATCATAACTTCGTGCTATTGTCCAAGTTTCGCAGGACTTAGAACTAGTTCAGGTTCGACGATTGTAGTAGTTGGTTTGGTAGTAGATGTAGACGTATTACTACTGGTGAATATGAAATTCCTAGAATGACTCGTCACCGGAGCCGATTGGGAGCCAGATGATGAACCGGCTGACATTGCTTGTGGTGGAGGACTTCGTAACGATCCTTGGTGTGAATGATGCGAAGACGCTGATGATGGTCCTGGACGAGCATATGGCACTGTTGTTGTTGTCGTAGTGCTACTCGTCGCAGCTGGAGGCGAGTGGACTAAAGGTACAGGGGGTGGCAGAAATTGGCGTTTTTCAATAGGCAATTCGAGGACATCTCGCGACGTACATGGCTGGGGGGAAAGGGGTGGTTTACCCGCTGTTGACGTTGAAGGGATCGGATTCACTACCATTAGTGATGTCTCCATGAGAAGAGTTTCCGACTGATTCCTTCTCGCAGGGTTTGTGGAGGATCTATCGTGATTTCTGTGCTGACTTTGGCTTTGATTCGCGGGTAAACGCTGTCTTGCTAGCTTACTCTCAGACTTAACTAGTGATTCGTTTTGATTGTGATAACTAGATGTTGTGGCAGCTACATCATCCTCATCCTCATCGTCGGTGATATCGCTTATATTTAGGGTGGTTTCGAGTTTTTTCATTTCGAGTGGTGCATCTGAAAGAAAAGGAGAAGATTGGTGTTTATTTTAGGGTCCTTATACAACTTCTCATAGTGCACTAACCGCTTTGCTTTTCGGGCTCTTTGATAATAGGAACAATACGATTTGTTGGGGGTTTCTGATCGTTTTGTAAAAATAACGACGTTGTTGCTATTTGTCGTAGTGCTTCCATGCCTTCATTTAACATTTTGCTATTAGCTCTTGTTCTACCACCTATTTGGAATTTCTGCAATTTTAAATTAAGTTTGAATGCACTGTACAATATCAAAATTGAATTTCCAAATACTTACATGCCTAGTATGCTTTGTTGCTATCGAAACGCGCTTAGTTTCACCACGCAGTAAGGAAGTTGTATGATCAGCATCAATTTTATTCATTTCTTTTTTTCTAGCTTTTTTATTTTTCGAGAAACAATTTGACGGGCATATACAAAAGCATATTCGTAGAATACAACAAATTAAACCTAAACCTATAATGAAAGGAATATGATTGAAGGTGCGAATGAAACGTAGGATTAATTTTTTTTCTTACCTATTAACGAAGGTCCTATAAGTCTTAATTCAACAGTTTTGAACCCTTTTTCGCCGGTTCCAACAAATGCTATAACTAAACCAATTGCTACTGTACCTAAGCCAACATATAGGAAGGCATTTGCAAATGAACTAGGGCCTCTTAATATACCTAATAAGTCTTCGTCATCTGATGAGCCACCAAGTGATGAATCTTGAATCTGTGCAGCAAAAGGAAAAAAAGCGTAATTTAATTTATCAGTATTGTTTAAGTTTCACAAAATAATTAAATGGAAACACATTTTTGCAATAGTATGGAACCTGAGCCCAGTATTAAATTTTGTTCCCTCACATAATTTGCAATAACTTTGTACATTTTAAATGGCTCCTTCCTCAGTAATTCATCGTATATCGTAGGTAGTACCACTAGGTCTACTTTTGGAACGATGTCCTACAATACCATTCCTACCGAGCTTGTATGTACAGTTTCAGCCCAATCGCTACGTAAGTTTGCGTTTGAGAGCACATTGCGCGAGATGCTTCCGTTGTTTTCGTGAAAATGGAAAAATTGGAAAAACGTGTTGTCATCAAATACATCTTTTTGAAAGGTTTTACACCAAAAAAAAAAAAAAAATAATAAAAGAAGAGATGGATTCAACACTAGGAGACTCCTCTCCATCATACTCAACTATTAAGCAGTGGATTTCTGAATTTAAAATGGGTCGTGTGAGCACCTCTGACGAGCCTCGCTCAAGACGGCCCGTCGAGGTTACAACTTCAGAAATGATTGAGAAAATCCATCAAATAGGGTTGGAAGACCGCAGATTGAAAGTGCATGAGATAGCTGAGACCTATAGGATATCAGCTGAACGTGTGCGAAATATTTTGCACAATCATTTGAGCATGAAAAAGCTGTGTGCAAGATGGGTGCCGCGTTTCTAACGCTCGACCAAAAACTGATTCGAAAAAATATTTCTACCGACAATTTGGCGCTGTATAGGCGTAATCCAATCGATTTGTTGCATCGATTCATAACTGTTGATGAGACTTGGATCCACCAATACACTCCTGAAAATAGAGAACAGTCAAAACAGTGGGTTGGAAAAGGGGAACCAACTCCAAAGAGGCAAACAAGGTTATGGCTACGGTTTCTTGGGATGCGAAAGAATTAAATACATTGATTACCTTGAAAAGAGTAAGACTATTACTGGTCAATACTACGCAGAGTTATTGCAATGTTTGAAGCACGAGGTGCAAACCAAACGAACTCATTTGGCGAAGAAAAAAATTTTGTTTCATTATGATAACGCACCAGCGCATTCATCGATTGTTGCCATGTCCTAAATCCACGAATTGAAGTTTGAATTGATGCCGCTACTCTCCAGACTTAGCCCCCCAGCGACTATTACCTATTTCTTAACCTCAAAAAATATGTGTTGGCGGTAAAAGATTTAAGAGTAACGAAGAAGTTATTATTAATTAGTATTTTGAGGAGCTTGACGAATCTACGTTTAAAATTGTTATAACTAAATTAGAACACTGTTATGAAAAATGTATCAGTGTTGCTGGAGATTATGTTGAAAAATAAAGCAAAAAAAAAAATTAAAACGTCATTTTTCTTGGTCAGGCCGGAAACGTTTCACCCCCCCCCTAGGTATTCGTAGGTGGGTTAGAACTAGAGGTAGAGAGGAGCACCTATGTCTATGAACGAATGTACTTAGATAATTTCAAAATATTGTATGAAATATATGTATATACATAAAATCTTGAGGGAATGAGGAGCTCTCGAAGCAGCATGCAAAAAGCAAGGCGGAGGAACAGCGAAGCGTACCAGTGGTGATTTTTAACGAAGGAAAGGACGTCAAGTCAAGCACCTGGATAGAGCGCGTGGAGCTGTTGCGACGAGTAGTCGAGCGCAAGAATTGATCGGGAACAAGGAGTGGTCAAACGTGACGAGTAGTCAACCTGAGGATTGCTCGAGCGCAACGAGTGGAATGTAAGGAGTTGGGAGTCAGAAGGCATTAGGCTCAAATTGGAATATTAAAAAAAAATTTATTATTTGTATTTATCTTCTATTTGTTAATTGTTATTCTTCTTATTGTTTATTCAATGCAATTATTAACTTACTGGTTTTTTAGTGACAAGCGTATAAGGGTCATTACCGCAACAATATTCAACTAATATCTTGAAATCTACGGTTATAGGGAAAACAAGGAATTTGGCGAGCATTCCGCCGTAAATTCACGTGGAAAGCCAAAAAATATTAGCAGCATTTCTGCGAACATTTTGAAGTTATCTAAAGGAAGAATTGATTTTAGACTTGCTTGCTAGTTCCAAGATGGAACTGTAAACTTCTGAGGGTTTCAACGACATGGAAATGCATGAGAGAGGAAGTTCCGCGGACAGTGGTAGCGATAAAGGGCCTGTTGTTTAGCCAGATAAGGAATAGAGAAATAAGCTTATTGTGTCTCCAACTCGGGAGCCTACTTCAATGGTATCTGGACCTTGAAGTAAGTGAACGAGATTTTTCTCAATTTAAAAAGGTGGCAACAGTAGCTTTCATCAGCTTTCCAGGGGCCATATCCAAGCCAGGTGTAGGACCAAACCTTTTGAAGAAAGCTATTGAGGGTAATAAAGGATAATCTATCTACCATAGCCAAGTGTGGCTGCTAGCAAAAGAGATAGAGTGCCTCGTACAGTGTGCTATAGGCTTGGTCTGAAGGCTTTCAGGAAAAGCATAAAGAGAGCATGCATCTGAAATGCAGTAAAAGAGACAGAGTTCTAATGAATAGTGAACAATTTTACCGACTTCCTTCCCGGCTCTATTACCACCCTAATTTTATTGGGGCTACTTTGGCTGAGGCTCTTCGGTTCTGATCAACCCTCCCAAAGACGGGCGTTAGCACCACTTGTTTGATTCACCAAGCCTCCCAAAAGACGCCCAAATAAGAAAGTAACAGACCAGACCAGACTCGAGAACACCTTCCAGTGATGGGTACCCTTCTGTCACCTGCACCCCCTACCACGCAGTTAAAAAATCTTCGCAACCTTTTTCACTTCCGCCATCACTTTATTTCAAGTAAAGCTAGAACTACCACTTTCACGAGAAAATGATAAACTCTGAATTGCTCCGACTTCCCGAACACTACCACTGCGTACAATAAATTCTTCGCCTGATAAATGAACCGAAAAATGTACTCTCAAGCCATATTCATCACACGCTGAAAATTGAAAGCAATAAATAAATAAATATTGAATATTTCCACTTCTGAATATTGTATGCGATCTCATGTGTTGAATGTCGTTTCCAGTCCAATTCACTTCCTGGAAGCCTAGCGTGGGAAGCCTACTGAAAAAAAAGAATTCGGAGTGGCTTTCATTGTGGATAGGTAGTTCAAATCGCACGGTATTGATTCAAAGACAGTCAATGAAGAGTTGTGTGCGTTCCATATAAAAGCGAAATTCTTCAAAAGCTTGCTGATTAATGTTCACGCCCCGACCGAAGAAAAGGACGAAGAAACGAAGGAAACGCTCTACAATCACCTAGAAAAACTGGTCGACTCATTGCCCACAAACGACACAAAAATAATTCTGGGTATTTCAACGCTAAGGTTAGCAATAAGCTACCTCATCGGGGAACGACTGGAGGGTATAGCCTCCACGATGAAACAAATGACAACGGCCAGCGCCTGATTTACTTTGCATGTAGCAGAAATCTAGTTATACGTTCGAATTGCTTCCTACATTGACGGATTCACAAGATAACCTCGGTATAACCGGATGGCAACACACAAAACCAGATCGATCATGTTCTGGTCCAACGACGCTGGGCCTCGAGCATACTTGACGTCCGTGCATACTGAGGAGCCAATTGTAACTCAGATCATTACTTGGTCAAATTAACCTTTCAATGTCGTCTGTCAAAGGCATATTCAGCAAAGACCAGCCCTCTACAAAAATTTGACATCGAAAGGCTCCAAACGGCGTCTGTGGCCGAAAATCACGGAGACCCTCGACAACCAACTCGCTCCCATCTTATCATACGCATCGTTAAAGACGAGCAACGAGCTCTGGATGGAAGTGAAAGCGGCTATCAGGCCCATGGCAGAACAAACGGTCGGACATCAAGCCCGGCGCAAGAGGAATGATTGGTATATAGATGTAAGTTTAGGAAGCAAAAACACAAGACAAGTATACAAAGTAGTGAAAAGCCTGAAACGTGGTTATCAGCCCAAAACCACGCTCTGTCGTGATGACATCGACAATATCATCGCTGATGAAATCAAGATTAAGGAAAGATGGGCATCATATTTTAAGAACCTCCTTAATCCTCCGGACAGTTCCAGAACATCTGAGCCTATAGATGTTTGCGGAGAGTTTCCATCGGCCCCACCGACTCTGGATGAATTTTGTGCCATCATCAAAGCCCAAACGAATTATAAAGCGCCGGGCATCGATGAGATTCCAGTGAGGCTCATCAAATAAGGTGGTAGTAGTGTTCATGAAGCTATTCACAAAGTCATACAGTACATTTAACAACAAGAACATATGTCGAAAGGGTGGAGCCAATCAATTATAGAGGCATATCACCACTTTGTACGGCGTACAAAATATTTTCCAAGATCTTAGAAAATAAAATTGGATCGTACGCCAACAGTATTATTGGGGAGTATCAAGGTGGTTTTAGGGCAGGTAGATCAACAACAGACCAACTGTTCACAGTCAAGCAGGTACTTGAAAAATGCTGGGAGTTCAACATAGACGTGTACCAAATTTTCGTTAACTTTAAGCAACCATATTGATTGATCGTAACGTACTGTACCAAATAATGCTTTGCTTTGGCATCCTAGCTGAATGAGTTCACCTTACCAAAATGACAATGACGTCGATGACCTCCCAAGTTCGCATCAATAACCAACTCACCGATGCCTTTGACACAAATATCGTACTAAAGCAGGGAGGTGGGCTGGCCCCATTGCTATTCAATTTGCTCAGGAGTACGTCATATGGAAGCTACCTACCGATACGAGAGGTACTTTACTATTCAAGTCGAGTCAAGTAGTAGCCTATGCGGATGACGTCAATATTTTGTCAGTGTCATTAACAACTGCCAAAGAACTTTTCCTGAAACTCGACAGCGAATCAAAGCTAGTAGGGCTACAAATCAATGAAGGCCTCATGACGCAGTTGAGGAAAAATACCTCAAATCCGCAAAATATCACACTTGGCGAATATAGTATTGAAAATGTTAGCAAATTTGTGTATTTAGGTGACAAAATAACGAAAATGGGCAATGAAAGAGACGAGATACGTCAAAGAAAACAGCTCGCAAATAAAATTTTACTCAGTTTTGAAGATCCTGAAGACCAGCTGCATACACAGGAAAACAAAGCTCCAAGTATACAAATCTGCGATAAGACCTGTGTTATGCTATGGGTGTGAAACATGGACCCTAACCCAAGCATCCGCAAATATATTGAATACGTTTGAGCGACGGGTCCTGAGGCAAATAATCGAAGCGAAGCTAGGTGGGGACCATTGGAGAATTCAATACAATCATGAGCTGTATGAAATTTTTGACGAACCGGAGGTCTCAACGATTGTAAGACTGCGGAAACTGCAATGGGCTGGTCACATGAACCGTATGGATGAACAACAAATACCCGAAAAGGTATTCATTGAGAAGACTGAAGGCCGGAAACTAGTGGAAAACCGAGAAAACGTTGGTCTGACTCGGTCGATGAAGACAGTTCATCCCTGGTCGAATTTCGAAATCGGAGGACACGGTTAATAAATTGAGCTAATGGCAGGCGCTTTTTGCAGGAAGCTGGGCCAAGCTGTCGTCGACGTAGTGCGCAGCGAGCAAGGCGGAGGAACAGCACAGAGTATCAACTAATGGAATGCACGGAGTTGAGTAGCAGTAGACGTTAGATTCAAATTATGTATAGAAAAAAAAACAACCCCAAAAAGGTATTCGTTAGCAGAGCTGAAGGCCGGAGATTAGTGGGAAAACCGAGGAAATGCTGGTCTGACTTGGCCGACGAAGACCGTTTATCGCTGATCGGGTTTTGAAATTAGAATACGCGGTCAATGAACTGAGACAGTTGGAGGCGCTATTTGCAGGAGCTAAGGCCCAAGAGGAGCTGTAGTGCTGAAAAGAAGGGGAAGCAAAATAAAAAACCGCCAATTTAGAGAGCTTACTGCCGCAAAATCAAGCATCACGTGAAGAGCCAAACAATATTTGCAGCCTTTCTACGAAGAAGTTGTGGGAATGTGAAGGAAGAATTTATTTCGGACGTGTTTGTTGGTTGCAAAATGTAACTGCTAGTTCCCCGGGGCTTCAAGGATATGGAAATGAATGAGGAAGAGATTTTCGCGGACAGTGGTGATGATGATAAAGAGGCTGTTGTCAAGCGCGATAAGGAAGATAGAAGCCAATAGTTTTTCCAACTCAAGAGCCTACTTCAAAGGAATCTAAGACCCTTGAAGTAAGCGAGCGGGATTTTCCTCAACTTGAAAAGGTAGCAAGGGTCGCTTCCACCAGTTTTTTAGGGGCCACCCTAAGCCGAGTGGAACACAAAGCTTTTGAAGAAAGCGGATGTGGGGAATATGGAGAAATTTAAGCCCCAGCAGCCATGTGTGGCTGATATCAAAAGAGCGAGGCTGCCTCATATACGAGTAGTGTACTAATGGTTTGGCCTGAAGACTTTCCGGGATAGCGTAAAGAAGGAATGTATCCAAAATGCAGCAAAGCAGTCGGAGTTCAACATAAAAGTGAACAGCTCATGACGAACTTCGGTCCACCCAAACATGAAGTGTGCTAAAGTGGTTTGTTATACTTACACTCTTCAAGGAGAGAAGAAATCGACTCTCCTACTCAAAGGTGTGCATAGTTTGTACGACGAGAACAGTGTCTTGGCTGAGCTGAAAGAGCATCTTGGAGAAGATTTGCTATTCGCTAAAAGATTCTCGACAACAACCTCCAGAACAAAGGACGCTTTCCTCTTCCATAGTCTTATTTAAACTTGACTTTGGAGTGAAGGAAGTCATAGATATAAAGTTTCTACTATATCAAAAGATACATAAAAGTAGCACTTCCCAGCGCTTCAATCGCCAAAGATTTAGCCACGTCACTGCTAACCTGGAGTTGGAACTTCGATGCGTAAAATGCGATAAGCAACACAAGTCGAATAAATGTCCAATTCTGAAGGACGAGAAATAAGAGGGAATCTTTTGCATCAATTGCAATGCCAAGGGACAACCTGCAAGTTTCAGAGGTTGTACTAAGCCAAAATAAGTTGAGAAGAGGAGGGAAAATCTCTAAAAGAAAAAAAAAGGAAAAGGAGGGGTGCCATCACCACGTCTATAAAAAACACTCCATGTTTTTTTGTAGATGCCTACACCACAGTCTGTACGGAAACCCAAACAGTAGCCAATGTAGCAACGGCAGCAGTCGCAGAATGATGGTAATACGTTTTTGAATACTGACTTTCAACAATATTTCGGGTGTAACTTGTTTACAATCATTTGAAAAGTGGACTCCTTCATATCGAATAATAAAAAACTCAACAATCTTAGTAGAAAAAGCTGCACACTTAGAATTTGCCTTCATGGTATGCTATCGCGAAGAGTTCCTTTAAACTCTCCATCTTCAACATATATGTTATTCACTAGCTCCACAATATAAAAGGAAAATCTGTTCAGGGATACTGAACACACATAGAAAGACTTCTTGTTTATATTGGCAACAATACGTAAAAAAAAAATACAGAGTGTTTCTGGAGTGATATGATCTTATATTTCTCCAGACACACTCTGTTTTTGTTAAATATAGATTGCCATGTTGAATAATATTCCCATGTTGAATAAAGATCCCTATGTTGAATATAAATTCCCATAAAAGTAAAGGTGTAACCTCCGAGCATGGAGATTATTTCTGCTCGATGCATTTTACACTTGAATGGCAGTACCTTTGAGCTTTCAGATGATCCTTGTGAGCTATAGCAACTTCAAGAATCCCTTCTCAATCATCGTGTCTGATAAGATCAGCAGCTTAATTAATTGAACATTGTGGAGATCATTCGGCGATAGGAATAAATCATAGAATAATGTTTAAAGCATGTTTCATGTTACATATACAATGGAAAACTGATGGAAAAACAGAACACTTCCTGTGGTGAAATTTTCTTGGAAACTCTACAAAGCTGGGCTACGAAATGCATACACTTATTTGATAGACTAAGCATATTTCCATAGCGTCTTTTTCCCATATACGATAATCACAATTTTCTCAAATCAATTGAAGGACACATAGAGCAGCCGATAGCCCTACCGGCTTTCATATTGCATTTCAAGTGTGGTGCTAAGCAAGAGCATCATCGGTTGGCTACATATACAATCTTCAGTGCTGCCAAAAGAGATAATATGGTCATGACGATAAAGAAGATAAGCGAATACAAGTTTCAGTTTAGAAGTATAATGTGGTCGTGAATAAGCTTGCATATCTTGCGGATGAATGATTAGAAAATCGTCGGACGAAAATCGAAAAATAGTGATTTTGATGCCACAGTTTATTGTTATAGAAGAAATTGTACCAAAATGTACAGAATAAAGAAATGAAACGTTAAGAGTGAATGCTGATATGAAGGGGAATGCAAGTAATTTAAGACTTCATTTAAGAATTTCTCTGTTAGGAGTTTTTAGGAAGGAAAGCCGATGGAAATTGGCTTATATGGACCCCCTGCTATAGATGGATCTTGAGGTATGGTCCTTTTTGGTTTTTCCCTCCGCCCCTTCAACACCACATTATTTACATTATTATTAAAACATTGGATGAATATTTGATACTGAAGTAAGATAGCTATTTAGGTAACTCAAGAACACTTAAACTTTTGAAGCTACACTATGATGTAATCATATCATTTTGATAAACGAAATTCCTACCGTAGTCAACGTCAATTTTCATATATATATATATATATATATATATATATATATATATATATATATATATATATATATATATATATATATATATATAAATATATATGTATATATATATATATATATATATATATATATATATATATATATATATATATATATATATATATATATATATATATATATATATATATATATAATAACTTTACTTACTCGATTCCGTTTCACCCATCTTCGATGGCAGGAAGCAGGATTATTATTTTGAACACTACATCGTCGTCCACGTTCTAGCCATGCTGCTCGTCCTTGTGCGCACTAAAAATGAAATTAAAAAAAAATTAATTTTGGAATTAATTCAATGGGTCAGAGTTTAAATCCAACATATAACACAACTGACTCGCAGTAACACTCATACACATAAATAGTAGCTGAAAAATTACACACGAAATTAAAAAAAAAATTTTAAAATACCATAGAAAAAATAAAAAAATGGAGAAAATATTTAGAGACATGCTACATTGAAAATGATAATGCATGCAAGAAAATTTCATAATATTGTAATGTGACGCCTACGCCCAGGAATCGAAGTGATTCCGATCCCGAACCCTTGTAACCTGCCAGATGGATATGTCCTCGAAGTGCCAGCGGACTTCATCGGTTGTGCGGATATCGTTGTGCAGAAAATATTTTTTTTTCTGTCCAAATATTTAGATCCGTGGATATAAATATTCGAAATATAGAATTAATCCAACCCCGGCACATTTCGAGACATAGCCATCTGGAAATGCCCCTCCACCGTGGCCATCGAGAAAACTATGCCACTGGCGACATCTGGAGAAGCACATTTCCGCCATATGAAGTGCCATTCCACGCACAGATGTTTTGTCCGATGTGACAACCAGGGATTTGACAGCCACATGGAGGTGTTGGCAGTCAGTATACTCTGATTTGGACAGATGTCAGTGAATTTGGCGCCTCTTGTAGGACGTAGAAGTCGAGAAGGTGTATGAAAAGAACGGGTCACGGTAATTGCCGCTGTTGTACGGACATTGGTTAATCGTTTAGCTAAGTAACAGCAATAAGAAAGTTAGTGTTGTGTCTAAAAGTAAAGGCCGCTCTTGATTGGGAACAAAGAGTTCCTCGCCCCATGAATGGGATGCGCCGAAAAACACCGACTGGCGAAATTCGTTGCGACGAGTGTAACAAGGGCGAGCAACCATTCCGTTGTAATCGATGTGGCAAACGTTTTTCCAACGAAGTCACTTTCGACACGCACTATGCGAAGCACAGTGCAGCACAAAAACCCCATCAATTTCAATTTTGTCCGAAACAATTCCATCATAAAACTGATCTGAGAAGACATATCGATTCGCATACAGGCAGAAAAGCTTACGTGTGCGAAACCTGTTCAAAAGGCTTCACCAGACGCGATCATTTGCGCAAGCGGGGTGATACGCACAAACCAAAACCTCCAAAACCGTTGAAAATTCGAACGGTCAAAGTGGAGAGCTAGGAATTGTTTATTTAGATTAATTTCAATTGTTGAAAGCTCATACTGAAAAGTAAGACAAGTACCCCATTGCACATACACTTCTTTGCTTTAAGGGGACCGTTCTCGGAAATGAAAGTAAACACTCAGATCTGCAAACACATATTCACAGATGAGAGCAATGAAAGTGAATATTATCTCCTACCCTTGCCAGATAGTTCAGAGTGCAATCGGTTATTGGCAGCTAAGGCAATTAACTTTAGATTACTAATGTTTCTTCTAGCTAAGTAATAAGCTAAGTAGAGAATTAAAAATGAGAATAGTAATTAGATGATCTATAAATATATTTTTAAGGATTTTATTTAAACAAAAGAAGAAAAAGATTGACAAAATTCTATTTACATTTATTATTAGATTTATAAAATTTTAATATATCTGCTAGATATTTGTTTCGTGCCATTGGAGGATAATTAATAGCTTGTCAAACTCAAGTTAATGATTTGTTGCACTATCTATGTGATACGTAGATGAACCAAAATAAATATTAATAATAACGATGAGATGTGCTATTGTTCGGAAAAAGTTTATTTGATGCAATATCTATTTTCTGCCCCGAAAAAGTTTAAATAATGTTGATGATTACTTTTTACTAAATGATTGACGGCCTTTTTTTTTCGAAAATTAAACTTTCTCGCTGTTTCCTTTCTCATTGAAGCTTCCTTAACATCCTTCAAAATCATCCACGATAAATGCTCCTTCCAAATGTAACTTGAACGATTATTCTAAAAAAATCCTAAATAATTGGTAGTTCCTTCCAAAAACAGTTCCAATAATAATTAATATTGTATTTCTAATACAAGTCCACTAAACCATTCTAAGTTTTACTTAAACCAAGATCAAAATGACTTGTAGATTTTCAAAATAACTAAGGTGCGATACAACAAATATATATCAAACAGATAGAACATCCATGAATTAAGAAATAACTATAAATAAATGAGTATTGTTAAGCTACAAAGCTAAATATCTACTAAATGGTATTTTAAATTAAGCGTAAAAAAAAAAGAACAAGAAATGAAACAATACAAATATTATGTTTTGTTCAAAATTTTTACATTATTAAAAATGAATTGCTAAAAGATAACTAACGACTTTCCTTTTCAGTGACTCGTTCTTTTTCAGGGGGAACAGAGAGTGTAAGGTAGGTATGCCGTCGCGAGGGTAGGGTTTCGACAAATCCGCTGAAGTCGGTTTCGCGTCGCGCGCGGTACGCGGTACCTTTGCTTGTTTCGCCATTTCTTTAGAGTAGTTTTCTTCGGTTTAAGTTCGAGTAGTATATTTTTCGGTACCGCGTCGGTGAATCGGTAACGCGCATATGGGATTTTGTAGCGTTTTTGATTTGAGATCTGTGGATAGATCACATCCAGAACTAACGTAATGTAGGTTTCTCGTTCTGGATGAGTAATTGTTGACGCGTTTGAAAAACGGGCAAGTTCAGGTGACTGAAATATTGTGATTGAGCGTAATCCATTCGGAGACCCGCGACCGAAATCCTCTCCGAACTAGCTGGCCGACAAGCAGTCACCGCGTGAATGGATTACGGTGCACGGATTGGTTGACCTGTTGGTACCATCCGTTGGCACTACTCAGACTTAACGTCTAGAACCGATGAGAGGTCGGTTCCGCGTTCGAGCTGAAAAGGAGAAAATCATTACAAATGGCGCCCAACGTGGGGCCAAAAACATCCTAAGGGGGAAAGAACTTCGCGTCTTCTGACGAGTTGGTCCTTTACGGAGGATGTAAGGTACTTTGGTACTCGAGTCCCACTATCAGGAGCAGTGGAATTGTGTGATACACATTAGAGGTCGCTTCACGTGAGTTGTAGCTTCCGCTCTCCTTTGTTTGATTTTGCTTTCGCGACAGAATCCTTCCGATGTGTTGTCCCAGGTTAACCCCTGTAAGGACCTTCTATTTTCTTGATGGAACTGCCAGTCTGATGGGTTTACCTATCAGCATGGACTCTCAAGAAAATAGAAGGCTACCTTGCCTTTATGTCGCGGAAGGATTCTAACTATTTCTTATGCGTGTTAGACGAGTGGTATCGGTTCAACGTTCGATGGCGTATGCTGGAGTTGCGAAGCCCGGAATGCTTCCACGCGTCGGGAATTTTGACCGCGTACAAAGTCGTTACGGTAGCTCTACCACTTGTCTCGTCGAGTCACTTTAACGTAGTTTAGAGACGGGTTTTTTGTAATGTATGTGGGTATGGGGATAAAATTCGTAAATCGACCGAAGCACCCTTTCTTCGGCAGATTACCACGCACTCTCATTTCCCGCTGAAGAGTTCGACCACTGAAAAGGAAAGTGTATATCAAATAATTTTTTTTCTTCCCACGTATCAATAGCTCGCCACTATCGGCCACTAATTAGTAGTAAGTTTTGTCCATTTATATATTAGGGTTATAATAGGAATAAGTCTAGTTTATATATTTTTTCTCTTTTTTTTTAGAAGCAAAACGAAAATGGCCACGAAGCGGACCCCAGATAAGCGGTGGACCCGATCTAAAACGGTCCAACCAGCTAACTGTGGGATCTGCTTCGAAGACGTAGTGGAGGGCGTACACAGCGTGCGATTGGATTGTGGACATCTATTCCATCGTGCCTGTGTACAACAGCTCCTCCTCACGTCAGAGCTGTGTCCCTTATGCCGGCGACCCATCGAGCGGACCGCCCTAGACGTCCCCCTCGGAACGCCCCTACCAACGCGTGGAGCAGTGGCGAAAGGAGTTCCAGAGGCTGAACAGTCACAACCACTCTTAGACCTGCAAGGAGCAGTAGGCGGTGAAGTTCCGGCTGCAAGTGTCGTGTCCGAGGTGACAACCATGCCTTCCGCCCACTCCATTGACACCCTCGTGGCGTTGATGAGGGATATGTCGGAGAGGATTGGCAACCTGGAGGGAAAGCTCCAGAATCTCCCGTTGAGCCAACCACCCAGCCGCGTGAGAACTCCGCTTGGCTGGGAGCCAAATCCCAGTGTGGCGATGCCCCACTCCCGACAATCCGAGCAATGGGTCCCACCTCCAAGGAACTCGGGAATGGATCCCAGAGCTCCCGAATACAGACCGCGACACAGTACCGGACCTCCGTTGGTACCTCCAGCCCCCGAGGCAGTTCAGTACAACAGGTCAATAGAGGATGTGATTCCCCCCGGGAACGCATTGGCACCTTTTCGAGACCCGACGCCTCGTATCATGGAGAGTTGGCGCCTGAACTTTACAGGGTTCAACGATATGATATCGGCGGACCGGTTCCTTTTCCGGATTCAGGCGTTGGTATCCAGCACCCTGGGAGGTGATTCCTCGGCCTTCCTCCGGCATGCACATCTTTTGTTCAGAGGCGACGCTGCCGACTGGTACTGGAGCTTTAAAGAGTCAACGCCACGTCCCACTTGGCACTCTTTCAGTGCAGCCTTCCGCAATCGATTTGAGGATGGCTTCACTGAGAGAGAGCTAAGAGAGCAAATAAAGAAACGGAAACAAGGCGCTCACGAACCGTTCGACCAGTACTACACCAGTATAGTGAGATTGAGCACTCGCCTGCGAAATACCATGCCCGAGGACGAATTAGTAGAAATTATCAGAGAGAACATGCGCTGGGATCTCCAGAACAGCCTGCTACATTTTCCCATCAACACCATACAGGGATTGCGCCTCCATGCGCGTAGACAAGAACACTTGGATGAGCGACGAGGTACCTTCCGTCCACAACCTCGCATAACGGGACCAAATCCCCGAAATCATCACACCGCGGAGTTGATGGCAGCAGACCACCTGCTTGCTGATCCAGTACCAGTACCGAGGAGCGGAGCACCACCGGAGCTTGAGGACCCAGCATTGATTGATCGACCCTCCCTTGAAGCAATTACAAGCCCGACGGTCTGTTGGAACTGCCGACAACCGGGACATCGGTTCTATGCATGTCCAGCGGAGCCAACGCTTTTCTGCTACCGTTGCGGGAAGGCCGACACATACGCACCTGATTGTGCAAATTGCAAAGGGCGAAAAAACTTGCCACCGAGTGCCGCGACCACCCGTCGGCACTCCTAAACCCCGGACGAACCAATCCAGACCCCATCACTAGTCAGGACCCAGCTTCCAACATGACTCCAATTCTGCTGACTCGCACCGCTAACCACAATTCTCCCGAAGTTCCACAACCGACGCCGTCCGTCGCCGATGCCAACGCGCAAGGGAATGATAGCGAGACGAAGGCTCCTTGGCATGTAAAACCTTTTCATGTCAGACTGCGGAATTATTTGGCTACTCGACAGCGCATCTTCCATGAGGAATTGGCCACAACTGTCCCACCGCGAAGCAAGCGAGCCACGCGTCGGATGCGGAGCTTCTGGAGAAAAGTCAGGCAGTCGAGAAAAGTGTTGAAGGACATATACTTAGACGAATTATTGAGGGAGGATGTCCGGCCATATGCGTCAGTACACCTCCTGCAAAAACGAGTATCAGGCTTAGTCGATACGGGAGCCAGTGTGAATTGCATCTCTGCCGAGTTTGCAGGGGAGGTACTGGCAAAGCACGCGGACCAAATCCGTCATTTCACCTCCTGGTTAAGCACGGCGGACGGAACTCGTCACTCTGTAGTGGGAAAAATTATGACGGATGTCACCTTTAAAGGGGTAACTAAACCTATGGAATTTTTCATCATACCTCAGTTAACCCAGAATCTTTATTTAGGAGTGGATTTCGTTCGAAAATTTAACTTGGCCCCGGCACTATTTTCCGGTTCGACCCTGGAGTCCGTCACCACCGTTCCTGACCAATCTCAACCCACTAACTTATTACGGCATACACTGGATGTAACTCAGCAACTGCGTCTTGACTCGGCTATATCGGCTTTTCCATCGCACGAGAAAGAAGGTCTCGGGCGGACTGCCCTGGTGTTCCACACTATAGATGTGGGGGACGCTAAACCCATAAAACAGAGACATTTCGCCATATCTCCGGCGAAGGAAAAATCGTTATATGCCGAAGTGGATCGAATGCTATCATTAGGCGTAATCGAAGAATCACAGAGCGCGTGGGCTTCCCCAGTCACCTTAGTTGTCAAGCCGAACAAGGTCCGGTTATGCTTAGATGCCAGACGCTTGAACGCCGTCACAGTCAAGGACGCATATCCTCTACCGTTGATCGAAGGCATTTTGAGTCGATTGCCTAAAGCCCATTTCATCACGAGCTTAGACCTCAAGGACGCCTTCTGGCAAATTCCTTTAGACCCCGGTTCAAAGGAGAAAACAGCCTTCACAGTCCCAGGTCGGCCCCTATATCAATTCGTGACCATGCCATTCGGATTGTGTAATGCCCCCCAAACGATGACGCGCCTTATGGATAAGGTGATACCACCTCATTTGCGGCACCAAGTTTTCGTTTACTTGGACGATCTGCTGCTTATAACCGAGACCTTTGACGAACACATCGACCTGCTTCAGGAGGTGGCTCTACACATCCGGAGGGCAAGATTAACCATCAACATAAGGAAGAGCCAGTTCGTGATGACGGAGGTGAAGTATTTAGGTCACATCATTGGGCATGGGCATATCAAGACCGATCCGGAAAAGACTCAAGCGATTGACGTTTTTCCATTACCCAAGACCACCAAACAGTTACGCCGATTCTTAGGCTTATGCGGATGGTACCAGCGTTTTGTACGTGACTATGCCACCATTACCACTCCTTTGACCGACATGCTGCGTAAGGGACGTAAATTCGTCTGGGAAGAGCCCAGCTTGCGAGCCTTTGAAGAGCTAAAGAAGAGTCTGACTACAGCCCCCGTACTGCACAGCCCGGACTTTGACAAACCGTTCTCAATCCATTGTGACGCGAGTCAACATGGGGTGGGAGCAGTCTTAGTCCAGGTTGCACAAGACGGCGAGGAGAGACCTATAGCCTTCATGTCTCACAAGCTGAACCCAGCCCAGCGAAATTACACGGTCTCCGAGCAGGAATGTCTAGCTGCGGTGTTGGCAGTGAAACGCTTCCGAGCCTATGTGGAGGGACACACCTTTGAAATCGTTACGGATCACGCTTCTCTGAAATGGCTAATGAGCCAGACTGATCTCAACGGCAGATTGGCCAGGTGGGCACTGAAACTACAGGCATTTGACTTCACAATTCGCCACCGAAAAGGAAGCCAGCATGTAGTCCCCGACACCCTATCCAGAATGTTTGCCCCTGAAGGAGCCGAGTTGGTCCAAGAGGACGACAGCCCCCAATTGATCGATTTGGACCATCCTGCCTTCAAGTCAGCCAGCTACACCCAACTGATTCACACTATCCAGAATCAACAGCCCCAGCTTCCTGAACTGCGGTTGACGGATGGATTTATTTACAAACGGATGGGACACGCATCCGGAGACCCCATACAAGAAGAAGAACAGTGGAAGTTGTGGGTGCCCGAAGAATTAACCACTGATCTTATCAGGCGGGCTCATGACCACCCATCAAGTGCGCACGGCGGATACGGTCGTACACTTAGGCGGTTGAAAACCTGTTTCTTTTGGCCTAAGATGGCACAACAGATAAAAGCGTACGTAGCCTCCTGTGAGCTATGCAAGTGCACTAAAGCGCCCAACACCATTCTTCGGCCACCCATGGGTAAGGTTGAGGTCCCCGAACGCGTGTTCCAGCGCTTGTACATTGATCTTATCGGTCCTTACCCTCGATCTGCTTCTGGTCACACGGGAGCTGTCGTGGTCCTGGACCAGCTCTCCAAATTCCCTATCATAGAACCACTACGTAACATGCACACTGGACCAATAATCAGCTTTTTGGAGAAACGAGTCTTTCACATGTTTGGAGTTCCGGAGAAACTTGTCTCCGACAATGGGGTCCAGTTCACCTCCAGCAAGTTCCGAGACCTAATGTCCAAATACGGCATCATCCACCAACGAACTGCCGTCTATTCACCACAAGCCAACGCATCCGAACGACTGAATCGTACGCTCATAGCGGCCATTCGCGCCTATGTCCACCCGAATCAGAGGGACTGGGATCGCAAATTGTCCGCCATCACTAGTGCGCTGCGCTCGTCGTACCACGCCACGACCGGCATTTCGCCGTATTTTGCAGTGTTCGGCCAGTACATGATCGGTCATGGGAGCGCTTACCGGCTATTGCGGCAGCTGAAATCGCTAGAGGACCCAATCGTGGTTCTAGAACCGCACGAAAAGCTCCAACTTCTGCGAGATCAACTGCGGGAGAAGATTGAAGAAAGTAGACGGATGGGAGAGGAGCGGTACAACTTGCGATCTCATCCTTCTGGCTTTAAGGCCGGTGACGAAATATATCGTCGAAACTTCCGACAGAGCGATGCCACCCGCCATTACAATGCCAAACTAGACAAGAAATTCGTGAAGTGTCGAGTCATACAAGTCATAAGCCCCACCCGATACCTCATCGCGGACATGACTGGTAAGACCCTGGGAATTTACCACGCAAAAGACCTTAAACGATGAAGTGCAACTAATTCCCACGAGAAACCTTGGCTTATCCCAAATCTCTGCCTAGACGAAGGCCTCCGAATAACACCTGACTTCCTACTATATAGTCACTGTCGAGTCTTCACGAACAGGGTTGTAGCCTATCCTTCGAAACCGATCTTCGACCCGTCACGTCCCTAACCAAGACCTTTTACAAAGGAGACGGGATCGTAATTACTTCGATTTTGGGGGGGGGGAATGTGTAATGTGACGCCTACGCCCAGGAATCGAAGTGATTCCGATCCCGAACCCTTGTAACCTGCCAGATGGATATGTCCTCGAAGTGCCAGCGGACTTCATCGGTTGTGCGGATATCGTTGTGCAGAAAATATTTTTTTTTCTGTCCAAATATTTAGATCCGTGGATATAAATATTCGAAATATAGAATTAATCCAACCCCGGCACATTTCGAGACATAGCCATCTGGAAATGCCCCTCCACCGTGGCCATCGAGAAAACTATGCCACTGGCGACATCTGGAGAAGCACATTTCCGCCATATGAAGTGCCATTCCACGCACAGATGTTTTGTCCGATGTGACAACCAGGGATTTGACAGCCACATGGAGGTGTTGGCAGTCAGTATACTCTGATTTGGACAGATGTCAGTGAATTTGGCGCCTCTTGTAGGACGTAGAAGTCGAGAAGGTGTATGAAAAGAACGGGTCACGGTAATTGCCGCTGTTGTACGGACATTGGTTAATCGTTTGGCTAAGTAACAGCAATAAGAAAGTTAGTGTTGTGTCTAAAAGTAAAGGCCGCTCTTGATTGGGAATAAAGAGTTCCTCGCCCCATGAATGGGATGCGCCGAAAAACACCGACTGGCGAAATTCGTTGCGACGAGTGTAACAAGGGCGAGCAACCATTCCGTTGTAATCGATGTGGCAAACGTTTTTCCAACGAAGTCACTTTCGACACGCACTATGCGAAGCACAGTGCAGCACAAAAACCCCATCAATTTCAATTTTGTCCGAAACAATTCCATCATAAAACTGATCTGAGAAGACATATCGATTCGCATACAGGCAGAAAAGCTTACGTGTGCGAAACCTGTTCAAAAGGCTTCACCAGACGCGATCATTTGCGCAAGCGGGGTGATACGCACAAACCAAAACCTCCAAAACCGTTGAAAATTCGAACGGTCAAAGTGGAGAGCTAGGAATTGTTTATTTAGATTAATTTCAATTGTTGAAAGCTCGTACTGAAAAGTAAGACAAGTACCCCATTGCACATACACTTCTTTGCTTTAAGGGGACCGTTCTCGGAAATGAAAGTAAACACTCAGATCTGCAAACACATATTCACAGATGAGAGCAATGAAAGTGAATATTATCTCCTACCCTTGCCAGATAGTTCAGAGTGCAATCGGTTATTGGCAGCTAAGGCAATTAACTTTAGATTACTAATGTTTCTTCTAGCTAAGTAATAAGCTAAGTAGAGAATTAAAAATGAGAATAGTAATTAGATGATCTATAAATATATTTTTAAGGATTTTATTTAAACAAAAGAAGAAAAAGATTGACAAAATTCTATTTACATTTATTATTAGATTTATAAAATTTTAATATATCTGCTAGATATTTGTTTCGTACCATTGGAGGATAATTAATAGCTTGTCAAACTCAAGTTAATGATTTGTTGCACTATCTATGTGATACGTAGATGAACCAAAATAAATATTAATAATAACGATGAGATGTGCTATTGTTCGGAAAAAGTTTATTTGATGCAATATCTATTTTCTGCCCCGAAAAAGTTTAAATAATGTTGATGATTACTTTTTACTAAATGATTGACGGCCTTTTTTTTTCGAAAATTAAACTTTCTCGCTGTTTCCTTTCTCATTGAAGCTTCCTTAACATCCTTCAAAATCATCCACGATAAATGCTCCTTCCAAATGTAACTTGAACGATTATTCTAAAAAAATCCTAAATAATTGGTAGTTCCTTCCAAAAACAGTTCCAATAATAATTAATATTGTATTTCTAATACAAGTCCACTAAACCATTCTAAGTTTTACTTAAACCAAGATCAAAATGACTTGTAGATTTTCAAAATAACTAAGGTGCGATACAACAAATATATATCAAACAGATAGAACATCCATGAATTAAGAAATAACTATAAATAAATGAGTATTGTTAAGCTACAAAGCTAAATATCTACTAAATGGTATTTTAAATTAAGCGTAAAAAAAAAAGAACAAGAAATGAAACAATACAAATATTATGTTTTGTTCAAAATTTTTACATTATTAAAAATGAATTGCTAAAAGATAACTAACGACTTTCCTTTTCAGTGACTCGTTCTTTTTCAGGGGGAACAGAGAGTGTAAGGTAGGTATGCCGTCGCGAGGGTAGGGTTTCGACAAATCCGCTGAAGTCGGTTTCGCGTCGCGCGCGGTACGCGGTACCTTTGCTTGTTTCGCCATTTCTTTAGAGTAGTTTTCTTCGGTTTAAGTTCGAGTAGTATATTTTTCGGTACCGCGTCGGTGAATCGGTAACGCGCATATGGGATTTTGTAGCGTTTTTGATTTGAGATCTGTGGATAGATCACATCCAGAACTAACGTAATGTAGGTTTCTCGTTCTGGATGAGTAATTGTTGACGCGTTTGAAAAACGGGCAAGTTCAGGTGACTGAAATATTGTGATTGAGCGTAATCCATTCGGAGACCCGCGACCGAAATCCTCTCCGAACTAGCTGGCCGACAAGCAGTCACCGCGTGAATGGATTACGGTGCACGGATTGGTTGACCTGTTGGTACCATCCGTTGGCACTACTCAGACTTAACGTCTAGAACCGATGAGAGGTCGGTTCCGCGTTCGAGCTGAAAAGGAGAAAATCATTACAATATCCCACACTTAGCAGAAGGATAGTTCAATTGCAATCACAAAGAAGATCAACTTTGTCAAGACAACATGTTATTAGTATTTCGATGGTCAGAAATCGTATTGAGTTACCTAATACAATAACATACGCCTCATAGGTAAAAAATTAAAGCAGGAAAGGAAATCGAGCAAAAAATACGAACATAGAGAGTACGAGTATTTCGCGTGATGTAATGGCTAGAGAGCAAACCCCATAAGCCGAAGGTTCCTAGTTCAATTCTGTTGGTAACAACGAGATTTGTTTTAAGTGATTGTTTGGATAGACTATATGCCTGTTCAGCTGATACGTACTGATCAGTAAGTATCGCAACTGAGTAGATGGACGCATGGCCAAAGTGTGGTACTGACCATATCACCTTTTCGAATGCCGACGATACATATGATCAAGATAATGAGGTATTCTAACTATCTCTAAGCGAAGGCTCGAAAAGAACTGTGGTGCTAAAACAAAACAAAAGAATAAAAACAGTGAATACTGTCATTTCTTTTTATTAACCTATGGTTTAAAAATACTTAGTATTACAATTTCTAGCTTGAAACTGATGTGTTGTACCCAATACAATAATTAGATTGGATAGAAATACGAGTACATCTTAGACATGAAGGAGCATACAATTTTACACTTTTGCTAAACTTAAATTAAGCTTATGGTTTAATAAAAATTACTTAAGGATGACTTTAACTTCAACTAATAATAAAGCAGGCATTGATGTACTTATGGATTTTATACTTTACTTTAACAGTTTAAGTATTAAATCATTTGAAAAATTTAAACATAAGAATTTTAATAAGGACTTCTTTATCTTTTATTTTTAATAGAAAAGTTATTAGATTATTTTTGTTTTAGCACTACAGACCATTTTGGGCCTTTGCTTAGAGGTAGTTAGAGTATCTCATTAGCTTGCTCGAATGTTTCGGCACTCGCGAAAGTGATATTGTTAGTACCACGGTTTGCTCACGTGTCCATCTACCCAGTTACGACACGTTCTGAATTCAAGCCTGTAGGGGTAAGTTGGGTAGATTCACACAAGGGGCACCTACATACACTGAGTCTATTCGAAGTTGGTCACGGAGCGAAAGAATGAAGTTAACGCGTGTGCGTAGTTTTTATGTGTTTATATGGACTAGTGAAGTTTGAATTCAGTTGCCGCGGAACACTCGAGTGTACGACACGGAACGTGTTTTTGTCTCACGTAAGTAATTTCGTAACCTAACTTTGGAGGTATTTTGTGATTAGTGACAGTTGTTGTGGTTACTCACTGCTATTTATTATCAAGCAAAATATCGTATAGTTTATTTTTTAGGAACAAAAATGTCTTGGCGTAGATACATACACAAGTACAAGGGGCACATTCGTACTGTACGAATGTGCCCCTTGCACTTTTTGTTTTTTCTCTCGCAATTTAATGATCGGTTCTTATCATTTTTTCTTACACAGAACAATCATGGTTAGAAATTCTAAGAAGAAGGGGACGAGGAGTGGGGAGGTTAATGAAGAAGCAATGTCGTCAGCTATATCTGATATTTTGGTATACAAACTCTCTTTTCAGAAAACAGCAGAAAAGTATGGAGTCAATGCACAAACACTTAAGAGCCGAATAACTGAAATTCGCAATACAGAACAATCTGGAAGTGAGTGCCGTACTTTTCACTCAAAATTTGCAGCACGTCAAGTATTTACGGTTGAAGAAAAGGGTCTTTTGAATAAGTATATTTTAGATAGTTCAAAAATGCATTTTGGACTAACATGTATTCAAGTTAGAAAACTCGCCTATGAATTTGCCAATGCCGACAATAATAAACATCCTTCGAGTTGGGTTACGAATAAAATGGCTGAAGCAATTTAAGCTTACGGAAGCCTGAAAATACAAGTGCTGCCAGATCATTTGGTTTTAATAAAACGGCGGTCAATGAATTCTTCAAGAATCTTGAGACTGTTTAATGCAGACCGCGTATTTAATTTTGACGAATCTGGCATTTCAACTGTTTACAATACACCCAAAGTCTTAGCTGGCAAAAATCAAAAACAGGTTGGTCAAATAGTAGCCACAGAGCGAGGAGAGTTGGTTATATTTGGCGGCATGATAGCAGCAAGTGGGAGTACAATACCACCATTATTTGTTTTCCCTCGTGTACACTTTAAGGATCATTTCATAGAAGGCACTCCAGAAGGATCATTAGATGTTGCCACTAGATCCGGTTGGATAAATTTGGAGATTTTTGTCGAAGTTCTAAAGCATATCCAAAAGTTTACTGTCTGTTCAAAAACAAACCCCATATTAATTCTATGCGACAATCACGAAAGTCACATATCTATCTATGCAATTAACTATTGCCGTGATAATGGTATTGTATATCTCTCTTTTCCACCACATACGACTCACCATCTACAACCGTTAGATGTTGGTGTTTTCGGCCCGTTAAAATCAAAACTGAAAATATCATTCAATGATTGGCATGTTTCCAACCCAGGAAAAACGATAAATATTTATAATATTCCAAAACTAGTAAAAGTCCCCTATCTGGAAGCATTTAATGCCAGAAATATAATCAGAGCTTTTGAGAAAACTGGAATATGGCCCTTTAATAAATTAATTTTCAATGATGAAGATTTCGCTCCTATTCAAATATATAATTCGAATCCTGAAACAGAGCTGAATGAAAGTACAGGTGCTGATAATTTTGTTGAAATTTTGGCTTTGACTCCACAAACATTTTCAAGAGAAATGTCACAGCAACTTACAGCAGCGTCGATTGTTAATGATGATTGTTTGCCTTCAACATCCAAAGTCTTAAAGACACCAGAAATTATACGGCCTCTACCAAAAGTTCATAGAACGAAACAAATTAAAAAAGGTCGATCCCTGGGAAAATCCAGAATTTACACTGATACACCCGAAAAGCATAGAATCGAAGAACTCGAGAAAAACAGAAGTGAAAAAAGGAAAGAAAAGGAACGGAAAAGTAGAGCGAAAGAAATGATGCGTGCTTTGAGTTTTATTAATGAAGCTTCCTCAAAAACAACGAAAAATAAGAAAAATAAAATCGAAGAGAGTGATAGTAGCAGTGAAACAGAGATTAGTTTAAGAGAAAGCTCTGCATCACCTTTCGACGACATTCAAGAAAACGAATTTGAAGATTTACTACTGCCTGTCGATGCTGATCGTTTAAAAGATGGTGCTTTTGTACTTGTTAAATTTGAAAAAACGAAGACCCTCATATATTACATTGAAAAAGTTATTGAACATTATACTTCAACTGAAGTGAAGATTTCTTTTTTGAGGAAAAAACCAGGGAACTCTACGAGCTTTGTGTTTCCAGATGTCAAAGACGAGGCATCAGTTGATTTATCAGATATAGTGATGATACTTCCAGATCCTAAGTCGGCTGTCACAGCTAGAACAGCCAATATTTTCAACTTTAATATTGATCTCTTATTTTTTTAATGTGCATTAACGTTAGTTTCTATAAGGATTTATCTTTATGTTCATCAAAATTTGACATTTTGTGATTTTCAGTATTGGTAAAATGAATAAGATTGATCGCAAATAATGACATTAACTCAATTACAACTTAAGTGCGTTTGTTAAATTAAAATATATGTAACCTACAGACTGCTAACTAACACTATGTTCACTAGTCTTAGACATGTGCATCTCACAAAAAATTTATTTTTTGCTAGCTAGTTCGATGTAAAAAAAAATCACGAGCAGATTTAAATAAGGAACGTTTTTCATTTTTATTATTTGTTTGTTATGTAAAAGAATTATTTTTGTTTTTACTGGAATAGTATGTTTAGAAGCAATAATTTGGTATGAATAATAAACGTTATTTTGAATCCAACAAGTGCGTATGAATGTGCCCCATTCCCCGTATGAATGTACTCCACTAATGGGGTACATTCGTACATTTTCTTTTTTTTCTAAAAGCATTATGGGCATTTTCGCTCGTGAAATTTCAGTAATATTATGCTTCCAATGCAATATAAAACAGTTAAACTATCAATGTGATATAAATTGAAAGATATATACGTAATACACGGCATTCCACAAAGCTAAATATAAAAACTGTATGAAGCTACCCCACTCTCCCCTACGTATCAAAACTGAACGAGCTTAGAGTCTGTCCGAGGAATCACGCAAAACACATCTCATTGTTGCCAACGGAATTCAAACCGAGGACCTTCGGCTTACGGGATTAGTGCTCTAACCACCATGCCACGTGGACTACGTTACTACATTATGGGTCATTTTAATATCTCATATTGAGAGCAAATGACTTCTCTTTCTACCTCAATACACCGAGTATTTTTTATAAGAATGCAATTAATTATGTTTAATCATATTCCTGAATATTTTAAATTTCTTTACTATTCTTCGATAATTGTTAAAAAAACTTTCACCCGAAAAAGCAATCGATCCTCCTTCGACGTTCTCGTTTTTATATTCCGACTTTTTATAGTCGGAATTGTTCTTGCCAAGTAATTTGATATTAACACTTTATCCTTAATGCTCTTAATTACACGTTAAAAGGGCGTTATATTAACGATTTATCAAATAATAAAAGTAATTACAACATTTTCATCAGCATAATAAAAAGATAAATTAAATATCAAAGTTTAATAGTCTTTATAACTTAATTATTGTCTGATATCACTATTTATTTCTACTTCATGCACCACCTAAGTATGGATTTCTTGTGAATCCTTTTCATGTCGTATTAATCAAATCAAGCCATAACTTACACGCAACTACAAATTATTGAGCTGGCTCCTTGCTTAGCGGTGGTGGCTTTTACTTGATCATCATAACATGACCTTCGTCATAAAAAACCACTTCATAGGCAGCACGATAGTCAATTGGAATGAAATTTGCGTGCCATAAACGTGAACCCATTTGGGTAGGACATCAACTTATGAACTTTTATTTTGCTTTGTAGGTTTTCCTAGTTTTGTGGTTTTATTGCCGTGAAATATCATATGGATATATTATTTTAAGTACTCGTATGTAGTGACATTAGCTGTACTCGTGTTTAACAGATAATTATCATTTATACAAGATTTTAATAAATAAATCGATTTTTCTGTATTTAGTCCAATATTTTTTATGGTATAAGAGTAGAAAATGTTTCCAACAACCCATTAGTTACCTCAGCCATTTTTTGTTGTTGATGTAAATAGCAAAATAATACTTCTGTCGCCAAGGAATCTTCTAAGCTCAAGCAATCATTGGTCATCTGTAGCCAAGGTTCTGAGGCTACAAACGTTAATGTCACGGATGACGTTATTAGAACTCATATACTTGTACGAGGGCGGTTCAAATATGATCGATACAAATGCTCTGACATGTTTATTTAGTATCGAAAAAATTTACAAAAATTTATGGTTTTTCTAGGTACTCTCTCTTGCAAGTAACGCGTTTTGGCCACCTTTCCCGGAAGCTTTTTGATGCCGGCATCGAATAATTCCTTGGGCAACTCGGACAGCCATGTGCACATGAATTCCTCTCGGTGTTGAATCTTTGACGTCCGAGGGCTTCTTTCAGTGGTCCGAATATTTGGTAGTCACAGGGTTATAAGCCCGGACTGTACGGGGGTGTTCCAGTACCTCTCACCCCGATTCCGATATTGTATCGAGCGTGAGATGCGCGGTATGAGGACGCGCATTATCTTGGAGAAGAATCGCACTTCACGCTGGAGTGCTCCTATGTTTCGAGTAATAAGCGGGTTTTACGTGTGTTTTCAGAAGATTAGAGTAGTATGCAGCATTGATTGGATATTGGGTGCGCAGGAAATTCACGTACAGCACACCCCGCCGGTACCAGAACACAGTACACATATAACCTTACTCGCAGACCTGGTTGTCTTCGATTTGACTGGCGCTCCTTCCTCCTTCTTCCTCCACTCCTTACACGACACCTTGCTTTCGGGAGTCTAATAGTGTACCAGCGTCTCGTCTGAAGTGAAGTTTCGTGTTAAAAAACCATTCCCCTCTACCTCGTATCGCGTCAGCAAGCGGCGCCAAACTTCCAACCGCGGAAATTTTAGCCCGAAGTTCAACTGTTTAAGAACCCATCACGTCGTTATTTTGCGATATTGAAGGACTCGACACTACCAATACTGATATCGACTTCAGCAAAAATGTCTTGAACAATCATCATAGGGTCCTCCAAAATGAGTTGTTCTACGCGGCAAATGTTGTCTGGTGTGATGCTGGTTCGCGGTCGACGATCATGCGGCTCATTCTCGATGGTTTCGCGACCATCCTTGAATGCTTTGGGCCATTTCTTTTAATCAGAATATGAATTATACACTAGTTGAATGATATTAGCATGATATACCAAGTTGGCTCCTGACGTGGTAGAAGTAGAATGAAATGTAGACTGTCAAAGGCTCCGGAATAAACTAATCAAAACCGGATAAACAGCAACAAGGCTCTTGTTATCTCCAGCTTGTATTTTGTGTGGAGTTTTTGATTGTGTATTATCGCGGAGATTCCATGGCAAAACGGTAGATGTTGTCACAAAATCTCTCTCGAAACGGATCATTGAAAATTTTCGCTTTTGCCGCCTGTATTGGTTTGACCGCCAGCGAAGGCGCATCTTGTTATTTACTTATACGCAATATTTTTGTCAATAAAAACTTTTTCATTAAACATGAAGTCTCTAATTTATACAAATGTGCAGTGAATACCCACAGTGGTGACCTCGACGTGATTTCCTTGCGAAATTAAATTTGGAACGTTGTGAAACGTAAATTTGGAAAATTTCGCTGTTGACTTTATAAATGGCTACTGGACTAGACAATATAATAGATATGCCAAAATCCCACTAAAATACCATACCTCCTATCGCGCCACGATCTTTGGCATCCGTGAATTTATATGTCGAGGCATTGCAAATTACTAAATTTCCAGCATTCTGCAAATTAGGTCCAGAGTTTTGGTTTAAGGTAATAGAAGCCATATTCTACACGCATCACATCATACATGATAAAGAAAAGTTTAAATACCTAATCCAATATGTCGAGCTAGAAATCTTTGCTAAATGTCATTTCGATTGCCAAGAATCAGTCACCAGAAGACAAATACAATGCTGCTAAGCAGAAAATATTAACAGCTGTTCGATGGAAGGTAAACATCACGTTACCCGCAACATCTGCGAAATACTGAGGGAAGGCAGGTGTCGAATATTATGTTGTAATCACTTCTTTTGGAGTGGTTGTCAGAACATATTTAAGTCGTATTAGTAATTTCGAGCGAGCCCGATATTGACAAGCTGGCAAAGATGACGAATCTGATGATGTGGTTGCAGCAAAAAGCCGTCAAAACATCGATACATAAACAAGAAAGCACAAACGATATCTTGAACCAAATATTCAACCATATTGATGGGCTGGAAGTCAGAATGCGTGATCGATCCCGATCAAAATCTCAAAATAAGATACAATGTTCCAGCCAAAAAAATTGAGGTTTATGCTTTTTCCACAACAGTTTTGGGATCGTACCCGTAATTGTCGGCCACCATGCCAATGGAAAAGAAAAGTGGGTTCGAGTTCGGGAAACTTAGAATGTTGTCTCAAATTTTGGCGACCGAAGACGACCAACTTAGACACCAACAAATTACTCAAATTGAAGTTTTCGACCGAAAAACAAATTCGATTGTCTCGTAGAAACCTATGCGGATGTTTCAGTTCTTCCAAGAAACAAATAACAAAACGCATCGATATAGTTCAATCTCTACACCGCAATAACACAATAGTTAAAACATATGGATATAAGATCTTAGCACTTGACCTGGGTTTACGACGAACATTTGCACACATTCGCATGTGTTAGGCAGGCTAATCATCATCTCAGCCTCATATCGATGGAGAAACGTGCTTATCGTGTACCACAAAGCTCGAGAATGCTCAAATTTCTAGCATAAAGACACTTAAATTAAGCCAACCATACCATGACCTGCTTAGGCAATACGTTGACACAATTTCAGCTAATATGAAGAAAGTTATGGCCCACAGTCTACACCAGTTACGTAAAGAGCAAGATGTTTAACTCTTGAAAAACTTGGTAAAGCGAACGCCGAACTCCAATGCATGCTTCAGCAAGGTATACAGGTATGTTAATCTTCAAGCAGCCCATGGGCAAGCCCATTACACCTGGTGCGAAGAAAGACCAGCCAATGGAGACCATGTGATGAATATCGTTGCTTGAACTTTATCACCATTCCAGATAGATATCCAATTGCTCATTCAAGTGACTTCACGTATAAACATTTCACAAAAGCGTACCACCAAATTCCAGCCACACTAGAGGATATCTCGAAGACAGCCGTCACACATAACTTCCTTTGGAGTCTTCGAGTGTATCTGATTTTGTGATGAGCATGGTCCTTGAATAGTTCAACAACAATGTTTGGGTGCCGCTTGGATTTTCCTAGAAGAAGTTTACCAGTGCTCAACGGAAATATAGCACGTACGATCAGCAGCTACAGGCAATCTATAGTGCTATCAAATTCTTCCGTCATATAATTGAAGGACGTCCACTAATTATAAAAACCGACCGCAAGCCAATAACGTTTGCCTTCGACCAGAACGGGTGAAAAAGGAAGTCCTAGACAGTAGCGACAATTTGACTTCGTTGGACAGTTTTCAATAAATATTTTCTACATCACTAGTGACGAAAGTATAACGGCAGGCGCTTCGTCCCGAAAAAATGCAGTTGCACTACCTGTTGCTGAGACTCGCCGCGGCTACGGTGGCATACTTCTATCCAATGGTCCATATTTTCAATGACCCCGCGATACAATTGAGGTTCAATGTCGTTAGTTGCTGATTTATCTTATCTTTTAGTTCTTGAATTGTTTTTGGCTTATTGACGTACAATTTTTCTTTTAAATATCCTCAGAGAAAGAAGTCCAACGGGGTCAAATCACATGATCGTGGCGGCCAATTAACATCTCCACAACGTGAGATAACACGGCCATTGAATTCCTTGCGCGAAAGAGCCATTGTTTCGTTGGCTGTGTGGCAAGTGGCACCATCCTGTTGAAACCACATATCGTTCAGGTCCATAACCTAAATTTTTGGCCACAAGAAGTCCGTTATCATCTCGCAATAGCGAGCAACATTCACGGTAACTGCTTGGCCATCCTCATTTTCGAAGAAGTACGGCCCGATGACGCCACCAGCCCATAAGCCGCGCTAAACAGTTACTCTTTGTGGATGTACCGGCTTTTCAACATTCACTCGTGGATTCTTATTTGCCCAAATGCGGCAATTCTGCTTGTTAACGAATCCACTGAGGTGAAAGTGTGCCTCATCTCTCAACATGATTTTCTTTGTAATGTCACTATTCCCTTCTGTCTGTTCAACCAACCATTCGAGTCAACTGAACCTTGTAAGCGTGTAAATTCAAATCTGTATTCAAAATTCGCTTTAGTGAAGTTCATGAGATGCTCAATTCTTGGGCACGATGACGAGTCGAGGTTGACGGCTCTTCTGCCACACTATCGCAAACAACAGCAATGTTTTCCGCAGAATGAACTGAGCAAGCATGCACAGGTGATTTCACATTTCTTACAGACCTGGTTTGCTGAAATTTGCGCTCAATTCACATTTGGTCGATTATGCTGACCAAAAAAAAAAAAATCAAGAAGTGCAAGAAATGCATTTTGATTTGAACGCCCATTTTCGTAAAAGGCTTTAACAACCTTAATGCGCTGCTCAATTGTGTAGGGGAGACTGGGGCTAGTTGGCATTCGGAGTAAGTTGGCATTCAGCTCCTAAATTTTCACGCAGAAGTATCAGAGCGCTATCGTCTGTATGTTGTGATAACTTCATTGTGTTTCATTTTCACCCAAGTTTTCAGTTCGATGGAAGTCACCCATCAGTGAGGATCTTCGATTTTCTGTTTTTCTGCCTGGTGAATAAATTTTTTCATGTGCAGTTAATTTGTTTTGCTGGAACGTGATAATGTCAGCAACGATTTTGGATTCAGTGGCTCATTGTGTTTATATCTGCATGTGATAATCTTTTGTTTCGACGTTATGAAAGACTGAGGGGGCTATTTCGTTTCCGAAACACTATTGGGGCTTGTTGGGATGAGTTAGTCTGGGGTTAGTTGGCTTATTGAATTATGCCAACTAGCCCCAAACTTCCCATGGGAATCTTGATATTTAAGAAATCAAAAGACAATAAATTTATCATTTTATATGTTTGATGAATTTGTTATGAACAGTATAACCCTCCTACTATTTATTCAAAGATATAAAACACATCATAAATTTTTTTTAAGAAACATATAAACCTGCACGTCTTTTGTCAATTTTCCCCCACTTAATATTGCTTTTGTAGATCGGTAGGGTAAGGTGTTACAAACGAAAGTCCAACCGGGCTTATGCCTCAGTCAAAACTGCGAAGAAGGATGTAGAAGCTCATATCATTGAGGGCAATAGTCTGGCTCGTACCTCAGATGAATTTGGAATCCCTCTTTGCAGCTTAGCTAGACATTGCTTAAAAGAAAGGAAATGTGATCCTGCAAGGACTGCCAATGCGGCTACAGCTTTCAATACTGCAGCAAATGCTTTGGCTCCAGCTTTATCTTGTGGGTACGTATTGCCGAGAATGGTAATTAGGTACCCACTTATCTTTATATATTTTCATGCTTTTAAAGTATAATATTTATTGTGAACTTCGAAGTTTTGCGTTACCCGCTTATCAATAACTTTATTTCCTCGTACAAGTTTTTACAACTAAGCAAGAATTGCTGCTGTCCGAATATTTGAAAGCGGCTGCAGATGTGTACTTTGAGTTGTCATCTAAAGAAGTCAGAAAATTTGCGTATCTGCATGCAAAAGCAAATTCTATAAAAATACCTGCTTCATGGAACGCTAATGAGGTGGCGGGATTGGACTGGTTTTATCATTTTATTAAGCGACACCCAAGTTTATCTCTACGTACTCCTGAAGCTACCAGCTTTTCAAGAGCTACAAGTTTCAACAAAACCAATGTTGCGAGACTTTTTGCATTGCTCAAATCTACACTTCACAAATATAAATTAGAGCCTCGAGATATTTACAACATAGACGAGACAGGGATCACAACAGTGCAAAAACCAGACAAAGTGGTTGCACAGAAGGGATTTAAAGAAATTGGACGTGTAACCTCTGCTGAAAGAGTAACACTGGTGACTCTCACTGCATGCGTTTCAGCAGGAGGAGCTGCAATTCCTATTTTTTTTTCCGAGAGTTAAATATGAGGATCACTTTGTCCAAGGTGTACCACCTGGCTCAAATGTTGATACGAACAGATCAGGATGGATGATGGAAACTAATTTTATAAAGTTTGTAAGACATTTAATTCATTTTACGAGATGTTCGAAGGAGCGACAAGTACTACTTCTTCTGCATAACCATAGCTCGCACTTATCTATTGAGGCTCTCGATTTGATTAGAAAGAATTGAGTAATTGCATCATTGTTTCCCCGACCTTGTAGCCACAAGTTGCAACCCCTAGACAGAAGTGTCTTTGGGCCACTCTAAAAATATGTCAACTCAGCATGCGACGCTTGGATGACCAACAATCCCAGACAGATTATGTCTATATATAATATTGCCTCAATTGTCAACATGGCATTCCCTCTTACTATGTCACCATCCAATATAACATACTCGTATGTCGTACTGATTAACGTGAGCACCTGCCTTAAGTTGGCCTAATCTCACGGTCACCATTAGACTGCGATTGGTTTAAGCGCGAATCATTCGCCCCCAAGTTCGGTACCAGTTTACATTGGGGGAACTCTCAAGTTTCATACTGGTAGATCCGAAACGCAGCTATATCTGACGCTATAAGGTCAACGCCAACCTTTGCTTGCACCACGAGCCACCACGATACTCCCCGAAGGGCCACAGCCAATCAGCTGACCATCTTTAAGATGGAGGCTCATTAGCAGCCCGTGGTACCTGAATATACCTCTAGGGTTGAGGTTTGCAGCAATGAGTTGATCTTGTTATCGAACAATCACAAAGCCACTATGTTTCGGATCCAGTTTCAATCCTAGTATTTTTACTAAGCGATTCGGGTACCCCGGGAACGCCAGCCCCCTCGGCTTCACTGGAATCGGAGACGACAACCCAACAATAGCAGTTGTACTCCTTTGAATTAACAGATCAGTTCCGCCCTGAGGGTATCCAACATAACAGCTTGATTTCGAGTTAGTGGAATATGCCCCTTCAACCCCGATATATTTGATGATGCAGAATTTTTACCTTCATCTGTAACTGATCGCCAACCTCATCAGAAAGAGAAAGCATACATTTTAACACCTGCCGATTTGACGGACTCAGCTCATGATCGTTCACCACACTGCATTGCACTAGCCTCAACATCCAACCAACTTGTTCAACCTCAGGAAGTCTGTCCGTTACCAAAAGCAGGACCACGGAAGCAATCTAATCGATAAAGAAAACCGAGGAACCTTAACTTCTCACAGACACTACATTGAGAAATTCGTTAGCAGCTGAAGTACGTAACAAAGCAAAGAAGCCATCTGATAAAACGACCAAGAGGTTGAAAATTTGCAAGGCAAAGAATAGGCGGTTTATCAAAAATAAATTAGCGTTTTCATCAATGGAATCTGAATCCGAAGGAACTACTAATGCTGAAAGTGAGGAAAGCGTCGGTCAAATATCTAATACATTGAGTGAAGGCGAATCCTTCACTTATAATGAAAAAATGCATCCAACCGAAGAACTCTAAAACAATAATGGTTCCTTGCAGAACACAGGTGCCACAGGACCTGAAGTACACAAAAATGATAATTTAGCATTAGATGTAACTGATTCTAAAGAGAACAGCAATATAAATAGAGGCGTGATAGACTCCAATACGAAGTAGGAGACTTTATTTTGGCGAAGTGCCAGTCAAGCAAATATCCAGGTATGAGTCTTGACATCTGCTCAGGTACATACGACGTTTGTGTAACGACTATGATAAAACATCATAAATACTGGAAATTGTGAGACACTGAGGATTGCCTTTGGTACAAAAAGAGCAAAATACTGTGGAAACTTGATCATTTCAAACAAATTAGCAGTAAGCCAATATTATTCACAGTTGACATATAATGCTGACGAACCAAATTTTTAGAATGTTTGCCATCCAATGCAGACGTGGCCATATATTTCCCATTTAAGTAAAAAACTCATACAAACATAATTTGTATGAATTTTTGACTTGGGAAATATATGGCCACGTCTACATTGGATCTTAATCCGGTTGGGAGAGTGCGAGAGAGCACCGCTTCTATCTGGATGCCACACTATTATTCGGGGGCCATAAGTATCGTCGATAACGACGAATTCCTCTTAATTCCGTCTGTTTTTTTCAGGCCCGGTTCGTCCTCTGAATCAGCAAATATTTTTGACCCTTAGTAGGTTACCTCCTTCTCGACTTCGGTCGATATTCCTTTAACCCTTGAAATTCGTGAAAGCGAATTTCCTCGTAGTGGGTCCATGAGCTGGGAAAAATAACCCGCCCCATGACACCGCAACGCTAGCCTGCTAGCGCATTCACACGTCCTCAGACAAGACCAATTTCGGTGGATCCCACCATCCTCTTTCGCCGCGGCAGCAGGCCATCACTGCAGTTCTTTATAACATTTAAATATACCCAGTTCAATACAAAATGGTGCCCAACGTGGGGCCCAAAAAGCACGAGACAGTCCAACGTCTCTAGGGTAGGTAACCACTAAGGAATATTGCATTAAGCGTGCCACAGTAACTTAATAACTTCTGGACGTGTGTTGTCCTTTGACATTAATATCGTTTGGACCTGGTTTTGATTTATACATTGGTGGTTTACGACCATTGTATGACTAGCAAGGCCAAATGATATTAGAGTCCTTTCGTGTATTCGTAAGTTGCTACTCAACAGCATTTTTGCGGCGGATTCTGATCTGCACCCCAAACTAAACGGTGCCTAAAGGTCTTCCATTACATGGATTTTGATTTCACGTGATTTGCTGCTTAGCTAGTCCGTAGGTATCCATGATAACACACGCGCTGCTTGCGGGTCAGAACCAACCCTGGGCTGACAAATTGTATCTGGTTAAAACTTGGGAACGAGAGAGCACTTCCGAGCCCTGATTCTTATGGTGCCTTAAGAGAGTAATGTCTGTAACGCAAAGGAAGAGCTCACCATTGGTGTCCCTGCCTGTGAAGGGGAAAACGAAATGGAAAGACTGAACCTGAGGTCTTGACCTTCCGATTTTAAAGAAAGGGATGAGGTTTTTCTTTGCAACTTCCACCAAAGCGAAGCCGCTCGCCATTAAAATGCCAAGCTAGATCGCCGTTTTCTGAAAAGCCGTGTACACAAGGTTATATGACCACATACCAACCAACGTCGTTACACCGAACAAATCGTTTACATCGTTCAAAGCGTATTGAATCGTTTTAGCATGACGTTAAAGCGAGTGGACGTGTAAACTTGTAGCTCCGTTTCAATTCGCTGTTATTTTAATTAAGTTAAATTTAATTGTTTGTTTGACCTTATTATCAATCAACTTCGTAAGCAGTACTTATTTCCCAGTGAGTGTAAAAATAAAAACAATTAGAATTCGTTTATCGAACTAAAGTGTGTAAAGTGAACTAAAGTGTATATACAGCAACTGTGCTGCTTAGATTTTGTTTATTAACTGACCTAGCCCATTAACCCAATTACGCGCAAACTTGAGTGAAAGTGCACATGTAATCTATTCTTTGTGTGACAGTCTGAGTCATTTTCTCGACCTTGATATTAAAATTAATTTTACATCATTAACAATAGCAAAATAATTGACGAAAAAAAAGAGCTTTAAGTGCAGCTTCCCAAACTGTGTTGCTTTCGACAACACATTTAAATACGTTACCTGTAAAGGATTCTGCTCACGTAAATTACATGGGGCCTGTATGGATGCGCCAAGAGATTGGTATTATCTCTACATGGAAGCCCATTTTATTTGCTCTGATTGTCAAGGCTATGAACAAAAGCTTAGTGAGATGTATGATCGCATAATAGCGCAAATTGAAGTGATGATGGGCGACAAAGAGCAACTTATCGCACGGCAACATTCAAAATTTAGAGCAAATGACGAAAGTTTTAATGAAATGGCCAGTTGTTTTGATGAACTTTCTACATCACTATCCAGTAGCAATCAAAAAATATGCAAAGCTCTAGATAGGGTCGACACCCAACTGATATCAATGAAGGAGTTATTATCTTCTAGTCAACCTACAGTAAGCGATACTTTCAGTAGTAGTAATATCAGTGAAATGCTTTCAAAAATGGCCACCAAACTATCTAAACAAGAAGCCGGACACATCGTACAAAACTCACATATGAATGCGAAACTAGAAAGTATGGAAAGACAAATTGCTCGTTTAGAAAGCAAACTTGAGGAGCAAAATGCAGTACACATAGTGGTCAAATATGTGGACTGTTTTAAGCAAATGAAACCTGGTTACTGTGTTTCCCCGGTGAAGGAGAATCTAAACGCCTCAGCTCAATTTCCAGTTATCACCAAAAGTATATTCAAGCTTGGTGTGAATTGGTCTGAAGAAGACTGGAATAATAGAATATCCAAGCTGGAGGCTACAAACTCAAGGAATGCTCTTGACGTGTCATTAACCGGGACTAATTCATACGCCGTCTTCTACTTAAAGGAAGTTCCTCACAATATGGGGGTAGATGGAGTCCACCGGAAACTCGAGTCAGATTTTTCAATCCAAGGCTGCAGAGTAGAAGAAATGGCACACTTTGGCAAACGTAGACGCACATTCAAAGTTTTCATCCCACAAAAATATGCTTGGCTTTTCACAAACGTAAAATCTAACAATAAATCCTACACCTGGGATAGTATGATTTTTAAAAAGTGGAAATCAGCAACTAAATTGCCAAGGCTGGAGATGGACAATAGTTCTACAACGACGATGACGAAATCAGCAAAAGGTTTACAAAAATCTTCAGTTAGCATTAGTTCTACTCTAACAGGTAACCAAATTTATTATTCTGTTGTAACTCCACTTTCCAGGCAAAATCCTAATTCCAGAGTTGTCCCAGGTAATATAACTCCAGATAATTCTTCATTAACTGCACATAGCCAAATTATCAATACTGTAGACAAAATTTTCACTTCTTCTACACACAAGACTGATAATGCAATCGATCCACATTCAACAACGTACTACAGGCCTTCGCAAAGGATCGAGGCTTCCTTTTCCACCACCAGTATTACGGAAAATACGAAAAAATCTTCGCAGGTGTATACGCCTTCTAATAAATACCCGAATTTTGTACATGGAGGTTTTCAAACACCTTCATCCCCACTTTTGATTCAGATGCCAGCACCAACGGATAATCTATCAATTACCAGCAATTCTTTTATAGACTCCCTCACACCTCCAGTTGTTAAAGCATCTATAAATATAAGCGCTGATCTTGAATGCAGATATCTCTTATCTAGACTAAGAGATCATAAGATCTATGAATATGTCAGATTGTACTTAGCATATATGTACAAAGCTCCCGATACTACGTGTGTTGATGGCAGGACGAAGACTAACCTGAAAGTTATGATCCAGCGGGAAGGTGTTCCTGTAGAAATCGAGGCTCTCCGTGCACTATATTTAAGATTTCACACAGAACTAGGCGTGACATCTGACCAAGCAAAAAAAGACTTGGACACGTATGCTTCACATGTTAGCTCAAATTACATTTCATCGCTTCAGAGATCAAGAGAGCAACATCATAAATTTTTTCGTCCCCAATAATACGCTCACTTCTAAATGCCTTAGACTTTTTTACCACAACTGCGGAGGTATGAGAGGAAAGGTCAATAGACTTTTTTTCAACTTGGTTGAATGACTCTTTTTTAAACGAAGAGATTCTTGATGGCAGCTGGACTATTTATAGGGAAGATAGGGATTTTCGCAGTACTGGGCAAACTAGAGGAGGAGGGGTTTTGATTGCAGTTCATAACTCTTTTTCTAGCGAGCTCGTCACTACAGTCCCTAACAAATCCTTCCAGCATAAAATTGTCTGCATCAAAATGCCGAAATCAAACATGTACATTGGAGTTTTTTATATCCCTCCTAAATCCAATGAAGTATTGTACAACGATGTATGTGATATAATTTCTTCACTCGCTGCTTCCATCAACGTAGAAGATAAGATTATTATCTCCGGTGACTTTAACCGACCTGATTTGATATTCATGACTGATGAATGTGATAAGGGTCTTCTTCCAGTTAATTTCCAGGATCATATGAACTTCAACCTGATGAGCACTTTCTATGGCAATGATTTGCAGCAAGTTAACATGTCCCCCTAGCATTATGGCAACTGGCTAGACCTTATTTTTACAAATGAGTACGTGGTGGTCAATCCAACTAGTGAAGCGGACCATTTGTTTTCAAATAGCCTCCACCATTCCGCACTGTCTATTGAATTGTCCACTGCTGAAGTAACAAACCATCTATCTTACAATAATTCAATTGTATATGATTCCTATAATGCTGACTTCGAAAGCATTAATAATCATCTCAGTGCAATCGACTGGACTGGTACGCTTACAACGTTAGATGTAAACGATGCAGTAGATCATTTCTAAAAGTGTTCTATGGACGCCGTTGAAAGATACGTACCTAAGATCAAAAAGAAAAATAAACTTTCAGAGCCTTGGCTTGATAAGGATCTCCGATATTTGCGAAACCAAAGAAATAAGCTCAACAAAATTATTCAAACGAAAACCAATGTGAGTCTTGAATTGAAAAGTAAATATGATGAGCTTGCAAAAGAATTCCAATTGAGATCTAGGGAAGCATATAAGTCATATGTTAACTCAATTGGTGAGAACATCATCAAAAATCCAAAAAAGTTCTTTGAATTCATAAATATCAAACGCAAGTCGCAAGGTTTTCCAAAGTCCATGTCCTACCAGGAATCAACCTCATGTAACCCTGAAGATATATGTGAGTTTTTCGCTCAACACTTTCAATCCGTATATTGTGCGACCAGCTGTTTACCGTATACACCTTCCTCTGACATATATTCCGCACCTCTAATTGAGAACATCTATATTTCCACAGAAGAAATATCTAAAGCGATTGAGGAGCTTGATTTCAATAAGGGACCCGGCCCTGATTTAATCTCTCCGCGCCTTTTGTGCCAGTGCAGAGGGCAATTAATTTTACCACTTCACATTATTTTTAATAAATCCCTTTCTTCTGGAATTTTCCCGTCCTCTGGAAGTCATCTCATTTGACCCCTATTCATAAAAACAAGGACAAAAGATCTGTTGAAAATTACTGAGGTATTGCAACTCTATCGGCTATCCCTAAACTATTTGAGAAAATAGTTTGTACAAAGATGTCTCCTATAGTAGAACCTCAACTCAATGACGAACAGCATGGCTTCCGTAAGAATCGCTCTACGACAGCAAATCTTACAGTAATGGTCTCTAGCATTCTCTGTGAGATGGAAAAGGGGTACCAGATCGACGCGATTTACACTAATTTCAGCAAAGCTTTCGGTCGTGTCAACCACAAACTTATGACTCATAAGCTGAAAAAGTTTGGGATTAGTGGTTCTTTGCTGGACTGGATTGACTCATATCTCCAGAATCGGACTCAGTTTGTTAAATTTCAAGGATGTGTGTCCAAGAAACTCGATGTTTGCTCAGATGTACCTCAGGGCAGCCATCTGGGTCCTCTTCTATTTAACATCTTCATTTCGGATCTTTCTGCAGTTCTCTCTGATATTCCTCACCTATTTTATGCCGATGATCTTAAACTATACCACGTGATAACTTCCCAAAAGGACTCACTATTCTTACAAAACAAGATTAGTTCCCTACTAGAATGGTCAAAAATAAACCAACTGTCTTTAAACTTTGATAAATGTCAGGTAATTAGTTTTTCTCGTAAAAACTCCGTCATCGCTTCTGACTATCATCTTAACTACCACAAACTTAGCAGAGTGGACAGTATAGTAGACCTCGGCGTCATTTTGGATTGTAAATTGCGCTTCAATTTACATTACGATGAGTCTCTCTGTAAAGCCTATAAGCTCCTTGGCTTCATTAAGTGACGATCTAAGGAATTTAAGAACGTATGGGTTTCAAAATCATTACATGTTTCTTTAGTACGTCCCATTCTTGAATATGCCTGCCTTGTTTGGGATCCTGCCTTTGATGTCCATATAGACCGACTTGAGTCTGTTCAAAAACAGTTTTTACTATTTGCGTTGAGATCACTATATTATCCGGAGAATTATAAAGATTTACCATCCTATGAGCATAGACTCCGTATTCTCAATATGTCCTCACTAGACTCTCGAAGAAAGGTGATAACATGCTGTTTCACATTTGATGTTCTCAGATGCAATATAAAAATACCGTCCTTAGTTGAAAGAATAAAAATGAATGAGAAAATACGTTTCACAAGGCATTCACGTCTGCTGGTTGAAAAGCGTCATCACACAATTTACGCTGATAATGAACCTATAAACAGGTGTTGCAAAACATTCAACTCACTAAGTGTGCATTACTCCCCAACAATTTCCAGATCCCAATTCAAAACTTTGTTGTCTAATGCCCTATCCTCTTAATCCCATCATTTCATTCATAGATTAAGAAAAAATATTGTACTTTCATAAAATTTCAATAAATTGTAAAATATGTTTTTAAATTTTTGTACCTCTGCCTTGTTTGGCAATAAATAAATAAATAAATAAATAAATAAATAAATAAATAAATAAATAAATAAATAAATAATTGTTACCTCCTTACAGACCTATTGGAGAAAGAAGTCGGGCTATATCACGCAAAAGACCTGCGTCGATAGTTTAAACATACACATCTGTATGGTCCGTTCATGCTTAGTTTCAATCACACGCAAAGTTTACCCATTTATAGCAAATCGAAAGTATTCGCGTCAGTCTGTCCGTCCGCTAATCGTTTTCTTCTGTAATCCCACTCCGCGTTCCGACCCCGAACACGATCCGTTTCCCCCCCTAAAGATCCTCCAGCTTCCTTTTTCGCAATCCTCGTTGCCTTAGGATTGCGAGAAAATTAGCTGCTCTATAGTTATCGAGCAGTCGCCTAAGCAAACTGCTCGAAAATCGGGATTTGGATTTTTAAACTAGGAGAAGATAGTTATGTACCAAAATTTAATAATAATAAAAGATAAATATTATGAGGAATATAATTATAAAGAAAAATTTAAATTTAATTTCAGATTTGGATAAATTAATTATTCCAATTTCTAGTTTTATAAATTATAAAAATTTTTTTTTAGAATTATAAATTTTAATAGGGGTACCGGTTCGTGTGGTTTTCTAGCAGATAGCGTAACTTGACTTTTATTCCAGTGATTCACCTTTCCAAATATGTGTTGGAAAGCTACTGTCATATTGTTTCAGAATCAGTATGTGTCATTTAGCCGAAGCGTAAACAACAATACTTTTTTTTTACTCTGAAAATGTCGATTTTGTGCCGAATAAAGTATTTTTGCGGAGAGCACTTCTTCATTGAAAGTCATCGTATTTCCGTGGAAGTCATCGTATTTCCGTGGAAGTGTATGGTATGCATGCTCTAGCTGAGCGTATATGCCAGAAGTGGATTGCACGGTTTAAAAGTGGCAATTTTGACTTGGAGGATGATGAACGGCCCGGACAGCAAAAAAAGTTTGAAGATCATGAATTGGAGACATTGCTCGACCAAGATCCATCCCAAACTAGCAAAGTCACTTGGCGTCGCTCAACAAACCATTTCCCATCGTCTTAAAGCAATTTTTCACAATAAAAAACTTTAACTGGTACCCCATTAGATTATATTTTTCCTCTCTTTATTAAATGTTTCCCTATAATTAGATTCTTTATGATATTTATCTTTTATTATTATTTAAATTTTGGTACATAACTATGTTCTATTTATTAAAAAATCCAAATCTGCATTATAATTTCGGACCAGTGTTTTGCTGATTTTCGTGCAGTTTGCTTAGGCGACTGCTCGATTACTCCATCATAGGGAATATAAACATAACGCACTATGAGGTATAAACCAGGATGTATGAGAATTCTTACTAATATGCATTCAACTGAAGGGAGTGGAACAAAGTCAGTAAATGTATAACAAGAACAGGATTTGACACAAAGCGAAATTCGTCCACTGCGCGATTTTAAGGACATAAAAGCATCGCGACCATGTCCTAAAAATTTTGTGAGGGGAAGATAAATCCATATCACTCACCAAGTCATTCAGACAAGATTCTGAAATAAAAAGGGTTTCATCTGCAGCTCGGATTTCGAAAGTGGAGAACGCAGTCAATGGACCAAGATAGGTTGACGCGCGTGTTGCAGGAAGCGAAGGCCCGAAAGGGTTTGTAGTGCTACGAAGAAGAAGAACTATTTTTTATTATCGGAGGAAATGTCAATCTTGAACGATGACTTGTAACGATCTTCGTCCTCCGTTAGCTTTTCATAAGTGAATTTTGACGGATTTTTATCCAAGTTTGAAAGTATAAAGTCTCTAATTACATCTGAAGAAGTATAAGGAGCGAAACACGACATGGATATACGCAGAAGTGGAGGTACAATATTTGAATAATGAAGTGAAATGCGTCAAAAACACGGCTATTTTCAGTGGTTGAACTTTTATGATTAAATGACAGTTCAATTCGCCGAAGTAGCTTGCCTAACATCAACCACCAAATTAGTAGACTATTGTGTGTTGAGCAAAACTATGTGAAGTTAAAAAAATACAAATGAAAGTTGTTTGGAAGTCTGTTGAAAACATTTACTGCATATTTTTAAGAAAGAGATTTTGGATTGAACCAGCCAAGCCCAATAAATTAATTCCCATGTACAACGCTTAAAACTCCCAATACCACTCGTTACTCATAGCCCATGCATTTAACACCGCACTCTTTATAAAATGGTGAACAAATTAAAAATCATTACCTCATTAAATTTATTTAGCTTAGCCTTTCATTGAGTTTAATTTAATCACAACTACCCTTTGCTCTTTCCGATAGCATAATTGATGTGCTCGCTTCTGATTTATTGAAACTGCTACCGTGCTATATTATTCATCGATGCAAGCCAGTACATTTGAGGGTAGCACATACGAGTATAATCATGTGGAGCCTGGGAAAATTTAACAAGAAATCTTATCAAATAAACGGTTCAATTATCAAACCAATTATCGTAGTTGGTACGTGAGAAGATTATTAAGTTATTTCCATACTTTAGCGGATCGAGGGTAGGATTGTGCTGCATAAATTGATCCAATCGTCAGGTTTCTTATATACGGAGAGATATTAATAAAGAAATGCTCTATAATATTCCTTTAACTGTTCATACTCGTATATCTATTTTTATTCCTATCTTTAGTTAAACTAACACGGCACCTTCAAGCCAGATCTATGGATTATTTATGCTTCACACCTACCCCAGGATATTTGCTCACACAACATAAACCTTCCACCCCGAGTTGAGCCTATTGCTAACATTCATGGTAAGGCATCCTTGAAGTTCGCAGATTCAATTTCTTTAAGGATTATACTGGTAAACAGGAAAAGTCAATACTTGAAGCTTTTGCATTTCAAACGTATCGTAACTTATACCCCTGTTATCCTGCAACATATACCAACTATATAGGCATATGCTGACGTCTCCCACCTGATATTTAGATTAGATTTGAACCTTGATGACAACTTATACCAGTATGTATAACATATTCACATGAGGCATTAACCACGAAAGATTTTATTTTTCTTCGATTCAAGGTAGTACTGCTGCATTGGTTCTGTGGCCGTGAGGCCTACAAAAATAATGGAGAGTGAACTGGAGCGCTACAAGGGCTAGTGCTGCACTCACTATGGATTTGATTAAAAATAGAACTATTATAAAATCCGCCTCTTCACCAACAACAACCTACTCAAGTTGTTTTCAATCAGGAGTGCACTTGGGTACCATACTGCATGAGTATATCACAGGATTGCAATAATCGGTCATAAAAAGAGCCTCGAAAGTTGAGAGCGATGCAGCTCCTAACAGAACGTTTGCCGGTCCTTGGCAGTAGTGAAACGAAAAACCATCATCAACCTCTTCCGTATGATGATCCACATACGAGAACAGGTGAGATATTAAAGGATAGAAAAATAGAAGTTCCATTTCGCCTCTTTTATTTTATTTTTTTTCCAGGTTTTGCACAGGAAAATGTGTGCTAGGCCAGGGTTAGAGGAGCATCATCAAACCCAGCAACGGAAAATGGATGGAAAAATGAAACAAGAGCAACAGCTTAGTCCTCCACTATCATATCACTACATTCTACTCCTTCGGATGCAGTTTCGTATTCTTTATGTTCATTTCTTTTTCCACTTGCATCGTTCAAGTGGAAGTCTTGAAAAGTTCAAGGATTTATATGAATATGTTGTTTAGCCTTCAGTGCATGGAAGGATGATGGATGGATGGATGGCGTTGAATGATGGAGTGGTGGGCGGTAAGGATTGCAAACTGAACTGCATGGTTCGAATGGCATGCTATGGATGATGGACGAACGTCATGGATGAACTTCTATTTGTTTCTTCATCTTAATATTCGAGCATCAGCTGGAACAGTTGTAGATGCAATAGCAGCAGTGGAAGGACTAGCAATTGCTCTAGCATTCAAGGAAATGAATACAAAGGTAAAAGGGGTGATATAACAATAGGCGCTTTCTTGTAGTTTCTGCATAGACCTATGATTCTTTTGTCTTGATACTCGTTCTGCTTTCCTGGAGCAGTTGGAGGCCATTCATTCATGGACATGGAAGAATGAATGATGTTTTGAATGGAAGTTGTGACAGGATACCATTTTTATGGCTATGACGAAAGATTTACCGATAATCAAATTTTAGATTATTATTAATAATAATAATCCATCGTACAACAGTCCAAATCCGAACCTTGGCGTTGAGATTTATTGTTAGGGTATCTCATTCCATGACTGTAACGGAATTCGAGGCGATATGGTCAATATCACGCTCAACCATGTGATTATTATCTGATTTCTCAATTAGTACCCATCACAGCTAGGTGGGCTGATAGTCCAACAGCAGTATCAGAAGCTCAAACTCGATGCCGCGACCAAGAGTATAAGTTGGGAGCTGCTGCGCATACCGAGTGTGCCATAACCCACAGCTTCACACAGACTACAGATTATATATAATTAGTGTTATAAAATTGTCCCGAAAGGCAGGAAGTTAGTACTAGAAAATAAGCACGAATGGCAGTTCTTGTTGAAAACAAACGTTATTCTTTTCGTCAATGCAATCAAAAACTGTACTTCTATTCAACTTTGTTTAGACGCGTGTGCACCCGTTCATATCTCGTTTCAACGCATTGACGGCTCTTCATCGTCTTTTTTCTGGAGAGTGAGATAGGTCTCCTTCTTGTTAACATTCAGCTAATTCTGACATATAGTCGTCCCAAGCTCGCACTTCATTGGCTAAATCGTCATCCAGTCCATTCATCTTCGTCTGATTCTGCAGAATTCGAAATCCACAATTTCACCTTATCGGTTGTATAGATGAAAGAAGTTTTTCGAGTAGTAGTTGTTAGATAATAGTGGATTTAGGTAACGGTCGTTTCATAAATGGTTGACAACCATGTACGGTCTAATAAACCTCGGCTCGATCTTTCGTCTTTTACCCATTGATGGGGGTTCCTTGGCCAGCATACCAAATAAGCACTCGCGTTCATATGAAATGTTTTGTAAAGCCTAGTCGCGTCTCATCGACCGAAGTTGATTGGATAAGTCATTTTCTTCAAGTTTTCCATGTAGTGCGGCCGTGATATGGCTCTGAACTAAATCACTTAGTTTGAAGTAGAAAGCTAGATTTATTTATTTATTTATTTATTGCATCTAACAGACTGAATAATCCAATAACAAAATGGAACGTAAAGAATAAATACAGCAATATTTAAATGAAAAAATAATAAAATGACGATAATTGTAAGTTAAACTAATAGTCAGTCTCTTAGCTTTTTCTTAAATGCTATGTAAGAAGAGGTATAAGGACCAAGCTTGAGATTATTATAATTTCATACGGTTTTTAAAAATGGTGATTGGAAATGTAAATCAGTTCTAGCATATGGGATAACAAAATAAGAGCTCATCCGAGAAGAACGAGATGTTTGTCGGAAACGCAACTCAGAAAAAATATTTAACGGGACTTGATGGAAGCAGAATTTATATAAAAAAACATTGGTCTAAATAAGTTCGTCGGGATATTAGAGATGGAAGAGCTAGGAAGGATGAACGACTTTCAAAGGGCTGATACGGCAAATTAAATGTAAGGAAAGGAAAACGCGTAAACTTTCTTTGGACAGTTTCTAAAGAAGACACGATATAGGAATATCGGGGGGACCAGATAACAGAACAGTATTCAAGCATAGGGCGAATAAGCCAAACAAATACGCGAATACAAGTAAAAGAAGAGATGCTATTAAATTTATGTACATGCCTGAGGATAAACCCGGAAAATCTAGACCCCTTAGTAGTCACATTTAAAATATGTGCATCAAATTTGAGTTCTAGGTCAAAAGTTACTCCAGCTTCTTTATGACTGAACACTTCAGAGAGCAAACGTCATTTAATATATAAATAAAGTTAATAGGAGAGTCCTTGAGAGAAAAAGCCATTTTATGACGTTTAGTAGCGTTAAGACATAAATAGTTTGAAGTAAACCATTCATTTGGAGCATTCAGATCAGTTTCGAGTAGCTGACAGTCTAAATGGGATTTGACTGCTCGAAATACTTTGAAGTCATCAGCATACAAGAGGCAAGAGGAATTAAGTACAAACGGGAGATCAATTATGAACAACAAAAACAGAAGAGGCCCAAGAATAGAACCTTGTGGAACACCAGATGAAGGATAGAAAGGATTAACCGTAGTATCAGAGAGACTTACTCGACAGGAACGATATGATAGATAAGATGACATCCAAGATAGAAGAGATCCCGAGATGCCAAGAGCTTCAAGCTTACGACAAAGAAGTATGTGATTCACAGTGTCAAAGGCCTTGGAGAAATCTGTGAAGATCACATCAACTTGGAGTTGGTTGTCCAAAGCTAATACTATTTGTGAACTCGATTAAATTAGAGGTAGTGGAGTATTTTTGAGTAAACCATGCTGCTCTGGAGAAATAATAGGAGCTAATGAGTTTAAGAGTTGGTTATGAACCAGCCGTTCCAGTAACATTGGAAAGCAGGAAAGTAAGGAAATAGGGCGATAATTTAAAACTGACGTTAGCTGTTTTCCGAGTGTTAGGGAAAGTGCCAGTACTCGAAATCAGATTGAAGAGGAGAGATAAAGGAAAACTAAGCGATGAGGTTACAAATAAGGAGCACCTCGTTGTACCATTTACCTGGCTAATAAGAGTCTATTGTAGACAACGCAGCTCATCGTCCTAATTTCGTGGTTTTTCAGTAGTATTTCAAAAGCACGATGAGATGGACTGAGTTGTGCGCTCCACCTGGTGGTTACCACGCATTACAGTTTTCACATGTTGTACATGATTTATATGACAGTACACTTCAAAGCTCTTTACAGTTAACGCAATCCCGTGATCACTCATTATTCGTTTTGATATTTCAAATAGCTTGTAAGTTAATTTAGCACTGTTATTACGGGTGAAATCATCATAGAAAGGACTGGTTTAAGAACAAAAAATTTTGTAAAGGTATCATTCATAGCAAGAACATGAGTATTGCCTTCCGAGCTACAAATTAAGGGCCCCGAATAATCAACTTGTGATATCTAAAATGGCATTGGCTCTAAATTTGCTAAGTGCATTTGCGCTACACTTTTTTCCGGTTTTTCGGACACGTGGCAAGGCAACCCTTGATAAAATAGTGCATTCTTGGGAACCAGTAATGTTGCTTCAGTCTTGAAACTATTTTATCGATTCCAAAGTGGCCATGTTCTAAGGAGCGCACTACCTATGCTCCTATTTCGCCCTCTTCATCATCATCAATCTAATCTAACTCTTGGACTGCATTTCATAACAACATCCAAGTCGGGTCTATCCATGCTTAAGTCAACATCGCCATAAGCAACTCAAGTTGCAAACATCGTCACTATCGTACGCTAAGACAGATTTAACCTACGATTTATTGCAATGGAAATGCAAATCGCCGAACGGATCACAAGTCATCATGACTCAAGTAAATCTGCGACCTTCCCATAACTTCCATACACACCCAAATCATGTTCTTCATAAGCGACGCAGGCTACAAATTGTCATCACTGTCGTACGCTAAGATGGCATTAACGTAAAAATGTAAGTCGCGCAATGGATCTCAAGTCATGTTTATTCTAGTACAAGTCAACAAACCGAAGCATAAAATAGACGACTCAGATTACAGCATTTGTCACCGTCGTAGAATTAAAAACAAAGAAATATATGAATGGTGGACTCAGCGAATTATGGAAGTGACTGATCCTAAAATGAAATTTGGTAAGACGAAAAAAAAGAATGGTAGATTAAAGGAAGCGATGGATTTCAAAACGGACGAAAATCGTAGAGGTTGCGGAAAGGCTGTTTAAAAACTTATGGATGGATGGTCTCAGCCTTGTTCTTTTTAACTTCTTATCCAAGCGTGAAAGGCCGTTCAGCATCTTGCTGCAGGTCATCCTTCACATTGTTTCAGTACTAAGTGAGTTTAGCATTTTTAAACTTAGCTAAGTATTGGCTGTTAAAGCATACACTGTAAGACAACCACGTTAAGCCCTGTCTAACTATCCTCCAAAATTTAGCTATGTGTTGGCTAGTGGTACAAATCTTCGCCAACCAAGGTAACTTCTAGTATTTTCAAACTTAGCTGAATGTTGGTTATTAAAGCATATACTGTAAGTCAACCTCGCTAGACCTGTTTAACTTTCTTCCGAAATTTTAGCTCAGGGTTGACTAGTGGTGCAAACCTAGGCCAACCAAGCTAATCCTTTCAACTCTGCGCAGTGTTGGCTGAAAGCATTTCGCGGGGAGTTGACCTCACTGAGTTCTTACTCCCTTCTAAAATTTTAGAGTTTTAGCTAATGTGACTTTTATCTGCTGTTCGACCCTACTGCTGCACTCCTCATTCCATTTGTATGACACTAAACTTGTCCTCCAGCGCAGCGCATAGGCTGAGGTTTCCCCATTATTAAGCAGTTGTGTTCGCCTGGTTAAGCCGTAAAAATTTATCCTTCTGTTTATTTTACAGTCCCCCGTCCCAGCAAGATTCGCAGTAGAGCGCCTCTCTGTACCCAGCCACAGGACCCCGAAGCACCGCCGCACACACCCGGTTACCACGCCTTGCTAGGTAGACGTGCTTTTCTTCCCTGCAGTGGCTCCGAAGAATACCAGCAGCATCCAGTGCTAGCCCCCAGGACAACGTAGACCACTAATACCATTGAAATAGCACCTGTCCCATAAGTATGGCCACATCTGGAGATGGTGCAATCGACGCGCCGAGAATAAACTCACTGGAGAAGACCGCCCAGTCGGCATGAGCTGTGAGTCATCCTGTTTGTAATAGCCCAAATATTTTGCTAGAGAAGCACGTGGTTGTTACCAATAAATGTTTAACTTAGTTGACCTCAGGTGTTTTCTTTGTCTACTGAAGGACTCAAAGGTGTTGATAGGTAGGAAGTGGCATGCCCAATAAAGTGTGTGCCTGTGCCGCTTCTCTTTTTTCTTTGTGGTAGGTAGGTGAATGCCATTTATGCACAGAGTGTGGGATTCCCATGCTCACAAGATAGCGACTGAACTACCCACTAAACACCTTCCCTGTCAACCTGAGAACCCAGCCTGGAAGCGTTTGACACATTACTTCTCTTAGGGTGCATTCGGCTTCTCTTAGGGTGCATTCGGCAGTACCAACCAGCATAAGCTAGGCATCCCCAAGCCCCAGAATATAACAATGTTCACCATGAAAATAGCGAGCTATCCACCAGCGTATTGACGTTGGTACCAAAAAGCGTAGGGTACCGTCATCCCATCGATGGAGTTGTTGGTCCAACAATTATTGCACTTGTTTAATCTGAGTGGCTTGGTGATCGACCATTTTATCCTTTAGTAAAGAAACGATAACTTCTAGCTTCTCATCCAGAAGTTACATTGTGAGCACTCAGTCATCACAACAAACTACTGTTTATATGCTGTTTCCGCAATCTGAGTGTGATAAGTCTGGGCCCCCACTTAAAGCAGCCACATGGGTCATATTGCTGCCGGGTCTATGTAATAGCACGATATTACATTCGAGCAGCTTATGCTACCATCATGCGACTTAGTATTTCGATCTTGGTCTTCAATGTCGTTATAGCAGAACAATAGGTTGTTCCGCGAACATGTTTACCGAGAAGGTAGACACGAAAACGTTTCAGTGTTTTCACCACTGCTAAGATCTCAAGCTCAAAGCTTTGGTACCTCTTTTCAATATTCGTGCAGTATCGACTGAAGTAAAACACCAGTCACAATATCTTGTCGTCTGTTGATTGCAATAAAATCCCTGCTAGTCCAGCACTGCTGGCGTCCTTATGAATACCCTGGTCAGCATATTTTGCTAAAACTGGTTTATCGTAAAGTTTTTGGATAGAAGCTTCCCCAAATGAGATTGTATTTTACATCATAAAATAAGTAAGCATGTCAAGGGTTTTGCGATGAGCCCATAGTTTTCGATAAATTTTCGGAAAACCCTGTCGGTACCAGAAATCTATGGACTTTAGTCATGGTTATGGGCACGCAAAAGTGTTTAACGGTGGAAAGATTTTCGTCTCCGGAGCTTACTCCATCTTTACTTACTATGTGTGCCAGGTATATGATTTTATGAGCTAAGAACTGCCACTTACCGAAACTTTATGTAAGTTAATGTTTCGAAATGATCTCTAAAAATTGTTCCAGGTGGTTGATTCCTTTTGCTAAACGTATGCTCGGAATAACAAGATCGTCTAAGTACGCAAATATTTCTGTGGACGGTATTTGCCTGGTTATTTTACTTGTATCAATAACATTACGAAAAAAAATGTGGCGTTTACTAAGCTAAAAGGCGTCCGCTTAAATTCATAGCGGCTTCGTGGGTAACAAAAGTGGTATATTCCTTTGAGCCTCTCTATCTGATGGTACCCCATTTTCAAAGCAGCGGTTGTAAAGTAGTTATTTTCGCCTAGTCTTGTAAACTGTTCATTAATGTTTGGTAAAAGATAAGCTTCTTTTATGGTAAGCTTTTTAAATTCAATTTTTTCCAAAAATTGCCGTAGAACACTGCTATGATGCATATACGAGCAGATGGACTCAGATGATCTTAATAGTGTTAAGTATTATAAAGGGTAATTCATTATGAAGTTTGGTTTTCAATAGACTTTTTCACGCGTCACTCCTGTCAAACTGTAATGTAATTTTTGTTCAGTATTATTTGACAAACTATCATGGACAGACTTACACCCCAACAGCGTATCCAAATTATTCAGCTGTATTACGAAAGTCAGCGTTCTGTGAACAATGTATTTCGTGCTCTGAGAGCAACTTATGGTGGCCAACGTCAACCGAAACCACTATGGCCAATACCATCTACAAACTTGAAACGCAGCATTCATTATTGGATGATACTGGACCGATTAGACCACATCCAGCACTTAGGGACGAGAATATAGCGGCTGTAGCTGAGAGTTTGGCTGAAGACCGTGACGAATGGATTTGGTGTCGTTGTCAACAGCTTGGTTTGTCATACGCAACAACATGGCGTATTTTACGTATGCGTCAGTGGCGATCGCTATCGCAAAATGATAAGGGATTTTTTGCTACATGAAATTGAAGCCTATAGTATCGGTGAACTTTGGTTTCAATAAGACGGCGCTACTTCGCAGACGGCGAGAGAAACATTGGACTCATTGAGAAAACATTTTGGTGGGAACATACCACGTGATATCACACCTTTAGATTATTTTCTTTGGAGTTAAATGAAGTTTCTGGTCTTCAGAAATCAGCCTGATTCAATCAACGCTTTGGAAGCAACAGTTACTTGTGTCATTTACGAGATACCGGTCGCTATGCTGGAACGCGGCGTCTAAAATTGGATCCTCAGGATAGACCATTTACGGCGTAGTCGCGGTCAACATTTCAACGAGATAATCTTTGAAAAGTAAATGTCATCAATAATTTTTTCGACTCAGAATAAAGTTTTGACTATGGAATTCAACTCTTTATTTGAGTTTAAAACCAAACCTCATAATGAATCACCCTATATATTTTTACATTATAAAATAAGTAACCTACTCTTGCAATAAAATATTTTTCAGCAGCAAAATAACAGAGAAAAATTATTTTCATAAGTTTTCATATATATATGGAAAATAATAAGGTATCGGTAGAACGTCGTAGTTAGAAATAAAAATAAAAAATCTATGCAATAATCTGCATAGACAGTTTTTCTACTTTTCATAAAACTTCTTGCTTATCATTGTGAAGCCATTGAATTGCATGTCGACATTGCACTTTGATCTTGAAGCTATCACATTCAATTTCACTCATTAGCTAATCCAAGTGTAATTAAGTTGGCAAATATTTGCATATTCACGACATAAATCAATTAAAGGGATTCGCAGAATGTTGCGCGTCAATTATGCCCTATGATACGAAGACATATGTTATAGACTAACTATATTACGATTTAGCAGGCAATTAATTATTGACAGCTAATCAAAAATTATAATCAGAGGATACGTGTATTACAATAAGTATGAACATGATTGAAATAATTGAAAATGGGAGCTTGCAGCTTATCATATATGATTTTCCTGCTAATTTCCAAAAGAGAACTGTTAATCAGCTCCCCTGTATATTTTTTGACTTGTTTCAACGAAAATAGGTAGAGTATTTCTATTTCTGTTAAATATTGGGATTAATTACCATCAAGTTCTACACAAACGACACAAACACAAGAAGTTGAATATCGAGAAGAAGAAAATAATGTTTCGAGATAATGGTTTGAAACTTTATTTGACTTCAATTAAAAAGGTTGCATTTTAAAGATAACGAAGGGAACAAAAATGTTTCAGAAAGTAATTGTAGTTCATTCTCGAAATTTAGAGATATAATAGTGACATTTGGTTCACTGTAATATTGAAATGGATACTCCTTTCAGTACAATAGAGAGTCCCGAATGGCTTTAGGGCACATGAAAGCAGCTTGCAGCCAACTGTTTCGCTTTATTTTAAGCAGCGCCCTTTTTTTATGATTGGAATGTAAATGTAATTCACGCACAAAGTGTGGGCTCCCATGCTTACGAGCTACTAAACTACGCACTAAACACCTCCCTAGTCAACATAAAAACCTAGTCTGGAACCATTTGACACATTATTTTGGGTCTGGTCTCGTTATGATATTCCGTGAGAAGCTTTCAAGCTGGAGCATCCCTTCTCTAGTGGGATGGGAGAGAGAAATTGGAATTGCTAGGCAAGCGATCTTCCAACTCCTACGTCCTCGGCTGGTGTGAAACCCTTTTATTTTTAGGGTTTTGTACTAAAATACAAAACCCTATTGCAATCACGACCTGTGTCCGTCTGTCCGTCCGTCCGTCCGTCCGTCCGTCCGTCCGTCCGTCTGTATGTCACAGCACTTTTTCTCCGAAACTATAGAGGCTACAGCCATGAAACTTTGTGAAAAGGTCAGAAGTGGTGACCTCTTGAAAGTTCAAGGGTGGAAAATTTTTTCAAAGGGGTTTAAGGGGGGTCTCCCCGTATAGGGAGGTGACCCCTCAAAAAAAAATTTTCACCATTGGTAGTCGAGTAGGGTGTCATTGGAAAGGTCTTAATGAGATCTTTTCAAAACACGTCTTAAAATTGCCTTATGAGTACCGAGGGGGGAAGGGGAAGGGGAAATGTACGAACTTTTCGCGTACCCCCCCCTCGCGATTGGACACCTTCCATCCGAAAAATCTGAAAAAAACCATGAATGTAGGCCTTAATGAGTACAACAACAACAAATACATGAGAAGTCGAAATTCACTCAACTTTGTTAGTAATAGTATGATTTATCGATTTTATGTTTTCTCGAATAAAATCTAAATGGTACCCTTAAATTCAATAAAATTTAGCAAAAAGATGACTATTTGTAGGATTGATCTTTTCTGAAAGTTTCATAAAGATCGAATAGTATTCAACGAAGTAATAGCGATTTGAATTTTCCCGTATTACTATGGAACAATGTGCCCTGTATTACTATGGAAACATATGGCTATGGAGCCATATGCGCTTTTTACCGACTTAGAGACTACAGCTTTGCTAGGATTTGCATGAAAATTTCAGGAATGATAGATATCATGAGGATGACTACATACAATTGAAACAAGTCGAAGAGGCAGGAGAGAGCTCCTAGCAAAAGGGCTTTGTAGCCATTCTAGGATTCGAAAAAATAGGGCATGAATCGATGCTTACAGTACAGAGGAGTGGCCCCTGAAAAAAATTTCATGGAAGGTAGCCGATATGAGTATCAAATGAAAGTTCTCTATGAGAGCTTTTCAAAACAGTTCTTAAACTGACAGTTTTTGCTTCAGTGGGGGTACAGAGAGGGGGGGGAAATACATGAAAAATGTTTTTTCTCCCTCGCGAATGGACACCCGTGATCTAAAAAAATCTAAAAAAATTATCAAGCGAAATATTTATGGGTATAATTTTAACAAATACCTCAGAATTAAAAAATTCTTTCAACTTAGTTAATAATAGTATGATCCTCGAACATGACGTGTTTCTTAATTTTATTCGTTGCTGGTTACGGCATTTTGTAAGTTGAGTACAAAACCCTTCTGACATGAGCATAGGTCTGTCTACCCAACTTGTTTAGGATTGTCCGAACAGAATGCGCCACATGATCCCGTTTGCCAACCAATTCAAACATCATTTCAACTATTCTATCGGAGGAGAGTTCTTCGTCTCCCTGTAGATGCTCCGTTGCAGCTTTCCCATTTTGCGCACTCATAAACTATGTGGCAGGCACCGCCTTCCTCTCCTGAGCGAAATTTGCAGTGAGGGGATTATGACTTACCAATCTTTGTAAGACTGAAAACACCCATACCTGCTCAAAAGATGGGTCAGATAGAAGTCAGTTTCACCACACCTTCCGATTTAGTCATGGTTTCAGATCTTGGAAGGGGTGCGCAGTCTTTCATGCAATTCACCCAACACTTGAGTTCAATTGTCCCTCTCGCGTCCTCGTTTCGACGCAGGTAAATAACACGATGCTCTCTAGCAAGGAGGGTGACAGGTTTCACGCCTACAATAACTCCCACCGCCGAATCATAGATTGTCGGATATGAAAATGTAATCCTCACTGCTCTTCTTTTCTCTACCTGTGCCAAGCGTTTTCAGTACACCTTCTTACTGAGAGGATCGACCCATATTTCTGCTCCATATAGTAGCATTGACCCTACAGTACTCATCAAGAGGTATTTTCTTGGTGGATTTGGTCCCCCTACGTTGGCCATAAGTCAAGTCAGAGCCAGTAGGCCCAAAGTAGCAGGCTCCCTAATTTGCTCAGAGTAACTTATCTTCGAGTTAATCAGTAGGCCCAGGTACTTCACCGCTGGCTTCGATTCAATCAGTATGTCTCCAATGCTGGTCATCTTCGCTCTAGGGATTCTATTTTCCGTCAACATGACCACTTTGGTTTTCTTCAGTGCTAGAGTGAGTCCACGAGCAGTCATCCAGTCTTTCAGTCAGCGCAGTAGCATAACTAACATAAGTCGCATTTGTTCGAGGGTACATCCAGTGACTAGAGCCGCAACATCATCTGTAGAGCTAATCAAGTGCGAATCACCTGGCATATCCAGTCTCAGTAGCCTATCGTAAGACACGTTCCACAGGTCTGGACTAAGAATAGATCCCTGTTCAACACCCGATGTGACTTCTATTCTGCGTTGGCTCTTTGTCGTGTCGTAAAGCAGGCTTCTGTCCCTCAGGTATTCCCTCACTATCTTCATGATGAGTAGTAATGTAATGTACAGGACGAATACCTTGCCGCTTAATCTGTGAACTCCTTTGCAAAGCATGGAAAAATTTTTAATTTCTTCAATTTTTTATTCCTGACTTCTTTAGGGTTCGATTTCAAGTCTTTTCTTAAAGCTCCTGTCCAGTGTGGGTTATGTTCAGTCAACTTTTTCGCAAGTTCAAGCTATTGTAGAGTTTAGCTATTGTCCATTATTCAATTACTCTTGAAGAAGTGGCATGACAATCTTTTGGACATGACCCTTTCCTGGCACTTCTGTCTCTTCTCCACTAGCTCATACCCTGAAATTCAAGACGAAATCATTAGGTTTGGTAAGCATACATCATTTTTCACAATATGTATGGCACTTGTTCTTTATAAATTGGGGTCTCCCTCACTATAGAACCATACTCTCATCAAGTGATAGCTTTCAAGCGGGATAGTAGCATTCAATCATTTTCTTATTGAAATAGTCCATAACTTTACGTACTTTGACCAAAGGGTCCTCACTGTCTACCTCGGAGATGAAATTAAGATACCGCATAATCAATATAAAATTATTGCTGCTTGTTTATTGGGCAAATACTGGAATTAAAAAAAGTCGATTTATATTTCAATAGTCTTGAATTTGAGGTAAAGATATACTGCTTCTATGGAATAACACAACTAAGAATATTCTCCACTCATGAACAGTTAGTTCTCTCCATTCAATAATTCTTGAAAATTCTTATACATGGTCTGACAAAAATAATTTTTCTGCTTGGACACTTGTCTGGGCATAAATCATTATTGAATACCCTTCAGGAAAAAAAATTAAAAGAATCGAAAGGATTTACTCCAGCAGTATTCCCACAGAAATCATTGCATTTCATAAAATGTATCTTTTTCAACTCACATGTTGTAGTATAACCTAAGGTAGATCCTTGAGCAGAAGGCTGGTTGGTGTTTTCGCCCAGTTGAGGAGACAACGGTGAGGGTAGCATCGACGCTGTTTGTCCTTCTGATAATCTTCGGAGACATACGGTCAAATTTGCCACATATGTCTCTCCAAGAGGCTGCCCCTGTTCATCATAAGTTTCCCCCTCTGATTAGCGCTCATAATCGCTCACAGGTATATAGACATTGTTACTGTCACTCCACAATAATTGTTCTTCAATATCGCTGTCATTTAGTGTATATTTGGATTGATGTCTCTGGTTTTTGGGCCAAGAAGGCCCAGCACGGGTACCCATGATTAAAAAAGATGTTTAAAAAAATACGTAAAGACGTATATAAAACCACAACCATCAAGATAAAGTTTGGAATATCGAGCATTGTGACGGCCTATAAATAACGTTCTGCAACCGATGCCAGCCGCTTACAGAGGCAGAGCATATGAACTATCAAGCGAGTTTACATAGAACATATTCTCAACATAATGGTATTAAACCTTCTAAGATCAATTCGAGTATGTATGAGCGTTCGCAAACCCTTTCATGGAGAAATGTTGGAAAGGGATTAAATCACCCCCAACTGTTGCAAGCACTCAAGTTCGTCGACTATCGGCGCTGCAGCAGCAAATGGGACTGGCTGCTTATTTTGAAAAACTGGTTTGGCACCTCCCTTCAGCGTGAATGATGCCTTCATTTTATTGCGTCGCCCCAATGCATTGTTGAAAAGAGGCAATAATTCCTCTTTCACTTCCTCGTTTAGTGAGTACCTTCACTTGCCCAATTGTGCTGCAAAGTTTATCAATAGGTACCTTCCATTGTCAAGCGCTTCCTTCCCGTCACTTCTTAGCACATTCAAATTAAATGCCGAGACGCAGCAAATGCCGCCGCTCTGTCTACCGTGAAATTTTAATCATGTGCTGAATTTACCTTCACTGGATCTCCCGATGCGCTCACAAATTGCTCCCTGCATGCGGCTAATGTATTTGATTCCAATAGCCTCCAGTTTGCTCCAAAAATAATCGTCCTATCAGAACCCGAATCATGTTGTCTTTTCAGTTTCATGTTATCAATCGCAGGCTTAACAAGCTTGCGCGTCGAAGTAGTCATCGGTCAAACTTTGAGGCTCTTGCGTTCGTTGAAATCTCGCCAGTGTCTGGGACGTTGTGCCGATGCTGACGTACAGTATCGTTTTTTGTGTCCGACTCTTATGCAGTCGGGGCAATCTTTCTCTCGGAAGGACAGTCTCTGTGGAAATGGATATCGCCACACTTTTGGCACGGAGATCTTGCTTTGATAGTGTGGGTGTACTGTATTTCTCCTGCTCCTTCTTCTGGTCGTAGCTTTTTCACATTTTACTTTAGTTTTCCAGGAACTGTCAATAACTCACTCTAAGACATACTTTCCTTAAGCTTGGTACTACCAGTTGGTTCTACGCCGGAACATTCTTCCACCAACTCCTGCTGCTCTAATTTTGTCAAAAATTTCTCAAGGCCAATGATTCTTGTGTTTAATTCAATCTCTGTACGAACATAAGAACTTTGAAGTCATCAGGACTGCAATTTGCAATGTTGAATTTATTACACCTTACGCTGATTCGCATAGCATATTCTGAAAAAACTTTCATTTACATCTTTCTCAGTCTTCAGACATTTGTAACATATCCACACGAAAATTGTGACTCCTGACGACCAAAAATCCGCTTAAGCTTCTTGGTAGCATCATCGAAGGAAATCGTTGCCTTTGTCTGTGGGAGAATAGTGTTTGAGAACCTCTGGTAATCTGATGTCGATAATTTCTCTGTAAATAGGTCAACTCTTGCTGAGTTTGTCACAAAAATGGACTCATAACGCGCGTACCGTAACTCAAAAGTGAGGTTGTCTTCCGAAAATTTCTCCATATGATCCACCAGATTGTTGTGAAACGACGTTCCAACTGAGGCTGCCAGTCAGCGCTGGAGCTACCAATTGCTGATGATGAGCCAATTGTTGGATCAAAAACGCCATTATAGTATCCGTCTTGCTTTGCTAATCAGCCATTTGTTGGTCAAATTTGTTTTGCTGCTCAGCCATTTGTAGGGCAAATTTATTTTGCTTAGCATACGACTTGCTTTGCTACTCAGCCATTGCTGTCATTGACGCCTTAACTGCATTCGCATTCATATCGATTCTTTTCAGCAAGACGAGCACGTCAAAGTTGTAATTCACTTTCTAGGTTATGGTGTTTGCCTTTAAATCATACTTGAATTCGGATCTCGTCGCCACTGTTGTAGTCCTGTCTCTTCAGCAGATAATGGTACTTGTAGAAGACTAGTTATCATATACATAGAAAAGTTTATTTTCCTTTGCTATTACAATATAAGCTCCATGAGTCCACGAGTCAGGTACTCCACAATTCCTCGATGACGAGAAACAAGTCTTCTTCTGTCATGATTGGTGTTGCTCATGTCAGAACGGTTTTGTATTTAACCTACATATGCAGATATGTAGAATGATTTAATTCAAGAAAACTTTCATGATATGCACAATAATATATTCTTGCTTTAAAAGAGCTCCATTTTAACCAGCCAACGCGTCGGCCAATGGAATCTTAAATGCGTTTTAGTTATTCATCTTATATGAAAATTTGAAGAGGATCCAATCAAAAGTGTAGTGTCTGGTTCGATGGAAAGCCCATCTAGTAGAAAAATCGTATATGAGTGTTCCAATCGGAGGGAATTCAGAATACTATAGCTTCTGTAAATTTTATAGAAACTTATGGAACATAAGAATCCTTTAAAAACTACTTATATGGCTAATTTGATCCAATTTAATGATACAGATACAATTTTACTGATGAAAATTTTAAATCCTACCATTATAAGTTAATTTCAACGAACTTCAAACTCTAGGTTATTGGCTATTGGATGTACAATACGTCCATAATTTTTAGGGCTTTGTGAAATAAATTTAACAAAAACTTACTAGTTTCGCATCCTGTCTGTCCGTTCGTCTGTCTATCTGTCCGTCTATCAGTGCGATGCCGGAAATTTCTTGATAAACTATAGAAGCAATAAAGCTCTAGCTTTGGAAAAAGGTCAGAAGTGGTGGTCTCTCAAAAGTTTCGGCCTTATCAAATATTTCAAAATTTTTTAAGGAGGCTCGCCCCTCACAACGAAGTGGCCATTTTCGAATTTTTTCATCAAATGCCGGCAAGTAGGGTATTAGCCCTCTATCACTCATAAAAAAAGAATTTATTTGAATTTTTGGATTGGATATAACAGAAACATAAAATACACGTATTTTTGGATTTTTATTTATTTTTTTCATTATTTGGAAAGCAAATTACAAAATAAGGATTGTTGCCCTTGAGCAACACTGAAGTAAGAGGTCAACACTTATAATACTGCAGAGCATGTTACGAAAGCTGAAAGTTGTTGAAGCAATTCTTGGTTTTCGTGTAACATAAGGCTACACCACATTTGTCACATACATTATGGGTACATCCAACACACTTTGGAAACTTGCATCTGATTTGTTTATCAGACCATTGCAGCCAGTGTCTAATTTGGTCTTGCCGCACTGTTTGCGGAGGTACATGCTGAGCAGGTCCCTTTTGCCTTGAATTTCGCTCTCCAGTGATCGCCGATTAAATAAATTGGGTCTAATACCCAATTTGCAAAAGGTTACTGCAAACTCCAGACGAAAATCTGCTGATGATGAGCAGCCTAATTGAATATTTTTGTAAAGGGTTTTCCAACAAGAGGTGTTATTTTGAATTTTTGGCATTTGACAAGTAGAAACTACGTCATTAATAAAAATTGAACGATAGACGCTTCAACAACGCATTGAAATTATTAAAACTCACTATAAAAATGTTCAATGGATGAGGCCGTTACTTGGTGAAAGATCATCGTTTAAGTAATAAAAACACTTTTCAGTTAACTTTCACTTTTTATATTTAATTTGAAACACTACAGCTGTTTCGACACACCGTGTCTTCCTCAGATGTTAATACATAGTTTTGTTGTATTAACATCTGAGGAAGACACGGTGTGTCGAAACAGCTGTAGTGTTTCATATTAAATATAAAAAGTGAAAGTTAACTGAAAAGTGTTTTTATTACTTACACTATAAAAATGGTGAAAATTTGGCAGAGACGGTTCGTAAAACTCGAACATTTTTGATTCGTCGTGAAGCACCTTATCGGACCGCAATACAGAAATTGGTGGAAAAATTCGAGCTGTTGGGACAACTTAGAGATGTGAAGAATGAAACTTGTGCACGTTACTCAAGAACAGCCGAGAATATTGCTGCTATAGATGAAAGTGTTAAAGAAAACCCAGGTTTGTCCATTCCTCGTCGTTGTTTGGAAATAGGCATTCCACAAACGTCATTACACCGTATTTTGCATAAAGATTTGGGTCTTAAGGCTTATGAAATTCAGTTTACACAAGAACTCAAGCCGGCCGATCATCAACAACGTCGTGTCTTTGCTGATTGGGTCCTTGAAATGCATGAAAATGATCCGGAACTCCATCGAAAAATCATCTTGAGTAATGAGGCCAATTTTCACCTCAGTAGTTTCGTCATCAAGTAAAATTGTCGCATCTGGGGCTCGGAAAACCCAAGAGTTATTGTTAAAAAGCCTCTCTATCTACAACGTGTGACTGTTTGGTGCGGTTTATGGTCCGGCGGAGTCATTGGACGTTACTTTTTCGAAAATGAGGCTGGAGCAACAGTTACGGTGAATAGAATGCGCTATCGAGAGATGTTTAATGATTTTTTATGGCTGGAATTGAATGATATTGATTTGGACAACGTTTACTTTCAACAAGATGGCACTACATGCCACACAAGTAACGAAACCATTAATCGTTACGGGAAAGTTTCCGGACCGTGTTATCTCTCGACGAGGTGATCACAATTGCGATTTAACACCTTGCGACTTCTTCCTTTGGGACCACGTGAAAGAAAAGGTCTACCCCAACAGCCCAGCGTCGACTCAAGACCTCAAAGATGGAATTCATGAGGCTATCCAGGACACAGGGAAGCCACCTTGCGATTTGATTATGGAAAATTTCATGAAAAGGATATGGTTCTGTAAGCGTGTCATGGTGGTAATTTGCCTGATATTATTTTTCACTATTAACGGCATACCTTCCTCTTTATAATGAAGTAATTATTATATCATTTATATTAAAAAATGGCACTTTCCTTTTAATATCAAAATAACACCTCTTATTGGAAAGCCGGGTATTTAGCAATCTTTTTATAAAGTAGCCATGTATTGTCCATGATGAGATCCAAATAATGATAAAAAAGTCGCGTGGGCCATCTTTTGCTTCGCAAACGTATTTTGTATATCCCCATTAAAGTGTCAAGTAGATCAGAGCCACCCATATGGCGATTAGCCTCTCCAACCACATTGGGCCGCTTTATGTTCACATACCTTGATATCTGTTTGCCCCATCTTCGAACATCAGTTTCAGGATTTTGCTCAGCAAATGCCACAGTTGACACATCGTTCCCGTTGACGTCAGCTACGGATTCTCCTAAATAGCATCTTTCTTTTTTCATCAAGGTTTTTGATGACAGCTTACAATGCGGCATTCTATTTTTTCTCATAGTACCAAGACTGAGAATGCCTTCTTTGCCTAGATATTCCATTAGACGAAGGGAAGTTAAATAGTTGACGAAATAGAGTTTGAAGCTCTGGTGCCTTGGAATCATATGCGCTAACCTTATAATGACGTTAGATTAGGCGCCTAAATCTGGCTCTCCTTGTAAGACGATATTTTCTTTGCTTGTTTCGATTTCTGTTTTATAGTCATAACCAGAAACGCCACTCAACACGAACACTTTATAGCCCCATTTGTGTGGTTTGTTAGGATTGTATCTCTTCAAAGTATTCCGTGACTTAGTAGAGCCCATTTGCTCGTCTACACAAAGTTGCTCTTCTATTGGGACTTTAACATATGCCTCATTCAACGAGTCCACCACGGACGTATTTTGTGTATCCGTTCATGATCTGGATTGTCCCCAGGAAGCTTTTTGCTATTGTCGTTGAAATGCAATGTTTGACAAATTTTTTCAAATTTGTTCAACGGCATCGTTTCCTATATTATAGGTGTTCCAAATGTATGACTCCAGTGTTTGCAACTCTAGGTAATTGGATAAGAGACACTAGATGCACCACTCCTACAAATCGCCTGACATCCTGGTCAGATATCTGGAACGGTTTGAACGGTATGTTGCCTACAGACATTACTATGCTACAGAGGGTCAAATGAAAGGTCTTTGCATTTTCAGAATCTGTAAAAGTAATTTTTTTCATCGGGTGTCAAGGAGGATGCAAAATGTACGAACAATAATTCCGTACATTTTGCCTCCTCCTGCCCCCCTCGGCACCGTTAAGGTAATTTCCCCGCAGGGGGAATGCCGATCGACAAGAGCACTCTTGGAGGCTAGCATTTTTTGGGGAGTTCCACCCCCACGTACCCGAGGAAACTCCGCAGGGGGAATGCCGGTCGACAAGACCACTCTTGGAGGCTAGCATTCTTTGGGGAGTGCCGCCCGCACGGACCCTAGGATATGGGAGGCGCCGTGAGGTTCCCTCCTGGGATGACAGGTAACGACTCTTATTGTATCTGGACTACGCTTTGGACAACGAACTGGAATTGACGCTTTGGGCTGGCGGATGTGATGGTTTGGACCTAATTGCTTTGCACAGTAGCGCCGAGGTGAAACTCGTGTGTGAACGGCTCCAATTCAACTATCATACCGTCTCCGTCCCGTTAAAACATTGGCAGGCCTCGGAGTACGTTCGAAGTTCGCACCGTTGGGTTGGTGGTGTAGGTTCGGTTGAGACGGACTCCCGATTAGCGCTGGTCTGGCTCTGAGCACTTGTCCCCATAAGGGCTTGTGCCAACCCTCGCATAGCCTCTCTGCTCTGCAAAGATAACCATGGGACCAAAAAGGCGACAACACACACGAACGGAGATAACGGCTCCGAGGGGGGACCCAACAAAACTGGAGCAATCAAAAGACCAAAAAAATCCAAAAAGGAAATATATAATAATAGCAACGACGATGCAACCAGCGGTTGCTCTCGATGTACTGTTGACATCGTGGCAACAGTACATCGAGAGCTGTACTAACCACGAAAAAAAACGAAGACTAACACGACGACAATGACGGTAGACGAAAAACGGAGAACAGCAGACAGTCTGGTCCAGACTGAGATTCCTGCGGCGTTTGGGCGCAGCAAAAAAATTATGCGAACGCCCAAGCGTCCTATTAAGGAGAAGCGGGAGACTCGGCAGCTTGCTTCAGGTGTTCGAGCAGTGGAAGATAACATAACGAGCACCGAAAATTCGATTGTCACCGCTGCGATCGTTACTAAAGCGACCAATGCAAGGGTCACAAATACCGACATTGCAACAAAAAATCCAGAAGCAAACGAGGAGATTACGGCACTAAAAGCAAAGAGTGACCAGACACAGCGTGATTGTACCGCCAACGTTGAAAATGTGGCGGAAGTACTGCACCCAGAAACGGAACGCGAAAACCTCTCCCAAGGATGGTTGCAAGGTACAATTGCGGCCCAGCGATACGAAGAAGAAAGACTACTTCGAAAAGCGGGAGATGTTCTGAAAAGAATACAAGCTGCATGCGACTCCCCAAAATTTAGCAAAGTAGCAAAGGAAGGGCTCCTTGAACTAGAGGAGCTCCTAGATCGCATAGGGCACTACTGGAGGAGCTGATTAAGGGCCGAAGATGAACAAACAAGAGGCGCTTGGGGCGAAATCTAAAGGCGACATGCAGATAGCTCCATCATTAAAACTCAATAAAAGAATGTCGTCTAGCCTGATCGAAGGAGATCGGGATAAAAGAAGGAAAGAAGAGCCACTTGACGGGCGTGGAGCACCAGATCAGGGGTTCCAGACAGTGCTTACAAAAGGAGCGAAGAAAGCTGCAAAGAAACAACTTCAAAAAAAGCTAGGAAGCTAAGTTCGTACGGACGCCCAATTAGAAAAAGGACCCGATGCAAAACAGGAGAGGCAGAAGCCCCGACAGCAGGCACTGCTTGTAAAGCCCCAAGATGGCCGATCCTACGCGGAGGTGCTGCGGGACATCAGGGGAAATGTAAGGCCCGAAGACACCAATACCACCATTAAAGTAGTACGACCAACGCGGTCGGGCCACATACTGGTCGAATTCGGAGCAGAGGCCGGCAATAAAGATGCATTCTGTGACGCAGCAAAGAAAGTCCTCGGCAAAAGCGCAACTATAGCCCCGCTCGAGCCGATGGCAACGATCGAAATACGAGACATAGACTGCGTGACGGATCTGGCCGAGGTAGAAGAGGCCATCAATAAGGAGTTCCCTAGCGTGGGAAGGATCAAAGCGAGACTGACACCAGAAAACAACAGGGGACAACGCCTGGCCATAGTTGACTTGACCGAAAAGGACGCCGAACAATTCCTGAACAAGGGCAAAGTACGAATCGGGTGGGTTGTCTATAGGGTACGGCGAAGAGCAACGCCTCTTCAATGTTTCAAATGCCTTGGCTATGGTCACACCACGCAAGTATGCAAAGGACCCGATAGGAGTTCCCTATGTTACAAATGCGGCGAAAGGGGTCATAAAAGAAAAGACTGTACGAAGGAGGCACACTGTATCCTTTGCAAGGATGCTGATCCAAAACTTGATTTTGGGACACGTCTTGGGATCAGGAAAATGCCAGGTGTTCCAGGAAGCCCTAGCCAAGGCAAAATCAGAGCTTCGATGACCCGCATCCTGCAGCTAAACCTACACCGCGGTTCAACCGCCCAAAATCTGTTTGAGCAGTTTGCGAGGGACAGGAAAGCTCCGGTATCACCTTCTTTAGTGTGTACCTAAAGCCTAACAAGTCGATATCATCTTTCCAAGCCAAGCTGAATGCTCTGGAGGGCGCTGTCTCGAACGCAGAGGGTAAAGTGCTCGTTGGGGGCGGCTTCAATGCTAAACTATGAGCACAATCACGACTGCTTGCTGCGCATCTATGCCCCGTCTAAGACCCCGGCACGGCAAGCCCCCAGTGTACTGGTCGTCTACTGAACTCGCTGAAAAGCGGAAGGAGTGTCACAAGCTTCGGCGTGAGGCTCAACGGGCGCGGAACCGTGACGAGGCATGCAACCAGGTGGCAGCATATAAGTCGGCCAGGAAATGCATTCGCAAACTGATCCACAGTAGCAAGGCTCGCTGCTGGCAAGACCTTGTGGACAATGTGAACAAGGATCCGTGGGGCCTTGGCTACAAGCTGGTCATGGGAAACTTAGTGCCCTACGGAAGCCCTGTATACATGACGCGGAAAAGATGGACGCGATAGTGCGGGGACTCTTCCCCACCCATCCCGTCCGTGTTGACGCTGTGCATGGTGAAACAGCAGTAGAGTGTCCACTCTTCACACAGCTGGAACTGGAGGAGGCAGTCCCCTCATTGAAAGCGAGGAAGGCTCCAGATCCAGATGGTTTTCCAGCTGAGGTGTTGCGGCTCGTCTATCACCATTGTCCTGACTTGCTGCTCAGCACATTCAACGCTTGCCTACGGGACGGGGTTGCCCGGTACGATGGAAGGTGGCGAGGCTCGTGCTGATCAGCAAGGGGAAGGGAAATCGCGAATCGCCGTCTGCATACCGCCCGTTATGCATGCTAGACACGGCTGGGAAAGTGCATGAGAAACTCATCAAGGGAAGACTCACTGACGCGATTCGTGCTGCTGGGGACCTATCTCCTCGGCAGCACGGATTTAAAGCAGGACGCTCTACCACTGATGCGATTGCAGAGGTGGTGCGTGCGGTCCAAAAGGCAGAGGCATATAGTCGCACCAAGCGACGGATCATCCTGATGGGTGGATATTCTGGACACGCTGGAAAACTCTTTTCAAGTTCCAGAATATCTAATGCGGCTTTTGAGTAACTACCTAAAGGACCGAAGCCTGCTCTACGACACGACACGCCCCAACGAAGGATGGAAATTACATCAGGTGTTGCCCAGCGATCTATTCTTGGTCCGGACCTGTGGAACGTGTCTTACGACGGGCTACTGAGACTTGAGATGCCAGATGAGTCGCGCTTGGTCGGCTATGCGGATGATGTTGCGGCTCTGGTCGCCGGACGCACCGTTGAACAAGCGCAACTTAGACTAGGTATGCTAATGCGCCAAGTGAGGGATTGGATGACTGCTCGCGGGCTCAGTTTAGCACTGGAGAAAACCGAAGTGGTCACCTTGACAAAAAAGAGAATCCCTAGAGTAAGGATGATCAGTATTGGAGATATACAAATCGAATCGAAGCCAGCGGTGAAGTACCTGGGGCTACTGATCGACTCAAAGATGAGTTTCTCTGAGCAAATCAGGGCAGCGGCTGAGAAGGCTGCTTTGGGAATATCGGCCCTGAGTCGACTTATGCCCAACGTAGGGGGACCCAGCCCATCAAGAAGACGCCTCTTGATGAGTGCTGTAGGGACAGTGCTACTGTACCGAGCAGAGGTATGGGGCGATGCTCTCAGCAAGGAGGTATATTTGGCACAGGTACAGAGAAGAGGAGCACTGAGAGTTGCATCTTCGTATCCAACAGTCTCTGATTGGGTGGTGAGAGTGATTGCAGGCGTGAAAACCTGTCGCCCTCCTTGCTAGAGAGCGCCGCACTATTTACCTGCGCCGAAACGAGGATGCGAGGGAGATGGTTGTCCGCGAGGAGAGACAACGCTCGCTCAACGATTGGCAGCAGTCTTGGGGGAATCGCACGAAGGGAAGGTGGAGTGCGCACCTCATCCCGGATGTGAGACCGTGGCTAAATCGAAGGCGTGGTGAGACTGACTTCTATCTGACCCAGCTTTTGAGCGGGCACGGGTGTTTTCAGTCTTACCTGCACAAGATCGGTAAGTCACGGTCTCCCGATTGTCGGTTTTGCCCAGGAGAGGAGGACAATGCCTGTCACACATTTTTTGCGTGTACCAAATGGGCCAGGCTGCGAAGGGAACTCTACAGGGAGACGGGAGAGCTCACCCCGGATAATATAGTTGCGGTGATGCTCGAATCGGTTGACAAATGGAACCAGGTGGCGCATTATGCTCGGGCAGTCCTAAAATATAAAAGGGACTGACAGCAGCCAGAGGCGCAGGGGCTGGGGGATCGCACTTCTGGCATTTCCTCTTCCCCTCTCCCCTCCCGCTAGGAAAAGGACTCCCCAGCTTGAAGGCGCCCCACGGCGTAACAAAGTAATGTGTCAAACGGTTCCAGGCTAGGTTCTCAGATTGACAGGGGAGGTGTTTAGTGGGTAGTCCCACACTGCCAGGCTCGGTGGGCGTAAATGCCTTCACCTCCCTACCACAAAAAAAAGGAAATTTTAAGACTCGTTTTGAAATGATCTCATTGAAAACTTTCCAATGACACTCTCCAATGGTGAACAATTTTTTTTTGAATGGTGACCCTCCTTATATGGAGAGGCCCCCCTTAAACTCTCTGCAAAATTTTTACTCCTCAAAACTTTCAAGAAGTCACCACTTCTGACCTTTCCACAAAATTTCATAGCTGTAGCTTCTATAGTGCTGTGACATATAGACAGACGGACACAGGTCGTGATTGCAATAGGGTTTTGTATTTTAGTACAAAACCCTTAAAATAGGTTGTCATATTCTTGCAAAGCGCTCATAGGTTTCTTGATATTTCTAAGCAGTCTTTTTTATCATAATTTGTAACGGCGAGAAAATTCGAAGGCAACTTTGACCTGAAAAATTGATCAATAATGGTTTGTTATGAATAATAAATTAATTATGTATAAGAAATACAGGCAGCTTAATTTTTCACAGGCGCATCAAAACAAATGTTAAAGTGGTCACCAAAAATACATTCTACTCAAAAAATTAACCAAAAAATTCAAAGACGAGATTTAATTAATGTGGGAATTATTATACGTTTCTAGAGTTGAGGATAAAATGCGAATTTTAAATTGCTCAGGAAATGGATCTAAACATGCAAGACAGTAAATACATCTGCAGAATATATTGTAACAACATCCATTGCGGAAAATCTGATGAATAATACTCGTAAATCATGCAAAAATAAAAACCACTCAAAATGCGAGTACAATAATGCATTTATAAGTTAAGAAAAATTTGAGAAATTTTTTCACAATTTCTTTTTACTCTGTATCAAAACTCCTTTGAAAAAATAGCAGTATGAGAGCGGTAATGTACAGTGAGGCTGGACAAATGGAAATTCATCTACAGATTTATTTGTGACCGGAAAATAGAAAGAGAAATCCAATGTGAATGGAGGAATGAGAAACAAGAAATGAAAATGAGAATCGTTTATTTTGTTGTATAAGTATGATGTGAAAACTTTGTCTACGACTACAATTTAAGAATTAAGAAAAACGAAAAAAAAAAACAGATTACAAGAACTTTTACTAAGAAATCTCAACTGTTATATAATACTTGGAATTCAGTTAAGACAGATATTCATCCGACTTTTAAGTGCTTTTACTTGTGTTTCAGTGTGTTTTTTCTGTGTGGCATTATTCTGTCGTTTTCCACGGTTTTGTCTTTTTACACGTTTCTACAGAAGAGTGTGAAAGATAAAGTTTAATTTTTGAATTTTGTTTGGCTATTTCACTGCATCTTAGTAGGAAGGAAAATGTTTAAGCATTCGCAAAGTAGAACAGTTTAAGTGCTGATTAAGTGATTCAATGTACGAGTAAATGTTTGAATTGCAATTACGGAAGAAAGAAAAATTATGGAGTGTAAAAGTTACTACTTGCATTTCGAACTAAGCTGAGAACTTTGTGAATAATATGTAAATTGGATGTGAAGGATCAGAATATCGTGCTTACTTTTAATAGGGATAAAATCTAGTTAACGCTACACTGACTTTTGTCCAAATGCAAGTTGAAGTACTTTTTAGAGTGAATTAATTAATTTTTCGATTTAAAATTTTTATTTGATTCTAAAGGATGTCAGCATTTAAATTATTTATTCATTAATCTCACCCATGACTCCGGTGGATAACGAGGGAATGGTGCAATCTCTTTGGTTGCAACATTGCTCGGCAATTCGGTTAACCGACCTAATTTCCTTAATTTTCGTCGCTTGGCGATCCGCTGGCTGGACCTCAACATCAATGCAGCCTGCATTTTGATGGTTATCTTTTTCTCCTACCCTGCGTAAAATTTGATTTAATCGCTCCAGCGCACTTTTTTCCGGGGGTTTCAGTTTGCGGCGTTTGCGTTTTCGGGCAGGCAGAGTTTTTTTGATTCTTTGCACAATCATAAAGTCGCGATTGGTAGCACACGAGATTTTTTAGAAGACAGAACTTTTTTGATGGCTATGATTTTCGTCTTTTGTGCCACACCATTTTGATTAGATTCTAAGCCAAATTGTCTTATGATTAACTTTTTGATTAATTTATATTGCATTTGAATAAGTCTCATTTGATTTTTGGATTGTCAGTTCGTATCACAACTATTTTGGATTTTTTGATCTTTGACGTAGCATAATTTCTGCGTTCTCTAAGTTTCAAACTCCTTAAAAAATTGTTGATTGTAAATTCTTTTATTTTAGCATACCTAGTATATATGGCTTTGGTCAAAGAGAGCTTTAAGGTTGATAACTTTGGATTAAACTTAAAATATCAAATAAACTTGTCTACAGATTACAAATCACTCAAAACATGCAACTCATTAATAAAATTTGTGTTTCGCTCCTGCTACCCAAATAGAGAATTAATTCAATATTTTCCATTAACACCATCCATATTGGCTATGGAAAATTGAAAACTCATCATAAAACTTTCCAACATTCTGCAAATTAACTGTCCCAGGGTCTGTCTTTTGAATAACAAATGACTAACGTCCAATGGAATATTCTTCATAAATCGAAAATTGATTTTTAGCTTGAATATGCTTTTCTTAGGTCGATCTTAAACGTTTTCATGGAAATTCAATCTATTTTCTTAAGCAATAAATGGGCAGGAAGAGGGTGGTAATTTCCTATAAAACTAATACTTTCAGAAATTGGTAATGGACGGGGGGTAGTTTCTTATGGCGGTAGTCGAGTTAGTTTTGTTGAGGTGGCATTTGATGAGAAACTCAAGGTTGTGCGACCAAAAGTTAATGTAAAAGATGGCAATATTTGCATTGGCCACTTAATATGTTTACTTTATTGTAATTTATGTTGTTGCTCGGGCATTGTAGTGCTCGTTGTTTGGCAAAACAAGCTTGATTTGAGTGGTGACAAACTTTATGATTTGTTGGTTTGAGGGACGTTGGTAGACTGGTGATTGACGTGGAAATTAGTTTAAGATGGGATTGACGAAAATAAGAATTTGTGTGAATCAGCCTAGGGACATTGACCGAGGATAAGAATATTCAATTATTCAGTTCAGTATTTGCATTTTCTTTCATTATTTTTATATGAACTAAATCCAATAATTATGATGAAACCACCATCATCATCATCTATGGTGCGATAGCTCAAGTTTGGCCCTAGCCTCCAGGATTAATCTCCTTCAATCATCACGGTTGCGCGACCTTGTCCACTAGCTTATTCTTACTCCCAACAAAGATTTGCTGTCAGCTTCTATCGTGCCTTCTCATCGAGCCCTTGGTCTTCCCACTGGACGTCTACCTTGTGCTCTACCCATTAATATGGCATAGGTAGCCGGTTTTCATCCATTCTTTCTACGTGGCCCATCCATTGCAATTTACGAAGCTTTATGGGTCGTCAAATAGTTCATACAACTAATCGTTGTAACGTAGTCTCCATTCTGTTCTTTTGTAGTGAAATGGGTATGGATAACTGTCCATGAAGGACTGCAGCGATGGTCTGCTGCCTCGGCGATCGTAAGATCTGTCGAGATTGACCTTTTTTGGGGACGCGTAAATGCGCTGGCAGGCTAGCGGTGCGGTGTCATGGGTGGGTTCTTTCCATCAATCACAAGGACCCACTACAAAAGAATTTTGCACCTACGAGTTTCTAGGGTCGACGGAAGCCGAAAAGGAGGTGACCAACAAAGGGTAGGAAATTGCTGACGCATAGGACAAACTGGACCTGGGGAAGACAGACGGACTTAAGCGGACTTCGGCGTTACCGACGATTCTTATGGCCCATAAAAAAGAGTGGGGCATCCAGATGGAGGTGGTGCCTCCTTGCACTCTCCCAACTGGATCAAGATCCAAACGTAGACGTGGCCATGTATTTCCCATTTGTGTATGTTTGCAGCAAGCAAATATTCTGATCTATTCACATCGATTCATGACTATGAATTGTTGAGAGAGCAGCAGCAACCGCCGAAGAAGCACGCAGTGCTTCTGCTCGAATTCCCACTTTGTTATATGTAGCTTTGCAGTCAGAGAGAAGCAGATATAGCTTCAAATACACGCACCCGCAGCTACTATGCACATTCGATTGTGAAATCCAAATATCCCGAAACAGAGATGCTAACATATATGCATGACTGGTCAAAATTATGCTAATAGACCCCACACGAAAAGCTCTACCATAGGTTATTGGATAATTGGCTATTTCCTTATCAGCATAGGTTCTCTTAAATATCACAAAAAACTCCGTAACCAGATCTGTATTCGTCCATTATGCTCATTTCAAGAGCTTTTCACACACGCGCGTGCTTGACTAATTTCTGTCGTTCTCGTCACTCACGCAATTGCATCAAAAATTTCACTACAAAACGAAATGCAAAATGTGAAGTGAAGAATCTTTTCTTTCTAGCAAACGGGAAATGATGTATACAAGATGTCCACTCATTTTTATGAAATCTTTTAATTGCTTTACGGTGCTTCTATTTTCTCACACGCTCACAACTCGAATTGATTTCACGAGTGGGGTATCAAGATCCTCTATGCGAAATAGAAGGCAGTTGGGGCTGCTAGTTTTTACTTTCAAAAGGGGCTCCTGAATACTTCAAGCAGTAATCAAATCAATTCAGTGTACGTTTTATCATCTTTTAAAACCATTTTCGGATCCAATTCGATCTAATTTTCCGATATTCCCGACGTTAAAAGTGGCTAAGAAATTATTGCAGTTCTCTTCGCGTAATTTCCGTCGCGATCGTCACTCCACTACACGATCCGTCCCAAACTTTCTCGAGTAGTGGCTGTAAGTCGACTCCCCATCCGTCCCAGAAATTCCCGACCTTTCTTCTTTTCATTACCTTGTTACACGGCAAAATCGCATCAGCTGCTCACTCAGCCACGTGCAATTGTCTTCGGTCATGTAATACACCGTTGGAGTGCACTAAATCAGTGTTTCTATGTTCAAAATTTTAATTGGTAGATTCAAAAATTATTTTTTTTTAGGAAAAATTAACTGAAGTAAAGAAAAACGAAAAAGATTCTAAATAGTAATTAAAGTTAAATCTCATGAAGAATATAATTTCAGGGAAACGTTTAAATTTAATTTAAAGGAAAATTGGTATAACATTACATTTAATAATAATAAGAAAGAACACTATTTTAAAAATTGCGACTATGAATGGAAGTAATTAAATATTTTCCTAAATATGCCATTAAAATTTTGAATAAGAGATTGGAAGGTTTTCGAGCAGTTGGCCTGTATGACTGCTCAATTACTACACCTTGTTTCATTGGTCAATCTAATTGAATGTGCGACTGTCTAGGGGTGCTCACGTTCTCTTATGGACCTCTCGATGTAGAAAGCATATGGAGCTTACTGTGAAGCTTCTACTAGTAGCAAAGCCTTTCAGCCTATATCCGTTGTTGCTGGTCTCTGCATGGAGGCTGTATCTTCTGGTTGTTCCTGTTTGTGCTGTTTCTTGGCCAAATTTTTGCATTGAAGTTATCCAGAACAATTTTAATGTCGTTTGGCGGTAATGCATCAACAGTGCGTTTCAAGGTGCCGTAAAATTCGTCCTTGATTGCCTCTTTGTCTTTGGTCGGCACGTAATAGTTGACCAGCCAGACATTAAAAAATTTGGTCTTCATACGAACCATACAGAGTCTTTCGTTAATAAGCTAGAAGTTGTTGATAAGGCTTGAGACGGAATGGAAACACTATAAATCGAATACAAAAATTATCAAACTGCTGAAGTGATCCTTGGCTTGGTATAGCTTTATGCCTCTTTCTTGTGGACTACGCTCAATACCTCTACAATGACATGAATAGTGGAGTTACGGAGGAGTAGCACAAATTGTGTGAATCATCCCTCGATGAGTTTCTGTCTAGCACTTTCCCAGCTGTATTTTAGCATGCAGAATGGCTAGTATAAAAATGATGATCTAGAATTTCCCTTACCTTAACTGGGCTGCACGAGCACGATATTAAAGTTACCACATCTCCTCAGGAACACCATCTAGACCTGGAGCCTTCATTTGTTTTCAATGATAGGACTGCTTGTTCCAGTTCCAGTTGTGTAAAGAGTGGGCACTCGATTATGGTGCCACCGTGGAAAGCGTCAATATGAAGGAAATAGGCGGGGAAAAGTGCTCACACTATCTTGTCAATCTTTTTCGCTTCATGTATGCAAGGCGTCCATAGTGCACCTTGTTTCCACATAACTAGCTTAAGGCCAAGGCCCCATAGATTCTTGCTCACATTGTTCACTAGATCTTGCCAGTAGGAAGCTTTGCTGTTGCTAATCAGCTTGCGAAAGCATTTCCTGGCCAACCTATATGGTTCTGCCCATATGCATGCCTCTTAACGGTTTCGTACCCGTTGAGCCTCACGCAGAAGCTTGTGATACTCCCCTCGCACTTCAGCAATTTTGGCTAACCACCAGTACATTGAGGGCTTGCCGTATCATGGGTTTTGACGGGGTATAGAAGCGCTGCAAGCAGCCGTGATGATGCTCATAGTTGAGTTCACCACATCTTGAGTTGCCAGTTCTTCCATCTCCTGCAAATCACCCTGCAGTGGACCACCTGCAGTGAGCACCTTGATCGACCCTCAACGTTCATCCGTCTCTTATTTCGATCCTCAACATTGGCTCGAGCGAGGGTACAGTTCGGCTTTTGCCGAGGACTTTCTTTACTGCATCGCAGAATGCTTCTTTATTGTCGGCCTCTGCTTCGAATTCGACCAGTATTTGGCTTGTTCGAGTAGGTTGTACTGCTGTAAAAGAAATATTTTTGGCTTTGAACGTTACGTTTCCCCTGATATCCCACAACACTTCTGCAAAGAATCGGCCATCTTCGGGTTTTATGAGCAGTGCCTGCTGCCAGGGTCTACATCGTGGCTTTTTCCCGATCTCCTTCGGTTGGGCTAGACACCATTCTTTTACTGATGTTTGATAGTGCAGCTATCTGTACATGCCCCTTAGGCTTATCCCTCAGCGTTTCCTTTAGTCTTCTGCTCTTTTTCAGCCTTCTGGCCCTCCTCGGCCTTTAACCAGCTTCTACGATAATGCTTTATGCAGTCTAAGAGCTTTTATAGTTCAAGGAAACCATCCTTTACTCCTTTGTTGATTTTTGGTGACTCGCATACAAATTTTATTCTTTTCAGAACGTTTCCCATATTTTAGGTTAGCTTTTCTTGTTGATGCTGCTGAGCCGATATCGACGTTTGCGACCACCTTTCTTGGGAGAGGTTATTGGCTTCCGTTTCCAAAGACAGTATTTCAGCCACATTTTCAACGGTGGCGGTGAAATGGTCACTCCTTTCTTATTCTGCCGTGATCACTATCTGGTCTTCAGGATGGTTCGTTATTTGAGGATTTAAGACACTTACTACAGTTGCCTTGGTAGTGATCGCAGCAATAACCATTTAATCCTTGATATTCTTTACATTTCCCTCCACCACGCAAACGTTTGACACGTCATGCAGAATTTCTTGCTCTTCTGTTTTAGGAGGCTCTAGCGTTTTCATCATTTTTTGCCACAGCCGAACGCCATAGGAATCTCATTTTGAACATGGCTGTCCACTTATCCCCGTTTTTCGATTGTATTTAGAATCATTGTATTTATAGTCGTTGGTACCACTCCCGATGCGCTATTAACATCATGGCTACAGTCGCTCGTTGCATCGTCGTTGTTGAAACTTTAACTTACTTATTTCTTAGATTTTTTGGTCTTTTTTTAGGTTTTTTAGTTGTGTTGTTTTTCTTAGCCCTGCAACCCCTCCCGGGCCTTCGCTTCCTGCAAAAAGCGCCTCCAACTGTCTCTGTCCATTGACCGCATCCTCCAATTTCGAAATCTGAGCAGCGATGAACTGTCTTCGTCGATCGAGTTAGACCAACGTTCCCTCGGTTTCCCCACTGGTCTCCGGCCTTCACTTCTCCCAAAGAATACCTTCTCGGATATCCGTTGTTCATCTATGTGATTCATATGTCCAGCCCATTGCAGCTTCCACAGTCCGATAATCGTTGAGACCTCCGGGTCGTCAAAAATTTCATACAGCTCATGGTTGTATCGACTTCACTGTTGGTCCCCGTATTCGCCTCAAGACCCGTTGCTCAAAGGCGTTCAATATATTTGCGGATGCTTAGGTTACGGTCCACGTTTCACACGCGTAGCGTAACACAGCTTTTATCACAGATTATTATGCTTAGAGCTTTATTTTCCTGTGTATGCAGCTGGTCTTCAAGATCGTCAATACTGAATAAAATATTCTTCGGCGTATTTCATCGCTCTCATTACCGGTTCCCGTCATTTTGGCGCCTAAATACACAAATTTGCTCACATTTTTGATACTGTACTCGCCAAGTGTAATATTTTGTGTGCCTGAGGTATTTTTCCGCTTTGTTTTATTTTCTTTGATTGTAGCCCTACTAGTTTTGCTTCACTGTCAAGTTTCAGGGAAAGTTCTTTGGCAGTTGTTAATGACCGTGACAAAATGTTGACGTCATCCCCGTAGGCTACTACTTGGCTCGACTTTTGCGTAGTAATATACCTCGTATATCGACAGGTGCAATGAGGCCAAGCCCATCTCCCTGTTTTAGTCTGATATTTGTGTCAAAGGCATTGGTGAGGTAATTATTGATGTGGACTTGGGAGGCCATCGACGTCATTGTCATTTTGGTAAGACGGACTTATTTGGCTGGAATGCCAAAGCAGAGCACTATTTGGTACTACGTTACGACCAATACTGTCGTATGCTTGCTTGAAGTCAACAAAAATTTGGTGTACGTCTATGGTGAACTCACAGAATTTTGCTTGACAGTGAACAGTTGGTGTATTGTCGATCTGCCTGCTCTAAAACTACCTTGATACTTTTCAATAATACTGCTGGCGTATGACCCGATTTTATTTTCTAAGATCTTTGAAAGCCGGTCAAATCAAAATGCATTTCGTGCACTTTGTGATTTTTTTGGTCAACACAATCGACCAAACGTGTCCACAATCGGGAGAATTATAGGCAAATTTCAACAAACCGGGTCTGTATGAAAGGTGAAATCACCTGTGCATGCTCGCTCAGTTCGTTCTGCGGAAAAAATTGCTGTTGTTCGCGATTGTGTGACAGAAAAGCCGTCAATCTCGACTCATCGTCGTGCCAAAAAATTGAACATCTCACGAACATCAACGATGGGAATTTTGCATAAACATTTGAATTTACACGCTTACAAGATTCAATTGATTCAAGAGTAGAAGCCTTCTGACCATTTCAAGCGTCGGCAATACGCCAAGTGGTTGGTTGAACAGACAGAAGGGAATGGTGACTTTACGAAGAAAATCATCTTCAGCGACGAGGCACACTTTCACCTCAGTGGATTCGTTAACAAGCAGAATTGCCACATTTGGGCAGATGAGAATGCACGAGTGATTGTTGAATAGTTGATGCATCCACAAAGAGTGACTGTTTGGTGCGGTTTATGGGCTGGCGGGGTCATCGGGCCATACTTCTTCAAAAATGAGGACTCCCAAGCAGCTGCTGTGAATGGTGTTCGCTATTGCGAGATGATAACGGACTTGCGGCTAGAACTTGAGGTTATGGACCTGGACGATATGTGGTTCCAACAGAATGGTGCCACTTGCCATACAGCCAACGAAACGATAGCTCTTTTGCATGAAAAATTCAATGGCCGTGTTATCTCACGTTGTAGCGACGCTAATTCGCCGCCACGATCATGTGATTTGACACCGTTGGACTTCTTTCTCTGGGAATATTTAAAAGAAAAAGAGTAAGTATACGTCAATAAGCCAAGAACAATTCAAAAGCTAAAGGATGAGATAATGCAGCACATTAACAACATTGAACCTCAATTATATCTCAGAGTAATTGAAAATATGGACCATTGGATAGATCTATGCCACCGTAGCCGTAGCGAGCATTGCGGCAATATTTTGCTTTGCCATAGATTCTTCTGTTACAATAAAAAATACTAACATAATTCTTTGAAAACGTTTTGTTTCATTTACAATTAACATCGTGTGTTTTGATTGTCCACCCTTTATTTTGTACCCTGAACAAAGTAGTGATCTGCCTCTATAATTTTCGCAATGTTGCTGGTCACCTTTTGTAGTTAGGGTATACAATTGATTGGCTCCACTCTTTTGGCATATGTTCTTGTTGCCAAATGTGCTGGATGACTTTGTGGATAGCTTTATGAACACTGCTGCCACCATATTGAATGAGCTCCACTGGAATCTCATCAATGCCCGGTGCCTTATTATTCTTTTGGACTTCATCCAGATTTGGTGGGGCCAATGGAAGCTCTCTGCAAACATCTATAGGCTTCGATGTTCTGAAGCTGTGCGGAGGATTAAGGAGGTTCTTGAAAAATGGTGCCCATCTTTCTTTAATCGTGGTTTTCTCAGCGATGATATTGTCGATGTCATCACAACAGAGCATCATGTTCAGCTGATAGCCACGTTTTGGGCTTTTCACCACTTTGTATTCTTGTCTTGTTTTGTTGCTCACTAGACTTACGTCTATACTTCTCAATTGGTCCCCTTGCCGAGCTGCTGTCTCCATTCGTGTATGTAGTCGCCTTTTTGGTCCCATCGTCATCTTTGCAGAACAGGGAGGCCATGCAAGAGTTGGCACAAGTCCTGATGGGGATAAGCACTCAGAGCCAGACCAGTGCTAGTCGGGAGTCCGCCTCAACCGAACCGACACCACCCCGTAATGGTACGAACTTTGAACGTACAGCATGGCCTGCCAAGGGTTTTTCGGTGCGGAACCATAGTTGAATCGGAGCCGTTTACGCACAAGTAGCACCTCCGCACTACTTTGCCAAGCAACTAAGTCCAAACCATCATGTCTGCCAGCCCAAAACATCAATTCCAGTTCATTGTCCAAAGCGTAGTCCAGATGAAGTCAGGGTCGTTGCCTGTCATCCCAGGCAGAACCTCATGGTGTCCACTACTGCAAAGCGTTAAAAACAATAAATATGTGTGCACTATCATTGACTGATTCTCTAGATGGCAGGAAGCTATACTCATCAGAAAAACGACGACGGGGACAGTGGCGAATAATTTTTAACCGTCACTTCATAGAGTAATTTGAAATACCAAAGATCGTAGCAACTGACCATGGCAGTACACATTCTACAACGGCATATCATCCTTCCGCCAATGGGTTGATGATGACGCTGGGGTCAAACCTTGAAAGCTAAAATGATATGCCACGAGGACAAAAAATAGATACAGGCACTACCCACTGTTTTGCTCGGCCTTCGATTAGTCTACGAAGAAGGTATTGAATATTCAGCAGTGAAAATGGATTATAGTACAACATCAAAGACATCATGCGATTTTATCGATGATTTAAATACAAACAGCGACCTGAATGCTTTGGCTTCGAAATTCCAGTAAGACATGCAACGTTAACGCTCAAAACCGGTAGTTCATTACTACAGCAAAAGCATTTTTGTGTACAAAGACCTGGCAACATGCTGTAATGAAAGTTTTTTTTTCCAAATTTCCGTGTAGGGCACGGGTGCCGCTTGTCTGGCATAATTATCAGCGAGCTATAAACAACACCGAGCTTAGCTAACTAGCACCGAACTCAGCTAACTAGCTTAACGACCGCGTACGAGTGCTTGATGACTAGCATCTGCGGGATCATTTAGGGCGGGTTCTTGTCAAGCTACGAAGCTACACTATAGCTACAAGACGTACCGATCAATTTTTATATGTATCTATATCTATTTTGGGTCAATTAAGCTACTTACAGTAATTCAATATTTTTTTGTCTCGTTAAAGTTAGCGGACACGGAGGCTTGAAACAAACGTAAACATTATACAAAAAGCAACCGTTATTTTCTCCGAAGAAGGTCGTTGCATTACAAGGGGAATGCCAAACCTAAATATGTTAAAGTGTCTGAAGTGAACCACTCATCTCTTCATAAAGGATGGAAACTTGACGGATGTAGCTTACTTTCAACTAGTAAAATAACAAACTAAGCAGTTTCGATGGGTGACATCTTTATCTCTTCAGGAGCAGCCACTTCTGATCACCACGATGCTCCTTGACTGCTTGTGTTTATTACAGGGCATAGAGAGACTAAAGGATGGATTTCTTAACTACTGAAGAAACAATTGCTTCCGCATAGGAGAGATGGTTGTTGTAATGTAAGGGACCACGAATACAAGTCCCTGTCTTCTACGAAAGTATGCTAATAAAAACCCGCTAATCAATCATAAAAACAAACTGGATATCGTTCAGGACTAATTGATAATGTGGATTTTATCACTACCGGTCATCAGATTAGCTCCCAGCAAAAACTGATGCGATTCCAAGCAGTGTGTTTGAAAATCCCAGGCACCAACAGTTTGTTCAAAATTGCAACTGTTCGACTTCAAACTGTATGAAAGCGTACAAACCTTTCTTTCGGCAACATTAAAGGATGTAATGCTCTATAACATCATCGGCATGTTCAGGCGGCTTAGCCAGCACAAACGAAGAATTCCAGAAGATGCTATAGACCTTACTATCTAGAAAACAAACAACACACACCGGGAGTAAGTTTATCGGTGACTGTATCTTTACCACTCCAACCCTCCAAAGTATGCTACGTTAATATCAAATGGTGAGGGCAACAATAAAAATTGAATCAGTTCGTCTACCGACAGAAAAATTTAAAATATGAGAACTCAAAGGAGAGTGGTGTTTTCCTCTCCGGGCCCCAGGTTGGCCGCCATTCTAACGAACATTTTTTTTTCCAAATATCTGTGTAGGACACGGGTGCTGATTGTCTGACACAAGTGTCAGCGAGCTATAAACAACACCAAGCTCAGCTAACTAGCTTTGCTTAACGGCTGCGTACGCGTGCTTAACGACTACGATTTACGGCATCATATGAGGCGGGCTCTTGTCAAGCCACGAAGCTTCACTACAAAATATAAATTACACGTACTCAACTCTACGAGACGTACCGATCAATTTTTATTATCTGTTTCGTTAAAGTTAGCGGCCACGGAGGCTTGAGACAAACGCACACATTATACAAAAAGCAACCGTTACTTTCTTCGAAGAATGTCATTGCATTGCAAGGGGAATGCCAAACGTAAAAATGTTAAAGTGTCTGAAGTGAACCACTCATCTCTTCCTAAAGGATGGAAATTTGACGGATGTAGCTTACTTTAAACTAGTAAAATGCCAAACTACGCAGTTTCGACAGGGTGACCACCTTATCTCTTCAAGAGCAGCCCTCCCGGGCTGTCGACTGCTTTTGTTTATTATAATGCAGCCATGTTTTCGTGTGGGTCGATGCAGTAAAACGGTCATTGCAGAATTCTTACGTCAGGAAGTTCTGTTTCCTTGACTGAACGGCCAGCAAAATTTTCTAGGTCAATATTGACGGAAGAGAAGCACAAGTTGCAGTCGTCCGTCTTAAGCCAGCCTGTATATTAAGTCCGGACGTCAAAGAAGCAGTGCTATCATTGTTTGTGGATTATGAAAGTCACAGATCGGTAGTAACAAAATATACCCTGGACCAAACAGAGAAATGCAGAAGAGGCAAGTGACATTCATCTGCCCTAACGATAAAACTTACGGGCGAAGTATTGTAGCGGCTGTCAAACTTCACAAATACGATCTAGATGCCAATGAGGATTAAAGATTAGAAATACTTAGCTAGCTTTTATGTGAAAATGCTAGTAGTTGTGGAAATTATTTATGTATCCTTGTTCCGGTCAAAAGTTACACAAGAGAAAACGTTTTTTCTTCGAAAGAAGTAAATTGTGAGATTAGTAAAACCTATGTCACCCCACCACTTTTGATTTTAAATAAAACAATCATTCAATCAAAAAGTATTCATATTCAGTCTAAAATATATTAAGTTGAAACAATTAAGAAACAAAAATATTTTCTTCATCACAATTATTAAAATTTGAATTTGTTATTTATGTAATTAAATACAAGTCAAGCAGACATCTTTACATCTTTACGGTGTTTGAGGCATGCTGCCTGGTAATAGGGGTACCGGTTAATTCGAACGAAAAATTGAAGCTTTGTTGTGAAAATATTGCTTTTAGACGATCGGAAATGGTTTGTTGAGCGACGCCAAGTGATTTTGCAAGTTCTTCTTGCATTTAGGATGGATCTTGGTCGAGCAATGTCTCCAATTCGTGATCTTCAAAATTTTTTGTCTGTCCGGGCCGTTCATCGTCCTCCAAGTCAAATTTGCCACTTTCAAACCGTGCAAACCACTTTTGGCACGTACGTTCAGCTAGAGCATGCCCATCATACACTCCCACCAAAATACGATGACTTTCGGCAGCCTTTTTCTTCAATGAAGAAGTACTCACCGCAAAAACACTATTCGGCACAAAATTCGACATTTTCAGAGTAAAAGAAGTATTGTTGTTTACGCTTCAGCTAAATGACACATACTGGTTCTAAAACTATGTAACAGTAGCTTTCCAAAACATATTTGGAAAGGTGAATCATTGGAATAAAAATCAAGTTACGCCATCTGTTAGAAAACCGCACGAATTAACCGGTACCCCTATTAGCACTCTACGCAAAAAGTTTCAACTTTTTTCTTCCATTTCCTTGGGCGGAGTGCACATCTTGACTGCTTCTGCAGTTTCACTAAGGGTTCACCTTCAGAAACATTTTGCTTCATACTTGTTTCTCTTAGGTGTCAAAAATACAAGTGTTTTTTCTCGGTCGAAAGAAAATTGAGAACTAAATGGCTTACTTCTATGTTGCAAAAATTATGGAGGGGTCGCCCGTTAATTTTTGCGAAGCGTACTCAAAGTTATTAGTTGATAGTGTTTCAACATTTCATCCGCTAGTGGAAAAGACTCAAATCGATTGTCATAGATGACATTACGCCAGGACCCTTTGAAGCTTCGGATAGTTTCTTAACATATTCAGCAGGTGTTTTTACTTCCGTTTCTTTGCCAATATACGGAATCACATCAAACATATAAAATGTCTTAGCATGGCTACTATTTTCAAGCCATATTTACCTGGCTTTGATGCTGAGTATACGCAAAAACGACACTTGCCCTCGAAAACTCAAAAGTTGCCCATCGATCGAGACAAAAACGTGGTTCATATGAATCTTTGCAAATGTTAACAAATAAGTACCATATTTGTCGGATAGGTGCGAATTTGTCTTCCATGTTTTTCGTATCCTTGTCATCGAAACGCAAACAAATCAGCAAAAATCGGAAACGATTAGCGTTCATAATGCATGCACATATCTTTTACACTTTTGCGGTCGTTCGATTTATAGCCAAAAAGTAAAGCAAATCTGTTAACACTTCCATTTCTATGCTATCCGTTTAACCTACATAGCACTGTCCTGTGTAATTACTTGCATGCCGCTCGATTTCTCGATTCGTATGCAAAGCAATCGAATCAATGATCGACTGGCAAAAAGGGTTCCGAACGCATCCTTTTCCGTTTGAATATTTTGGGCGGTTCCTCGTGTAAGCCGGCGAAGAGTCACAATATTTTGCTGTAAAGACGGCGCAAGAACCACTCGTCCGCCCTTGAAGCCCGATTGGAGCCAACGTATGAGGTTACGGCTCCCCAGAGGACAAAGAATAAAATCCTAACTATCTCAGAACCTTTTCTAACAAATCTTAATCCCTTACAAGACCTGGAAAAAAAGGAACCGTTGGAAAAGCCAGGAAATAACTTCGATCGCGAGCTGACCACGACGAGTGCTTGGCAAGCCCGCGACTCCAAAACGACGCCAGTGAATTCTCTTCTTGAGAAACAAAGACACCTTCCCGCTAACGAGCAGAAAGTTTACAATTCGGGAAAATAAGCTTGTAAAAGTAAAAAAAACATGCGTAATAAATTTACTATAATTATTCTTTAACGTTAAAATTTAGCAAGAAAATATAATAAAATATCACAAGAAAATCTAATAAAACTTCGCACGAAAATATAACTTTAGAATCGCACCAGAAAATATATTTATTATATAAAAAAATGGTTGGCCAACACTTACGACGGCTATCCCGCTGCCGCTGATGTGGGGATCCCCAAATTTTGCTGTTTATTTGATGATATTTCTAATTCTTCACTGCCAATCTCATTGATTTACTTTTTAGATTCAATTTTCAGCCAGCCAATTACCTTGATTGAATCACCAGATCTCCACTGCCAATCTTGATATCTTTTCTCCGCCAGCTCCGTGTATCGACTCACAACTCTTCACCAGATGATTCTTTTGCCAACAAGAAGAACGGGACACCCTTCCAGCCCCCTTTTATTAGATTCTTGGCCAACGGCTCTTTCGGGGAGGTCGAAGACCTTAAAAATCCCACTACGTATGGTCGGCTAGGTAGTTTCCCACCACTAGAATCAGCACTTTTGGGTGTTGATGGAATCTCACTCCTACTAAACGAGTTTGGAGAAATATCAGTAAGACAATTTACTGACAGTTCGGGTGTGTTGATGTTGTCGCTGAAGAACAACTTTAGCGGTGGCATTCGACATGGGTTTCGTTTTGGAGTTGCTGGGAGTACTAGGAGTAGAGAATGCTGCACTTGAGCGCAGTTGTCCATATCTCTGGAGCTAAACTAGATCCAAAACGTTCATAGAAATCTTCGTGAGAAAGTATTTCCAATTCTTCAGGAGTTAGTTCTGCTTCTTTTGTGGACTTATCTTCGTCTTTATTGATGCAAATGATGCTGTGGGCATCCAGGAATGTCTCCGTCAATAATCCAGCGAGTCTTTGTCTGAATCCGGTTCTCATCAAAGGCAAAAACAATCCTGATATACAGCAATGATCTCCAGGCCTAGCTTATCGAGTGGCTTCTCCACGGCACATGATTGTGAGTGAACGGGGAATATGTCCAACTGGTACTTGACCGCTGTGTTCCTGTATCTTTAACTCCTGGAACTTCATGAATTTATATCCTATACTTATTGATTCGGCAGTCGTCTGAAGGACACTCTTGAATAAGCATAAAGCTCATTGCACTCACAGGTTGATAAGTTTCAGTGCCACAACGATCACATGTATATGTTGCTACCACAATCATAGGCTTCACTTCAGTGGAGTGGATTACGATGCCTCGTATTGTAACAAATTTGCCAATATGTTGAGCCCTGATATCACGAGTTCCATAAGTCTTTTCAATTGATAGTGGCTTGAATACAACCTCAAACCTCTTCATAAATTCCGGGGGGAAACGATTCCGTTCGTCCCGCATTTGGTTGCGAGTGCGTGACTCCATAATGAGACGATGTTCAATGTAAACATCCAAGGAGTCTTTGGCTACGACCTCTCGTTCCTTATATGTTGGCAGTAATTCAAATATAACAGCAGAGAAAATAGAAATATAACGCTTTGTATTTCCAACAATAGCTTATCCCGTAACACGACGTTTGAATTATGAGGACATCCAAACATCCAAAGCGAGAGTATCTGCTTCCAGTTGCAGCGTGTTTCCAGACGAGATTAAGCCGTACTAGGTTGATTACAACTAAAAACCACGGTTCCATTTGGACTGCCATTAATGATGATGAAAAGCTTCAAGTCGGAGTAACGCGATTCTTTTAACAATATCCTTCCTCCCTCAAACTTGCTTTACCAACTGATTGTTTTGAGGACTATGCATTAAAACTAAAACCATAACCACTAATTCTAACTAAAAAATTTTATACGATAAAAAGTGAGCTTACTGTTTCCCACGAGCTAAAAATAAACGATCTTTGAAAAGTTGAACCAAAAAGTTCAAAACGTAAGGTGAAAGAATTTTAGTTGCTATAAATTAGCAAATATTATACAAAGGACTCTGTCGACGATAGCAGTACGTTGGTGAAAATTGTACAATGAAAACTCTGCTGTAAATGATTTTTTCCTCTCTTGGTACAGCGGAAAAGTACTTGAACGTTTTTTAAATTGCTTTATGGTTAAAAGATTTTTCAGGGTGTTTGCTTTCATTCAGGAATATTCAGCTTGTTTCACTGAAGCTTGTTGTAATTAATGCTAATGCTTGCAGGAATGAAAATTTTTGTGTTTTGTTTGATCTCGTTATTTCTGAGCTTTGCTTAGTTTCAGATTAAGACAGTATATAACTCGAAAAAATGAAAAGGTATAAAGTACTATTATTTTAACAGCTTCAATATATCAAAAGCCATTATCGAGTACAACATAACAAGGATTCAGTAATATTTGAGGCACCCATGGAACTTGAACTCCCATTTGGATGTTGCCAGTTTCCATTTCCTTTTTAAAATAGTATTCCAATTTGCTTTCCCATAAAGACCGTAATACCTTAAAACCTTCCATGCCTATCAAAAAACATATTTTCATCGACATCCGCTTTTCAATTGAACTTCCCAATATCTGACACCTATTCGAGTACGAGTGCATATGCTTCTTCTAAACTGCAAAAACTTTATTGAACTCAAAACGACTTCCATAAAACGATGAAAGCAAAAGACCAAAATGTTTTCCAAAAAAAAAGAAAAACAAAATCCAGCTGCATCATAGGAAAAACATTTTCTACTTTTTATTCTCACATACACTTAAAAAGAGGATGAAAGGATGCACATGCAACAACGTACTCGTATGCTTGGAAAGGTCAAAGCAGATACAGAGTGAGTGTATGATGTTCATGCTGTGTGAAAAACTGAAATGATTCGTTGGAGGACCTACAAACGTGTTTGGGATACCATTTGTATAAAGTACATACAAGTTCGTGCCGAGAATAAACCGAATTCCCAACGTGCAGCTGGGAAAACTGCAAGGACGCTCAGATACGAAGGAAAATAGACACGTTAGGTGTAATGATTAGTTTACCGTGAGCGGATATGATAGAAGGGTGTGGCAATGAATTTTCATCTGAGAAATCGATATGTGTTTGAAAGGAGATCACTTCTTTGCACTGCCTGCAGCGATTATAGTTAAATAATTTAAAGAGTCTGCCTCATTCGATGAAAGCAAAAATAAGCTTTGATTTTTACGCCTACTAGTTCTCAAATGTTAGAGTTTTAATTAGCTTAATGTGTCGATATGTTGCGATTAACTGCTTAATCAATCAGGAAAATTGTTTGCTTTTCTGCAATAGTATCTTTCAATGGCCCTAGGAGTAAACTCTCTGAATTTCTATTACTTGATCCCAATCCGATTCTAAGCTGCTTCGATGCTTAGCTAAACGTTTCCTTTTCGAGATTACACGGAAATCACGTCATTTGTCCTATCTGTTGCTACCAGGAAATCCATTAAGTTTTTCCATCAACACGTTTGCACTCCCACGAGTCAGCATACCCGTATAACAAATGCATGTTTGTATATACCGACCGTGAAAATTCAACATTCATGCATGCACGTAGGTGGCAGATATGAGTATGCATGCATGAGTGTAAATTAGCACACGTGGAGTCTTACAGTCCTGATAGGCTTTTCCAATTTCGATGGCTTCTAGGTTTGCAGAGTGAAGTGCATTCGTATCTAATCGTTGCTATGTGTTGGTGGAATCTTTGCGTAGGGATTACAATAAAGGACTCACAATATAGAATAGCAGTGGATGGATTCATTCAAATGCAATAGACAATACGAAGTCAATAGTTATAGCATCACTGCATTCGAGTGTATGTTCGGAAAATTAATGGATCAGGTTTATTGGAAGAGAAATTTCGTTAGAGAATGCTCTGCCAATTTGCTTCTGTACAAATATACTTGCTCCCTTTTAATGAAATTATTCTTCATTAGGGGGCTGTAACGAATGTTATACATTTGCAGCATACAATTTGTTGATTGCAGTCTGCAATAAACTGTTGTTTTCAGTAATACAATCACAAAATGGGTCATATGGCTTAATTTCCCAATTTATTGGCGCATAATTAAATTTGAAAATTGTTCTCTAGAAAAATTTAATATGTTCAAGTACCATGCCAGTCGAACGAGCTGACTCACAGGATGAATTTTTAAGTTGCCGAGCAAATTATGAAAAGCTCAATAATTCATTAGATTTTTGTAGATGCATGCTTTCAAATTATAGTATAAATTGAAAAGCAAAAAATATTTTTCATAAGGACATGGCATATTTTTTATACCATCTACCCGGCCCATACAAAGGCCACTATAAAATCTTTTTTAAAAAGCATGAAAATGCATTCAGTTTTATCAAAAATGGTTTGATTGTTTTTCAAAATATTCTTCATTAACATTTATGCACTTTTACATACGCTAAAACTAATTTTCAAAGCACTTTTCCTACTCGGATTGAGACACCTCCAAAGCATGACTTTTGAACACTTCTACAGCTGCTTCGGGCGTAGAAAAACGTTCAGTAGGCAGTTTAGCTTTGCTTTAATGGGTGGAGATAAAAAGAAATCATTGGGTGCCAAATCTGTGCTGTACGTTGGATGACTCATTAATTCTATGTTTTGGCCATCCGAATTGGCACTAGTCTGAGCTGATGTGTGATGGAGCACGGCTCGTCTTCTTTTGTTCGTTTCTCAAAAGACTTTCCACAAACAAATGGTCGTGTAAAATTGACCGCCCTATGTTCCTGAAGTAGAACAGTGGCCACATGGCATATTGGGCCGAAGAAACAGGTAACTATTTGTAATGTTTCAAGTGATGTTACAATGTCCGTTCAGGACTGCAGCGGTGGACAGCTGCCTCAGCAAGCGGGAAATTAGAGCTAAACTGGAATGGCCTTGCCCAGCAAATAAGCCTGGTGGCAGCAAGCGTTGTGCTATAGTTGGGTGGGTTCCTTCCGCCACCGCAAGGATTCACTGCAAAAAATTTCACGTTTACGATTTTCTTTGTGACACACAGTGCATCGATCAAAATTTCCAGGATTTTGAAATGAATTTTTTTTCACTGAATATTCTATAATAGTCCCTAAACTATCGTTTAATACAGTTACGAAATTGTTTACACCTATCTGTGAGTCAATATAATAGCGAAAGCTTAGGAATTATTCTCTTTGATCCAATCGCTTTGTCAGTTGCAATTTATTCCTCGTTATTAGTGTGTTATTTTCCTGTTCAGAAAAGAAATTATCAATCATGGAATTAATTGGCCAAGGTACGTTGCTTGGAATTTAAAATTCGAACTAGAAAGATTTGACCATTCTATAATTTTACGCAGCTCTTAAGTGTGTTCTTTTGATTTTATTTAAAGTTGTAACTTTGAGGAAGCTTTTAAAAACGATTTCTCAATCAACCCTTATAATCTCAACGGTTTATTTAAATTACTTGTATATTGAACTTAAAAATTTTTTATTTTTTCGTTTCCAAAACCGTGAATTTATTGTATATAAATACATATGTGCATTTCGTCCTTCACACTAGGACTTCATCAGTGTAACTACCCTTTCTTAGCCTAATCCTAAACTATTTATCTAAATTACTTTTCAATTATCTCATTACAAATCTTAAAAGTTTATCAGAGCCATTACCTAAATCTTTGTTTAGCCTATTTATTACGGGTATATTTCTTATTTCTATAGTTTCACTAATGTCCAATTCATTCACCTTTCTTACCTGTTTTATGACTTTCAAACTTTCAGCGCTTATTGTATGATTGCTTTCGATGACGTGTCTGGCTACGGTCGACTTTACCTGATGTTTATTGTTCTTTCTCCACAATTCTACGTCTTTCATGTGTTCGTCAAATCGTACTACCGCTAATCTCTTTGTTTGCCCTATATATACTTTGTTGTAATCTCCGCATGAAATTCTATATATGCCGCTTTTCTCGTGGTCCTCAATTTTGTCCTTTACATTGTTAAGCAATTTACTCAATTGCATACCGCTTCTTGGAACTGCGTCTATGTCATATTTGCTGAACATTTTTTGAAGGTCCCTATGCATGTCCGAGAACACTATACTCACTCTTCGCCGTTGCTTTTTATTGATGTCCAGTGTTGTATATTTCCTAACTTGTAGCTGTCGATTTTTCTTGTGGATCATTTTCTTAATTGTTTCTGCTTCATACCCGTTTTTCTGTGCCGTATCCATGATGTAAACCAACTCCTTTTGGAAGTTCACCGCACTCATTGGTACCGTTAACAACCTGTGGACCATACTACGGTATGCCGCCATTTTATGCTGATACGGATGGTGCGAGATATTTGGTATCGTCCTCTGCGTCGTCGTTGCCTTCCGGTGTATTGCAAATTCTATCCCGTCGGTGCTTCTGATTAACATTAAATCCAAGAACGGTAATTTTCCTTCTTGCTCGATTTCGACAGTAAACTTTATTTGAGGATGAAGCTTATTCATATACTCCAGCTGTTCATTAATTATATCCTTGCTCATCACCGCCACGATGTCATCCACGTACCTTATCCACAGTTTTGGAAGCATATTCTGTTCTTGCATCCGCTTTTCCATTGCCGCCATAAATATTTCTGCTAGCATTGGAGATATGGGGTTTCCCATTGCTAGCCCCCGAGTTGTCTTATAATATTGTCCCCGAAATACGAAGAAATTTTCGCTCGTACATATTCCTGCCAGTTTCACAAACGCTTTGCACCGTTTTTTCCATTCCGCCGTCCCTTTGATTTTTTGCAACCAAAGTTCAAACTGATATAAAGCTTGTTTTTGCGGTATACTTGGAAATAACGCCTCTACATCGAAAGACACCAGGACGTCATCTCCATCCATTCTCGCCATTTTTTCTACTCGTTGAATCAAGTCTATTGAGTTTTTTATACTGTGGTCACCGTTCACTGCTGCTAGTTTTCTACATTCTGCTACCAGCCACTTAGCGATCTTGTACGTAGGTGAATTTGAATCTGCAACTATTTCTCTCATCGGATTCCCTTCTTTGTGCACTTTGGGTTGGCATTTCTTTCTTGGTATTGCGGGATTTGACATTCTCAGATGGCTAACGTCTCCCAATATTGTTTTCACTTCATTCAACACTTTTTCTACTCTTTTTACTGAATCCTGAATTGGGTTTATTCGGAGTTTAAAATAACCCCCCGATTCAATTTTTCTTCGCACTTGTTCATCATAGTCCATTTTGTCCATTATGACAACTTGATTTCCCTTATCTGCTTTCAAATAATAAACTGGTAGTCGTCTTAGCTCTTTGATGTTGTTCAAGGTCTGGATGTCGTAATTTTTTGGTTTTCCTATGTGTTTCCCTAATATTTTTCTCGCGTCTGCCCTGATTTGCTCCTGATCATCACTATTTAAGAATTTTATACCAGCTTCAATATTAAATATTTAATTTAAGATTTGTAATGGGATAATTAAAAAGTAATTTAGATAAATAGTTTAGGATTGGGCTAAGAAAGGGTAGTTACACTGATGAAGTCCTAGTGTGAAGGACGAAATGTACATATGTATTTATATACAATAAATTCACGGTTTTGGAAACGAAAAAATAAAATTTTTAAGTTCAATATACAAGTAATCTTCAAATATCTTTCCTGTTTTTTTTATATTTTATAATTGCCTAATGGGTTAACTTTAATTTGCAATATAGTTTAGCTACGTCTGAGCGGGATTTTGACAGTTATATGACTTTATCTGTAGGAAGCGTGACTATAATAAACGGACAGCTTACTGATATGTGTTTTTTTGCATAAGAAAGGTGACCAGATCCCTATTGTCTTGGAAAACAACAGGGGCCATGACCCCTGTTGTTTTCTGGTGTCAGTCTCGCTTTGATCTGTGGCGAGTATTTTCACCACATATATGTTCTTCTTATTACATTTGATAATATTCAAACTTCGATAAATATGCGTTTCTTTGAATTGATGAAAACTTTAATTGGTTGTTTCTTAAGGAGATTTATTTTTCAACTAAATTTTTTTTTTATAAAAATTTGAATGTCAAGAAAAGTATTTCCTAAGGTTACTCCTTTTTGCAATAAAAAATATTCAACTGAATTAATGCTGTTTTTAAATTCAACAATACTAAACTAGATTAATTAAAATTTATATTAAATTTATATAATATTAAAAATGAGAAAGTTCCACCGCATTACTTCCCCCTCAGTTAATGCTGGTCATTAACGATTTACCTTAGTATTTTCTAAAAGAGTTATTTTAACTCCCATGTCATGTTATATATTTAATTTTGTTGTTCTTCTCGTCGAAAGATACTTTTTTTTATCATTTTTAACCGTGTCATGGTTTGGAATGCAGGAGAAAAAAGGTTTCAATCTATCCATTGAAATATTACATGATTTGTTTTTGATTTGAATGCTATAATATTTTTCATATTTTTTTAAAACTTTATAAGGTCCATGATAAGGTGGTTGTAAAGATTTGCGCACTGCATCTGTTCTAATCAGCACTTGACTGCAACTATTTAGATTTTTAATTTCTCTTGGTTTTACGTTACTATGATTTGAAGCTGGAATAGGTTTAATGTTTAACATAACTGCCTTTAAATCTTGAACGAAATCTGATTGAGGTTTCTGATCGAGACAAATCTTGTGTAAATCACTCGGCAAACGTATGTTCTCTCCGTAAACTAATTGAGCCGGAGATGCTTTCAGTTCTTCTTTAAATGCTGTCCTCAAACCCAAAAGAATGAATGGTAATGTTTTTGACCATGATGGATTTTTATTAGCCATTACAGAAGCCTTCAATATACGATGCCAATTCTCTATCATTCCGTTTGCTTGCGGATGATAGGCTGTAGTACGATTTCTTTTGAATCCAAGGATTTTTCCCAGCTCACTGAACAATTGGGATTCGAACTGTCTACCCTGATCTTTTACTATAACTTCTGGAACTCCGAAACGTGCAAACCAAAAAGTACATAATGCTTCTGCACAATTTGCAGCCGTAATATTAGTTAAAGGTATTGCTTCAGGCCATCTCGAAAATCTATCTATTATTGTTAAGCAATACGTTAAAACCTTGTGAGTAAGGCAATGGCCCAACTATATCCATATGTATTATTTTAAAACGTTTTGATGTAAGGGGGAATGTTTTATGTTCACTTCTATTGTATCTCGTAATTTTTGAACGTTGACAATCCGAACAAGTGCGAGACCAATCAGCAACGTTTTTGTTGAGAAATGGCCAAAAGTATTTATCTGATACAAGGCGTCTTGAAGTTCGGATGCTTGGATGAGCTAAATTATGTACTGAAGTGAAAGTTTGCTTCCGAAATGCTTCCGGAATATATGGCCTAATATTTTCATTTGTAAATTCACAAAAAATTTTGAAATTTGTGTTTGGAAAAGTTATTTGATTAATGAAAATTTTGGATTTGATTTTAATTTCTCAAAAGATTCGTCTATAAGTTGAGCTTCAGCAATTGCTTTAAAATCTATAGAGCTAGGAATTTCAATTTCAGAAATTCTCTCTTTTCCAGAAATGTGTCTAAAATCTGTGGTAAATTCACTGATGAAGTTAAGTTGACGAAGTTGTCTTGGAGAAGCTTTTGTAGGGTTCTGACGAAATGAAAATATTAAAGGAATTATGATCTGTAAACAATGTGAATGTGCGACCTTCAATGTTATATCTAAAATGTTTTACTGCTTGATAGGCCGCTAGTAATTCACGATCATATGTACTATCATTTCTTTGAGCTTCGTTCAATTTTTTTGAAAAGAACCCCAAAGGTTTCCAACAATTGTTTACCCATTGTTGAAGCGCTGCTCCAATGGCAATATCAGAAGCATCTACAAAAATTGCTAATGGAGCATTTAGTTCTGGAAAAGCCAGAATAGTTGCAGCGAAGAGTTGTTGTTTGGAAGTTTCAAAAAATTTAATAGCCTCCGGTGTCCAAATAATTTTTCTCTTGTCTGACTTCTTAGAACCCACCAAGAAACTATTAAGTAAAGCGTGGTGTTTAGCGGCATTTGGTAAGAAGCGACGATAAAAATTTATCATTCCCAGAGATCGCCTCAATTCTACAATTGTTTCTGGTAATTTGAAACTTAAAATATCCTTACATTTATCTGGTGAAGGTTTAATTCCTTCAGATGAAATAAAATGACCTTAAAAATTTAATTACTTTTTGTAAGAATTTACATTTATCCAGATTAATGATTAGTCCGTTATCATTTAACCTTTCGAAAATTATCGATAAATGCGTTAAATGATCTGAGGCAGATTTTGAAGCAATAAGAATATCGTCTAAATATACAAAACAAAAGTTTAGATCTTTTAGTATTGAATTAATGAAGCGTTGAAAATTCTGCGCAGCATTGCATAAACCAAAAGTCATGCGAGTGAACTCAAAGAGTCCGAACGGTGTGCAAATTGCAGTTTTCGGAATATCTTCTGGTTCTACTGGAATTTGATGATACGCTTTAACAAGATCTAAAGTTGACAAGGTTTTGCAATCAGTTAAATAAATGTGTGATATCCTGAATGTTAGGAATAGGATAGCGATCTGGTGTTGTAATGGCATTAAGACGTCTGTAGTCACCACAAGGACGCCAATCACCATTGCTTTTTAGTACCATGTGTAATGGTGAAGACCATTGACTATCAGAGAAACGACAGATTCCTTGTTCGAGCAGGAAATTAAATTCTTTCTTAGCTGCAGTTAATTTATCTGGCGCTAAACGTCTGGGTTTCGAAACTATTGGTGATACAGAAGTTGTAATTTTATGTTTTATACTATGTGTAGGATGTTTTGTAAAGTCGGACTCTAAGGTAATTGATTTAAATTTATTTGATAAGTCTTTTACTTGTGGATCAACTTCTGGTTTAATTAAAATGGACAAGTTTGAAGAATTTTCCGATGTAATAGTTGCTATTGAACGAAAGTTTGTAGTTGGGTCAATTATTGCTTTGTTAGCGACATCAACTAAAATTCCAAAATGACCCAACAAATCTGCACCTATAATAGGTCACGAAATATCTGCAATAGTAAAATGCCATGAAAATTCTTTTCTTAGACCCAGATCTAATTTTAGTAGTTTTCTGCCGTATGTATCAATAGAAGATGCATTAGCAGCAGAAAGTTTAAAACCTGAAGCAATTAGATGATGATATTTTGGTTTTGGAATAACTGAAATTTCTGCACCAGTATCGATTAAAAATTTCTTTTTTGCGGAATGGTCATAAAGTAAAAGACGGCTTGAAGCAATACTACTTAAATTTACCGTCGGAAATTTAAGTTTATCTAGTTTTTTGAATTTTCCTTAAAATCGAATGAATTTTTCTTTTTGAAAGTGCATGGTTCAATGGACTTGTATGCTCTAGTACCAGCAAAATCCCTGTCCTTCAGGTCGTTTACTTGATGGAGAACGAGAGCGAAATCCTCTAAATATGTTTGGGCTTCTACTAAATCTATTCATATTATTGAATGCTCGTGACAATTCAGCAACTTGGAGAGTTAGTTCAGAAACCTGCTTCTGTAATGTTGACTCTTCACTTGTGTTGCTTGACAGAGAAAGCAATGCTGGTTTATTTGATACTTCGTAAATTTTATCTGCACACGCAGCCAGATCCGTTAGGGAACTTGAAAGATTACATGTTAAAATTGCTTGCATATTTTCTGGCAATCGTTGTAACCAGATGTTCCTGAGCAAGTCTTTTTCTACTTTTTCCCCTCCAAGCTGTTGCATTTCCCTGAGCAACGATCTCCCAATGTAAGATTCGTTAATAAATTATTAAAATTTGAGCTCTCACATGCAGATAACCTAGAAACCAATGCTTCCTTTAAGGCTGTATAAAGGTTTGTGCTAGGGGGGTTACTGACAATATCTGATACGTTACGGATTGCATCTGCATCAAGAGCTACTAATATATGATAACATTTTGTTTGCTCTGAGGTAATACCCGCCAGAGCAAATTGAGCTTCGGTTTTCTTAAACCAAATGTCAGGGAATTCCTTCCAAAAAGGAGGTAATTTAATTGCAACTGCGCTTAAATTAGGGATAGCATCCAAAAATTCCTCATTATTGACCGACATTATGAAGAACAACAAAATTATGTATTTAAAATTCACTCACGCTATTATCAATTGATATCAATATAAATTTCAATTAATCCCTAAGGGTTCGAGGTGCCTTCTGGCGGATATATCCCCCCTGTCGCAGGATATATCCTTCCTCTTTAGCGAACTAGAATAACTCACAAATTGAATAAGGAGTAACCCTTACAATTTGCTTGATAAATTTTCATAAAAAATGTTAATTTTAAATTAAATACAGATATAATATATAATATTTGAATTAAAAATAAATGGTCCAGAAATAATTGGGGTTCCGTTAAAATTACCTCAAAAAAGTTGCTTTGAATGAATATTAGAACATAAACGATATGTATTTTGATTCGTATTTTGATTCGTATTTTGTAAGCTTGGTGCAGTTGGAAGTGACGGTATTTCCGTAGGCGTATAAAACTTTGGTAGTTCTAGTGGCTGCTCCGGTAATGCAGGTGTGCTGCAGCTCTCGTGTTGTTCTGGGGCATAAAAATGATCGAATGTCGCATTCACTTGGGGATCGGCGTTCAAAACATTACTATCTTCAAGATGCTGGCTGGTTGGTGAATAGTCTTTAATCACCTTTGAAAAAGTTGACACAACCGTTGAAGCCACAGATGGTAGCTGGGAGAATGATGATGGTGTTCCAGGTCGCAATTAAGTTCACTGTAAGTTCTACTCACTTAATTACTCGTCGATTCCTTGTTTGCTGTAGAATGATGATGGTGTTCTAAACCAAAGTTAAGTTCACTGTAGGTTCTAGTCACTTAATTGCTCCTCGATTCCTTATGTCAATTGTCGATCTTCTTGATTTTCGGTGGTAGCACACGGAATAACTTCTTGGTCCTTTTTCAATTTTGTCAGCTTCAAACTCGCAAGACTGTCCTCGTATGGATCGTGTTCGGTTGTGTTCAGTTGAATCTCCTCGTCAAGGAATTGCTTCGATAACGTAGCCAGCTTATCAATTATAGTTGCGGAAGTCGTGAATCGATTTCGAATGTCGTGGGTCCCCAGATGTGGCGAGTATTTTCACCACATATATGTTCTTCTTATTACATTTAATAATATTCAAACTTCGATAAATATGCGTTTCTTTGAATTGATGAAAACTTTAATTGGTTGTTTCTTAAGGAGATTTATTTTTCAACTAAATTTTTATTTTATAAAAATTTGAATGTCAAGAAAAATATTTCCTAAGGTTACTCCTTTTTGCAATAAAAAATATTCAACTGAATTAATGCTGTTTTTAAATTCAACAATACTGAACTAGATTAATTAAAATTTATATTAAATTTATATAATATTAAAAATGAGAAAGTTCCACCGCAGATCCTTCCCACGATAGGAAACTCCCTTTTGATGGCCTCTTCTACCTCGGCCAGAATTGGTATTATTATAGTTGTTGTTATAGTTATCTCTTCTATCATTTCTATTACCACTACGCCTATCGTTATTCTGACTACTGTTATTACTATTTTGATTGTTGTTATTACGATTATTATTATTATATCGAAATTTCTTCTTACGACCATCACTATTTCTTTTATAATAAAACATATCATTCACCTGTTTTGATTTGCTCTTTTCATATTCAAGACTTAAATCAATTGCGTCTGCAAGTGTACTTGGTCATGCTGCAAATATAATCCCCCTGAGCTGGTCATTTAAACCATTCTTAAATGTTGATAATGCGTATGTGTCATTCATTTTAGCGATAGTCTCTTTTTGTACTTCTGTAACCTCTGAGCCTGAATCAGCAATGTGCAACGAACTGAGTTCACTAAGGATCTCTAAAGTTTTATCTTTATATGACTTTACGCTAAGTTTTTTCTGCGTTAGATTATTTAAAGCTAAATGCAATTGTGGTATGGTACTCATACTTTTCAATATATTCCTCAATTTGTTCTCTGATTCTAGCAAAGTACAGGGTTTTCCAATAAGAGGTGTTATTTTGATGTTAAAAGATAAATGCCTTTTTTTATATAAAAGTTTATTAATTTTCGGGCTATTAGGCCAAATTAAAAAAAATATACACTTTTTTTCAAAAGTCTTTTATTTGACGTTTCGATCACTTGCATGGTCGTCTACAGAACTAATCCATCGCAGAGCCATTGCAATTTATATTTGTACAGATAACTTTATCCTTAACTACCTAATTACATAATTTCCCACTTAAGCCGCTTCAGGGACAAGTACGACAGGAACAACAACGAACAAGCACGAGTAGAACACATAGAAAACCAACTGGTCTTTGTAGGTATGGAATATATCCAGGGCGTATCGGAGAAATTCAATGGAATGTGGAATGTGTATCGGAGAAATTCAACGGAATGTGGAGCTTTCAGGATTGGATACAAAGTGAAGAACACGCTTGGCACCCTACATACCACAAAAAAGGACAAAATACCCCAGGATTGCAAATCAAACATTATATACAGTATCCCCTGCGGCGAATGCAATATGTCATACATCGGTACAACGAAGCAATGGCTCAAGAGTAGGATATCGGCGCACAAATCAGATCTGAGGAGCAGCAACAGCAACCGAACGGCACTAACGACGCATTGTGCACAAACAGGACACACCCCCGACTTCCAGCACACAAAAGTGATAGGGGAGGAGCGCAACTACAAAAAGAGGATGATCCTGGAGGCTCTAAAAATAATGACAATGGAAAACACGATGAACAGGAAAACGGACACCGAAGGGATTCATGAAGTTTATTGCGGGTTATTAAGAAACACTTAAGTGGAAAATTATGTAATCAGGTAGTTAAGTATAAAGTTATCTGTACAAATATAAATTACAATGGCTCTGCGATGCATTAGTTCTGAAGACGACCGTGCAAGTGATCGAAACGTCAACTAAAAGTCTTTTGAAAAAAAATGTATATTTTTTTGATTTATCCAAATAGCCCGAAAATTAATAAACTTTTGTTGAAAATAACAGGCCAAGAAATAGTAATATCATTGTCATGAAATTTTCCATAACCAAATCGCAAAGTGGCTGCCCTTTGTCCTCCATCTTTGAGGTCTTAAATTGACGCTGAGCTATTGGCGTAGACCTTTTCTTTCACGTGGCCTCAAAGGAAGAAGTCGCAAGGTGTTCAATCACAAGATCTCGGTGGCCAATTGTCATCACCTCTTCGAGAGATAAAACAACCCGGAAATTTTTCCCGGAAAAGATAAATGGTTTCGTTACTTGTGTGGCACGTAGCGCCATCTTGTTGAAAGTAAACGTTGTCCAGATCAATACCATCCAATTCCGGCAAAAAATCATTAATCGTCGCTCGATAGCGCAGTCCATTCACCGTACTTGTTTCTCCAGCCTCATTTTCGAAAAAGTAAGGGCCAATGACTCCACCGGACCATAAACCGCACCAAACAGTCATGCATTGAAGATATATTATAAGATATTTCAATGCATTTTTGAAGCGTGTATTGTGTACTTGTCAAATGTCAAAAAATGACTGCTTCAAAAGTGACATCTACCGAAATAGCGGGCTATTCAAAATAATACCTCTTATTGGAAAACCCTTTATAAACCTAACTTTCTATTTCAAATCCAAGCAACGCTTATCCTTTACGTTAAATCAATATTAACGTCAGCAAATGTAACTAAAACTCGTTAATTATAAACAAGATCAAAAATAACTTTCATTTGCTGCTTCGTTTCCCACTCATAACAATTGTGCATGCCTTATTTCTATTCGAGAATCGATCAATATCTAACTTAGTATAAATCACGTGCAAATTACATTGCGATAATCCTAGCGATATTGATTTATTCACTCATCCTATCGGAACAAATCAAGAACCTTCGACAACGCAAACAATTCACCAACCACACATTTGTATTCATCAGAATACCAACATTCCATATTTACTCGTACGAGTTCATATTTATAGGTATCGTGAGGGCGCCATGACACAGGACTTAACCTTTCACCATGCGGCTACCTATCAGTCTAGAGCTTGTTGCACCACCTTTTGCTTCTTTACACTCCGTCATTAGCCATATGAATGTTCATATGTGTCACCGCACGGTAAAAACCGTCATAAATCGAATCCATCAGATAGATCCTATCATCCCACGTGCTGGGCGAAAGGATCGATTGAAATATTGCAGTAATGTTGCTAATATGCTGCGGATTGACAGGATTTCGTGGCTTGCCGCGTAGTAGACGAACTGAACGCGAAAGGATACTAACAGAATGGTCAGATTTGAAAAGAGAAGAAAACTTGGGAGGATGGGGGAGTTGGAAATCCAATAATTTACTGCCGGAGTGTGTACTCGTATGATGGCCTGGGCACGCTTGTAACTCCTTATTTGCACTGTTTGCTCCCTCGATGCATTAGTAGGAATTGGTAGCCGGAATGAAACTAATACTTGTACATAAATACTTCAGAATATGGTCGTCTATAGTGGAGAGCATGAAACTCGTATCCTTTATTATTATAAATTATTCAAAAGTAATTTTTTCGCTGCTCGTTCTGCGGGGAGAGTTTGGGCCATGGAGTTTCGAGTAGGTGAAAGTGATACTAAATGACAAGGTTACTTGTATGACGATAAGAATAAATATGACCGAGTCGAATGTCATTTATTTTACTATTCAATCATATAGTGTACTTGTAGGTGAACTCTGCACGATATGTAAACATTGGTAATAGCTGGTGCCTGTTCCTGAAGTTTCCCATTGATTTATTTGCTTTTGTCTATTCTTGATTTCTTTCATTAGCTGAATTCATCAATGAAGAAAATCTGTCGTTGATTTTGCGTGGCATTGTACTGCGTTCAAGCAATGCAAGGACATTTTTTTTTAATTGCGTATGAATAAAATCCACTTCCAACCCTTACTCTTTTCTATGATGATTACTATTCATTCAGGAGGAAATTAGGTCAAGATATTGCACACTCAAAACTGGCATTAGCAAGGCAAAATGCTAATGCAGAAATTTCGAAAGCTCCTTATCACTTTCCTGCTGACTTGTTTGGAGCACGATAGAAAACCATTATGCAGAGTTGAGGTGGAAAGTTGATGTTCTAGATAAAAACCGTTAATGCAGGTAAAATGCATTTACCGAACTAAGTAGTCTTGCAGGTTGGCATAAACACCACTTGAAAATTCAAGTTTCTTTCTAATATTCAAAGGAGAAAACTTTCCTCTAAGGAGAGAACTTTCTTCACCCTCACAGGCTAATTGCAACCTACAATCATTTGGTAATATTTTATCGTTTTCATTATGGCACGCCAAGGACTTTCCTGAGGAAACGATAATAAATGTATTTCATGTGGACTTTTCCTAATACAACACTGCATTGCAATCATTTTTCGTACAATTTATAGGTTTAAATGAAAAGCAGAAGTGCGGGCAGAATAAATGATTTTGTAAAATTCTAAGAAATCGAGTTCATTTCAACTACCACATTTTATTATTTTTAACGTTGATTTTATATTCGAGAAAAATTCGTAGCTCTCATTTCAGACCAGCAAATAAAATAACGTGAAAAAAGGGAAGTGTTAATGGATGTAAAAGGCTTTCGTTTGCAAGTTTAACAGAACTTTTTTTTTGGATTGGATTCACTTAAAGAAAGTATTTATTCTGATTTTGCTGGAGATTGTCAGACAAAATACAATAATCTTGAATACTACACTAATTTAAGTAAATTGTGGTTGTACTTTTCATGATGAAATTAATAGGAAGGCATGATGAATCTGTTATATTTTAGTTTTTAGGGGTTTTTTTAAATATAATTCAACAATACCTTTTTTTAAAATTGTCAGTCTGTCAATACTTGCGAAAAGCTCAAAATTTGTGATCTAATCTGTGTTTCGCGGTTGAAAGTTTGTTTGAAGGAATTTTAGGATTCCTTTATATAAGAATACGAGTATAACCCCTTTTAATAATGCTCAATCAAAGGTAGGCACTTAGCGTACCAAATGGATGTTCTCAACAAGATATTTTAATATCTAATTTCTCTATATTAATAACAGAATTATCGATGCTATCCGTGTGGGGTTCTCGGCCTGCATCGGACGCACCCTCAGGTGATGGATAGAGGAAGGCCCTAAGCGGCTAGCCGGCGGATAGGTGGGAGTCGAAATACGATTCGGGGACCAAAAACTGGCTGATTCGAAGTGCTCATAACGCACCATGAAATCAGTAAATTAGCTTCGGATTGGATAAGATGAATTGCAAGAACATTTGCATCGAAAAACGGACTGCTCTTTCAGAACATGGAACATACGATCTTTATATATGCTAGGTGCACTGCAACCACTACTGGACAAGATGAAAATATATAAGGCAATAAACTGGCAGTGCAAGAAACTAATCTGTTTAGTAACGATATTCATGACATGTTAACACACACAATCTTCACAAGTGGCAAGTCGTTGGGCATCTATGAATATGGAGTGGTATTTATCGGGGATAATAAGTTCAAACAAATGTTCATCGACTTGATGGCAGTCAATGAAAGGATCTATGCTAGACGCATTGAGATGAGATTCTTCAACATCTGGTTGGTCAACAGCTATGCTCCCACTGAAAATAATTTTTACCGTACCTTAGAGCATACCATGAACAGACTTCTCTCACACGATGTCATAATTATTCTAAGGGACTTCAATACCCAAAACAAACAGCGCCTAATAAACTTAGCGTCAGGCAGAAACCTTATCATAAACTTCGCTTCCTTCCCACACCATGACCTTTACAAAAAAACGTGGACATCGCCCGATGGCGGCACGCATAACTAAACCGACAACATCCTCATAGAAAAACGAGGTGCTATAAGTTTTCTCAATACACGCTCCTTCTGTGGCGCACACTGTGGATCGGACCATTCCTCATTCAAAGTTAAATTCCAATGTCGCATCTCCAAATATAAAAAAAATATAGCCACCAGTAACGATATACAGTCCACTTAAATTAAATGATGGTTTGGTGAAGACCATATACTCGTATGTATGTACGTATATTTGGTCACTAGAAGAAACATTGAAAACGGCCCCGTAGTCGGGAAAAAAAGCAAATATATCCAAACGATGTGGAAAATTGTGAAAGATATTGGACACTGGTCAAAAAAAAAATGAAATAATTGGTTCGACACAAAAACGTCAAGATGCGGTTAAGTCCAAAAAGGAGTAATACATCACCCTCAAATGCGGAAATGCTATGCCAACAGAAGAAATAACGTGCCATCAACCGGAGTATAAATGAAGCCATGTTAGAATACGCCTCAACATAATAGCTTCGAGCAATATACATATCGCACACGAGCTTTTGCAAAGATGCACAAGGTGCTTCGCAGGGAGAATACTGGTTAACAAGAGTATTCTTGGACGTTAGCACTCTTTGTGAAGTACCGTCCCCATATACTCGAGAAAGCGGAGGTTTTCGTAAGGTTCCTCCTGGATTATAGCTTGGAAACCATCTTAGCACTACGAATTGGGTATTGAATTGAAAGTTGCGTTTTGGGCTGGCGGATATAAAATTTTTTGAACTTAGTTATTTAGCATGCTTTCACCGAGGTGAAGCTTACACGTGAGTGGCTCTTATCTTAGTATCATATCATCCCCGCCCCGGTAAAACATTAGCAGGCCTCGGAGTATATTTGAAGTTTGCACCGTTGAGTTGGTGGTGTAAGTTTGATTGACAAGGACTCCGGGTTAGCACTGATCTGGGTCTGAGCAACTCTACCCATAAGGGCTGGTGCCAACCCTTGCACGGTCTCCCTGTTTTGCAAAGATAACTATGAGGTCCAAAGAGCAGCCACATATATGAACGGATATTGTGGCTCTGTGGGGGAGCTCAACAGATATGGCATCTCTGAACTCATCAAAAATAAAAACAACGTCTAAGACCTAAAAGACTTTAAAAGACACCAAAGACGGACGATTGAATGTAAAGGCTCTGAGAAGACTCCAGACCACGCTATAAGAGAGGAGCGCGTAATTGGCCACCCTGAAGTCGAGAAATAAATTCATGACAGAAAAAGAAAATAGTTTAAGACCAACGAATTGCCGTTGCATGGAATTGTTGATAACGCCGAATATATAACTGAAGCATTGTTTCCAAAAATCGAAGCAAAAAACTTCTCTGCAAAGAAAATTTTGATTAACAAAATAGCCTTTGAGCGCTGGCAGGAAGAAATGTGAATCCGAAAAGCAGGAAGTATACTGGAGAGAATAAATTTTGAATGTGACTGACGTAAAGCATTAACAAAGGTGTTAGGAATGGCTTCATTGAGCAAGAGAATCTCCTAAATCAAATCGAGCATTACCAACAGAGCTAATACAAGGCCGAAGAAGAATAGAAGGTCGAAGAAGAGCAGAAGACTAAAGAATAGCTAAGGGCTGAGTCTACTGAGAACCACTACTGAACATAATCGAAAATATGGCCTCTGGTTCAAGGGAAGGAGACCGAGATAAAAAAAGAAAAGAGGGGGGGTTAACATTGGTCATGAAACTTTAGATCAGGGGTTCCAAATATTGCTGAAAATGCAGCCTAGATAGCCGCAAGAATGCGTGAAAATGAAGTTCTCATAGATGCCTTAAAAATTTAAGCACTTGATATAAGATTGACGAGAAAATAGCTACGTCAAAGACTCCATCGGTAGACATCACTCGTGGATGACAAGCATGGCCGATACTACGTAGATGTGCTGTTGGAGATCAGCGAAAATGTAAGACCAAAAGACACTAAAACTTACATCACAGCAGTACAACCAACCTGGTTTGACCAAAGACTATTTAAATTCGTTGCAGAGGTCAATAATAAAGAAGCATTCTGCGGTATAATAAAGAAGGTTATTGGTAGAACAGCAACTGTTGCCTCACTTAAGCCAATAGCAACGATCAAAATCAGGGGCATTGACTGAATCACGGACGTGGCCGAGGTAGAGGAGGCCATCAAAAGGAAGCTCCCGACCATAAACAGGGTTCAAGTGAGACTGACTTAAGAAAACAATGGGGTACAATATACGGCTATGATTGACCTGACCGTGAAGGACGCTGAATAACTTCTGAGTAAGGGAAGACTAAAAATAAGGTTGGTCTTCTGCAGGGCGCAGGAAACAGCTGTACTTCTCGAATGCTTTGGCTATGGTCATACTGCAGAAGGATTTAAGGGACCCAATAGGTGTTCCTAATGCTACAAATGTTGCGACATGGGACATATGTTAAAAGAAAAGACTGTACGAAGGAGGCACATTGCATCCTTTGCAGGAATTCGGAGCTAAAACCGATTTCAAATAAGCCTTAGGATCATCAAAGTTACGGACTTTCCAGGAAGCTCTTGCCAAGGTTGAAGCAGAGCTTCGATGACAGGCAAATCTACAATGCATCACAACGGCCCAAAACCTGCTTTAGCATTTTGCAAGGGATATAAGAGCTGAATTTTTGCTGCTAAGTGAGCAGTACTATGACACGATTTCGTCATCATAATACTCTGACAACGCTATAAATGCCGGTATTCGTGTGGGTTAAATTTTCAAGGACTACATTCTTTAACGTATGCTTAACGCCAAAAGAACCAATATATCTTTTCAAGCCAAGTTTAATGATTTGGAGGACGCTGTTTCTAGCGCAGATGGCCAAATACTTGTTGAGGGAGACTTCAATGCTGAAGCAATTGAGCATGCCTTAAGCTGATTTGCAGGGAAAATGAGTCCTAGAGATGGTCACTAGGACAGGACTTGCCTTGCTGAAAACTGATGATATGCTGACTTTCCGCCTTGTGGGCTAGAAAGAAATCATACCCAACGTGAAATTCACTTCAGGACCCCTAGTGTGGAGGGTGCAAAATTGAAGAGTATTAGAGGAAAACTTAGCCAGTCATCATCACTACATATCGCTTGAGGATCGAGGATCAAGGATCTATCCTTGTTCCAGGCATGTGGATCATATCGTACGATGGGTTACTGAGACTAGCGCAGCTGGACGAGTCCCGCCGGATTGGCTAGCTGAATGGTTGCAGCACTAGTTGCTGGACGCACAGTCGAACAACTTTGACTAGGTATGCTAATGTGGTGGATGAGAGACTGAACCGCTGCTCGCGAATTTAGTCTAGCAATGAACAAAATCAAAGTGATCTTCCTAACGAAGAAGAGAGCCCCCGGAGTAAGAACGATCTGTTTCGGGGAAATACTTATTGTATGGAAACCATCAGTAAAATGCCTAGGGTTGCTGGTTGACTTTAATATGAGTTTCTCAAAGCAAACCAGGGCAATGGCTGGTAAAGCTGCTTCAGGTTGATTGATTCTGAGTAAAGTTATGGCCAATGCAGGTCGACCTAACCTATCAAGAAGACAACTTTTGATGAAATACGATGAGCCTGTGCTACAGTACGAGGGATAAATATAGGGTGACGCACCCACCAAGGAGTTGTACCGAAAACAAAAGTACCGAGAAGAAGAGTTCTGAGAATCGCAGTTTTATATCTAACAGTCCCTAATTCCGTTGTGCTTGTCATTACGGATGTGATACCACCTTGGGAGAGAGTGTCAAAACGAAGACACGAGAAAAACAGTTGCCCACAAGGAGAGGCAATGCCCACTTAATGATTAGCAGCAATCCTGAATTAACTGTACAAAGGAAGGATGGACTGCGTACTTAGCCCCTGATATGAGACCATGGCTCAATTGAATGCATGGTAGGACTGACTTCTTACCTGACCCAACTCTTGGGCATACATGGGTATTTTCAGTCTTACTTGTACAAGATTGGTAAGTTGCGGCCCGCAACTTTAGGTTTTGCTTAATAGAGGAAGACGATACATCCCTTCATTTGCATACACGCTCCATCGGGACCACTACGAAGAACAAGAAAGTTCTCACTTAATATATAATCGGGAATATACTTGTATTGTACTTGGATCGGTTGGCAAATGGGCCATGTGGCACATTACATTCAGGCAGTCCGAAAAGATAAAAAGGATTCAAAGCAATCAGGGACATCGCGATTCCTCTTCCTCCCTCTGCTCTTGCTAGAAGAGGAGTACCCCAACTTGGATGCTCCACGGGATAGCAGAACTGGGCTTAGCTCAAAGTAATATGTCAAATGGGTCCAAGCTAGATTCTTACGTTGATAAGCGATGTTTTTATTTGGCACTCTAGATGTTCTGTGCATCTGGGAGCCCCATAATCAGGATGTAAATAGTCTACACCTACCAAAACAAGAAACGGTAGACTATTAGATAGCCCTATCGATACTGTTTTCTTTAAGCTTTTGGGTTGGGTGGTAAATAACATTTACGCATTGGATGTGGGGCTTCCATACTCGCAAGTGACTAGACTAGAAGGTATTTAACCTCCTTTGTCATCCTGAGAGCCTAGCCTGAAACCGTTTGACACATTACTTTGGGCCAGGTTTCATTTTGCTATGCAGTGAGGTACCTTCAAGCTGGAGTATCCCTCCTCGAATGGCTTGGGAGGGAGGAGGTGGAATCTGCAGACGAACAATCCCCCAGACCCTACATCTCCAGCTCCTGTGAGCCCACTTTGTCTTTCAGGACTGCCAGGGCATAATGTGCCACATGGCTCAATTTTTCATTCAATCCAAGCATCACCGTGATTATACTATCCGGATTAAACTGTCCCGTTTCACTGTACAGGTCCAGTCAAAGCCTGTTCCATTTTTTGTATGCGAAAAATGTGTGGCAGGAATTGTCTTCCTCTCCTGGGTGAAACCAACAGTTGGGGGACCGTGACTTACTAATCTTGTGCAGTTGACACTGAAAAATATATGCCCACTCAAAAGTTGAGTCAGATAGAAGTCAGTCTCATCATGCCTTTGAGCGAGCACTGGTTCTCCTCGTGAGCCACCGTCCTTCTTGTGTCCTCGCTTGAACGCAAGTAAATGGCACGGCATTTTTCAGTAAGCAGGGCTACAGGTTTCATGCCTGCAATAACTCTCACCGTTGAATCAGGGACTGTTGGATATGAAGAGACATTCTTTAGTATTTTTTTCTTTTTAACTACGCAAAGGGTTTTTGGTACACCTCCTAATTGCTAATATCATCTTATATTTCTGCTCCGTACATAGCACGAACCCTACAGCGCTCATCAAGAGGCATCTTCTTGATGGGCTGAGTTTCTCTAGTTTGGCCATAAGCCAACTCAGAGCCAATACACCTAAAGCAGTCTTCTCGGTCGTTGCCCTGATTTGCTCAGAAAAATTCATCCTCAAGTTGATCAGTAGCCTCAGGTACTTAACCACTGGCCTTGATTCGATTCGTTTGTCTCGAATACTGATCAATCTTACTCTAGGGATTCCCTTCAAAATGCCTACTTCGGTTTTTCTCAGTGATAAACTGAACCCACGAGTAGTCACCCAGTCTCTCGTTTGGCGCATTAGTTTCCCTAACCTAAAAAGCGTTTGTTCAACGTTGCGTCCAGTGACTAGAGCCCCAACATTATAGTCATAGCGAATCAACGGTAACTTATCTGGCATATTCAGTTTCAGTAGCCTGTCATAAGAACAGGTTTGAACCTATGATAGATCTCTGGGGAATCACCTGATGTAACTTGCGTCCTTCGTTGGCCCTGTGTCGTGTCATAAAGCAGGCTTCGGCCTTTCACGTAGTCCCTCAGAAGTTGCATAAGATATTCTGGAACTTGAAAAGAGGTTTTCAACTTATCCAGAACATTCACCCATCTAGCGGATTGAATGCATTCCTAACTTCAAGTGTTACCAATAAAACCCCCAAGCGACGGATCGCTTGGGGCAGCTATATGCTTCCTCCTTTTAGATCCCACTTACCACCTTTGCAAATGCATAAATGGTGGAGTGATCTGGTCTAAAGCCATACTATTGAGGAAATAGATCTCCAGCAGTACGAATTGTATTAGTTAGTCTCCTCTTGATAAGTTTCTCTAGCACATTCACAGCCATATCTAGCATGCATAATGGGCGGTATGTAGATGACGGCCCAGAATTTCCCTTCCACTTGCCAATCAGCAGGAGCCTTGCCACTTTCCATGGCGCCGGGGAATTCCTGTCCCGTAGGTGTTGAATGTGCTGAGTAGCAAGCCAGGACGATGGTGATAGACAAGTTGCAATACCTTATCTGGAACACCATCTAAGTGGCTTACTTCCGAAACAGTAAGCATTCAAAGGGAAATAGAAGATATTCTGAAAACGTTACCAACAGTAGAACTGATACTGGCAGTCGTTCATGGTTTCAAAAAGAACAAAGCTCCTGGAATTTATGAAATATCGATAAAACTGCTTGAAGCCAGAAAAACACACCTGCATAACCTCCTTTATCGGTTGATATGTAGAATGTGGACAGAGGAGAAGCTGCAAATGACTGTCGAAAAAGAATCATATACCACATTTATCAAAAGGGAGATAGGTTTCGCTGTGAAAATTAAAGAGGGATTGCTCGATCAAGCACATTATAAGAAGTGCTGTCTAAAGTCGTTGAATGAACTCTAAGCCCTATTATGAAAATATAATTGGAGAATAGTAGTTTTGAAGTGGACGGTACGATTGACCAAATATGTTCAATAAAATTGGTTTTTGAAATGTGTTGGGAATAAAATATCAATGTACGCCAGCACTTCATGGAGTGTTGACAGCAATGTTCTGCATAAAATAATGCTCGACTTTGGCGTCCCAACTAAACTTGGGTCATGTGCCAATACTAAACACTGAATCTTAGGTCAAAGTTAACGGGGATTGGACTTCCCAACGAACTCCAACCTGAAACAGGGGCAAAGGCTTGCCCCAATGCTATTCTATATTGCCCTGGAAGATATAGTTAGAAAAACGCCAAAGGACATCAAGGGCAAGCTACTCTACAGATCCATGCAACATATAGCGTATGCCGGCGTCGTTAGTATTTTAGATGCGAAAGAAGCATTCATATGGCAAGTGGTAGAAGCGGAAAAAGTTGTTTCCCTCGTCAAGGAAACTAAAACTAAATTCAAGACCCAAACAAGTAAAGACAGGCCTGTACGACAAAATTTGTCCTTAGGACACTAAAACCTGGAAAGTGTAGATAGCTTCCTATGCTAAGCAGTCCATCTTGATAGAAATGACTTAGAAAAGAATAAAATATGGAAAAGGATAATTGCGTTAAATAAAGCCTTCTTTTCAGCACTTCCTATGCTAAGGTTCAGAGGTGTTTATAGGGAAAATAAATGTATAATATATTATTACATGTACAAATAATTCTGCGAGCTACTGTCGCAATTGTTTTCATCATCATTAAGAACGTCAACGAATGAATTTACTCGAACCCACGAGAATCCAACAAGCATGATCACTCCATTCATGAACTTGCTCGAACCTACCAGGTACCTCTCGGTAGAACATTCGCCAATGTGCGAGAAATGGGTGAATAGGTAGAGACCCTATATAAAGGCGAGCTGAATGAATGGGGGGAATAATTCATTCGACCGCGATAAGAACTGCGATTGTGTGTGGGAAGTGTGTTTCGTAATAGTGAAGTAATTTAGAAGACAATTGCGATAGTAAATTTATGGACAAGTGTTACATTTTTTTTATAGTGACAATTAGAATTAGTGAAAGTGTTAACTGATTACTGTGCATTTTATTTAATAAACTCTTTTAGCTTAAATTAAAAGACATTGCGTTTTCACTTTCCCGGAACATTAAAATTATAGGCCGCGAACCAATAACACGCGACAATATGCATGTATAAGTCACTAATAAGACCTGTCTGGATATGAAGCCTAGACTCTTACAAATGTTTCTGCAAAGCACGTTTTCGAACGCAAAGTGCTGAGGAGAATATATGCCCCAGTAAAGTATGGAGCAGCGTTGTATGATCTTTATGAGGATTCACATGTACCTGCATGCCTAAAGCTACGAAAACTACAATGGGTAGGCCATAGGGTGAGAATGAAGGAACACAGTCTCCCCAGACGAACGTTGAAGGGTAGAGTGCAAACCTAGCATCCAGTTAGCGAACTGGGGAAAAATGAGAAGATTCAATAAATGCTGCCAGCAGAATACTGCTTGGGATTTCCAATTGGTGAACGAGGTTGCAAGACTGTGATGATTAAAAATGACTATTATTGGAGGCGATGGCTCAAATCCGAGTTCTACCATAAAAGATAAATGATCAGAAATCCAGACATTTCCTCAAAAATTTAAAAAGCTTAGGCTAAAAAACTTGACGCAGACTGACGGCTGTTTGAGAAATTTCGAAGCAAAATTTTTTCAAACTTTTTCTGAAACCTCATCTTGGCACTAATTTCTTCTTCTGCACATTAATGTACTAACATAATCTTAAAAGACACTGGTAAGTGCTTAAATTGATTTTCACTGAAGTAAGACGACAATGAGCCATTCATTTATGCTCAAAGAAACACCTGGCGCAGTAGTTAAGTTTACTGTCAGCACTGCACAATTATCTGGCAACTTATCAAAGTTAAACATATCCTAAAACAGGAAGGAAAATTACTTTGATCTGATAATGTATAGATCCCTGAATCTAATATTAGTGATGGTGAAGTATCTGGACCATGGAGTTAATCTATACGAGGATGAAAAAGAGCTGGTAATTCTGAGTTTCAGCACCAATTCTATGGACCAGGCTTACTATCTTATGAATTTTGAGCACATTTCTCTGTGGTCAATTAATCATAACTTCCAGGCATATGTATGCCTGGGCAACGTATATTCGATCATCGATTTTTTTATTTTTTTATGTTGGTACACTCGTCACAAACATATATTTACAGTTTCAGTTATATAGTATGTTTAGTTTGTTTATGAGAGGCATTACGGTCGGATGTGCTTTGTGTGCTCAGCGATTTTTTGCTATTGAGAAAAATGGATCAAAGAACAAGAATTTTTTGGCTAAAAACAACACCACAATCATGCCGCAGCCACAATTTTCACTGGATTTGGTCCCACGTGACTTTTTCTTGTTTCTTAAATTGAAGAGACCTGTAAAAGGGCGGAGATTTGCAAAAACTGCATCGCTGGAAAAAGTCCTCCGAGGATTGGAGAAAGCGGTGGCACAAGTGTATTGGCAGAAGTTTATTGATTACTTTGAAGGGGATAACATAAATATTGACGAATAAATAAAATTTTTTTCCTAAAAATACAAAGTCACCTTACTTTTTGAACACACCACGTGTGTAAAACTTATTGATTGCCCCAACCCAAAGAACCATTGAAAATTATTACAACCAATTATCAAAAATGTTGAAGAAACATAAACCGGGTCTTCTGACATTATACCGGCATGACCTCAATTACGTTTTATTAAAAATTAATCGACTATGCATATTCTGAATCATTCAATTGAAAACAGAATATTATAGTGACTAGTGTGATCCAGCTTAATTGAGCGATTGCATCGACTGACAATTCATTAAATACATTAATAAATGCTAATTTAAACATATGCCTACCAAATACAAACATTCACTACGAAGCTCATAATTTGTCTAATTTTATGATTACAGAGCATGTAAGCATGTTCATGTTTTAAACATTCCAGCAAATAAATCCGGTCAAATTTATGCCAATTACAGAAATGCAGTAATGAAATATCAAACTGTGGTACTTCATTTGACCGAGTACTGCTTTCCTTGCATTGTTTGCCTCTTCGTTGTCCGATTTTCGAAAATGATATTGGATAAGTGGTTACTCCCAACATGGGGGCAGGCATAGGTTAATTTAAATGTCCAGGTAGCCAGACACTCTGCGTCGATTGAATGACTTAATTGCACACTCAATGTGAGCTGGCATACGTTCATGTCACAATCCATCCCGGAGGAGTGACAAATTGCAGGAACTTGTAGTTATTATACGACTAATATGTCACTTTCCACTGGAGATTCCATGCCAATACACCAATTGCAGAATAATGCCAACCCTGCATGTAAGGCTTTCTAAGTCTTACAGAGCAGTTCCCATTTGTCTAAGAAAACTCGTAATTTCCTGACGGAGTGCTAAATTTAATCAACGAAAATTTTTATATAAACGATATTTACTGAAATTTAATACTTATCTTTAAATTTTTCTTGAAGAAGTAGATGTTTTTTTTCGAATCCCCATCAACAAGTCTAAACTTAATTAATAAATTTTGCTGAGCATTCAGAGGATCAGAAAAGATTATTCATTTTCAACTCAATAATTGAATAGTACCCAAAACCTTCTCCTACCCCAAAATGAACCTTTCTCAACTTTTTCATCCTTAAACAGCGAAAATATACTACCTATTTATTTTTCACTACTTCTGATAACACAGTCTACAACAATGATGACTATAATTATCCTTAATATAAAAGCATATTTCGGAATGCTTTCGACAACATCGAACCATGCTTGCCCATGTCTTGCCGTTCCTTCAGTTCTTGTTGGTTGGTAAGTTGGCTTGAATCTAATGAGGATATCGTGGAGAATGGGGAAGGGACATTTTCTCTTCTTGGATGGCATGGAAGACCGATATACTTACTGGTGTAGGTTCTTGCTTTAAATATTAATGATAGTATAGAGAGTACCTTACAGAAGTGACGATAAGGAGCACAGTATGATCCTTTATGCTTGCCATACACCATGACTTGCCGCGTTGAGGATGATGAAGTATTTTAGTTGGATAGTTCGTTCGGTTTTGGTGGTGGTTAGTTTTGTCGTTAATCGTATATGATTTTCACATTATTTATGACACTTAAATTGCACAGACTGAGTTGTGGTCTATGGAATTTTAATGAGGTACTGGAAATTGCATTTTGGTATCGAGGTTTCGGTATTCAGTTCGGGTTATGGAGGTAAGTGAGTTGATTAGATTGGGTGTCTATTATATAGACAATCTAATAAAAGTTAGGTCAAATGTCATTTCGATTTCAAAGCTAGAGAAAAATATTGGTAACCTATTTCAGATTATTCAAATTGACTGTTTAAGACTTTTGCTGTTATTGTCATTGAATTATTATTAAAAAAGTTGGTCGAATTTCGACTTCTTAGGTATTCGTTGCCCTTGTGCTACTAAATATTTGTACATTTTCCTTCCTTCAAGGTGGAAATTGTCATTTTAAGACCTGTTTTGAAAAGTTCTCATTAAGACCTTTCATTTGATATCCATCACAACTAGAACATGGTGATCACGGGAACTCACCACACAGATATGTCTGTGCTTGTGGTGAAAAATGATTCGTGTTGATGGTACAAAAATGCAATGTCATCGATGCAATTCTTTCAGTGAAAGTGCATTAAAATTTTCAATTCTTCACCTCACCCTTGAAACCTCTCGCCGTTAAGTTGAAGAATCAATAATAGCTAGGAAGTAACATATTCTTTCTTTTTTACTGGCCAAATATTTTCAATTTTCTTAATCTAAGGCCGGGTATAAGTATAGTACGAATTTTCTTTTTCAACATAGGACAAAATAGTGAAGTTCTTTAAATCCCCAGTTTTTACTTATATGCATTTCGGTGGGTTAAGTGCTCTCTTAATTGGATTAAAAGAGTGTTGAACATCTCAATTAAAGAGTTGTTTCTGTTCAATTTTGATTACTTTCATTATAGAGATTGTGGTTCGATGTGTTTATTTGGTTGGAATGACGGAAGAACGTAGTTGCGGTTTCTTCTCTTTGAGAGGAAATATAGCTTAACTTCGAGTAGAACTTTGACGTGGATAGTAGAAGTCATAGATTGCCTGGGAAACCGATTGCGAGTGACATTCTAGTGGCGGCAACATACGTTCAAGCCCGTGAAGTATAGTTGAAGTAGCAGTCACCATGTTCTCGTTTGATAAGCTGGTCGGGATCTGGGAGCCCCCTTCAGGACTTTGCTTCGAGATAGTTGTTACGGGCGAACTTCAGGGCTCATTAGATCAGCTCGCTTCAAATACTACCATACGTAAATCTTATCACATTTTAACTCATGCAATGGTGAGCCACAATTTACTTGGTTCTTTTTACAAAATTAAAAAATTTAAATTCAAGAAAGGAGTCTTATTCTGAATTTACTTGTTAAAAGAAGAAGAAATGACGCACAAAATAGAGTTAGGTACGTGGATTGCTTCCAATTCGCATGCAACATTATCAACAACGGTAGCAACAATAGCATCAGCAACATTCTGTACCATTGAAATTGGGTGATCGTGGCGGCTACTCAACCTCCAGTGGACCATTAAACGATATCCATCAGTTCCACATCAGGAATGCCACTTGGATTTAAGTAACTGTGGACTCAACTGCTGAAGCTACAATACCACGGGGTCGCTACCTTTATAGGATACGTAGGATGAGTGAAAGCTACAGGCTTATCCTATAAATAAGTTTATTTAATAAAGTTTCCAAAAACAATGATAATTCTGTCAGCAAGTCGAGTCGACGATTCCATGACGAGTGAGAGGGCGAATCAATGCGCCGGCCGCTTATATGTATCAAACATGCTGACGCATATCTGTTGCAGTGGTCATGCACCTGCGTCGCGTTATTCACGACTTCAGCATCTTATCATATCGCATATTTTGCAGACACCCACGATTGCATGTTTCATGGCCATGCGTTGCTTGCATACCCTGTGGCGTACAAGCATATATGCTTGCTGTGTTGCTCCACTATATTCGTGGCGCACAAGTATGTAAGCTGGCTGTTGATGCGGTCATTGTGCGAGAACGTATTGTCAAGGCGCCGGACACCGCAAAACTCTTTGCCTACTTCGACAAATATAATAACAAATTAGCTGCACGGCTCCAGGGCATTCTACAGAGGCATTTCCGCAAGTGATGGGAACGTTTCGTACATTCCCATGGCCCCAGAGGCAATCACACATCCCTATTTTTTACCGATCGTGAACAAACTGTTGAATTAATCGTCAAAAAATTTTAATCAATAACATTGTGATGCATAGAGAAAGTTAAATTTTAAATCCACCATTCAAAACCCACAACATGAACAGCAACTTGAGCATTCAAAACCAACTGTAAACTTTATCATCTACAAATTGAAAGAAATATTTGAAAAGAACGCGTAGTATGAGTGTGAAGAGACGCAAGTGTGTCTGCAACAATATTGAAAGCAATTGCTCTCTCGAACCATTTGAATTTGTATAAGTACAAATCGCAGTGTTATCTAAATTTGCAGTTACTGAAATCATTGTATCCATCCCGGTTTCGCCAGAGTTTGGCTTGATTGGAAAGAAACCCTCACCGTAAAAAGAACCCATTAAAGTTATCGTCAGCTAGTTGTCATAGAACCACTACCCCAGTCAAGTCACATTTTCACGTTTTATCAACATAAACATCAGCAAATTCCAGTACAAAATGATGAATTAACCGCGCCCACTTGATTCATTTCAGACCACCTTCCAATCAGCACACGCAGACACGATCAAACTACATCCACCGCCGATGCAGTAAACCTACCAAATTCAATCCGTAGTTACGATACGAGGTGCGAACAAAAATTATTCATAGGGATACAAGTCTAGACTATAAGGAGGGTATTTGAGTGTTTCCCAGCCCATTTCTTCCAGTTTATCCATTGTCAAAGCCGTGGTGTGCGGCCTAGCATTGTCATAGAGGAGGATGACCTCTCTAATAGGTATACCTTGTCTTTTGTTGCAGTAGGAGATTTTTGCTGACTGAAAAACTGGCAATAGTAGGCCGTGTTCACTGATTGTTGACCGCGAAGCTCAGATGAATAAAAACTGGATGGCCTAAGCTCATATAAAACAGATAGGAGAACATGCGACCGATTTCTGTTCTCTTCCAAAGGATCTGGATGTAATTTCCTCTCCTCTGCCTCTTACCGCTCACTTTCTTCTTCCAGAAGCTCACTCAATTAAATCTGTTTGACAAGTTGACTGATCCAAATTGAACGCCAAAATGGCAAATTGCAAGTATCGTCGCGAATTTTATCCGATATTAATACTGCGAAAAGTGTTCGCGATCTGTATTCATTCCAAGTGTTTAAAGATTCTATTGTGCTTTGTGTTCCGAGTAACTTTAACGTGTGACACTGTGAAATTACTTTACAACTTCAAAGTGAAATGTGTAGTGCCTTCGTGTAAAAATTATAGCCGAAAAGGATCTGTAGGGGTTTCCTTTCACAGATAAGCAATTAATATGTTAATGTTTTGCATGTTTTCCTCAAAATGGTGAAGGTCTTTCAAATAGAAAACATATTTTTAGGATTGTATGAAAATTTGTTTTCATTGAGCAGCAGGCATGTTTGCTTGTGCGATTTGGCTCTCTCTTAGGTTGTAAACAAGAGTGTAGCAGTAGGAAAAGTGGTCGCTGGGGTTGTTGCGACCACAGGGTCACGTATTTAATTACTCAATGATTAAAATCTCTTGGAATGGCACGAATGTTGTCATCTGTAAGACTTGTTTTTGGACGTCGATCATGACATTTGTTTTCGGCACGTTTTGGTGCACCCTTAAATTGCCTAGCTCACGTATACACTCGATTCTGAGATAATGCAGTATCCTGAAACTGCGCCTTTATATGGGTAAAAATTGTCGAGCATTTGTAATAGCAGGCTGTTGCCTAAGGTAGGTTGTGGGAATTGTAGCAACAGGTTTTTGCCTAACGGAGGTTGTGGAAATAGCAGCCACTCCTCAAATTGTCAGCTTAAAGACAAGATTGAGCTGAAATTTTGACGGCGGGTTTGTTGACGGGGCCTTTATACGGGTAAAAATTGTCGACCGTTTGTAGTAGCGGCCTTTTGCCTAAGGTAGGTTGTAAGAATTGTAGCAACAGGTTTTTGTCTAACGGAGGTTAAGAAAATAGCAGCTACTCCTCAAACTTACAGCTTAAAGACAAGATTTAGCTGACATTTTGATGGCGGGTTTTCTTACGGGAGGGTCTGCATGCACGCTGTAGTTTTGTTAATTTCCACCTAAATTATTTTTTAATGGCTGCATTTTGTTAAATTTCAGCAAAATCAAAGAACCTTTAAAGACAATCAAAGTAGTCGTCGTTTTGGAGAATAAATTGAGTTCGCAAGGAGAGAATTTTCCAGAAAAAAATGTTGGAAAATCAGGAGATTCCTTCGTGAAAGCTGCGATTTACGTGTTACGGAAAATCTAAATGCGAAGATCGAAAGTAATCTTATTTTCACGGCAATTGAGTTGTTTTGTGCGGTTGACTCACACCTTGATGGATGAAAATTGTTGTGTCAATTGCATCGGTGTCGGCAGCAATATAATTACGTTCGAGCAGATAGACCAGCAAAAAGATCAAATTGAAATCTTATTCGCAATTTTCGCGAGTTGATGGTAAATTCGCGGTCTTGTGACCGCCTGCTCGTGTGACCACCGGCCCTGCAGAGGAACGTAGAAAGACGTGCGAGCCTAGTTTTGGTTCACACGGTATCGTCAGCTAGTTCTTTATGTTTAAATTTGCGAATTGTGAGCAATCTCGAATTAAGCTATGGCATCAGGACGGAGCCTTAAAACCAAAGCAATTATCGCATTTTCGGCGTTTGTGGACTGAACTCGGTGGCAACAGCTGAACAGTTTCGAGGCATTCCCATCCAGCAAAAATTAGAGATTGACACCTGGAGGAACATCTGAGCTCATTGCGCCTTAGTTAATATAACACATCGTTCAATAAGTCCCGAGACTAACCCAGAGATAGTGCTAGTAGTAACAAATTGGCCACATTTCCATAGATTGCGAACCTTTACATGAAACGTGTAAAAATTTCACCTCGATCGGATCACAAACAGTAGAGTTATCGAGGTTAGAGTAAAGTCACTTTGTAATTTGTTTGAAAAATGGAAAAAAGCGAGTTTTGCGTGTTGATAAAACATTGTTTTTTAATGGGTAAAAACACCGTAAAAACCCAGCAATGGCTTGAAAAACATTACCCGGACTCCTCTCCATCGAAACCAATGACTCTTTGTTGGTATACTGAGTTTAAACGTGGGCGTACGGACACAAACGATGTGGAACGTTCGGGTAGGCCATTGGAAGTCGTTACACCGGAAAATGTGAGTGAAGTGTTAAAAATTGCTATGAAAAATCGCAAAATGAAGGTCCGTGAGATTGCAGAAATGACACAGATATCATCTGGAAGCGTATTTACAATCCTTCATGAAAAATTGAGCATGAAAAAGGTTTTCCCCCAGTGGGTGCCGCGATTGCAGACAATGCACCATGCCACAAGTCCATGAAAACGATGGCAAAGTTGAACGAATTGGGCTTTGATTTACTTCCCAACCCCGCCAGATTTAGCCCCTAGCGACTACTGGCTCTTTGCTTATCTCAAAAAAATGCTCCAGGGAAAAAAATTTGGCTCAAATGAGGAGGGCATTGCCTAAACTGGAGCCTTTTTGAAGCAAAGGATAAATCCTTCTATGAACATGGTATAGAAATTTTGAAAAGGCGTTGGAAAGTTTGTATCACCCTAAAAGGAGATCGTATTGATGAATAAAAATGACTTGTGAAAAAAAATGTTGTTTTCGTTGTTAGTTTCGGGACTTATTGAACGATGGGTTATTTTATTCTACCGGTCATCATATTTATTCCGCTAAATCAAAATCTCGGGGAACCAATCGTGTCATCAGAAGTGAACAGATCGCAAAATTTTAATTCAGAATTTACTAAGCATTCTGTGGTCGTACGGTAATTTGCGGTATGGAAGATGGTTCCTTTGTGATTTCAGAGTACTCATATCAGTTGGCCTAGTTTTGACTGAGCTCACGTACAGTGGTCCTGAAAATATCTCCTACTTCCGCAATGAAGTATCTTTTGAAGAAGAAATGAGTCGGGATAAACAAATCACTTGGGTCGTATGTTTCTTTCACAGTGTGGAAGCCAGCTTATGTCAATTTTGTTCCAGTGTACTCATCTCTGTCACACGAATATCTTTTGAGTGATTTGCAGTTTGGCATAACCAGTGATGGACGGGATCCAAATTCAGCTCAAGAATCCTGTGTATCGGATAGTGCATTTCCCAACCAATTACCCACCATGATATTATTCCTGAACGGGAAGGAAGGTGATCAATGTCAAGGTCGCGTTGAATTTGAACAATATCTGCAAGGGATGTAAAGAAATCCAAAGCAACGCTATTAGAATGAAAAAAACTCGTTCAGATGCCAAAACTCGTATTTGTTTTATGCGCGACTTCTTCGTCATTCGGCGTGATGAATGATACAACATTTTATGTTAGTCACATATTTGCAACGAATGGTTATCAATGCGGCCGTCTCCATCCTACCACGAGCACTTTTGAGGGAATAGTGGAGAGAACCCTTGTATGCTTTTGATATAATATTTCCAATTGTATATAATTCTTTTATTAATTTTTATGGTAATTTACTTATATTCTCTTTAATTTGAAAAAAAAAAAATCAACCTAAATTATTTTGAATTTTAATAAAAAAAAACAGACCATGAATCACTAGATCGTAAGCTATAAAATCTCAATCAAGGACAGGTTTGTAATCAAAAGTTGGAAAAGGTTAATTTCTAAATAGAGTTTATTTGGATATAGTTAAAAAAACTGGAATATGTTAAATTCAAATAAAAGATTGCGAGGCAGTACCATTGATGATAAAAGCATTTTTTTTGTTATTCGTGCAAATGCTTCAAGTTTGTCCGCACAGAAATTTTTCAAAATTATTTCGGTCATTTGAAAGGTAGTGATAGAAGTCGGTGTTTTGATGTTTTGTTGAAAAACGTGTCATGACGTATCTACAAGGATGGTTCAAATATGATCGAGACAAATGCTCTGACACGTTTATTTACTATCGAAAAAATTTACAGTGTTTCTAGGTACGCCTCCTTACAAGTTACGCATTTTTTCCACCTTTCCGAAAGCTTTTTGATGCCGGTATCGAAGGATTCCGTGGGCAACTCAGACAGCCATGTGCACACGAGCTTCTCTACCTCATTGTCGGTGTTGAATCTTTGACCTCCGATGGCTTCTTGCAGTGGTCGAAATATGTGGTAGTTACAGGATGATAGATTTGGATTGTTGGGGGAGTATTCCAGTACCTCCCACCCCAATTCCGATATTATATCGAGCGTGAGCGTTATCCTGGAGAAGAATGGCACCTCGTGCTGGAATGCTCCTCCGTTTCGAGTGTTATTTTGCGATATTAAAGGTGTTTGTAAATGATAGACTCTACGCTACTTATAATGATGCTAAGTTAAGCCGAAATGTCTCGAAAACTCATCCTACGGTCCTCCAGAATGAGTTGTTCTACGCGGCAAATGATGCCTTGTGTGATGCTGGTTCGCGGTCGACGATCATGCCGCTCATTTTCGACGGTTTCGCAACCATTCCTGAATGCTTTAGCCCATTTAAACACAGCAGCTCTACTCAGGCACTCACTACTGAACTGATTTCGCAAAGGTAGAAAAATTTCCGTGTTTTTAACGCCTTCCCTCACTAAAAAATGAATGACAATACGTTGCGCAATGGCGGTCGGCACTTGATGTTCATTCATGTTCGGAGTACGCACGTGAAACATGCACTCCTGACGAAAACTATGCCACACTATTTGTAAGGGATCCAGCTATCACATATTAAAGCCACGACCTTCAAAAAATACATGCGCGCTAAATACAGCATTTGTCTCCATCATATTTGAACCACCCTCGTAGTAGAGAAAAAAATAGAATGCGACTATTAACTAAACGATTGTCCAGCACTCATTGCGTGTAAACGTGTTTAAGAAGAAGATAAACCGCAAATTTTATCGGTCATCGAAACTAAGTTAATTAAAGCTAACGAGAAAGCTGACAAGGTTGAGAAAGAAAATGAAGAGCTCAAACTTCGAATTAAATCACTAGAAACACTCAATGCAACATTGACGTTCAACAAAGCTCAAGATAGCAGGAAAGAAAAAGAGGTAAATTCAAAAACCACTGAAGATAAGAAATCTAAGAGACCGAAACAAGAAGCTGACTAAGAAGATGTCCTCAGCGCAGGCGGAGCAAACGTCAGCACCAATGATTATGCAGCGCTAGCTGGACTAGAAGATACGATGAACATTGAAGAGGATCCATTGTACTACTAAGCCAGATAATGGATTTTTTAATATTTAAAAATTAATAGTAGGCAGGAAAAACCAAAAGTTTTGTCAGCTGGTCCGTCCATCAAGATTAATCAAAAGAAAGAAAAAGTTCCACCAATCAATGCATTTGGGCAAACGGGCTAAGACAGTGTTCGGCTTTGGCAGCCGAAAATAAGCTAAATGATTTTGAGATCAAAAGAGTCAATGCCGATAAACTGACAATAAGAACTAAGACTTTGGTTGATTTTCAGGTAGCAAAAAGTGCGTTGAATTCTGGGCATGTTCCGCATTTTACATACATCTCCAAAAGCGAGAAAAACTAGACCTTTTGATTGAAAGGTCTGGGCTGCGGAGAGGACACAGTCGATCTCCTTCAGGCACTTCAAGAAGTTGCACCAGGAATAGGATTTATTTCTGTTAAAGACTTTGCAACAAGGAGATCGACTGTCGAGCGTAAAAACTTGCCTTATTACTTAGTGCAGATTTCTAGAAAAAACAGTTCAAGTGCCCGACAGAAAATAAGGTACTTGAATTTCCGTGTGGTGAGGTGGGAATGCCTCCAGAAAAGTGAGATCAACCAGTGCTACAGGTGCCAAAGATTCGGGCATTCGGCTGCCAATTGCGCCATGAAATATGGGTGTGTAAAGTGCAAAGATATTCATGCTCCCGGCGAGTGTTAATTGCCTCAGGCGGAGCCAAAAGAAAAATTATATTTTTTGAACTGCAGTCAGTCATCCAGCATCATATCGCGGATACCCCCCCTATCAAGATGCAAAGGTAAAATTTACTCCAAAACAAAGTCAAGCACACCACAGTGTGATACCTACAAACTTCGTCAAGCCCGGGGTGTCATTTGCACTTGCTGCTAGAGGACAAGCAGACAATGTAAATAAAATAAATAATGTAAGTGGCAATAATGAGCTGCTCCTTAAAATTTATCAGCAATTAAATTCCTTATCGGAGAGAATCTATAAACAAGATTCGAAAAGTAACATTGTTTTTTAGCGTTTAGGGCTTTCAAATGCCTCAAAATAAGTTGTCATCCAAACACATTCTAACGGATAGGATTCATCTCATCTCGATCAATGTCAACTCCATTGTAAGTTTACATTGGCGTGACTGTCTCCTGGAGTCCCTTGTCAAACAAAAGCCGTGACATCATGCTTCTCACTGAAACCCACCTCAATTCATGGCACTCCATGAATTCGAGGATTTTGAACTCGTAAGAAAGGACAGGGTAATAGGTGATGGGGGAGGTGGCACCAGGATATTGGCTCGAAGAACCTATTGTTTCCAAAATATTGAAAAAGTCGAATTCAAACGCTTTGAATCTCTTGAAGTGTCCGTTATCAAAATGTCACTGCCAGGTGGGGATAACCTCTTCGTTATCTCTGCCTATGCAACTGGTGGAACTGTTTTCAAGCTCAAGCTCCTTATTTGAAATACTCGAATTAAGCAGGCTGCATAGTTATTATATTCTTGCTGGTGACCTGAACGCCAAGCAAGTGTATTCCTGAACGAAGAGAACCAAATTGAATACAGGTGCAATCCATATGGGCCGCAGCTCCCAACATACCCTAGGACAAATTCATATTTGGACCTCTGCATTGCTGACGCAAGACTTGAATTCATCTTTAATAGACCTCAAGGGAAACTGCAGGTGCTTCCTTATTATAGCGACCATAACCAAATCGTAATGGAAATCAATCATCAAAAGGATAATTGGTTCCTCATTCCAGTTCAACATGAAAATCATTGGCTGCATTTAAAAAAAACAGACTGGGGAAAGTTTCAAAAGAAATTTAATCGAGAGTACCAGAAGCAATGTCTTCCTTCTGATGATGGCAACTCTTACTCCATAGTTCCTAATGACAGAAATCTAACTAACGATGAAATAGATCTCTATTTGTCGATAGCTGACCTTGCAAACGATTGAAAAAGTCGTTCCCAAGGTTAAACATCGAAATAATATGGAAGGGTATGAAACACCAACCGTTGTAAGGTTGAAAAGATTGAAAAACCTTCTTACACGCGTCAACAATATGTATCCCTCGTTGGCTTTGTTGAAATTACACTGAAGAATGTCTGGAACTTGACCCGGTCATACTTCAGGAGTGAGCTCAGCAATCAATGGGCGGGAAAATTAAGGGGTATAAGCCCACAGGATCCAGATGGCCTTTTTGTCAAAGTGAATAGCATATTTTGTAATAAGCCTCAAGTGAAGGTATCGAATCTTGAAGCCACTAGTGATGAGATAAATCTTCTCGATAGGGCTGGTACCGAAATTGATAGTGCGACTCCAGATAGAAATGGAAAAAGGATAATTTGTGAGGGATTGCATAAACTTGCCCTGATTGGAACACATTTTGAATTGGTTCATCTACCAAACCCTGAGAGAGGGAATGTAATATTTTCAGAGGTTGTTGAGGCAAAAGTCTCCGACTTCAAATCTAGCCTGAACGGCCAATCAATTCTTCATTTCAATGAGACATTAACTTCTGGCTTCTACCGAGCTTGAGTTTTATTGATTATTTTGTCAACTATGAAGACTTGTGTTTCATATTTCGCAGGATAAACAACAAGAAATCATGTGGTACTGATGGTATTCTAAAAACAGTTCTCCGACCTTTGCCAACAATATATTAAGCAATTCATATTTCGCGAATGAGTGAAAAAAGGCTATGGTATTTCCGATCTTGAAGAAAGGAAAAGAATCTTCATTACCTAAAAGCTATCGGCCAATCAGCTTGCTGCCTAACATCAGCAAGGTGTTTGAAGTGATACTCAACAAAGCATTGAACGCCCACATTGAGGAATATGAGTTGATGCCGAATTGCGAATTTAGTTTTCGTGCCAGGCATTTGACCACATATGTAATAACGAAAGTAACCTCAGACATCTGTTGGAAATTAAATGATAGAGAATGTGTTGAAGCATTTCTCATTGATATGGAGAAAGTCTTATGGTGTGGTTGGATGGACTAGTTTTTAAACTCCTTCAGGACAAGTTCCCCAGACACCTTGTCACCATGATATGCAATACGTTATACTGGAAATCGTTTGTTGTAACTGACGGAAATCTGACAACAATGCGCGAATTCAAGGTTTTAAATGGTCTACAGCAGGGAACAGTTACTGCGCCTCTGCTCTTCTCAATATTTATTCGCAAGCTATTGAGCGGCTTTGATTTTAGCGTCTCGCCAACGCGATCATTGGTAGCATTTGCTGATGATCTGATAATCTATACGGTAGACCGAAAAGCTACAATAGTTCAGAGCTATCTCCAAAAAATGTTAAATGATGTACAGCTGTACACTGACAATTTCTGAATGAAAATCAATGCGCAGAAGTGTGAAGCAATCTTGTTTCGGAGAACGCTGCAGGGATTAGTCAAGAGCTTAAACGTAATTGGAAAGATTTCCACATCATGGCTGGCGAGGGTAGTTCAGAACTAGTTCCACATAAATCCTGTGTTCGAAACCTCGGTGTTTATTTCGATCAGTATCTGTACTATACTGAACATGTGAAAATCATGCTCAGTAAGGCACTGAAAGTAGTCATGGCCTTACGAAGACTCTTTCATTCCAAATACATTGATCGAAAGGTCAAAATTATCTCTTACAAGACCCTGGTTAGACCAGTTTTTACATATGGATGTCAGATCTAGTACAATCAGAGTGCTAGCACTATGGAAAAATTAAGAGTTTTCGAAAGGAAATGTCTTCGTACATGTACTGGTTTGTACAGAAAGCCTGAGACGGATTGGCAGGATTATATTTCGAATAGAAGAATTTACCACACTGCTCAAGTGACGAGGGTCGATACCTTCATATTGAAGCTTCTTCCGAATCATATAGTAAGATCTGTACAATAACTGTGAGCGAAAACCCTTGGATTTCACAGCCATTCCACCCTACAGATGGGTATATAGCGACTTGCCACGCTACTGGCTTCGTTCCTCCAGAAGCATTCGTGTATTTGGACATGAATCGATATGTTTTTGATTTTGACGGCGTCCCAGTTATATATCGCATATATCGACGGGCCACCGATAAGAAGATGAAATATCTTCTCAGTTTGAGTTCACGAGACCAACAATTTCAATGGAGATACTCATTTGCTAGACTCGTTGAAGCTGATCGAGCTGAGACGGGGCAGTCTAGGTATGGCTGAATGGCTGAATGACAACTTAAAAATTATTCGTGTATATTTTCAGTTTTTGTGTTTTTCGTTGCTTAGTTTTGAATTTCAGCTTATTATTGCTACATTTAGTGTTGTTCTGCTGTTCTTTATTTGTGTTAAGAATTAGGCATAGGTTAGGTACATGTTATGTTTATTTGATTAGTTTAGAGATAAGATTAAACATTGTGATAGAATTTTTTGGTATGAGATAAAGTTTTTTTTGATTGAATTTTTTTTAAGAATTAGTATATAACATATTAAGTGTAGGATCAAAGTTCACTGTTGTGTTTGAATTAGAAATAATTTTTGAATAGTGTAGGTTGGTGTTTTCTCTTTTTCCAATCAATTCATAAAATATGTAATAGTCTTAGTTAATTTGATTTTGCTATAGTTTTTTTGATAAAATGTGCTTAATGATAACGTATAAATTTAGAGAGCCACTTGAGGCATTAAGTTTTTGAATAAATAAAAGAACATTTGACAAGAGGGGTAAATCATCTTCTGTTCTTTTCGCTCTCACGGAGGGCAAGTTCTTGTCTTAATTTATGTATTCTCTCGACCTATCGAAAATATTAAAATTTTTTTACCGATATATATGTATATATATATATATATATATATATATATATATATATATATATATATATATATATATATATATATATATATATATTGTCGCGTGTTATGGGTCGCGGCCAATAATTTTAATGTTCTCGGAAAGTGAAAACGCAATGTCTTTTTAAATTAAGTTTAAAAGAGTTAATTTTTTAAAAAAAATGCACAATTATTAATTTCACTCTTAAAAGTCTAACTTCCACTTGTCAATAAATTTCTATTGCAATTGTCTTCTAAAATCACTTCACAATCACTCAATCAATATCGCCTTTACCTTGCGCTCCACTCTATCGCAGTTTTTATTATCGTGGTTGTAATGAATCTTCCCATTCATTCAGGTCGCCTTTAAATAGGGTCTCTAGGCATTCAACCCATTTCTCGTACTTTGCCGAATTACGTCGAATATTCGAGCAGCTGAATGAATGGGGCAGTGACTCACTTTCAGATGTTGATCATGCTTGGTGGGTTTTCGAGTACATTCGCTTGTTGATCATTACGTTCTTAATGGTTGTGAAAACAATTGCGACAGAAGCTCGCAAAATTATTTGTACATGTAACAATATATATACATACATATATATATATATATATATATATATATATATATATATATATATATATATATATATATATATATATATATATATGTATTTATATATCATTCAAATTTAATATAGCAAAAAATAAAAACTTTTTGCAAAAGACAATATCATTTTTTTGCATACGGTTGTAAAACAAATATCCGTCCATTTCTTTCTTTTTTATTTAATTAAAATATCAAGTCCTGTTTGGCTCAAGAACTTATGCCACTAACGGAATCATAGAATTATATTTAAAACATGGAAATAATAATCGAAATAAAAAAATAACATGACATATTAAACGAAACAATCGGTTTTCATCTTTCCCCCTAACGCGTCTGGGACCCGCAACGTTGGCGGGCTCTCCATAAAAATGAGCTAGCCATCGGGTGAGCTTCCTCTTTGTTTTTTTCAGGTGCTCTTGCCTGGGATGATTGGCCTGCCACTTTCTCTTCATGGCCAAGTCATCATTCAGGTCCTTGATCTGGTTGGGAGAGTGTGAGAGAATATTCGCGCGAACGACAAATTTCTTATCTTATCTTATCGTCACGTCTCATAATTGTTATATTCTTCGGCTGGTTACCTTGGCCTTCGACCCCTGTCGAGGCGTGAATTTTTTTTGTCGTGGACACTTAGCTTGACGAAAAGAAACCACCTCATGAAACCCCAATGCTAGCTGCCAGAATGCTTACGCTTAACCAGGCGACGCTCTTCCAGTTGAACACTAACTTTCCGCTCGCTGAGGCAGCAATCCACCACAACAGTCCTGAACGGACTTGTAACATCCATAAAACACTACAGGTTTAACGCCTTTATTGGTTAAAACTTTATGATGACGCATGGTGTGGCAGAAGAATGTACCCCTTGCTCAGTCATGGTCGTACTGAGGATAGAACCCAGTATGGTCACTAACCAAGCTAGCTCCCCAACTCCTTATAAACGAACCACCCACCGTCATGCTACTTGTATATCATCTAGTTCGGAGGTACGTGCTAGGCAGAATAGTTATATTAACTTTTATATTTGATTCTCCCTCATACTGAATTTTGTAATCATCTCTTTTTATACTGACAAAGTCAATCAAGCAGTTATAGCAAATCAAAATTTAAAATGTGTATTAATAGAGAGTATTCAGTAAAAAGTTTTATTTGAAAGAAGCTGCCGCGCTTTTCTCAATTCATAACTCATTTATTTCATCAAGATAGTACGCTATATGAGATCTATTCATAGTTCAACGGATAGTGTGCTTTGATGGACAATTATGTGCACCATAATGAATTTTAAATTTCGCAAATCGACAATAGATTTGCAAACTAATACTATTTGTTAAATTGGGTATCGTGTTTATAATGATTTTTTGAAGTATTCTGATTGTAAGTATTACGCAAAAAAGATGACTTTTGAGTAAATTCTATCAACGTAAACATACAGAAGTTACTTTCAAAGCTTTTTGATTTAGAACTCATTTATGGAGTTCATTGGCAGTTTTGGGTTGATCCTTATCAAAATGAAAAGTTTCATGCATCCTAATCATACATATATACACACAAAAACATTCCATTCTTACAGGAAACACTCAAATCAACATTCACTACCATTTACCTCGATATGCTCACAGTAGGATCCATCCTCACAGTAGGCACAATAGTACAACTGTTGCGCCCACTTATGACCACTACCACCATTTGGAAGTCCGTACACCACTTCATCATCTATTTCAAGTTGATTTTGAGCTGTTGTCACAGTGAGACCACCAGGAAATCCTCCACCGCCTCCCGTTGGAGTTGCATCTTGCTCAAACGCATCAGTCCTTCGTACTCTGTAAAAACTGCATTTTCTCTCAAGTTGGCCACCGGTCGCGACACCCGCCCCATCTTGTTGATCCGCAGCAGGTCGATGTCCTGGTGAGGTAAGAGGTGTGGCAGGTGTAACGATGATAGAATCTTGTGGCACTGGTAAGACATGTGAATAAGTACCAAGCTGATTGGGATCCCTACGGAATTCGACACCTGGTCTTAGGCCACCAGTTTTTCCAGTACCAAGAGGAGTTGTCGGTGGAGTAGTTTCAGCCTGCTGATTGAGCGGAAGAGTGGCTGTTGCTGATTTATGCAACTGCTGATAGCTTGGTTGATCCGGCCGTATAGAAGGACGAGGGGATATTGGGCGGGTGTAGGATTCGAACTGCTGGTGATGCGGATAATGCAAGGACTGCTGTTGATTGTTGCCTTCAACAATTGGCAGTAGAAGTTTGCTTTGTCCGGCATATCCTGCGCTGAGTTTCCGGGTTTGTGCTTGGGGTGTGCGTAGATAAGTAGCAGGAAGTTGATGAAACGGACGACTTTGTTGCTGCCTTGTTGGTGTAGCAGCGCCACCTGTTTTCTGCTGCGCAAGCCTCTGTTGCTGAAGAAGAGCCTTATTTTTGTTGTACTGCTGACGCTGACGTTGTCGTGCCTGACGCGATGCAAGTGATGCACCGCCTGCAGCCGCATACATTATTCACTTGAAGTATCACTATTTGTATTGTGTTGTTTAAGGATGATTGGGTTGAGTTGAAAGGATAAAGTGTGAAAGTTAGAATATCTACGTCAATTTTTGATTGTTTTGTGTTTTGTCAGCATTTATTGGTGAAAGCTACCAACTGGGTTCAATTTTTAACAACTTGTCCCGATTAACAGGATTTCAATTTTGCTTTTGATATACAGAAAAGGTATTTAGTGGAAAATGTAGTGACAAATTTTTAATATTTTGATTCTAGTCACTGAACAAGTAGATTCCTTGTAAACCTTAAATCGATCGGATTTTCCATTTCTACATAAATTAATATATTTTGTGCTCTGTACTTGGTGGGATCTTTTTGATAAGTGAATTCCTGTTAGATTGTAAATTTTATACTATTTTATGGAAGTGAAATTTTTCGTTGAAACTTTGAAAACGATTGCCTTTTAAAAAGAAAATCAGGATAAATTGTCGTATTGTGATTGTGTTGTTAGATTTGGATTTCTACTAAAATGTTTTCAAATCGGCTTATACTTTAATCAGGACTTTGTTGGTTTGAATTTTCGTTTCTATAAATATTTCCCTGTATATTAGTTGCAAAATGATATCATTCCAATGCAATTGTCTCAGTTGGTGATTTTACGTTCAGCTCATTAATGTTGAGTTTTTGAAATTAGAAAAATAAAACACAATTATCTCAGACTAGAAAAATGTCCAAAAATTGTACTGATAATGATAGACTCATTCGTTAGTTACTGAAGATTTTAAAAACTTAATAGCATGAAAAAATTGAAACCTTCTTAGTGCTAGTCAACTAATTTTCGTTTTGGAAGTGCAAGATGGAGTAAAGGATGATTCAAAATAGAGAAATCTGTTTTGCTATAAAATGGATTTAAGTTTTCAAAAATAGATTCAAATTACATTTTTTCTTTGCGTGGAAACGAGCTTAACGATTTTTCAAGTATCGTTTTATAACAATTTCAATGACTTTTTTCTTCTTTCATACAAAAATTGATTATCAATAAATTATTTTGGTGCTAGACTATTTCGTGTAAAAATATTTTCCTTTGCAAGCAAAATAATTTCGATTCAGTTAACTTGATGCAATGCAATAACAAATATTTCAAAATATTATTAAAAATATTTTTAACGATCTTAAAAAAGAACCTTTCATATGATTCCTATATGAGATTCTAATGTGCATAAAAACTGTTATTATGATTCTGTATTGTCTTTTGTTTATGTTTTGTTATATTCCTATTTGCCTTTATTTTCAAGCTTTCACATGCCAGCTACAAGCCACGATTCCATGTAGGCTCATTAAAAATTGTTTTATTTATTTAATAATAATTTTTACTTATTCGCTTTACCATATCAAAACTCAACATGAAATTTAACAAGCAATTATACATAAGTACAAATCAGCATATACTTAACAATTTTTTCATTTGATTTCTTACTTTTGTATTTGAATATTTTCATTTCCATTAGGCTTACAAACAATGATAATAATTTTTATTTTTTATTCAATTTTATCTAAGGTTATTTTTAATGTATGTCAAACTCACATATAAAAATTCTTAGCATCTACCTTAACATTTTATTCTGTTTTTAAACTTTTGATGCGCACTTTTTTCTATGATTAAGACACTTAGGGATTTTTTCCATATTTTTTAGCTATTTTTACTTGTTTTGCTTTCCATCGAATACAAATGCTATTTCGTTTATATGTTAATTTCAATATTTTTCAGTTTAACTATTTATGGTTGATGGTAGTTTGACTATGGAAAATGTTCAAGTGGAAGCAATAATAATGAGTATGAAATGCGTTTTTTAGCTACTACATAGACATAGCGTGTTTGGTTTTTTGTCGCACTACATGGACATTGATTTTTAAATTTTATAGATTTTTTTTACGTTTGGGAGTGTAAAATAAAAGTTTGTAATTTTTTTGTGAACGTGGATGGTAATTAGTGTAGGTTTTGTAGATATATTCTAATTTTTTTTGATGGACAGTTACAGGAACGCGTATTACAATTATAATTAAAACTATGTTTTTGATTTGTGGAGATGATGGCTGCAAAGAAAATGTTTGGGCAATTTAGTTTTATGTACTGTGAAATGTTAAAGCTAAATAAGCAAAAAATTTGTCACACCTTAGAACTTGCACTCTTTTAATTTATTGAGCTTTTTTTTTATTTATAACAACTTCAGGTCTTTTTATTATTTATAAATATGTAATTTACATAGTGTCTTTAGTACAGAGGAAAAGAAAAAAATTATCCAATGTTATTTTAAAAATGTTTGGAAAACTTAAGAAATATTCAGCAAACCTAAGATTTTGGAGATGTGAATGTTTTACAAGTCCCAGTGACAGCTCAAACAGAGCCTACTTGAAGGAAATCTGGTCTAAACTAGGGCTAAATTGGGCATAAACAAGTCCCGATGCGAAACAATATTGGTCTAAACAGACACCAAAATTGCCCTAAATATCACTCAGTTCACGATTAAAATAGTCTTAACAAGGTCCAAGCAAGTCCCAAAAAAGGACCTTAACAGGACCTGAATTGGGTATAAGCTTGGTCATTAAAATTGGCTCAATTTATGATAAGTTGGAGTTGAAAAGGAAATAATAAAAACCCAAACAGTATCTGCAAGAGGCTAAAATAGAGCTTAAATAAGACTCAAACAATAGTTGTTCTATGCATAAATTTTGTACTTTGTGGATGTGCACAAAATAAGAGAATAATTATTGTAAATATACCGAGCAAACAGTTTCCCGTTGAAACAAAGGGTAGATTACATATCCAATGAGTTTTTCATTTCAAAAAACCTCTTGTTTTGTGCAAAAGTAGAAAATAATATAACAATTTTTTTTAAGACTGTGATTAGGCCCAACTTTACGTAAATTTGGTCCTATTTACGCTAAATTTTTTGTGAGCTAGCCTCAACTTACATCTTATTTGGGTCAGTTTAGTTGTAAATCATGCCTTTTTAAGGCCCTATTTGAACTCTGCTAAAGCCAGTTTCAATACCTTCCAAGTTAAGCCCACTTTAATGAATTTTGCATGTAATTGATACTGAATTTGGACTTTTTAGGCCACATTAAACCTTAAATTACCCAGAATTTTTTTTCTCGTGGTTGGGAGGGGAATGTCATTTATGCACAGAGTGTGGGACTCCCATGCTCGTAAGAGGGCGACTAGACTACCCACTAAAAACCTCCCCTGTCAGCCCAAGAACCCAGCCTGGAACCCTTTGACACATCACTTGGGGCCAGTTTCGCCTTTAAGCTGGAGGATCCCTCTTGTAGTGAGGGGAAAGGGGAAGAGGAACTGCCAGATAAGTGATCCCCCAGCTCAAATCCTCCGGTGATGTGAATCCCACAATTAGACCACTAATTCATTAAAATAAATAACAATCTACCAGAGTTGCAAATTTAAGCCTATAAAAATAATTTTCACATCTCATTGACACTAACAATAATCTTGAATTGTCCACAATGAAGCTTTTACTGGAATTGAATTGAACCTGCACATTTGGTCCTAAAGTCGAATAAAGTTCTCTCACAACCTTGTTCACCCCTTGAAATATGATCATCAAAGGCATAATTTATCATCCGGATATATTTGCCCTTTCGTGATATTTTTTTATGTGGTTGGGAGGTGAAGGCAATTTACACCCTGAGTGTGAGACTCCTAGATGCGCAAGACGTGTGGACTACCCACAAAACCCTTCCCTTATCAACCTTCAAAACTAGCCTGGAACCGTCTGATACATTTTTTTTTGATGTAGCACTACAGCCCCTTTCGGGCCTTCGCTTTGAAATACTTAGAGTACGTTATTATCTTGATTGAATCTATCGGTAATCGGGAAAGTGATATGTTTTGTATCATACTTTAGTCGTGTGCCCGCCTACACAGCTGCTGAACTTACTGATTTCAAACCAATGCGTTTCATGACTGAATGCGTTTAAATTCCATCCGAAGAAACGGTTGAAATAAATCTCGTTGCCAGCAATGGGAGTCGAACTAGAGACCCTTGGTTTATGCTGCAAGTGCTCTTAACCACAACACTACGCAGACTATACATGCTTGAGAGATTACTTCGAACTAAGCTCCATTTTGCTACGCTAAAGTAGCCCCCAACCCCAACATCCCGGAAGCGGTGAACCCTTTTTATCTTTTAAGGACCACCCAAGCATAATGTGTCACATGATTCCATGTGTCAACCAATACCAGCATTTCTTTGATTAAACCATCCAAGATAAACTCTCCTGCCTCCTTGTAGAGATCCTTGCGTAGCTTGTCCCATTTTGCATGTAAAAAATGTGTCAAAGGCATCGTTTTCTTCTTTTGCGAATAGCCAATAGTCGAGGGACCGCAACTTACCAATCTTGTGCAAGTAAAACTGAAAATATCCATGCTTGCTCAAGAGCTGCGTCATGCAGAAGAGTCAGGTAGAGATGAGGTGCGTAGTCCATCTTCCTTTCGTGCTGTTTACCTAGCACTGCTGCCAATCATTGAGCGAGTGTTATTTCTCCTCGCGGGTAACCATACTCTTTATCTATTCATTTCGACGAAGGTAGATAGTATGGCTGTATGAAATTTTTGACGAGTCGGAGGTCGCAACGACTGTAAGACTGCAGGAACTGCAATGGGCTGACTACATGTATCGTATGGACGAATAACGGCTATCCAAAAAGGAATTTGTTAGGAGAACTGAAGCCCAAAGGCCAGTCGGAGGCTCTTGTTGCAGGAAGGAAAGGCCCGATAGGGACTTTAGAGCTACAAAAAAGAAGAAGATAGTATGGTGCTCTAGCAGAGTGAATAGTATATATCACGCTTCAAATAACTTCCACCGCACGATTAGAGACGATTGGGTATAAAGATGCAACTCTCAGTACTCCTCTTCTCTGTACCTATGCCAAGCATTTTTGGTACAGCTCCTTGCTAAGGGCATCGCCAAATATTTCTGGTTTATACAGTGGTACCAACTTTACGGATCTCATCAAAAGCCCCTTCTTGATGGATTGGGTCCCCCCTTGTTGGCCATAAGTCGACTCAGAGCCAATACGCCTGAGGCAGTTTTATCAGCCGTTGCCCCAATTTGTTCAGGGAACTTATCTTTGAGTCCCTGAAAAGCTGTATAAGATACACTGGAACTTGAAAAGGGGGTTTCAACGTATCCAGAATACCCACCCATCTAGCGAAGTTGAAGGCATTCTAAACATTAAATGTCACCAGCAGAACGATCCGTTGCTTGATATGGCTATGTGCTTCAGTCTTTTGAATTTTACTTACTAACTCTGCAATCGCATCGATGGAGGGGCGTCCTATCCTAAAGTCATACTACCGAGGAGAAACGTGCGGGCAGCAGGAATCACATCATTGAGTCTTCCCTTTATGAGTTTCTCTAGCACGTTCCCAGCCATGTCAAGCATGCACAAAGGGCGGTGTGCAGATGGCAACCTGGACCTCTCCTTCCCCTTGTTGCTCGGTAAGAGCCTTACCACCTCCCAACGTTTCGGGAAGACCTCTTTTCGCAGGCAAGCGTTGAATGTACTGAGTAGCAAGTCAAGAGAATTGTAAAAAACGAGCTGCAACACTTCAGTTAGGATGCCATCTAGACCTGGAGCTTCTCTTGGTTTCAATCATAGTACTACCTCATTTAGTGCCAGCTCCATCAAGAGTGGGCATTCGACTGCTATTTAATCCTGGATATCATCAACACGGACGGAATGGGCAGAGAAAGGTATCCGCACTATCTCGTCCATATTTCCTGCTTTATATATACAGAGCTTCGGTAGGACAACAAGTTTTCGCATAACTAGCTTGTAGCTAACACATTATCCACTTAATCTTGCCGGTAATGAGCCTTGCTGCTGCTTCCTTATTGCAGCTATGTAATCGTTGAACTTCACATGGAAGCTTGTGACACTCATTTGCTTTTTAGTGATTTTAGTCAACAAGTGGTACACAGGAGGCTTGCCGTGCCAGGACCTTCAACGGGGCATAGAAGTACTGCAGGCAAACGTGATGATGCTCATAATTGAGTTCACCATGTCTTGAGCAGCTAGATCTTCAGTCTTTGTGAATATTCCAGCAATGGTGCACATACAGTGAGCACCTCAACGAACCTCTTGGTGGACATCCTTCCAATGTTCCACTCAATTTTAGAAAGTCGAGAGTACGGGTGTCAAGCGACAGCATCACGGATATTAAGTAGAATGTACTAAGGATCACTGGCTGAGTAGTCCTATAATATTCTCCAATTGTGTATCCTTCGTACTAAGGACTTCGAGGTGAATGAGACGTCTAGCATGGTTCAGCTAATACGGCGTAAAGTTAGCGTATTTCCGGTATTTAGTACAAAGAGCGTCAACCTGGCCGCTGTTTCTAGGATTGGTTCTCCCCGCAGGCCAGTTTGAGGCATGCTCTATTCGATTGCTTTGGCGTTGAAGTCTCCTCAAAGGAGCATGTTGCCATTTGTGTTCAAGACAGCGCCCTTTAAAGCATCAAGCTTGTCTTGGAAAGATGATATCGGTTCATTTGGACTAAGGTACACACTAAGAAGGTGTTCCCTGGGCATTGAATTTCACACAAAACCATCCCCCATCCACAGCCCTCCCTCATAAAATCACTGTCAGAAACCCAGATGACTGCAGTACCAGTTTTGTCAGGATACCATGATGCAGAGTTTATATCATGGTGTTCCTCACTCAGCAACAAAGAGTGGACTTTCATATCCCTCGCAAACTACTCAATCGGATATTGGGTGGTTGAACTGTGGCAAAGGTTCATCTGTAGGATACGGGTCATCGAAATTCTAATTTGGCTATCGCTAGGACTTCCTGAAAAACCCGCCATTTTCTTGATCCGAAGACATGCCCAAAATTTGCTCTTCGATCAGCATCCTTGCAAAGGATACAGTGTGCCTCCTTTGTACACTCTTTCCTTTTAGGTTACATTTCACTGCATAGGGAACTCCTATCAGGTCCTTTGCATACTTGTGCAGTGCGACCATAGGTAAGGCATTTGAAACATTGAGGAGCCACTGCTCTTTACCGTGTCCTGCAGGCAACCCACCCTATTCTTACTTTGCCCTTATTTAGAAATTCGCTCGCCTCTTTTTCAGTCAAGACAATGGTGGCCATGCATTATCTCCTATGTTTTTCTGGTGTCCACCTCATTTTGATCCTTCCCACGCTAGCAAGTTCCCTTTTGATGGCCTCTTCATCCTCAGCCAGGTCGGTGAGGTAGTCAACGTCCCTAATTTCGATCGTTGTTTCTTTAATGCGCCGCAGAATGCTTTATTGTCGGCTTCTGTTCCAAATCCGACCAGTACACACAGTGTTCGGATTCGGAGCAGAAACCGTCGTCGTACTGCTTTAATATCAGTATCTGTGACTCCTTAAATAGCAGTCAGTAGTGTTACCTTGCTGGAGAGCGTATAAATATTTACCTACGTAAAAGTGAAGGAAACAGTGAAGTTGTCGCAATGGAGGAGAGATTATGCATTCTCTGGGACTGGCAACAGTTCTGGGGGATTGACACAAAAGGGCATCTTATCTCTGAATTGAGGCATTGGTTCAGCCGAAGGGATGGCGAAATTGACTTCTACTTGAGAAAGCAAGAAGCGAAGTGTTTTATTATCACATATGTTTTGACATCATTGCAAACAAAACTTAAACGCGTTGTCTACAAATTATTCAACGCAAATGGCACACTGATCGATACTTACGAAAAGGTATCTTTAAACATGTCGCTTGACTTTCAACGTTCCTTCCAGTGGTGACTCCACATTGCGCAAGTTGCACACCCCATTCTAGGACCAAGCTTCCTTAACCATTATGGACTATTGGTGGACATAATAAAGCAACGGCTACGTGATCCTGCGTCGAAGGTTGCGGTTAGAGGATGGATTAGTACAGTTCAAAATGAATCCGTATCGAGTATCCTGAAGAAATCATGAGATTATCAGGGAGTTTCTGAGGAATACTTATTCGGTCATGAAAGCTAAAATGGCCACGCATACAATCATTCACCACATTGTTACCAAAGGCGTGTCTATTGCTGAGTGTGCTCGATGGCATAGTCAAGAGAAGTTTAAGAACGCTAGAGCTGAAATCCAATTTTTACATGACAGGGGATTATATCGCCCATCAAGCAACCCTTGGGCGAGCTCCCCGCATATCATTCGAAAGAAAGATGGTTCCTGGCAAACGTGCGGGGACTACTGACGAATAAACGCTGCCACTGTGCCAGACAGTTACCCAATGCTCCACATTCAGGATATAACTTTTGATGTGGCGGGGAAACGTATCTTTTCCAAAATTGACCTACTTAAGTCGTCTTACCAGATCCCTATTGGAGAAGAGGATATGAGTTCACTCAAATGTCATTCGGTCTACGCAATGCACTCCAATTGTTAAAATTGGAGTTATGGACCAGGTACTCCAAGGCCTTCACTGCTACGTTGACAGTATTCTGGTCCCCTCCAAATCATAGGACAAATACCGAAAGTATCTACGATTGGTGTTCAAACGCCTAGTTGAGACCAAGTTGTGGCCAAGAGCTCATGGGGAGTAACAGAGGTCGAATATTTAGGTCATGGGATCAACGCAAAAGACATTCCACCCTCACTGTCCTTGGTACAGTTAATTCGAGACTATTCACAACCTACGACAGTAGTGGAGCTTCCGCGTTTCCTGCGATGCATTAACTACTATCGACGTTTCGTTCGAAATGCAGCCAGTTTGCAAGCGCCATTAAACAAGTACTTCTTCTCTTCAAAGAAAAATGATAAAACACCAATCGTTTGGTCACCAGTGTTCAAAAATTGCAGAAACAGTCTGGCCGATGCCGTTCACTGACGCACTTCCAGGCAAATAAACTGCTGAGCCTTGCTACTTATGTGTCAGACGTAGTGGTATGTGGAGTGCTCGAGCAGCTACAAGCAGACAAGTGGGTGCCGTTTGCTTTTTATCAGTAAAAGTAATCATCCAAACTGGAAACGAACTACAGCCTATCGACCAAAAATTGTGAAGAAGCGTACAAAGTGCTTCATTTGTCATCAACTCGATCGATATACGAAGTTGGCACCTAACTGGAGAAAGTGAAAAGGCATTGACAACCGAGTACGTCATCGTTTGAAGGGCCAGTATCTCATGCCTAATATTACTTATGGTACCCGTCATATACTACCAACCAGCCTGGAGCCTGGAATTAGTAACAGCGTCGTGGACGCTCTATCATGGATTGAAGTAATCTCAGTCCCATACGTTGTTGATATGAACAAATTGGCGCTTGAGCAGCAAAAAGATGCAGAACAGTGACCGTGTGCCACGAGCGAAATCTGTCTTGGTCAGAGATATTGCCACCGTTTTATTAGGATTACGCGAAACCGTCAAGGAGAACCTGGCAATTTCTTGTGGAGAAATTCTATACGATTTCACATCATACAGCCAACCACATGAGCGCCTTGTTAAATTACAAGAAACGATGAACCAACTGCGCCCTCTGACCACAGCTCAACGAAGCCACCAGCGGCCACCATTTGTAAACAAAAATCTCAGGACTTGCTCACACGTGTTTATGAGGCACCATTGACTCAGCCGTATTTGGGGCCGCACAAAATTCTTAGGAGAGTTTCAGATATCCTTTATGCCATCGACATCAACGGACACACAGCCAATATTTCCACCGAGTGGCTCAAGCCTGGCTTTGTCGAAACCGTACACTGTCACACTGCTCAACAGAATGATGGTGTTGCGACCAAGGGAAGGAAAGGAAATTCAGATATGGGAACGAGCTGAAGTTTTCTTATCGTGATGTGACTGTAATCAACCATATCAAGAGCTTCAGCAAACTTAGCAAGTATCTCGATTATTTAGTGTAGCATCTACAAAAACCAAGAGGTGACAAGACTTTTAAAATCGATCAGGTTAGTTAATTTGACTTGTTCTGCTTACTAGCGAGGTCATTATGAATTCCACCATTCTTTTGTTTCTAGATCGCCAAAGACGCTCATGTATCGGGCGAAGAGTATAGAAGTAGACTTAAAAAATTAAGAAATCATCTTTGTGAATAAGTTTATGATTCCATCTAGACATATACATACATTACCTGTTAGGTAATTAATTTCACCATCGTCTTCAGAAACTTTCGTCAATCAAGGGAAAAGATAATGTTGAAAACTGATATACGGAAAGGTAAAATAAAGATTTTCACTTGCGCGTTTTCCATATAGGCTGACAGGAATATTGAAAGCAGTTTTTAGGAAGTTTACGAAGAACTATGATAATTTAGGATTATTGGAAAGTCCGCATCAATAACCAACTCATCGATGCCTTTGACACAAATATCAAATATCATTTATTCAGTTTGGCTCTGAAGTACGTCATAAGGATACACGAGGTACATTTCTGTTGATACACGAGGTACATTACTATACAATTTGAGCCAAGTAGTAGCCTAGGCGGAAGACATCATCATTTTGTCACGGTCATTAACAACTGCCAAAGAACTTTTCCTGAAACTCCACAGCGAAGCGAAACTAGTAGAGCTACAAATCAATGAAAATAAAGCAAAGCTCATGACGCAGTCGAGAAAAAATACCTCAAGTACACAAAATATCACACTTGGTGTGAGCAAATTTGTGTATTTAGGCGCTAAAATATGGATGTTGTAGTGAAGTGCTAGTGGTCGCGTTTGAAAAGTGAGGCTGTAAAGTTTTGTCCCTACATGGTTCAGTTGCCATCATGCATTGAAGCAGTGAGGTGCGTGCTTTTGCCGTTGAGGCCTACTATTTGAGCGGATGTTCTGTGATCACAGTCCAGTGCACCTTTTGGAATCTTTTTAATTTAGCCCCATAGCTCCCTGCCCCGGACCGAAAATCAATTGTTATGTAGGTCAGTACGTCCAAACAAACTTCAAGCTCGACAAAAGAAAAAAACTGGATTTGCTGGGCTCATTAGATCATCTGAGAACATTGAGCCATCGAGAGCTTCAATGTTACGGTGACCACGGCATTTTGTGTGCAAACATGGGTCTACCCTTGGACTTTCCTTTCATTCTGTGAAGAAAATTCGTCATGATGATCATCACTTCTATCCTTACAAGATGGGGATTGTGCAGGAACTTTCTGAACGTGACTTTGATTCTCGGAGGAGGACGCTATTGTGTTTTTAGTGATGAAGCGCATTTTTATTCGTGTGGATCCATCAACAAACAAAACATGCGTTACTGGGTTGACATCAATCCTCAAGAATTGCATCAAAGGTCACTGCATTCACCTTAAGTTACAATGAGGTCTGCGATTCCCTCAGCTGGAATTATTGACACCTGGTTCTTTGAGGAAAATGAAGTCGCAGTGAGAGTGAATTTTGACAGTTATGTAAATATTTTACAAGCATTTTTCTCACACCACCAGATGAGTTGGACTTAAGAGGCTTCAAAGAGATGGTCCAATGGCACACATTCAAGATCATCGATGACTGGTTTGAGGCTACACTTCCCAGATTGCCTCATCTCAATTAGAAGCGGTTCGGAGTAGCCAGCCCGCTCTTCTGATTTGGCCTCCTGTGATTTTTTCTATGAGGTTTTTTGAAACCTTGTATTTATGTGAACCGGTCAAGGAACCTACAAGATTTGAAGACCAACATCCAGGAAGAAATTGCTAACATAACGCCTGCTATGCTGGCAAGAGTCATGGCAAACGCTAATAATCGGTTTACTCAGTGTATGGGGAATGTCATCTACTTGATTTAATCTTCAAGACAATGTAAATCAAAACTTTAGGTATGCACCTACATTATAAAAATAATTAAAAATTTTCTGATTCATAAAATGAGTTTTATCAAGTTTTGAAAAATGGATGCTGCCACAATCTATATATGCGAAACTTTATTTCGCTGCACACATCTCTGAATCATAGAATGGGATGTACTGAGAGGTATCTTTGTCTTATTTTGAGTTACTTTCCTCTCTTGAGCAGCTAGTGTTACGGTTAGATTTTCATCTTTTGCTGACAAGAGAACGAGCCCTTCCCAAAGACTTCCAGGTGCGAGCATTTAATCTAAAGATAGCCAAACAAGACAATCGTTTCGAGCCAAATTACGCAGAGAGTCTGCATAGTAGTTTAAAGTCATTTCGAAAGGTTGTTGTACGAAAAGAAATTTTTAAGTATGAATATTTTCAACATATTATTATGTATATATTTTTAATATGAACGTAATAATGAAGTAGGAAGAAAACTGCTTGCACTGATTTTAATACCACCATGGCACATCATTTTCATGCATGCAGCACTTTGTTGAGCATGAAAGCAGCATTGAAAGCGAAACCATTCTGGTTATGCATAATCGCACCTTATTGCAGGAAGCAAGTACAGGATTTATGGGTGATCTGGACACAAGCGGAGCACTGCAAGTAAAAGAAACAATATTTCTTGGCGGGATTGAAATTAATCTTTGACTCACTGTATAGATGCACCTTTTAAACTATTGGGAAGAAACCACCGCTGAAACAACCAAACAACGCCGACAGAAAATTTAGGAACATTCTGAAACTAAATTTCAATGGCCACTGATAATCGACACAAAAGAACATAATTTTTCAGGATACCGTGATAGAAAGTGCCAATCGAAAAGGATGCAATCCGAACAGATAAAAAAAAGAGTTTGGTGCTGGAGAGCGTAAGCCAAATATTGTCCCACTTATGTATGTACAAGTAATTACTATCTAATGTAAAACTTTGATTTGGAATGAGTGATCTACAAGCGCGTTTCTCAGCTGCAGTTCACAATGAAGGACTAAACTGGAATGAATTTACGGAGCTGCATCATCTGACCGAATTTTCCAATCCTGAACTATTTATCTTTCAAGCAACAAATATGTATGTTCTTCTGGCTCTGATTCCATCGTGAAATTTGTGCCAAACAAACCCTAAAGTTGACTAGAATCTAGCTACCCATCATGATTCTAATCACACCATGGTTGTCGTCTTCAATAAATTCCACGTATAAGTGGAACAGCGGGGAACCGAGGATTGTTCGGCGAATAGTGGAGGACCGTTGAACCCGAGCTTATACAAGAGTAATTTGAAAATTTCCGGCCTTACCGGTGAAGAGTAATAATACATTCAAGTTCTCTTGCCAAGCAACATCTGGTTTTTGCACATGTATGCCATAAAAATTTCAATTCATTCCGATCAGTACAAAACACATGCTACCCTTCTAAAGTTGACAGGTGACGTTTGTTAAGAACAATGGATAAAATTGGGTATCGCACGGTGATAAAGTACCTCTATTTGAAAGGGAAAAAACTCGGAAAGTGAAAGAAGAGTTAGACTTTGTGTATGGTGAATTGTCCCCTCATTTGCAACCGTGGAACATTAGGTGGCCGAGTTCAAACGCGATCGCACAAGAATTTTTGGCGATGAACCTTCTGAACGTCCAAAAACTGTTTCAACGGAAGATATCGTCAGATTAGTGCACACTACCATGATGCAAGATCGCCGATTAACCATTTAAAAAATCGCTGAGGCTTGTAGGAAATCACATGAATGGGTGCATAAGATTTATCCATGAGAAAATTATCTGCGCAATAGGTTTGTTGACAATCGACCAGAACATGTACGGATGGACATGTCGCGCAAGACTCTTAAGCTGTTCCAAAAGAATCCTACTAAGTTTTTTGTGCCAATTAATTACTGTCGACAAAACCTTGATCCAACACGATACTCCGAAGACTAAATAACAGTCCATACCGTAGATTTTGGTGGAGGAACCAGCTCGAAAGAAGGCGAACATCGTTCTTTCTACCGAAAAACTGATGGGGACAGTTTTTTGGAACAGACCTGGAGTAATTATGGTCGATTACCTTCAAAAAGGTGAAACGATTAATAAACCCTATAAAGCTGCGTTGCTGGATCAATTGAAGACGGAAGTCAAGAAAAAACGACCACGCTTGGCGAAGAAGAAGGTGCTGTTTCATCAAGACAACGGGCGAGTCCACACATGTATGATCACAATGGCGAAATTGGACGAATTGAAGTTCGAATTGCTTCAACACCTATCTTACTTACCAGACCTAGCTTCGAGTGATTTTTTTTTTGTTCCCCAACTTGATAAAATTCTGGATGGGGGAAAAATATGGGTCAAATACCGAGGCGGAAGAGGCGGTAAACCTGTATTTTTCAGGTTTACCTAAAGAATTTTTTTCAGATGGCCTAAAGGGTTGGGAAAAGTATTTGATCAAATGTATTGACTTGTGAGGAGACTATGTCCAGAAATAAATTTTTGTTTAGCTCTCTCTCTTTAAAGGCCGAAAACGTTTCAAATAACGCTCGTATAAACTCTGGAACAACGGAAAACCTCTCTCTTTTGTATTCCGTTTTTTTTCCAGGGAAAGGTAAAGCAAGGCGGTATCAGGAATATGAGGAATAATTTGATTGGGGAAATCTATCCAAAAAACGAGATCCAGAATCCAACGAAATCAAACAAAACGGACTGAGGAAAAAGCTGTGTGGCGAGTTAAAGTTTGTGAGGATAAATTGGATCGAATCGCTGGAGGCGGGATTGGAAGAGCATAAATTAGGGGGCTCCCTCTAAACTCGACACAAGTCCACTAATAAGAGTATAACCAAATTTTAATGCAAATTCAAATTTTGTATTCACGCTTTACTGTGTATATTTTATTATTTTGTATAAAGTTTTCTTTTTCTTTAATTGAATATTTTTTTTCTTTGATTGATCTTTAAGATCTCAGTGAATGTGTATTTCAGGGGGTATATATTCTGCCAAGAAAAAAAATTAATGTTTGGGATAAAGAATTTTCTTTTCATAGGAAAGGAAGGTAGTGCGGGGATACGAAGATTCCATTTTGCGTAGATTAAAGCGAGAGGGAAGTTCGGCGATAAGTGTCAAATTCCGGCAACCCACGCTTGATGACTCATCTGAGGCCCTTCTGGCCTAAGGCGACTGGTGCTCACGGCCGTCCTCCGACGAGCTACACGACGAGCTACACCATTTAATGATTTCTTAACATTTTATTTATATTGAATTGTTATTACAAGAGATCAAAATTTAAATATTTAATGTACATGTAAATTTAATAGAATGACTCAAATTCTGCGGATATTTTCAGAGTTAATTGCAAGTTTTTTGGTAAGGTATGACAACTTCTTAACCTTAAAACTAAATTAAATTATTGTCGTTATTATCACTATCCTGGAACAGTGCCTGAAAATAATTTCGGTAAACAAACATTTATTTGATTTAGGTTAAATAAGTTAGCACTCACTCAACACATCATGCGGAAACATACATCAAACACCGTCTAAACATGTATTTACAAAGGATAACCCAAAGTCTTTGTTATGCGAGAAAATAAACTAAGATTGGTTCAAATTGGTTGCAGCAAAAGTTTATTCAATATAAATTCAAGATCGAATTTCATGCAAATATAATTATATATCAAGGTCATGGTACATTAACATACCCAAGAGGGTACCAACAAAAAACCACCACAAAGTTGATGACATTAATTGATTTCCATAAGGATCAAATTCAAACCCAAAGAACTTTACAATTCAAACACAACCCGATTCGATTGACTTTTACTTTGCAGGTTATTCATTTCTGCCTTGACAAACACATGTTTCAAGGTTAAAAGAAAAACCATCAACAGAGAAGTATTTCAATAATTTTTCCACGTTACAAGCGATTGGGAAAAAATCGCGTTATACTATACTCCCTGTATTTTGGAGAGGAGGAAAACATCATTCGAAGGAGGTAGCTACTGGAAAAATTGTTGGTTATGGTGTTTAGTGTAGCGCATGCAAACTCCAACAAAGTTAAACGATCAATATTGTTAATGTATGTTAGTATGCTTAAGCGATGGACGAGTGTAGCGGTTGGCAGTTCTTAACCATAAAAGCACCTATATGAGTCCTTGTAGCTACTGAAGTTGGTGAGTGCGCTAATTTACTAAAAGTAATGAACTCTCTCATGTGAACGATGCAGGAAAGTTACTCAAACACACTCAATGAGCGATGGGAGGGAAAAGAGTGAGTTCAGGGTTGGGAAAAGGAAGCATAGCATGAGCAATAATGATGATGATAGTTGTATGGTTTAATGTTTGCTTTCATGCTGCATGTGACGAAAACAATTTATTGTTTTTTTTCCTTATCAGGATTGAAAGTTTTTTAGGATTTGAATGAATTGTGCTTTAAAGTGCTTATTTTTGCTTTGATCAATATTTTCAGATTAGCATGGCAAAATCATTTGGGAATTTATATATGTTCTAGCAGTTAAGCAAAATAGCTCTCTAATTATATAAAGTACCAGTTTCGTACTCAAAGAAAACCATTAATAAAAGCACGAATAATTCAACATCATCCTGAGACCAACAGGCTTACTAAGCCCTATTTGATTCTACTTCAAAATGGATTATCCTTATGGCAAGCATGCCAGTAATTTGTTATAACGATAGTTTAGAGTCAAGCTGCGATCAACACCATCGACCTGATGGCGTGAACTTCCTAATTAATTAACCGTATTAGATGTTAATGGAGGTCTTGGCTTTGATTATTCGTTTTGATAAAGTGTACGCCTAAAATGGGCATTATTTTGAGTTAGCCCGAACAAAAAATTGTTGAACGTTAGTTAAAACTTCAAGAGTACTTTTCACCTCAAAGTTAAGAAATAAAACTCTGCATAATATTGATAATTCTAATGAAATCCTATTGAAGGCTTCATAAGGCTGAATCAATTTTGGACCCACTATCATCATATGTGCTCAAATTAAAGGCGATGCTTAGTTATTGGACGAGGAACTATCACAACTTCTTTCAACTGAGGACATTAAAGAACAGCCGCTGTTACCGCATACGGTGCCTCTCAACCGCAGTCTATCGAGTCCTGATAATATGGATCCTGCGGAATCTAACAGCGATTCAAACTCGCCAATTGCTGCATCTGCTAACTCTTCTGCAACGATGCTTCTGACAAGAATCAAATCGAACCGACCTGTTAGACAGGGAAAAACTCAATTTACATTGGACGTTAATCGTATAATTCATACCAGCAGCAACAAAACGATGATGAAAACTCCTAGCGCCAACAACCTTTGTTAAGTATAGGGTTATTAATTTTACGCTTGGGAAAGTAAAGCAAAAGAAAACACATAAAATATTCAGATGGATACAAAACTTTTTATTTAATATAAAGAATAAACCTTGTCATTATACTTGAAACACAACATTATTCAAATGTCCTCCACGGGGCCTCTTACAGGCCTAAATTCTTTTGAGGTAATTTTCAATGACTTTTCGGCACATTTCCGACAATATCTCGGCCATAACTTCACGAATATTGGTTTTCGATTGTTCAAGATTTTGAGGATTTTTCGCGTAAACACGATCTTTTGTATAGCCCCCATAAAAAGAAATCCAATCGTGTTAGGTCGCAGGATCTTGCGGGCCAATTGACATCACTCAATCTCGAAATTACGCGTCCTGGAAATTTCTCTTGCAAAAGGGCTCGATAAGCCTGTGTTGTGTGGCTTGTGGCTCTATCCTGTTAGAACCAAATGTTCTCCAGATCAAAATCTTCAATTTCATGCCAAAAATAATCGGTTAACATCCCTCCATAGCGGTCAGAATTGACTGTAATGGCTCTTCCTTGATCATTTTCAAAAAAATACGGGCCAATAACACCATCAGACCATAATGCACACCAAACGGTCACTTTTTCCGGATGCAAAGGCCTTTCTGCGAGCACCTGATGATTTTCAGAGCCCCATATGCGGCAATTCTGTTTATTTACGTAACCACAGAGCGAAAAATGAGCCTCCACTAAAGAAAATTTTGTTCGGAAAATCGTTATCAATGGCTTGTTGTTCAATCACCCAATTCGCATACATTCTGCGTTGTGAATGGTCTTGAGGCTTAAGTTCTTGAGTGAGTTAGATTTTGTATGGATAGAGATGCATACCCAAATGCAAAATCCGCCACAATGAGCCGTAAGACAAGCCCAAATGATGAGCACGTCGAGGAATTGACAAATTCCGGTCTTCCTCTACACTTTGAGCAACGACAGCGATATTCTCAGTAGAACGAATGTTGCGATGATGCACAAGCCTTGCAATATCAATAACTGATACAGTCTCTTCAAATCTTCTCACTGTGTTCGAAATTGTTTGCTGTGTAGGTCGATTATGTCGACCGTTATTGGCTCGTAAAGCCCTAAATGTTGATACAGCAGAATCACCATTTTTATAATAAAAATTAATAATTTTAACGCATTCTTCGACTGTTAAAAGATCCATATTTCTAAATGGCAAACCTTCAACTAAAAACAACACGCTTTGGATGATATTTAATTCTGACAGATGTCAAATGGCAGGGTTATACTTTCCTACCACGAAATGGATAACCCTGTATAATCTTCTTCTTCTTGTGAATCACTGCCATGCTCTACACTCTGCAGGAAGCTCATCCCTTAGGAGCTGCATCAATGAAAATAACTGTGATTCAGCTGATGTTTTACCCTCAATCAGGATCGTCTCTAAACCATTAGCGCTCTTAGTCTCCCGTGTAGCTTCGGACAGTTCTTTCGAAGAATTAAAATGATAAACATTACTACTGGACTAGATCATTCTCCGCAGTTTTTGGACTGTATTAAATTAAGGTGTGATGACCGTCCAAATCGTATTGTTGGCTCTTTTAAATTAACAGTTCCGGCAAACTTATCATTCTTACTTAATTTAAACTTCTGGCCTCCCGGTATTTTAGTGAAATGCTTTTTGAGGCAAGTCTCAACGGAAAGATTAAATCGCCTTGTTTTTTTATTCTCTCTCAATTTCTTTTATCAAAATTTTCGCGATTCGAGGACCAAGCTGAACTTAATAAATCTTATATTGCCAACGATATCATAATCTGTTTTTCTGACACTTGGCTTACAAATGACTTGACGGATGAAGAAACTCTCACTCTTAATGTGGTCTTTAGACAAGATAGGGATCGCCTATTATCTAGGAAACCAGAGGTTTGGGGGTGTGTTCATGGCGGTCAACGATAGCTTTCAGACTTCACTTTGCTCTGATTTGAACATTTCTCCGACCGTAGAAAGTATCGCAATCCAAATAAAGTTTTCTACCAATCTTCGAGTTTTCGTTATATGTCTCTCTGTTCCCTGTAATATGCCACCTTGCTCCTATGAACGGCTTTTTAGTGAACTTGCCTTATTTAAAAATAATGCAAATTCTTCTCTGCAAATCCTTATCTACGGTGATTCCAACATGCCGTTGGTGAGCTGGATCGCTTCTTCTATAACTTCAATCGATGAAACTTCCATTGCTTGTTTCTTAGTTCCCTCAGTCAACTCACTCCTGTATTAAATGCTAACAAAAAAATCCTCGACCTCATTTTATCAAATAATCCATCTTCGGTCAATCCAGTTTCTCGTGCGGTGTTACCGTATGTTATACCGAATATCCGTCATCCTCCGCTAGAAACACAATTAACGATGCATCCAATACGTTTTCATCCAAAAATAAGCCCTCGTCATTTTAACTTTTTTAAAGCAACCTACGCAGGAATAGCATCAACGCTTGTGAATATTGATTGGGTTTCTCTTTTGGATCCAATTAATCCTGACCTTGATGTACAATCTTTCTACTCTAGGCTATTCAACATTATTGCTCAGTTTACGACATTGACTAGTACACCAAGTCATAAGCATCCAGTTGGGTTCAATGCTGAGGTTGCACAAGTACTGCGTGTAAAAGACAAAGCCCATAAAATCTACCTTCGTTCGGGACCCGAAATAGATCTTTTAGGGCACAAACTTCTTCTAGCTGATGCCAAAAAAGCTATTTCTCAAGCTTTCTCTGCCTACTACCAGTCCATTGAAGCCTTCTTCTGCACCAATAACCCTAAATCCTTTTGTTCATATGTTCATTCACTTAAATCTTCCAACACTTCCTAATTCAGTATCACTGCTTAATAAAACAGCCTCTAATGATCAACACATATACGATCTCTTTGCCGACTTTTTTGCATCCAATTCCAGATCCTCCTAGCCTTGTTCCATAAATTCCTGTAGTTCAGCTTACTTTGATTTCGGTTTTATCTTTACCAATTCTAAACAAGTTGGGTAAACAGACCTACGCTCATGTCAGAAGGGTTTTGTATTCAATTTACAAAATACAGTCATCAGATCGAATCAAATCAAGAAACATGTCAAAGACGATTTTATTGGAGAAAATATGAAATGCAAAGATCATACTATTTTTAACAAAGTTGAATGAATTTCGACCTCTGAGGTTTTTGGTATTGTTATACTCATAAATATATCCCTTGATAATTATTTCAGATGTCCATTCGCGACGGAGGAAACACATTTTTCATGTATTTCCCCCCTGTGCCCCCACCGAAGCAGAAACTGACAGTTTAACAATTGTTTTGAAAAGCTCCCATGAAAACTTTTATTTCATACTCATATCGGCTACGTTTGATGAATTTTTTGTTCAGGGGCCACTCTCCTGTGCTCAAATTCGATTCATGGCCAATTTTTTCGAATCCTAGAATGGTTACAAAACCCTTTTGCTAGGAGCTCTCTCCCACCTCCATGACTTGTTTCACTTATGAGCATTAATTGTAGGTACTCATCTTCAGTCATTCATTCAATTGAATCAAGTGTTCAAAGCATGCACGCTAAACGTTGAAGTGGGGAAAAGATAACTCAAAATTATTCAATCTTTACATTTAAAACAACCACTATTTTGTTTTATGATTACTGATACTACTAGCTGAACCGATTCTCAAAGATATACATGACACCTATCATTCCTGAAATTTTCATGCAAATCCTAGCAAAACTGTAGTGTCTAAGTCGGTAAGAAGCGCATGTTGTTCCATAGCCATATGTTGCCATAGTAATACATGCAGCGCATATTGTTCCATAGTAATACAGGAAAATTCAAACCGCTATAACTTCGCTAAATATGATTCAATCTGTATGAAATTTCCAGGATAGATCAATCTTATAAATAGTCATCTGTGTACTGAATTTCATTGAATTTAAGGGTACCGTTACGATTTTATTCAAGAAAACATAAAATCGATAAATCATACTATTACTAACAAAGTTGAGTGGTTTGCGACTTCTAACGTATTTGTTGTTATTGTATACACCAAGGCCTACATCTTTGATTTTTTTCAGATTTTTCGGATCACAGGTGTCCAATCGCGAGGAGGGGGGACACAAATTTTTCGTGTATTTCCCCTCCCTGTGCGCCCATCGAAGCAAATTTTGCCAAACTAAGACCTGTTTTGAAAAGTTCTTATCAAGACCTTTCATTTGATACCCATATCGGCTACCTTCAATGAAATTTTTTTTTGGGGGGGTCACTCTCCTATATGGGGAGACCCCCCTTAAATACCTTATAAAATTTTTTTGTAGCTGAACTTTGAAGAGATCACCACTTTACACCTACGCACAAAATTTGATGTTTCTAGCTGAAGTAGTTTCCGAGAAAAACTGCTGTGACACACGGACGGACGGACGGAGGGACGGACGGACAGACGGACAGACTGGTCGCGAAACTAGTAGGGTTTTGTAAAATTATTTTACAAAACCCTAAAAAGTGGAAGATATCATCGCCTCGATAGATGCAAGCGGACCTATGAGACCTGATGGTTTTCATAACTTCTTCATTAAATCACTATGCTCTTTTCTGGGATTTGCTCTATCCTTGATTTTCTATTTGAGTCTTTCAACTAGTGTTTTCCTAGATGCTTAGAAACGTGTTAATATTTTCCCTATCCAAAAATCCAGCAACCGCACTTCCGTTTTAAAATATTGGTCAGTATCTCTCCTCTCATGTTTTGGCAAAATATTAGAGAAGATTTTCCAATTCAGGATTAACGATGCTTTCCATACAAATCTCTGCGTTAAAACCCTTAACATACCAGGGGGGTCCTCAAAAGACTCCAGAGTTCTGTTTTTGTGATTCTTCGGTAAATAAAACACCCAATCGAACCATGATTTTTGTATTTCTCCCGGACACGGTTAGGATAAATATTTCACTGTAATGATTATGATTCGTTATTTCAAAAAAAATATAGAAAAATAAAAACGCACTTAGAGCCGGCGGGACCCCGCTTGGTATACTACGCTAACAAAACTGATTGGTTCATTTCTTGTTTTCATAGTGTAAGAAAATGTTCTTTTCAGCAAATTCAAACAAAATAAAAGTTTGTATGCATATTTAATTCTTTTATCTATGCACGTGTAGTTGATATGAGACAAAGTGCCGTTTCCAAATAACTGTTACTTCAGTTTCAAGTGGTGTTCGCGTAAAGTGTCGCCTTGTGATCAGTCATTCAGTGATTATTGACTGAAATACATTGTGTGTCTTTTGCCTGTTTTTGCAGAGAAGTTGTGTTAGTTCTCTTATTACTTAATGTATTGTGCAAGTATAGTGGTTTATTGTGGAATATATTACATGTAAATTATTGGTGGAAAAAATAATATTCATTTTTTTTTGTTGTACCTTGCTCTTATAATAGAAACTGAATATTTAAGATTGTGAAAATGGCCCGTCAACAACTATTAGATGATGATATTCTCCGGATCCTGGGTGAATGTAATGCCAGTGATCCAGAAGATATCTTGGACGAATCTGATGCAGAATTCATTCCAGCAGAAGATGTATCAGAGTCTGAAGACCATCTCGAAATGAATAGTGAGCACAGTGACACTGCTAGTGAAGCTTCTGATGAGGACTTCAATGAAGAAGATGAATTTACAGCAAAATCTGGTAGAAAATGGACAAGTTCAGTGCGTTCCGTCACCCGTCGTCGGCAATGTAACATCAGGGGTCAGGGGTTCTCCAGGTCCAACGAGCGCAACCAATGTTCCAACCACAATGTCTGACATTTTCAACTTGTTCTTAGGTGCCCAAATTATGGAAGTTGTATGTACCTTCACCAATGCTGAAGCTTTACGAGTTGTAAGTGATTTCAATGAAAATGCAGCTCCAAACAAATAGATAACCTGGTCAAATGTAGATCCTGTTGTAATAAGAGCGTTTTTTGGTGTGCTGCTGATAGCCGGGGCTCTTCGCTGCCGTAAGGAATCAATCTCTGAAATGTGGACGACAAATGAAAACATTCGTCGTGCTGTTTTTATTGCTGCTATGTCACGAAACAGATTTGCGCTGATCCTTCAGTTTATCAGGTTCGACGATAAATCAACACGTGCTCAACGAAAGGCAACTGATAAACTTGCTGCTATTCGTGAAGTTTGGAATTGGTTTGTAGGACACTGCAAGACACTTTTCGTACCATCTGAAAACATCACAGTAGATGAGCTGCTAGTCGCGTTTCGTGGCAGATGCCCAAAGAGACAGTACATGAAATCTAAATCTGCAAATTATAGCATCAATATCTGGGCGGCCGCTGACGTGAAGACGTCATATTTGTACAACTTGCAAGTCTACATTGGGAAGCTCCCAGGAAATGCGCCAGAGAAAAACTTGGGACACCGAGTAGTAGGCGACTTGATGGAACCACTATTTGGATCTGAAAGAGGTGCCACAACAGACAATTTTTCTACGTCCGTGCCAACTTCAGAATTTTTGCTGCAGAAGAACATTACTATGACAGGAACATTGAGAGGAAAAAAGTCGGACATTCCTGCAATGATGGAAAATGCAAAAGGAAGAGACATTCTCTCTTCAAAATTTATCTTCTCAGATGGGGTAGCAGTAGTCAGTTACGTCCCAAAGGAAAACAAAACAGTTCGTGTACTTTCCACCCAATTCCTAGAAGATTCAGTATCCAGTGAAAGCCATAAGAAGCCCAATTTGATATTGGAATACAACCTTACCAAAGGTGGAGTGGATAATGTAGACAAGTTGGTAAGAGAATATGCTTGTGCTAGACGTACCTCGAGATGGCCTCTGAGACTTTTTATATACATGCTTGACATTGGAGCACTGAATGCATTCATAGTTTGGATATCGAAAAACGAAGACTGGAACAGTAGCCAGAAAAATTGCAGATTCCTGTTGGAGTTAGGCAAGGGCCTGACAAAACCCAACATTCTTCGCAGAGCAACCAATCTAACTGGTCTCCATCTTCTGGTTGTCAGAGCAATTGAAGCTTCGGGAGTATTTATTGCAGCTCAAAGCATACCATCGACATCAAGTCTGCAGAAGCAGATACAAACGAGGGGAAGATGTTCATACCGTCCCAGAAACATAGACAGGAAGGTGAATACAGTCTGCAGGGAATGCACTCGATTTGTCTGTAAAACACACAGGAAGATAATTACAAACGTAATATGTGCCAAGAGTTGCAGCAGTAGCAACCAATGATTGCGATTTATTATTGTGGAGTTACATAATATTATAAAGATTTTATATCCGAATATTATAAAGGAAATGTTGAAATAAAGGGAAAAAATAATGCTCACAATTCTTGTTTAACTGAAATATATTTCCAAATACCTAACAACGTATTTTTAAGAGTCTTACAGAAGAAGCAGTAGAGAAATAATGAAAAAACACTGGGATCCTCAGAAGACCCCAGCTTGGTAAACAACGCTGGCGAAATAGGCTTGGTATGTTATGAATTAAGCAGCATCGATTCATAAAAGGTCGTTCAACTATTACTAATCTACTAGAGTTTTCAAATTTCATAGCTCTTTCTCTAGATTCCAGTTGCCAAGTTGATGTGATTTATACTGATTTTCCAAAGTGATCGACAGTATTGACCACCAAACTTTAATAAACAAACTTGATCAATACGGAATATCCGGTCCCCTCCTTACCTGGATCAATTCCTTTACTCATAATTGTTCTTGCTCGGTACTTTGGAACAGGTGCTCTTCTGCCCCCCTTCACCCAGACTTCTCGCGTGCCACAAGGATTTATCCAAACTCCTCCTCTATTCAACATTTTCATCAATGACCTTCCTAGTGTTTTTACTTCCAACTGTCTTCTCTATGCCGACGATCTTAAAATCTTTAGGATCATTCGCTCGATGAATGACTGCTTGACCCTCCAAAATGATATTAATGCATTGGACGAATGGTGTCGTATCAATCGGCTTGCTCTCAACGTTCCTAAATGTTTTTATATGTGTTTTTCCAATAAACTAAACACCTTAAGTTTTGATTATTCCATTAGTGGCTCAGTACTTTTATCAGTTGATCATTTTAAGGATCTTGGTGTGAAGTTTGACAAACATCTTAAATTTGACCGCCACATCGCCCATATGACATTAGTGTAGCTTTGTTATGCGCTGCTCCCATACTTATTTTAGCACTCAAATATGTGGCCGTCTATTTATCTCACTTGTTCGCTCTATTCTAGAAAACGCATGTCAAATATAGTCTTCCCGTCACACAACCCTTTTAGATACCATTGAACTCGTCCGGAGAAAATTTACTCGCTCGCCTTTCGATAAATAGAAACTATCCTACCGTCCGTATGGTGAACGTCTTATTTACCTTGGCATCCCTTCCTTGGGGATGAGGCGACAATACCTTGACCAATATTTGCTCTTTAAGCTTTTTCTTCTTCTTCTTAGCATTACAGACCCTCTCGGGCCTTCACTTCCTGCAAATAGCGCCTCCAACTATCTCGGTCCATTGACCGGGTCCTCCGATTTCGAAATCCGAGCAGCGATGAACTGTCTTCGTCGACCAAGTCAGACCAGCGTTTCCTCGGTTTCCCCACTGGTCTCCGGCCTTCAGTTCTCCCAACAAATACCTTTTTGGGTATCCGTGGCCAGCCCATTGCAGCTTCCGCAGCCTTATTATCGTTGAGACCTCCGGGTTGTCAAAAATTTTATACAGCTCATGGTTGTATCGAATTCACCATTGGCCTCCTTCTAGCTTTGCTCCGATTATACGCCTCAGGCCCCGTCGCTCAAAGGCTCTTTAAGCTTACTCGAGGCTTTTTGTCGTTTGATATTCAAAATGCGATTTGCATACACCCTTCATCTAGAACTAGATCTACTAAATCTTACTCGATTCCCTTTGCGCAGACAGATATTTATTTTCATTCCTCATTGGTCATACTTGTCCGTGACCAAAAATACCTTCAGTTGGCTCTCCTTTGGAGTCGCCCGAAGTGTTCAAGTCCAAGCTGCGTAGGATTCTGAAGTTTTAATTTTAATGCGTTACCCCATTTAAATTTATCTAATTATCTTTCGTTCACATCTTTTGTAATAATGTTTATTTTGCCTTAAATTATAGCTTTCTTTTGAGATAACCTTCGGTTGGAATTTATTCCGTTAAATATATCTGAAAAATGAAACTAGCACACATCACTCATTGCACTATCTCTGACTGCAAGTGCTAAAACTCTTTTACATCCTTGTAACCACTTTCTGTATAATTAACCGCAAAAGCTTTTCAAATGCATTTTTTAATATATACACAAATACTACACCCCTACTTGCTTGCTTTCATCAAGATGAGAATGTCTGACATCAGCGCCAACATGAAATCATATCAGGGTGAAAGCCATTAGGGTATTTAAATTTTTCCCTCTTTTCAAAGCATTCAAGGAAGAGAATAATGCAGGCATCAAAGGGAACGATGAATTTAAAGTGCATGACATCAGCAAAAAGAAGGGATTATACCAGCTTAACCTATGGGTATTTGTCAAGGCAACTTGTATTTTCTCTACCCACCCCCGTTCTCGTTTTTTGCGATGTTTTCTTTTGAAAATAAGTTTGAGTATGCAATCTGAGAAAATGAAGAAACCATTAAAAGCCACCAATGTACTGATTTATTAGCATTCAGTTGACTTGTAAGTGGAGAGCAGGTACCTAATGTCAAGGATACTGTGGAAATTTGTCGAGATGCCTATGTAGTTAGAAAGTAGTAGTAGTAGTATTAAGGGATGTAGGGTTCTGATCAATAAATTACCTTTTCAAAAATATTTTTTTTGTTTCATTCACGGCATGCAATGGTGGTTTTAAGTTTTTTTAATGCATAAAGCACAGTCCACCTCATTGTTGACTAATTTATAATGGTTGCATGTTACTTCAAAACTACACCTGAAGGTCAACTGTTGATTGTAAATTAAATTTAATTGCTCTCCTTTATTGCCTTAACAGTGATCACGACAAAATGAACATTTTGTTTCAAATCTAATGGTCTTTCACGCAACTAGTAATTTTTTTGCACATTCATTTTACTGCTGGAAAATTACTTATAAATACCGTAGCAACAGGATGGATATCAGATGTTATAGAGTCATAGACAATTAAAGCAAACTATCAGAATAAAGTTTTTTGCAAAATTCTATTTGCATGCGTAGGAAATGTGCATTCGAGAGATACATTCGACTATTCAATTTAGTAGTAAATAAGTGGTGCTTTGTTTCATGTAGCATCATCTATTGTTCAGAATTCACCAGACACAACAAATTCACGCGGCCCGAACTCAACAATTTATCACTGTCCAAAGAAATACAGCATATATTATGCTACCACCAACAATTATTCAGCAACAGCCAACGCCCCAGGAAAATTCTCATGCCCAAGAACAAACACAATTGTAACAAACTATAATTTTTCAATTTTTGCAACAGTTACAAGTCACAAAAGAAATCCACATGCATAGTATGCAACCTTCACTGGAAGCTACTCCAGAGCAGTTACACATCAAGAGTCACATCCACAATTTCATACTTACAAGGAACGCAAATTCTTTGTTTTAAAAGACTGGTGAGTTTAAATAATTTATACTGGATTATAAATTTGACATTATCTTCCTCCAAAAAAAATCTTTCTGAAACCTGGAATCCATCTCCACTTCCCTAACTACATTCTGTATAGAAACTACAGACTGTCTGGTAGAGGTGGGGGTAAAGCTATTCTCGTAAGGTGAAATTTGTATCAGCATCAGATCATAATGACCCAACTTACAAAAACAGAAGTCACATCTATCAAAGTGCCACTGTATTCGTTCGAGTTCTTTGTGGTTTCTTTGTACAACTCTCCAAGCAGCCAGGAACTTACACGAGATTTAGGAATTCTCTTCACTTTTGAGGGCCCACTGTTACTCATAGGAGATTTCAACGCATACCACCGAGACTGGGGCGCAGTGAGAAGCCACCGAGCTGGGGCTGAGCTAAATAGATTCATCGCTCACACACAGGGTGGCTTTTGCTTATCAAACAAGCCAACTCTTGGATTTTCCGTGAATTCTTTTCACAATATTATAAACAGAGTCCTTAACGAACTCACCTCTGTTTATCAACCGGTCTATTTTCTTATGGAGGATGACTTCATAGACGAACCACTTAAAAAAAGATAATAACAAACTGGAATGAAAATTTCACCCAAGAATTAAAAACAACTAGGGATGTCTATAAAACAACAGCAAAAAAGCTCAAACAGGCAAAAGAGAGGCACACAGCTACAACTCCGGCCAGAGAGCACAATCCCTACGAACTCCCCCAGGAAATTAACAACCTAATAAGGAGGAAGAATCAAGCCAGGAGAAGAGCTAGGAGTACGGGTGAACCTACACTACTAACGAAAGACAGCCAGTTGATTAACAAAGTCCGGAAACGGATCCTAGAGTTTCGAAATGAGCAATGGGAAGGGTTCCTACAAAGCTTAGAGCCTCGCGAGTATGCTTTCTGGAGGATGTCCAAATACTTCCGTATCAAAAACAAGACAGTTGTGCTACCTTTCCATGGCCCAAACGGACTCCAGTTTGACAGCATAGGGAAGGCAGAAGCTTTTGCTGACACTTTAGAACAACAATTTCACGGAAACACTTTTCTGGAGAAGGATCTTGATGAGGAAGAAGCAATTTAGACAAAAGTTAAGAAATAATGTGCTCTCAGCAATGAGAAGAATACTTAATACGATCAATGGACCTCCACAAGACAAAAAACATTATACAAGGACTAAACAAACGAAAGACGCCTGGTCCTGATACGATTACTGACACGATGCTTAAAAGGCTTCCTGACAACATACTAATGACAATAACGAAGATAATAAACAAAGTTTTCCAACTGTGGAAGTACTCATTTGTTCGGAAACTAGCCGCCAAAATGGTCAATTCTAAACCAGGCAACGATTATACATTTCCGCAGAATCAGAGATCTATAAGTCTCCTCTCTACCATTTCCAAAATAATTGAAAGAACGATCCTATATAGACTACAAGAGACGGTCAATGATAAACACTTAGTTCCCGATGAACAATTGGTTTCCGTACCGAGCATTCCACAGAACTGCAGCTCAGCAGGGTGGTCCAATATAAACGTAACGGAATAAATCGCACCAAATTGACAGGATTAGCTATGTTTGTCATAGTAAAAGCCTTCGACAAAGTCTAGCATGCAGGAATTATTTTCAAAATGCACAAAGTTCATATTCCACCTCCAATTAAACAATTTACACATTTATTTCTCAAAGGCAGAACATTTCGTTTCAGAATTGACAACCACCACTTAAGCTTGTGATCAATTGAAACCGGAGTTTTGCAAGGATCACCTATCTCACCAATTCTATATAGTCTATATACTGCGGATTTGCCTAGTCTGCCAAATAACGTACGTTTATTATACACTTATGATACGTGTATATTTTACGCAGCCCGACAAGCAGCAGCAATTGCGTTAATACTGCAAAGATCCATCGATATTCTCCTAGAATACTTCCGTAAATGGAAAATAAAAATTAACAAAGACAAAACCTATGTATTTTTCATCTCCAGAGGAAGACAGCAACGCCCTTCTTTACTTAAAGTTGACGATGAACAAATACAATGGAACGAGACACTAAAATACTTAGGACTAACAATCGAATGACGCCTAACGTGGAATAAGCACATGCGACAAAAAAGACAGCACTGCTTCCAAAATGTCGCATTTCTAAACCCCATTCTTAAATCCGGCCGACTTATATGATCTGATTTCTATGAAATTTTGTGCGCATAAGGATTTTATATTAATCTACATAACTGTTAAAATTTGAAGAAGTTTAAACAAACGGTATTTTGATTTTATGCGAGAGAACGTAATCCTACCATTTTACCATCGATATCTGAGGTATTTGTTGCCCTTGTACTCAGAATTTTCGAGGGGGGATATTCCTTTTTACGTGCATTTCATCTTTTTTTGGAGCATTTGATGCATAAAATGCCTTTTTTATTTAAGATTCTGAAAATTCTAATCAAGACTTTTCATTTGATACCCCATTCCACTATATTTTTGATAAAAAAAGTTTAAAGGCCATTTCAGCATAAAGGGAACCTGCCTTAAATAGTTTAAAAATATTTAATAAGACCTAAACTTTGGAAAGACCACCAATTCTGATCTTCCTATAAATCATGAACTTTCTAGCTTTTATAATTTGTGAGAAAACTTGCTGTGACACACGGACCGACGGACGACCAGACAGGATGCAAAACTAGCAGGTCTTTGTGAATATTTTTTACAAGGACCTAAAAGGTAGGCTTTTTATCTCTGAGCATGCTATTGAAAATAGTGATATCCTTATCATTGCAACCCAGACCAGGTTTTGCTTAATCCAGAAGTTCTACTCGTTATTAAGTCGAACTTTCCTTTCCGCGTGATGTAGTGGTTAGTGGACTTATCCCGTAAGCCGAAGGGCCCTGGTTCGATTCTCGTTGGTGGCATCGAGATAAAGTTCGAATGATTCTTCAGACGGACTATTAGCACGTTTAGCTATAATACGTGCTGTTTTAAAATCAGAACATATCACCTTGTGGAGTGCCGACACATTCGATCATGATAATAAGTTACACTAACTATCTCTAAGCAAAGGCCCAAAAGGTGCTGTAGTGCGACATCAGCAAAAAAATTAAAACTACGACTGGGAACATTTAGGAGATATTTATTCAAATAAGATTCTGCAATTATGATGGTACATCCATAAAAATACATACACTCCCCGACAGCAGGATGGCCATATTGAAACATTTTACATAACTTTTCATGTATTGGTTGTATTTTGATGACATATTTTTAACATTCTTGTTTGTTGATGCATATTGCCTGCCAACGAAAAATTTTAAGGTAAACATACGACAACGGTAATTTCAACTGTTTCATTTTTCGACTTTTTTACAAGGGCTACACCAGCATGGACACATCTATAAAAATACTTAATAAAACGAATAATTTCATTTTATTATTAATAATGCGTAGATCCTCCGTTTTTGAGTACGACTTCAAAAACTCTATTTGGGAGCAAATTATACAGTTTTTGTACATAATGTCGCGTGTTTTCCGTTCGCGGCCAATAATTTTAATGTTCCGGGGAAGTGACAACGCAATGTCTTTTAAATTAAATTAAAAGAGTTTATTCAATTAATCACAAAAATGCACAATTACTTATTTTAGTATTTCACAATTTTAATTTCCACTAAGTCTATAAATTTGTCATTCAACTGTCCACTTAAAATCACTTCGCACTCAAACAATCAATCGTCTTTACTTCGCGTTCCACTATATCGCAGTTTTCTATCGCGGTTGTAATGAATGATCCCCCCATTCATTCAGCTCGCCTTTATATAGGGTCTCTACCTATTCACCCATTTCTCGTACATTGGCGAATGTTCTACCGAGAGGTACCTGGTAGATTCGAGCAAATTAATGAATGGAGTGACGTCACTTGCAGATGTTGATCATGCTTGTTGGGTTCTCGTGGGTTCGAGTAAATTCATTTGTTGACGTTCTTAATGATTATGAAAACAATTGCGACAGTAGCTCGCAGAATTATTTGTACATGTAACAATAATTTAATGAGACTTGAACAAAAGCGTGTTCAATTGCTGCGATCAGCGCTTCTCTGTCTTGAAATTGCCTTCCTTTTGCATAAATTGTACGCGATAACTATCCCCACATATTCTCGATTATGTTCCAGTCAGAAGATAAAGCTGGCCAGTCCAGAAATTCCACATTGTTGTGTGCAAACTATTGTTTAACTCATCCTGCTGTATGGATAGGTGCGTTATCTTGTTGAAGAATCTATATTAGACCGAGGAACATTTCTTGGAAATAAATTCTTTGGATTTCTAAGATTTCAATGCAATCCGCTGACTAAATCCATGACTTAATGAAACGAAATTGCAGCCCATACCATGAGGGCACCAACAGCGGTATGACGACGGGACAGAAACAGAAATCATGAGAGTAATACTGAAAGCCATCAGGCCCATCCAAATTAAGTTTTTTGTCATCAGAAAGTATCACCTGATGCTATTCTTCCTTCCAACTAAAATGTGTCCGGCAGTACTCTAACGTAGCATCTTTATGACGCTGAAGTAAATGTGGCTTTTTCATTAGTTTCCTCCGTCGAAGATGCTGAGATGCTTTAATCACTCTTTGTACTGTCCGAATACTGGCAGAAGCTCCAACTTTACCCTTTATTTTGTCAGCAGTGGCAGCAGAATTTGACGATTCGCATAAAATTAACCTACGCTTTCGTTCTGTAGTTGCTCTTGCTGTGCACCCTCTTTGTTTTTCTCCGTAGTTTTCTGGATCATTTAAATAACTACCGGTTAGCTTATTACCTCTACCGAACTTAACCGCTATTTGCCGAATGGAATAATTTTCTTGCTTAAATGCAATTATTTTACCTATTTCTTCCTTTGTTAACGTTGAACCTGCACTGATATTTTAAATACAAATAAAAAATTATTTTCACTGAGAAATAAGCAACACCAATTAAAAAAAAAATTGAATTTAAATAAATTTGGATCTCTTTATTGTTTGAAGGTTAAAAATAAACTGATGTGTTCATCGTCGCCTTTGCTTAAAAGTTAAAAAGCTTAGCAGTTGAAATTACCGGCTTATCATTAAATTTTTCGTTGCCAGGCAATATGCATCAGCAAAAAAGGATGTAAAATAAAAATTTCATCAAAATACAACCAATACATGAAAAGTTATGTAAAATGTTTCAGTGTGGCCATCCTGCTGTCGGGGAGTGTATATCTAAAAATTTCTTCCATAAAGTGTACCTAGCGCTTAACCAATTCCATGCCTAATTGGAATTTATTTCGAGTGTAAAACCGTTTCCAAATTGCTACACTATCTATTGAACTGAAAAAATTGGAAATCGAAAGGCTTTTGAAGAAAAATGTGCATCATGGGAATTCAGTTACTTGGCTAAGAAAAATGCTCTTTCCTATCCAAATTCATTTATTGATTCAAATTCACATGCATGTATGAAAGAAATCGACTTGCATTAACATATGCTCACAAATAACGTTATCTGCAAATTGAAAGGAATTGAGTATGATATAGTCTCCTTTTCGTGTCTAATTTACAGAAAAATTGGGTGCATTCATTCGTCTGAAATGGTGAAGCGATGAAGCATGAGATGCTAAAGAGTAGAAAGTTACATCATTGAATATTGAAAGATTCTGGGTTCAAGGATATTCAATTTTCAACGTTTTTTTCACTTGTGAGGCTTGTTTGTACAAATGACCTGCAGTGCCATGGTATGTTTGGATATTCCCTATGAAGGGCAACATAGAAGTATTACCTTAAGAAAACATTTTAGAGAAGCTAGAAATTTGATAAATTATTTACAGATTCCTGAGGAATAAGGAATCTTTTACCAAATGACTTGCAGAGCTGAAATTTTAAAGATGAGTTCTAACAAACGCTGGGATCATTAAAGTTCAAGAATACAAGCCAAAAAAAGCTTTCAAGTTCATTTTTGAATAAAATATATATGATGTCTGTGTTGGAAATAGAATAGAATTATTTGATGAAATGAAATCATAACGTAATGTAAATGAGAAAGTTTTTGAATTTGAACATCATGCATTGACTTTTTGCATTTGCCCCATACATTAGTTTGGCGCATCACAGTTGTACGACAGAATTTACATTCGAACAAAGTTGGCTGAATATCGTTCATAAGAGCAAAGCTCACATTAATCTCTCTCTGTGTTCCTCTGACCATTGAGAAATAAACATCCAATGTAAGTAAGACTCTTAGTAGTTGTTTTATTTGGAATAATTATCGGATCACATCAGGTTATGGTCCCCTTTATTATGTTGTTTTTTCTAATAAAATTGTAAAAGAAAAATTCAATCGAAAATTGAAGCAAATGTGCTTCACGTTATTACCGTTTAACAACGGTAAATGGTAAATTATTTTCACAAATCGGCGTCCAATTTCGTGTTTTTCGGCACCTCTTCTGTTTAGGTTTGGCTCCAGGAAACACAAAGTACCGTCAGATTTTGTCGGATTAAAGTTGTCTTCCTCATTTGAGCCATGAATTTATGTTTTGTCTCATTTAATCATAGGTCAATATGGTTTGCGTCAGATTCTAGGCGCAGGAATGCTCCTATGGCATCTGAGATTGACCGTGCCATAATAATGACGTCATACGCATATGCTATTCATCAAGTGGCCTTGAACATGAGTGTACCATATGTTTCACCTATTGTTTTACTGATTATGTTCTCTAGCACGATATGAAAGAGCATTTCTTGTCGTAAGCGAGCCTTGAAATTAAAAAAAAAAGGATGAAGACATAGAACCATGACTGTTATAGTTCCGTGGTAGCCGTACAAAGGGCAAATTTAGGAAGATACTAGTACGAGCAAAGGGAACACTAAAGGCAGCCGAAGATTTACAAGCATGCTCAGATGTAAAAACAGAGATATGATTGCAACAGACTAGTGGTAAAAGATCGTGTAAAGATTATACCTGTAGAGAAGACATTGATCCAGAAAAGCCCAAGAGACTTAAGGAAATTACGATTAAAAAAATTAGACGTTCACTATAGGGAACGTAAGGTTAACAAAATTTAAATAGCAGTGAACGAGTGAATCTACGCTATGCTGACTCCAAAGCATCTATTAAGTACCATCTCCAGATTTGGGAACGATATTCCAATTGACTGCGCACTTTTGAATGATACAAGGCAATATTGGAAGGGATTTTGGTGAAGCCCTTAGAAGGTCTCAGTATGAAATTTGGCAATTTAGAAGCCTTAAAACATGAAGATAAAAGTAACATGAAGATAAAAGTTAAATTTATTATCAAAGCTTTTTCCAAGATCTTTCCGGAAAGAAATAACGCCGGACTCCATTGAATTAGTATCCAAATGAAAGAGATGATTTCTTACGAATAAAGGACATAAGAAAGTATTTGTTTACATCAAATGAAGGAAATTGGCGTCGCTCTAGGAAGTAAGATTATCCAAATCTGCTTGAAGAGTCGAGTAGTGATCGATGGAACAAATCACTCTGAAGATTTTGAGGTATCAGAATACATAATCAAGGATTTGAATAAGGAAGAGAGATCATTTGTATGGATTAGAAACAATAAGGCACCAAGAATACAGCCTTGTAAAACACCAGAATAAGGGCAAACAGAGCAGGACTTCCTTGACCAGGAAGTTATCATACACCTACGATTGTAGAGGTAGGAGTGTAATTAGCTGAGAAGAGTTAAGTCGAAACCTACGGCTTTGAGCTTTATCCATAAAAGACAATAGTAGATGGAGTCAAACGCCTTTGAAAAGTCGGTATATAGTACATCAAATCCGCCTAATTTTGTTATCTAGAGCAGCGGACATAGAATTGGAATAGAACAGACGGTTAGAGAGAGAGAGAGAGAGGGAGAGAGTGAGAGACTGGGTCTCGCTTTAACAAACTCGTGCTGTTCAGTAGCTTACTGAGGCAGAAAAATAAAATCTAATATATTGTAGGCTATTTGCTCAATTATCTTGCTGAAAAAGGATAGAAAAGATATGAAGTGGTAGTTCGAGATGGAAGCCTTATCTCCTGAGCTGTGAACTATGAAAAAAATAGAGCTCTGCCAGTTAGTGGGAAAAGTACCAGACAATAGACTTCGGTGAAACTGAACTGACAAAACAACAAATAAGGATGAGAAAAGTGTTTTTGGAAAAGCATTAGAAATACTATCAGGGCCATTTCCAGTACTAATATTCCATCTGATTAAGAAGTAACTCTACCTCAGTTGGAGTAATATAAGGACAGGGATGGACAAGCTGGGCATGCTGGTTAGACTCAAGACAAAAACATGAGGAGGAAAAGTAATGGGCAAACATCTCACAAAGATCTTCATTTTCTGAAGATTCGACGCCATGGAGGTGCATGGAGCTTAAAAAATTACAATTATTCTTTAAAAATTTGATGTATGTTGTGCCCAGAAGAGTTTTGGCCAGCTCTGGCTGGTTGAACTTTTCACGTATTTAATATACTTCAGTTGGGTAGCAGTTGTGAGTTACTTTGCTTCAAATTTTAGGTTTTTCAAATACTGCAAATCAGAGATCAACCTACTGGTGAGATACTTTTTGCGTGCGTCGTTACTCCTTTTAGGATCGATCGTAGGAGTATGGAATACAATAAAAAAATTCAGAAAATAATAAAAATTTCTATGCAGCATAATGAACGTTAAGATTTGTGACGAAGAAGAACCAATTGACCGAGCTAATCCCATTACCCATAGCCACAAAATTGGCTTTACAAAAATTGTGAAGAATCAGAATGTTATTTTTAGCACCTCTGGCAGGAAGAATATGATCTTGATCTGCTGATAATATAAGATTAGAGGAAGGTGATTTGAGTCAAGATCAATGTATGAAGATAAAGCTTCATTAAGAATTACAAAGGGTGGAGGGAGGTTAATGATGATTGCGTCTAAAGTTCTGCTGCTAGCATTTGGTGTAGAGTTAAATTGTGAAAGGGGGCAAAGTTAGAGAAAAGATGAAAGGGATATCAAGGAAAAATCAGATACCATATCAGTGTATGAAGAATTCCAAGAAAAGTTATGAGATTGAAGTCACCACATGCCATGACATACGTTCTGGAGAGAACGAGGGTTGTTCAGCGAAAAATGTTTCATAGATGTACAAAGGGAACATTAAAACAGATTATAAGTATTATAAAAACAAATGTTATATACAGATAGACAACAATATACTCACTCGGCAAAGAGGAGAGAAAATCATTTCAGAGATTTAAGTTTCGAGATCTCAGAAATTTAATTAGGACACCATCTCCACCAGATTTCCCAAAGAGTATTGCTTTTATTAAAGAAGTAGTGTATTCTTTATTGATAAAAAGGTAAAAATTCACAATAGACATAGCGCTTGAAACCTTACCAATGCAGTTACTATCAGAACACCTGACTGAATCATGACATAGGATTAATTGGAGTAGCGCCAACGATGACATATTACTTACAGCCCCTGCCCATCGAGTTTCCCCACATACAAAAAAAATGGTTTTTTCGTTATTCACATTATGATACATTCATCAGTGTGACAATTAAGAAATGAGACTAATTCCATGAAAACCGTATATTTAAAGATTATTTTACAACTCTACCATCCCCTTCAAAGTCATCCCCTTAGGCAGCTATACAACGATTCCAGCGCGTTCTTCATGCTTCGTAACATTTCTGGAATGCTTCGACTGGAATGTCCACGAGTATCCTCGTCACGGACGTCTGCATGTCCGCAATTGACTTAAAATGGGTTCCTTTGACCACCGATTTTGTTCTAGGGAACAAAAAATAAAGTCACAGGGTGACATATCGGGCAAATAAGGCAGCTGTTGCAACACGGCGATCCCTTTAGAGGCCAAATACTAGGACACGCTGAGGGCTCCTCAGAAACAAACAACTTTTTCATCCGAAAATCGTTGGTTAAAATTTGTCTGTTTCCCGGTTCATACCCAGTTCCGAGGCCAACGTTCGAACTTTTAAGCGTCGATCTTCACGGATTAGGGTACGCACACACTACGCATTTACATCAGTCCGCACCTCGACTGGTCTCCCGCTCCGCACCTCGACTTCCACGCTTTCCCGCCCCTCCTTTAACTCTTTATGCAATCGAAACACCTGGGCCCGACTAAAAGCACTATCACAATGCATTTTTACAATTTTAGCGTACGTTTCCGAAGCCCAACCTGGCGCAAAATTTTATCATAGTATTTTCTTTTCTTAGTTTTAATTATCTTATTCGCTACTCTTCTGAGATTTTCATATTGTTCCCTATTTGTCCTGGGTTTTCTACCTACATATTATTTGCACGTCTGATTGTTTTTGTCTAACTCATTCTGGCACTCATCATTGAACCAATCATTTATTTTGCATCAGGCTGGACTTTCGATTTTGTATTCTGTTTGCGGTCTTAATCGCCGCTTTGACTTCCACCCATAGCTCGTTACTTGTTTTGAGCGATGGGAGCTAGCTGGTTTGTAGTGAAATAGGTGTTAGGTAAGTATCCGTGAAGGACTGCAGCGATGATCTGCTGCCTCGACGAGAGAGGATGATGGGTTTTGCCGAGATTAGCCTTGTCTGAGGACGCGTGAATACACTAGCAGGCTAGCATTGCGGTGTTGTTGGGCGGGTTCTTTTCTCCAGCACAAAGACCCACTACGAAAGAAATTTCGCATCCATGAATTTCAAGGTACAAATAAATATCGCTCGGAGTCGAGCCTGAGGAAACCTACTTAGGTTAAAAAATTGCTTACGTTGATGACAAATCAATGTGGGAGAAAACGGACGGACTTAAGAGGAATTTGTCGTTACCGACGATACTTATGGCCCCCAAATAAGAGTGGGGCATACAGGTGGAATTTTGTAATTTTGATGAGAATCTAAATTGTAGAAATAATGGTAAAGAAAGGTGAGCAAAAAATAAAGAAAGAGGATATACATAAAAATTCATACGCAAAGAAACCAGAAAAAAATATAGATAAAAGAATTATATGAAAAAAAACAAAAAGGGTACTCACCAACATCCTCAACGGGCGCCCGTTGAGGATGTGAATGATGGCTGAAACTTTCTGAAATCTTCGTTGAAGAACGTTACGAGTGCGTGAACAAAATCATTACATTTTACAATTAGGTGAAATGGTGAGGAAAATTCCAAATGACACATTTGCATTATATATAAGTTAACTTCCTTTATCATATATGATGTCGATATAAGCTACTTTGGGTCAACTACATCAAAAAGTAGTTCCGCTATATCTACTTTTCGAATACAATTCATATCATTGATTTTTTTTCCTTTAACTCCTTGAGTCTTTGGTCCCTGAAAGTTTGGATATCATCGGTGTTTAAATTGTCCAATTGTTCAATCTCTGCCTCCAATTGTTTTTTCCATATGCGAAGCGACTGTCATCCAACTTTCTGGAACATCTGTGCCCTGTTTCATGAATAAAATCATACCATTCTTTGAACTCGCCGGTATCGTCAGTTCTTGTTGCCTCATCGTTCGTTCCGTTCAACGCGGTAATCTGCGAGGATTGCTGGCTCAGGTGAAAAAAACAGCAGAAAATTCGTTGGGCTCTCGCTCAATGTACACTCGACGTCAGACCGGAGACGAAAAATAGCGTGACGGCATTTTATTTTCGTACACCTAAACTAAATATTTGAATCAAATCTTCAATTTCAATTATGAACAAAGTTCCACAATTTTTTCAATCCTATTTGGTATTTCCACGTCCTCGAATTTTCTTTTGATAACAGTTATCACGTCTATTAATTTGTTGGGTAAATTTTAATGCACTTTGCAAGTACTAAGCCCAGCCTGCACAGAACCAAAGTCTTCTTCCCATATTCACTCCATCGAGTCCAGTGCATTTTCATCATTGGTTTTCTTCTCCACTCTATTCCAAGCAGGAATTTGCACCCACGAAATCACTCACTTGCACAATATCCGTTATTATTACGTGTTTTTTTGTGGTAGTGCGAGACTTCCATGCTCGCAAGAAGGCGACTGAACTACCCACTAAACACCTCCCCTGTCAACCTGAGAACCCAACCTGGAACCGTTTGACTCATTACTTCGGGCTAAGTCTCGTTTTGTTACACTGTCAGGCGCCTTCAAGCTGGGGGATCCCTTTCCGAGCGGGAGGGGAGAGGGAAAGAGGAAGTACCAGAAAAGTGATCCCCCAGCCCCAGCGCCCCCAGCTGCTATGAGTTCCTTTTATATTTTAGGACTACCCGAGCATAATGTGCCACCTGGTTCTATTTTTCAACCGATTTGAGCATCACCGCAACTAATAGGGGTAGGGATTTTTTTCTAAAATTGGATCTTTATTGTCAAAAATTGCTTTTAGACGATCGGAAATGGTTCGTTGAGCGACGCCAAGTGATTTTGCAAGTTTGGGATGGATCTTGGTCTAGCAATATCTCCAATTCGTGATCTTCAAACTTTTTTGGCTGTGCGGGCACACTTTATTTGGCACAAAATTCGACATTTTCAGAATAAAAAAAGTATTGTTGTTTACATTTCAGCTAAATGACACGTACTGATTCTTAAACTATATGACAGTAGCTTTCAAACACATATTTGCAGCGGTGAATCACTGGAATAAAAATCAAGTTACGCCATCTGTTAGAAAACCGCATGAACTAACCAGTACTCCTATTATATTATTCGGGGTGAGCTCTCCCGTCTCCCTGTAGAGTTCCTCTCGCAGCCCGACCCACTTTGTATACGCAAAGAATGTGTCGCAGGCATTGTCTTCCTCTCCTGGGAAAAACCGACAATCGGGGGACCGTGACTTAACAATCTTGTGCAGGTAAGACTGAAAACAGCCATACCCGCTCAAAAGCTGGGTCAGATAGAAGTCTGTCTCACCACGGTCTCACGTCCGGGCTGAGGCACGCAGTCCACCTTCCCTTCATGCAATTGACCCAAGACTGCTGCCAATCGTTGAGCGAGCACTGTCTCTCCCCGCGGACAACCATCTCCCTCGCATTCTCGTTTCGGCGCAGGTAAATAGCGCGGCGCTCTCTAGCAAGGAGGGCGACAAGTATCACGCCTGCAATAACTCTCACCGCTGGATCTGAGACTGTTGGATACGAAGATGCAATTCTCAGTGCTCCTCTTCTCTGTACCTGTGCAAAACGTTTTCGGTATACCTCCTTGCTGAGAGCGTAGCCCCATATTTCTGCTCCGTACAGTAGCACTGACTTTACAGCACTCATCAAGAGGCGTCTTCTTGACGGGCTGGGTTCCCCGACATTGGCCATAAGTCAACTCAGAGCCGATATTCCCGAAGCAGCCTTCTCAGCCGTTGCCCTGATTTGGTCAGGTATCACGCCTGCAATAACTCTCACCACCGGATCAGAGACTGTCGGATACAAAGATGCAATTCTCAGTGCTCCTCTTCTCTGTACCTGTGCCAAACGTTTTCGGTATACCTCCTTGCTGAGAGCGTCGCCCCATATTTCTGCTCTCTGCACTGATCCTACAGCACTCATCAAAAGGCGTCTTCTTGACGGGCTAGGTCCCCCTACGTTCGCCGTAAGTCGACTCAGAGTCGATATTCCCGAAGCAGCCTTCTCAGCTATTGCCCTGATTTGCTCAGAGAAACTCATCTTTGAGTTGATCAGTAGCCCCAGGTTCTTAGTAGCCCCAGGTTCTTAGTAGCCCCAGGTACTTTTCATTACGTGTTTGGTCCAGCAATCCAAACTGATCTTTGGCCTGCTTGAAACTTATGTCGTTTAAACTTCCTTCAAAAATTAAATCCACTAGTTTCGAAGTGTTTGAAATTGGATTTGGCGTAAATATCCATACTAAGTCTGATTTGGAGGCATACATGTTGCTTCTAGCATGCAAAGGAATCATATCATTGTTGGGTTCTGATATGATAACAACATCTTGGGTTGGGGATGGTTGCTCATAAAGATTTTGTTGTTTTGTTGAATTCAACTGCTGGAATATGAAACACATCGGCTTGGGCTCGTGAACGTTCAATTTATTCACGTTATAGGGTAAATGCTTGCCCGCTGAACAGCCCATTCACCAAACACCGTGTAGTGCTTTATTTAATGGATATAATTGAATTGATAACACCTCGCACACTTCAGTGAAACCAACGAGAACTCTGCTATTCCCAAATTCTCCACGCTAAGGCATTTTCACACTTTATTCCACCAAAACCCATTCACTGCACTCATTAGCGGACCATTACCCTTCATTCATACCTAGAATCTTTGGCGTAATCGGACTCCCAATTATTATTGGACACAAGAAATTTGTCATCGCGCACTTTTTTCTTTTCTTTTTTGAAATCTGCTAGCCAGTGTGGTTGTCCGACGTGCTCGCTGTGGCGATCTCAAGTAGGCTCCCCTATCCGCGCAAGCAGATCTGCTTACTTCATGCGAACAGCCATCGTACGGTAAATGCCGCAACGGAGGTTCGTAACGAGCCCCTCATGCTTCCACTGTAGATTGCATTCGGTAATGCAATTCGTGGATGAGCTGCATCATAAAGATGTTGCCGTGTCCAAATTTTAATTGCAGATTTAAATAATAAATTTTTTAAATTTAAAATTAAAATTGGATTAGGGTTATAACGGTATTCTAGCAGTTTGCTCAGGCGACTGCTTGATCACTAAAGGTTGCCAAGGGTCTCTACCCTGTAAATAAACAGTTGTAATTTGAAGTGCTACATCATTCGTATATTGATTATAAAGGAAGCTAAAGGTAAGTTAATCAATGAGCGAACCTTTCAAGTTTAAGTTTTGTTTTTTTTTTTGGTTTTGTACAGAAAACCTTACGGAAACATAGAAAAACGAAAATGGACAAGAAGATGGAGATTTCGAGTGACAAGAAGCATATATTTGTGCGGCTAACTGATAGTGGTAAGTCTTCGTTCCGAGGAATAGTGAAACACGAAGGAATTTCTCACTATATAATATCCAGTATAGCCAAAAACAAAAATGAGAATATTCCCTGGAACTGCAACAACTGGTAAGACTACCACAGAAAGCGTAACACAACTCCACGGACTGATTGGCGGATCCTCCACTGTGCTTTGGAATACCGCAAAGCAACTTTAAAAACGATCAAAGAAAAAATACAGGTGCGTAACGTTGAGATATCAGTGGGAACTTTGCAGAGCCGGTTGTACAAAAGTGGCACCAAATGTTGTAAGCCAGCCAAAAACCAAAATTGATCCCCAGGATGAAAAAAGCTGATGTGGAATGGGGTAGGGCAAATACCAGCTATACAACAGCAGACTGGGCAAAGGTGAAATATGAAAAATAGAAGGAAATACGTATTTGTTTCACTTATTTTTTCACATCCAATCTGTGAAATATTTTTAGGGTTTTGTAAAATAATTTTACAAAACCCTACTAAAATCGCGTCCTGTCTGTCCGTCCGTCCATCCGTGTGTCACAGCACTTTTCTCGCAAACTACTTAAGCTAGAAACATCAAATTTTGTATGCAGGTGTAAACTGGGACTCTCTTGAAAGTTTAATTGCAAAAACATTTGATAAGGCATTTAAGGGGGTCTCCCCGTATAGGGGAGTAACCCCCGAAAAAAAATTTCATCAAAGGTAGCAGATATGGGTATCAAATGAAAGGTCTTGATGAGCACTTTTCAAAACAGGTCTTAATTTGACATTTTTTGCTTCGAGGGACGCACAGGGAGGAGAAATACAAGAAAAATACACGGTAATTATAGCCATTTGATATTTCGCCAATTAAAAAACAATAACACATGATTTTGGTATTTTATGGGCTTTTCATCAAATCAGTCACTGCAGTTTTGATTTGTTCTTCTTCAAATGTTCAAATAAGGTCAATAACATTTATATTTTTGGTGATTCATGATTTGAGTGATTTTTGTTAGTTTGCAACAATGTGACGACCGTTGAAAGTAAAGTTCTTTTAAACGTGCACATCTCTTTGACATATTTCTTGACATTATTCGTTGCTGGTGACTGCATTTCTGAGAAGTTGGATACAAAACCCTTCTCACATGAGCATGGATTTGTCTACCCTACTTGTTCACTCATAATGTATTTTCTTTGAGTTACTCTTTAGCGATCAGTCTCGGTTGGAAACTGTTGTAGAAAGGGTCCAGTTTGTAGAAAGAAGGCCACATGAACGATTTAGCGAATGTTGCATCCAAAAACTGAGAAACATCCTGCAGAAGTAATGGTTTGTTCAAGCATTTCGAGCAAAGGACTTCCAAAAATCTTTGTTTCCATATTATAAATCGCTGAATTCTCCGATAAGCAAATTTATTTACATGCAGGATGGAGCACAGGCCAAAAAGCGTCCAGACCTAGTGAGGAATGGTAAAAGTTCTACCATGGCCTAGCGACTCCCCTGACCTAAATCCTATGGAAAATGTGTAGAGCCTGCTCAAATTGATTATTTAATCATCGGTAAATACTTCAGTGGCCGGTCTGAAATCAAAAATACTGCAGGTTTGGTAAAACGATGAGGACATCGAGTTTATGATACGATCATGTATTTGGAGTATCCCTGAAGGAGTTCTCGATATCATTGCAACAAAGCGTGGAAATGCCAACTATTAATTCATAATAAAATAAAACACTTTATATCAATAAATTTTTGTTCGTTGTAAAAATTGAAAAAAATGTCGAAAAATTAAAGTGGTCCTAATTCGATGGCCAGGGGCTGTATTTCAATTAAGCACGATTCTCCTTTTCTATTGAATGTGGAAAAACGTTGTTTTGCAAAACGAAAGATCTGCTCATTTCGAATACAAGGAAGATCAAATTCCAGCCAGGAAATTTTTTGACGTATAGACTTTTACAGTGTCAACGACGAAATACCCTAGCAGTTAAAACTAGCATAATTTTTTAATATTAGTCAGGTTTTTAAAATTTAAATTGGGTCTATAACTTAATTCGCGCGGTTTGCTAAGAGATGGCGTAACTTGTATAATATTACATCGTTCCAATATTCCGAACCTGCGTTGGAAAGCTACTGTCATTGTACGTCTTTTCAGTGTATGCCATTCATTTGAAGCGTTAACAACAATAATTTTTTTCACTCAAATATGTCTTCTTCATTACTTTAATATGAAGAAAACTGCTGCCGAAAATCATCGTATTTTGGTGGAAGTTCATGATGAACATGCTCTAGCTGAGCGAACCTGCCAAAAGTAGTTTGCACAATTTTAGCTTGGAAGACGATGAACGTCGTGGGCAGCCAAAAAAGTTTGAAGATGAAGAACTGGAAGCATTACTCGATGAAGATTGTTGCCAAACACAAGAAGAGCTCGCAAAATCTTTGGGTGTCACTCAAGCAGCCATTTCAAAACGTTTAATAGCAGCTGGATATATTCAAAAGCAAGGAAATTGGGTTCCACATGAACTCAAGCCGAGAGACGTCGACAGGCGGTTTTGCATGTCCGAAATGCTGCTGGAACGCAACAAAAGGAAGTCATTTTTGCATCGGATTGTTACTGGTAATGATAAATGGATCCATTACGACAACCCTAAATGCAAAAAATCATATATGAAATCCGGCCAACCAGCCAAATCAACGGCAAAGCCGAATATCCATGGCGCGAAGGTAATGCTCTGTATTTGGTGGGATCAGAAGAGTGTGCTGTATTATGAGCTGCTAAAACCGAGTGAAACCATCAATGGAGTATGCTACCGAACACAATTAATCCATTTGAAGAGAGCAGTAGCCGAAAAACGCCCGGAATATGCGACCAGACACGAGGCAATAATTTTCCATCATGACAACGCTCGGCCCAACGTTGCTTTTCCGGTTATGAACTATTTGGAAAACAGTGGATGGGAAGTCTTACCCCACCCGCCTTAGAGCCCAGACCTTGCCTCTTCTGACTACCATTTGTTCCCATGGATGCAGAACGCCCTCACTGGAATACGGTTCACATCAGAGCAGGATATCAAAAATTGGCTTGATTCATTCTTGGCTGCCAAGCCGGCGCAGTTCTTTTGGGATTGGATCCACAAATTGCCAGAAAGATGAAAAAGATCATAGCTTCAGATGGGCAATACTTTGAATAATACTATTGTACAATTTTTTTCTTAAATAAACGTTCAAATTTTGAAAAAAACCGCACGAATTAACTTATAGACCCAATATCTTATAGCTCGTTTTTTTTGTAAAGAGTTAATATAACTAGTTTAAGATTTAGATTTTTTACACGCGTGACTCCCCGAATACATAGGGTTGTCAACGCTGCTTAGAAAGCAAATATGAAACTTTAATTTCAGGATCTAACCAATGTCTTCCAGGCAAATGATTACAAACTTGCTCCCTCCTTATTACTGCTACTCTGACTGAAATGGAAAAGTACTCATGTTTTACTCAGATCTTCTGAAATTGTTCATCTGGGAAAAATTCCAAAGCCCACGTTGCCACTTTAAGCAGTAAGAGAAATTCTAACTTCTTCATTTTCATATTTTTCTCCAACTAATCTGTATTTTTCTTTTCAATTCCAGCATCATCATATCCCTGCCTGTCGTGCAATCACGTAATTGAATCGCAAGTTTTTTTTTTCATCTGAATACCTGAGTATTGCATGTCCTGACTTTTTCCCTCCTGGTAACACTTCTTCTAGCCCGCACAGCGTACGCTCTGAAAAAGATTTTCCTCATCCAGTTGAGAGACTACATATATGCAAAAAAAAATCTGAATATTTTATTGATGTGCGAATCAGACTTTCCGCTTTTTCACATATTGGACGCGAAAACGACATGGACGAGCGTAGGATTTTCAAAAATTTATAGACAGCCGGCACTGAATTGGATTGGGGATTTGAATAAAAACATGGCAATGGCTTGCGTTGCCTAATGTGAACGGTGGAGAATCGTTGAACGTTGGATGGTTGAACATGTCGATGAGGGGTGCTGGCGAGTGATGAGGGGAGGTAGGAAATGATTCTCTTTCCGTCGCGTATCAGCTGAATTTCCGTTATAACAATAACAATTGAAGTGTACTTAACATTTAGGTTTGGTTTTTGTATGAGCGCCACACGCATTCATATGCTACGCGAATTTATATGTTCGTTATTTCGATATTTAAAATGTAAATGGACGAAGCGTTGTTGTTGGAATGGAAGGATAGCAACAGTTAAAATGGTGAAAAAGCTGAACTTTTTGTGCTTGTAATCTCGTGGATAAAATTTTAATACATTGGATGGATCGAACTATAATTTGATTTTAATTGCAATATTTTGATCAAATTTTAATGTTTCGGAAAGCTGAATCCTTGAATCCTGGGGGTGAAAAACTTTAATTGAGCCTATATTATGATGGTACCCAAACCATTTCACTTGCTCTGAGGGTATCGATTTTTTTTTCAAGTTTTTCATGCACCACATTTACCCATTCAACTACTCCTCCCTGCATGCGAGGATAAAAGACATAATGCAATTTTTTCTCACATCCTTAGAGCATTTTTGTCTTTATCTATTCACAACAAAGCGAGTTGCGTTGCATGCAGACCTAAGACTGGAGGATGCACCTCATTAATGAAATATCATTTTTAATTTTAAATCCCATCCTTGCAAAAAACAAGGTATACTCGTACGTATGTACCTTTAGGCGTCATGTGTGAGAATAGTGTGAACTATATATAGAAATAAATGTGTTTGAAAGTCACTGAAGAGCACTTGAGGACACCAAGTTTGCTCCAACTGAGACGCCATCATTCATAGCTTCCGAGATTTCATTCAGGTGAGCTGAAAGAGAGTTGTGCGGATTACGTAGGTACATACATAGCGTACGAGTATATGAGACGTATGTAACTGCGACAATTCAAGATAGTTTTTCATCTCTGGATGCATTGTAATGAAGCAGTGGAAGGATGACGTTAGTGAATGAAGGAGTTGCAAACGGGGATGCGTGTTGTAGGAGTAGCACCTCAGTACGGGTATAAACAAGGCTTTCAGCACGAAGTGTCTTCCACGAAGTTGATTCGAGTGTTAGTGTAAGGAGTGACGATAATGACATCCATCATTCTGCGGTGTTCGGTGCGTGCCTCATTAGAGTCACGTGGCTCCCAGAATTAGCATGAAAACTATCAAATTACTAAGAGAGTACTTGAACAATGCATGATATCATCTAAATTTCAGGTTCCTCCTATAGCATTAGACTCGGAATGATGAGCGAATTTCGGTGATATGTTTAAGGTCAAGGGTAGAGTATTTAGTTTGCGAGTTGGCATGTCTTATAGAATATGATACACTTCGAAACATTCCCAGTTTATCGATTTTCGCAGGTGATTTAGCAGTCAATTCGAACGGAAAATCAGATATGCCATTCACGACTTTCCCATTCTTTTGTGTTTATGATATCGATGATACAATATTAGTTTTCTGATTCGCTATACATATGATAGATGAGTATGTGAATTCAAGGCCACTAGCATTTTCGGCTTAATTTTGATGAAATCAGCGTCAACGTCAACTATGCCATTTCAACAGAATGGCAGTTCATGACTTCACAAAGGTGTCAAAGTCAATTCTGTAATAAGCAGATTCGAAAGTAAATCGACGTCATTTAGCACGAAAAACAAATTACGTTAAATCGAAATTGCTTTCAGAGACAGTTCTTGATTTATTGCATCACGCTCATAGTACAATGAAATTACCATATATATGGGTAAAAGATATTATGATAAAAACTTTACGAATATTTTTATTTGTTTGAGCTGCAGCTTATACAGCTGTTGGCACGAAGGAGGATATTACCATACATTTTGGGCAAATGTTGGTGTATTGAAGATTGAATTCAAACATTGAAATTTAAGTAGTTTATACAAATAAATATATACCAGCTGTCGGTACCGGAAGGAATGTAATTAATTATGAGAAATGCAGAAGAGTAGACCATCCCAAAAATAGAATATGAATAGACATATGGTAGCAGATATATTTTAAGGTAATCTTTATGAAAGACATACAAAATGAGGTCTATTATAATCAAATAAATTGATATAAATAAATAAGGCCACCTTAACGTTTGACATTCGCTTTCTTGCATTGATTATAATTTCCGGTTATTATTCCCCTTCTACTTCGTAGCATATTATCTACAACGCGTGAGATATTAACTATAGAGTACGAACGTTCGCCTGTGAGGCGGAATAAAATCGTTTTTTTATGATATCTCCTAAGCCGTTGCTACTATCATAGCCATCGCTTATGCCAACTCAGTCTAGTGCTGTCCAAGTGTATACGCAGAAGTGCATTAAGATCTGGTTTTGGATTATTGAGTTGTTCTTATTTTACGTGCCTGTGAGGTGAACTTTAGTGTTAAGTAAGGAATTTTTTTCATATTAAGCGGTATTTAATTTTTGCGATTTTATTATTAACGTTATTATATTTTAGCTGGATGACATCAGAAAAACAAATTCTCCAATGGTTGAAAGAACTGGAGTCAGAAGAAAGTGATATCGAAGATTACTTGAAGAAAGAAAGCAATTCAGAGGAGAGTGGGGGTGAAACAGATAACCTTGTGAACTCAGACGACGACGAACAAACATGATAAATAAGGAACTAACAGCGGTTGGTAACTCTGGAGCACTTGAAACAAATCAAATTGGATTCTCAAAGCATAGTTTGTTTACTTATTACGTTCATGATAGTGATAGATCAAAGTGCCATCTACCGTGATTTAGAGTGTTCATTATTGAATTTTTACGGAGTTAGCTGAGACAAACACCCTTATTTCGTTTTTATCTTCATTTTATGCCAATTTTCTCTTGCGCCATCTTGGGTGGAATACACTCTCGTTCTTTTATTGTAGTGTAGACTCCCCCCTATAAAAGTGCTAAGCTAATCTCCCAACCTTTGAGTACACTCTCGTTTAATTAAAGTTTTTATTTGCAATGGCATATTGCGCAGCGAAAGTATGCAATGATAAGGCCAATAAAACGCCATCAATAACATGTTTTGGTTTCTGTGGGCTGCGTTTTCATGCCAAATGCATATGTCTTTCTATACCAGTAGCGGATTTTTTAACCAAAGTTGATTCCGGTCTTCATTGGTTCTATGAGTATTGCCGTAACCACTCTATTTCGGAATACGTCAATAAACTTCGTGCTGCTGAATCGACCATAGTCTCACTACTGGACGCTTTTAATAACCTGCATGGTAAGTTGGAGGTTGCCAAATCTGAAACTTCCAAATTACTTAAAGTTGCTGATGTGGAACAGCCTACGACATCGCCGAAAATTCCTGAATTGCCTTCTGTACGTGATGCTTCCGTTCAAAATCAGCGTCAGACGTCTCATCAGATTCATTCTTCCTCATTGCAACAAAAGTCTCAACAAGGTAAGAGTTCATCTGAATTTATCCAAGAGAGACAGTACAAATCTACTGATGATGAGGATCCTCTCTTGATTGTATCACCTCCTATTCGAGTTTTCGTCTCGCGTTTTGGCCCTTCAACTACTACTGACCAGATTTTAAACTTCATTCGTCGGAAGCTGCGTAGATCTCCAACTATTCTCAATTGTCGGAAATTAACGGACGAAAAACGTTATTTATCTTCTTTCAAAATTGACATCTCTGTGGACGCCTCTTTCATCTTGAAATCGGAGTTCTGGCCTAGTGGAGTCTTCGTGAAGGAGTTTGTTCCTGATAATAGGAAATTTCGGAAGCGAAGACAACAAACAGTTTCTATTGACCGATAGTATCAAGAAAACTAACCATTTGAAATGTTTCTACCAGAACGTTAGAGGACTTCGAACCAAGCTTCCAGATTTTTTAACAGCCTGTTCTCTTGCAGATGATGATATTATTTGTATTTCGGAATCCTGGCTGAACGATTCGGTGAGTGACCTTGATTTGTCTGTTGTACATAGTATCTTCCGTCGTGATCGCGATTCTAGTGTGTCTTCTAAGTCAGATGGTGGTGGAGTTCTTATTGGTTTCAAGCATTGTTTTTCGTCTACTGCATGTTGTGGCTTTCTGCCCTCACCCCCGATTGAATGTATTTTGGTGAGAATTTTCCTTAGCCCTGGTTCTTACTTGTTAGTGTCTCCCATTTATATTCCTTGTGATTCCCCATTGAACATATATGTCACCTTTTTTAATGAACTGGCTAACTATATTCTAACTAATTTTCCTCAAGACTTTCTTCTCTTATGCGGTGATTTTAATGCACCAGTCATTACCTGGAACCTCACTGAGTTTACAAGTATTATGTCAAATAGTCAACTTTCTAGTTCTTTTGCGTCATTTCTGTCTTATTGCTCCCTCAATCAAATAAATTGTTTCCCTAATATACATAATCGGTTCCTTGATCTTATCTTCATTAGCTCTTCCCTTTCAAATAATATGTCTATTTCTTCCGCTGATCCATATGTTCCGTCTGACCCCCATCATCCTCCTTTGAGTATTGAGTTGTATTTTCCCGATATTCGGTGCAAAAAATCAACCCTCCCTCTGTCTTTTAATTTTAAGAAAGCTAACTTTGAAGCCATATCTAATGTCCTCAGCTCGGTAATTTGGTCGGATTTTTTCTCTGGCCTATCCTGTGATGACGCTACTTCCAAGTTTTATCATCTTCTGAGTCAGTTAATAACTGATTTCACACCGGTCCGTCGTCAAAAAAAACTGTCAGACGCTCCTTGGCTAACCTCTGAGGTTTGTCGTGCTATAAAAAGCAAAGAGAGAGCCAGAATGAAGTTTAAATCAGATGGGTCTGCTGAAGCTCGCGATGATTATTTTAAACTACGCTCCATCGCCAAAACCGAGATTAAACGAGCTCTCCATAATTATTATGCTTCAATCGAGCAATCCTTGTGCAGCAATCAACCTAATTCATTCTGGTCGTACATTCGCTCTCTTAAGTCCTCTCCCTGTATACCTGACAATGTTTTCTTTGGCAACTTAACAAGCTCCACTCCTGAGTCTGTTCCTCAACTGTTTGCAAACTTCTTCTCCTCTTCATTTAATACTCCACCAGCCGTGTGTAACTTTTCTCCCAACTTTTCCCATCCTAAAATCCTGTCTAGCTTTTTGATAAGTCCCTCTGAAACTGAGACGGTCATCAACAGCTTAAATGGATGCATTGGCCCTGGCCCTGATGGAATTCCCTGCTTTTTCATTAAATCCCTTTCCTCTGAACTGTCTCTTCCCCTTTCAATTTTGTTCAACTTGAGGAAAGTAGCATATATCACCCCAATTTTAAAGTCCGGTGATCCCCGTGATGTTTCCAATTATAGACCTATATCTATTCTGTCTGGTTTTCCCAAAATCCTTGAAAGAATTTTGCACGCCAAACTTATCCCTATTTTATCTCCTTTACTTTGTAATCAGCAACATGGTTTCATTCCAGAAAAATCAACTACCACTAACTTATTGGAGCTCTCGGATTTTGTTGTCAGAGCGCTTGACTCTCACGCGCAAACGGACGTCATATATACTGATTTTCGCAAGGCTTTTGATACAGTGCCACATTTTATACTACTAACTAAGCTGAAATATTATGGTTTACCTGATTATTTGCTTTCCTGGTTCGAATCTTACTTAATTTCCCGTTCTTGTTGCGTTCGTTTGCAAAAATTAAACTCTTCTTACTTTTGCCCAATTTCTGGTGTTCCTCAGGGTTCTATTCTTGGTCCACTCCTGTTTGTTTTATTCATAAATGACCTTCCATCTAGTTTAAATTCCTCATCCTTGCTTTATGCTGACGATATGAAACTCTTCAGGCGAATTGAAAATGTTGATGATTGCTGAATTCTCGAAGATGACTTATGTGTTCTTAATGATTGGTGTCGCTTGAATAACCTTGACTTAAACATCTCTAAATGTCTAGTTATGTCTTTTTCACTGAAACGTTGTCCCCTTTTGTTCAACTATTCTATTAACGACTTACCCCTCTCTCGTGTTACCCAAACTAAAGATCTTGGAGTTATTTTTGATTCCAAACTCAAATTTGACATTCATATTCAGCACATCACGAATAAAGCAGCGAAGATGTCTGGCTTCATTCTTCGATATGTTCACATATTTCATGATATTCATTCTGCTACTTTACTATACGTCTCCCTTGTTCGAAGTATCTTAGAATATGCTTCCCAAGCCTGGACGCCTCACCAAGATTATCTTATTTCTTCTCTTGAGACTGTCCAGAGGAGATTTACTAAATTTTTGTTTTATAAATTCAATTTTCCTTATCATTCCTATCCTGATCGACTCTCCATTCTTAATTTACCCACCTTGTGTTCTCGTCGTATTTATTTGGATGAATGTTTTCTATTTGAACTTCATCATCGTCTGGTTAATTCGCGGCTAGCAAAAAATATTCAATGGCGGATCCCTGTTTGGAATACTCGCACCAGTCAGTTACTAATTACTCCTTTCGCACGAACTGACATTTATTATCACTCAGCCATGGTGCGTCTTCCCAGAGTGCATAATAATCTGGAACTTGGTTCATTTCCTTATTCAATTTTCATTTTTAAATCGCTACTTAAATCTAAAATTCTTAACATGTAATTCTTTCTAAAACTCAAATTTTTTTCTATTTTGCTATCTTTCATATTAGTTTACGTTCTGAATTTTTCTATATCTTTCTTTTGTCTTTTGTTACTCTGTTTATATTTTTTGATTTTAAACCTTGTAAGTGGGCCTCTGGCCTGTTAGGTTTGTTTTGTAAAATAAAAATAAAAAAAAATCAGTCTGATTTAGAAAAACTGACATTAACGACACCCGAAGCTGTTTTAAGAGGCACTTTGTGTAGAATTTAACATCGAATTCTATTAGGAAAAACACACAAAGAACACCAGCTCTACTTGGTGTTCTTATTTTGAGCGGTGCGATGAAAAATAATCATTTGCTTCCCTCAGAGCTCCTTGATACCACCCTTTGTGCATCCAAATAAATTGTGGCAATGAGCGAAGATCGCTTCGAGTTTTTGCTAAAATGTCTTTATTTTGATGACCGTAGCACTCGCAAAGGTAGATGAAGATCAGCTAAATTTGCACCAATTAGAGATATTTGGGAGTTATTTGTCAAACAATACAGAGATATGTATAAACCTGGAACCTACTTTACAATAGACGAACGACTGCTCTCATTTTGCAGACGTTGTCCTTTTAGGATGTATATCCCGAATAAATCCGCTAAATATGGGATAAGAATCGTCTCAATATGCAATGCAAAAACATAATACATGTTGGATACAGCTGCGTACCTAGGAAAGAACAGCAAAATGCCTACAAGCGAGCCTTTGGGCAATTGTCATTGTAAGCTGTTCACAAAAACAATACCTGGGACCAATCGAAACCTTACTACTGATAACTGGTTCACTTCTGTACCTTTGGCCAAGGAGTTACTTGGAGACAAATATAAAATGACATTAATTGGTACAATTCAAAATAACATATTGCATCCCGTCCTGTGGGAACATCCATATGTGGTTTCCATGAAAAACTCACTCTGATCAGCTTCAAGCCGAATTCTCATGACTATGTATGAAGAGCGTGCCATTAGTCAAATATCTAAAAAAACCTTTAATAATCGAAGCGTTCAATGAGACAAAAGGAGCGGTAGACACTTTTGACCAAATTAGTGCTCACTATAGTACCAGCCACGAAACCAGACGTTGGCCCCTTTGTATATTTTTTGGCATTTCAAATATGTCAATTCTAAATAGTTGTATGTAATATATGCTTCTAATTCTACTGCTCCTCACATAAAACCAACGACCAGAAGAAATTACATGAAGGACTTGAGCAAGACTTTATGTCACGATTGGAGGTCAACACGTCTTGAAGCACAACCAAATATGTCCAAAAGACTTCGCGATTTGATATAAGTAGAAATCGGATGCTCCGAATATCAACGCGGTGATTCTCTCCAACCCGCAGTAAAAAAAGGAAAGGGATCCCGTTACGGTTCCTGTCTAACAAAAATAAAACGCATGAGCATCTACAAATGCACCTTATGTAATAAAACATATTGTTACATGTACAAATAATTCTGCGAGCTACTGTCGCAATTGTTTTCACAACAATGAAGAACATCAACAAAACGAATTTACTCGAAACCACGAGAACCCAACATGCATGAACAACATCTGAAAGTGAGTCACTGCTCCATTCATTCACTGCTGGAATGTTCCCGCTAATTCACCAATGTACGAGAACTAAGTTGAATGATTAGAGACCCTATATAAAGGCGAGCTGAATGAATGGGGGAATCATTATCATTCATTCGACCGCGATAAGAACTGCGATAGTGTGTGGGAAGCGATATTGTTCGAGTGATTTTCGTAATAGTGAAGTGATTTAGAAGACAATTGCGATAAGAAATTTATGGACAAGTGTTCGATTTATAATAGTGAAAATTGAAATTAGTGAAAGTGTTAAATGGATTATTGTGCATTTTTGTAATTAAATAAACTCTTTTATCTTAAATTAATAAAAACATTGCGTTTTCACTTTCCCGGAACATTAAAATTATTGGCCGCGAACCAAAAACACACGACAATATTGTATGGAACACAGGTCATCAAATTGTTTGGAATGCGGTAAAATGTACCTTAAAAACGCTCAAATTCAATTTAATCTGCAAGGTGAACCTGAACTTGCAAGGAAATTTTTTTTTTCGATTTCAAAGATTATTTCAATACCTTAATGATGATGTGAAATTAAAACCGAATGTTGTGAATTAATTTATTAAATTTTCTTATTTAAAAGCGATCTCCATAAGAAATTGGCTCCAGTATCTGTTCATTTTATATATTAAAAATTAATACATTGCCTTTATTATTTGAATCAATTTATGTTAGACTTGATGCACTGAACTGTATTCTCCTAACGCCAAATACTGTCTTCAATAATGAACTGTATTCTCCTAACGCCCAAAACTGTCTTCAATAAAACTGTTTAAAAAAAATATTTTCTTTGAAAAAGTTGCCTCACAGGCGAATGTTAGTATTAACGTTAGAATAAATCACGTTAGTACTCTAGAGTTAAGGCACAAAGAAAACATTGTGTACATAGAATTGGATTTAAATACGCTTTGATTAAAAACTGGCCAAGTTGCCATAATTTTGATAGTGTAGCTAAATATGGCCACTTGGTGGCCATATTTTATATGGCGATCAGAATTAGAGTTTTCTTAGTTGGAATAAAGTTTTTTCTAATAAAATTAACTGATACTATCCGAATCTCGTATATTTTGAACAAATAAAATGAGTACTTAAAGCAATTTAACAAAACATAAATAATGATTAAACAAAACTGCAAGCACAACAAAAGAAAGTTCTCTTTATCCTGAGAAGAAAGTCCAACACATTTTTTATAGATATATGCTGCGCATTTGATACAAAGGTTCATATTATGCGACTTTGTCTTCATCGCAAACAAAACAATACCAACTTTCATTGTTACTAGCGCGCCTGCATTTTTTGCGCCTTTTCCCATTGTTTAGTGCAATCTGATTATTTTTCTTTGGGTCTTTTGCATGCACAGTTTTGGATGTTCCGGGCGTAACCCTGTCATTAGAGAAGCTTCTATTGGTTTACTCAAGTGCTAGACTATTAACAGCTTTTTCTCTTGGAGCAATTACTGGACTTGAAAACTTTTTTGGAGTTGGCAGCATTTCATAAATTGAATTTGGGCTATCAAAATAAGGATTTATTTCGCTCATACTGTTGGATTCAATTCCTTTCCAAACATTTGCCAAGGAAATATCATCTTCATTGTCATACATATCATACAATACAGCCGGTGCATTATCACCGGATTTATTCCCACTAGTGCATGTATTTGCTTGAGAAGATGATGATGAATTGAACTCTGTGCAACTTTCAGGAGCTATCGAAGAAGAGCGATGAGTTGGAATGCTTGGCATATATGATTCTTCGAGGGTTCTTGTAGGATCAAATGGATATATACTTGTAGTCTCAAATCCGGCTTTGATATTTGCCGGAGTTAAAGTTGTGTCCCAACCTTTTTAAAAATTGCTCCAAATCTCTGTTTTGTGATTCTCCTGACTTGATATTGTGACCAGTATTTCAATATTTTTTCATCCTACAAGTACTCAGAGGATATGAATACGGATTTGTCTATCGATTGTAACTCATGGGTCATGTTACTTGGTAGAAAGAAAAGCTTTATCTCGAACATTTCCGCAGTATCAACGGTCAAATCATCCAAAAGGCATTTTGCACCATCAAATTTCAATATACAAGAAACTTATACTTAGCAAAATGGTGAATCTAGCAGACAAAAGCGTTCATTGTCATACTGCCTTTAGGGGTCATTTGGCCAACTGCACCTGTTGGTAATGAATCTAACCATTCCGGTTTCATATATTTGCCCTTAAATAAAATCATTGGAGGGACTGCGTGGCCAACAACACTGCCACAAGAGACTATATTGCCACTCTGAGCATGCTCAAGAGCGACTTGGTGTACCTTTTTTGCATCGCATTCCGCTAAAACTTCAGGTATCTTATGTAGCTTAAGTTGACAACCTTTTTCGTCAATATTATACATCCTCTCTAGCTTGAAATGAGCTCATTTTCTTTCAGTAGCTTCGGAGTTTCAAAACCCGCCACGTTGGCTGGCCCCTCCACTATAATGGGTAAGCCATGGGGTGAGCTCACCCCTTTCTATGTCTTAACAGGTGCTCTTGCAGGTTAAGGTGGCCTTCCGCTCGCGTGCATATTTATGGCATAGGGCTATATGATTCCCTCACATAATTCTATTACATAAATTTGCCAAGTTTATATTTTTCTTTTAAAGGAAAAATTCATGCAAATTATGTTTGTATGAGTTTTTTACTGAAATAGAAAATATATGGCCACGCTTACATTTGGATAGTGATCCGTTTGGGAGGGTGCAAGTGGGCACCGCTTTCACCTGGATGCCCCACTCTTATTTGGGGGCCATTAGTATAAGTCCGTCTGTCTTCTCCAGGCCTGGTTTGTTACTGGCTTTAAGCAATTTCCACCCTTAGTAGGTTACCTCGGCCTCTACACCAGTCGATCCACGTTATACCTTTTTCAATTCGTAAATGCGAATTTTTTTTCGTGGGTTTTATGCTGGAGAAAAGAACCCACTCCACGACACCGCAATGCTAGCCTGCCAGCGCATTCATGCGTCCTCAGACAAGGCCAATCTCGGCAAATCCCACCTTCCTCTTTCGCCGAGGCCTGAACGTACATTTATCCACTCCATTTCACTACTCTACAGTACTAAATTCAATATTAGATAAAATAGTATTACTATTCTTCAGAAACTCTAAATTACAAACAAATGTTAATTTAATTGGCCGTGGCTCAATCTTTTGAAGGGTTCCCATTCTGAATACGACTTCTAATTTCCCTTGCGGTACAGGTGATAATCGTTGAAAAAGTGTCTGTTCCGGTATCCAATCCATCCCGTAATAACCTCCTTGATTTCAATGATCAGACTACCTCTTCCAGCCACGTGAAGGGTGGCCATGGACAGTGTTAACATGGACGGGACGTGTGCTTTGAAAATACATTCAAGTTATTTCTGCAAAGGTTTAAAAAAGTTTCTTCATCTCACCACTTAAAAACAAATTAATGACCTTCTCAACATTAACAGCTTTCTCCCTTTATCTTCCAGCCCTCGATTCAGTCAATTAATCATTCCAAGTACGTAATAAACCCTGCAAAAACAGAATCAACAGCAGCCCAAAAACGAGCATTTTTTTATTTCCCGGTATCGTTTTTCCGATTGACCTTTGCGACACACCTTAAAGGCATTTATCGAATAAATTTATAGACCAAAGTATAGACAAACAAACGAATAAAACTGTATCAACTGTAAGCTGAGGAAAAAAACAAAATTCCAACTCCACGAGACCAAACATTATTCGGAGACGAACTTGTGACCTGACCCAACTGAACACAACCATAAATCGACGTTGTCACGACTCTCGAGTGGTGAAGTTAGAATTCACATAATCTAGGATTTTTTGCTCATTTCATCCCCCATTGGATTCGTGCAGCCTGAGTAACTAATTCAAGGGGGTATTTGGACGTTTTTTTTTCTAGGTCAAACACTTCACGACTCTCTCGAAGGATTAGTTCACATTCTCGTGAGCTACGTACCTACCCAATTAAAATGAGACTAGGATGGCAGTTTATCGTTTCTGGCCAAATGTCCTGGGATCCTAGGCTGACGCTCCTTCTGACCGGCAGGTGGTGATGGAGAGAGGAGACAGAATGTTTAGAATGTTACATTTGCTGGTTTATGATTTTCTGGGAAAACAGAGTAATTACTCGCTGAAGGACTCATTGAAATAGTTTAGCCTAGAGAAAGTTTCGTTTTGAGTGTGTTTTTCGATTAGCATGAAAGGTTGGGACGGGTAGATCAGTTGTTCTTTTGCCTGCATCCAGAATTAGGAAAGTTTCATAACGAAAGGCAAAATTTTATCATGAGATGGATTTTCGGTTAGTTTTTATTTGGTTTGCATGATGGTCATCGTTTTAGCTAGCTGGAAGCTCCCCAGTAGTTAATACCTCCAACTTCGCACTTCCTCTAATAAAATAATATTTTTTGAAACTTCACCTCCGGGCGTTGTCATATCAGATTTCATTTTCACAATAAAATGCCAAAAAGTATCAAATGTTGAATAAAATCTTTTTATTGTTATCCCCAATGACAAATTTCCGAACGTCCAAACGCTTTCCATCTTTATTTAACTCCGGCGAAGGGAAGCAGCCGCTCTGCCGTTCTTGTTAGCCAAAAAGCAAGGGTTTAAGTTTCAACTTTATTCCTTTTCTTCCACCAATCATATTTTTCCTTTTTGCCCATTGTGCCAAACACGAGGCGCAACCAACCGACGACGTCCATTCTGTTCATTTTCTATTCGACTCCTTGCTTTTGGGGTTGATATTGAAGTCTCCTATTTTTCCCTATTTCTTTCACCAAATGTATGTCATCACGATATGAATAGAATTTTTTCCAACCGAAAACGAACACGAAAGTTTCCCTTGTTCATGGTTTTGTAGAGTGGATTATGCAGGACGGCTGGATGGGTTGGGGATGATTCGACAGGGAAAAATAAGTCCTGCTGCTGGATATGAGATCACAAATGTAGGACATAAAAGAGTATCAGTTGGGACGCTGACTGCATCATGATGGCTGGCTTTAGAGCTAAGGAATGGTGTTTGTCTGATGACGGTGGAGGTCTTGTTTGATGATAATTGGTTTTCACATTGACATTGACAATTTGCATCATGAAATGCAAAATGTGGGACAAACCACGAAAAAGAGATATGGCCTTGGGATTAATGGCAGCGCACTATTCAGATACGAGTACGGACATTCTTTGGACAATGGCTCCTCGTTTTCAAAAGAATTGATTATAAGTTACAACAACAAATTTCTTTTTCGTGAAAATACGTTCTGGCGATGTTATTTTGACCAGCACTTGCGAAAAATCCATAGTACTCAATTATTCATCCTATTTTGAGAAAATCAATAGTGCTGTTGATGATTCCTGAGTAGATATGAGAAACTTTCACTCCGAAAAACTTCATGAAATATTTATTCCGCGAAATACAATTCATGAAATAGATATTGATCCAGGCAAAAAGTTTTCTCGAAAACCGGCAAATTATGGGGCTGGAAAGAGAAATTTTAGAAATAGTTTCCAGCTTGAGGAAGGTCTCTAGAGCAAATGCATTCACCCAACTAGTCATTAACTGAGGAAGTTCTGATGAAATTCGAAGAAGTTATAGTGGCAGAAAAAATATGGCAAAGGTGAAAATTTGTATATGGGATAGTTATATCACAATTAAGAAAAGAAAAAAACTATGACGACCGATTGAGGAGTATAGATGTAAGTCTAGTGGGCAACATCACAAGACAAGCATACAAAGTAGTGAAATTCCTGAAATGTGGTTACCAGCCCAACACCACGTTCTATCGTGATGACATCGGCAATATCGTTGCTGATGAAACCAAGATTAAGGAAAGATGGGTATCATATTTCACGAACCACTTTAATCCTCCGCACAGCTCTAAGGCATCGGAGCCTATAGTTGTCTACGGAGATCTTCTATTGGCCCCACCAACTCTGGATGAAGTTTGTTATACCAGCAAATGAGATTCCTTTGGAACTCATCAAATCTGGTGCCAGCAATGTTCATAAAGCTGCTCATAAAGTCATGGCAACAAGAACATATTCCAAAAGAGTGGAGCCTGTCAATTATATTTTCCATCCACAAAAAAGGTGATAAGCTACAATGCGCAAATTATAGAGGTATATCACTACTTTGTACGGCGTACAAAACATTTTCAAGAATCTTAGAAAGCAAAACCGGATCATACGCCAACAGTATTATTGGGGAGTATCAAGGTAGTTTCAGAGCAGGTAGATCGGCGATACAAGTAGAACAATTGTTCACAGTTAAGCAGGTACTTGGAAAATTCTCGGAGCTCAACATAGACGTACACCAAATTTTCGTAACGTACTGTATCAAATAATGTTTTGCTTCCGTCCGTCTTACCAAAATGACAATGACATCGAAAGCCTCCCAAATCCGCATATTGAACCAACTGACCGATGCCTTTGACACAAATATCGGACTAAAACAGGGAGATGGGCTGGTCCCGTAGCTATTCATTTTGGCTCTGGATTACGTCATGAGGAAGCTACCTGTCGATACACGAGGGACACTAGTGTACAAGTGGAGCCGAGTAGTAGTCCATGCAAACGACATAAACATTTTGTCACGGCCATTAACAACTGCCAAAGAACTGTAGAAACCACGGAAGTCACCGCGGTTGCAGACATTAATTTGTAGCGGAGGGATGTGTAATCCGGGGCGGCATACTGAGGCCAGCTAGCATTCAGTCGTGTTGCGCGTTTTCCAGGGCTCTCTCTGCTCGTGCTGAGCTACCATATACGTAAAACTTGCCACGAAAGGAAAAGGGGGAGGTCATTTTGAGAAATGAAAAATTTATATTTTAAGTAAATCATGGCCGTTTTTTTTTAGTTTTAAGAATCATCCTACAATACCACTTCAATCAAATACTGAGCAAAAGAAAAAAATAATAATTTGCTATAGAAACACATTAAATTCTATTAATCTAAGCCCCCTTTCCAGTGGAATCAGTTTGAAATAAATTATTTGCAGAAAACAGGTTTATAACAATCGCAAAAAGAAAAGAAAATTCAATGCCAAGCAGATAAATTGAAAAAATAATTACTCACCCTATTTGGAAGCTGCGGAGCCCTCTGCAACTGGAAGGGGGGAACTTATAAAATTTATAAGAAACCAAATTAAATTTACTTCAGCAAAGAATAAAAAATCAAATGGCCACACATCCGGGTGCCAGCTCCTTGAAATCGGCCAACTTTTTTTTTATCAATACCTCCATTCCCTACCACTCTCTGCATCACTCTTTTATCGTCGCACAACGCTCGCGTGATCTGCACTTCACACGTCGTCGATTCCTATGTGTACCTCCAGGTAATGCTAAAACATCGACACAAGAGGATGATTCAATGAAAATTGGCTTTAATGCAGTTACTGTCACCCTTTTTTATGTTTTCGTAGAGTTTGCTTCTGCAACCAGCAAAAAACGTTCATCTGGCAGCAAAAAACGTTCGTCTACTCAGTTAATTGAATAATTAAATTAACTCAATTAATCACTTTGTCGACCATAAACTGCTTCCGATAGAAAGGAAACAATGGCTTTCCTTAACACGAACCTAACTGTTGATTGACTGTCTATTCTATCATTCAATTAATATCAGAATCACCAGTTTATCATATTGCACTATTCTTTTTCCACTCTATTCGTCTAAAATTTACAGTAATTTTCATTAACTTTTATTATTTCCTAAATTTCTTTGTCTTCACAACACCATCATTCAACACTTTTTCCCATCTCTCATAAAACTCTTGTTTTCTACCCTCCACTATCGCTAAGCACCGCTTCTGTCACCGCCAAAAATTGACCGAAAAAAAGGAATCTTCTATCCCAAACTTAAGCTCAAAATCAAAAATTTTCTCCCCGAATGGAAAACTCACTCTCAGGGTCCCAATCGAGACTTTCTTCCCGAATTCAAATTCAAAAACTTTTTCCTATACCGCAAAAGGACTAAATCCAGACTCCCCAACTCAAAAAATAACCAACCCCGCAATCCTTTTCTTCCCATTTCCCGCTGCCGTGGCGAGGTAACGTAATCGAAGTTCAATATACTTCGATTCTGCTACCTACACATCTTTTCCATATCAACAAATGCAATAATTTCCATTTTGCATATATGGCGATTTGCATAACCATGATAGCATTTGGTTACATGAAAATCGTCATACATACTGAAATAATTGCTTTTGCCGATCCAAAAAGAGTGTTCCTGCGCTCGGGGGAACTTGAACCCAAGGTCCCAGTGGACCCCCCGGTTGAGAATCCTTGGCACTGCTACCGGAGCCACCTTCTGATGATCTTACATTCATCTAATTCGCAACTTCAACTGTGAAACCTTCTCAATGGGCATTGATATGAAGTTGTGGTGGGAGATAATGAATAGAATTAGTTACTATATAGGATAGGATAAGGTTTTGTTAGGGAAACTGTATAGTATGAAATTTTGTTAATGGGAAGTAATGAATGAAATGTTGTTAGTGGTAGAGAAAAGATGATTTTATATATATATATATATATATATATATATATATATATATATATATATATATATATACACATATATATATATATATATATATATATATATATATATATATATATATATATATATATATATATATATATATATATATATATATTTTTTTTTTGTAGTTAAAAATAGGGTAAGAAAGTGAATATGACAGGGAAATAAAAATTAAAGGTAAATGGTTAACTGTGAAGAAAAATAAATAAATTTAAAAAAAAAAAAGGTATGTGTGCCCATAAGTTTTCTTGCAATTCCAAGCACTTTTTTCTATACGTTCAAGTAAGCACCGGGTCGATGCATGGACGAGCCAATCAAACCCTTGAACACATGCGCTGTTCTTTAGCAATCCAAATGAAGTGAAAAACCAGCAACAAAAACTGTTAGAGTCGCAGCGTTGAATTGTTTTTAACGAAATCCAAACTGTTCCGTTTAGACAAATAAGCCGACTACACTAGATCTACTGAAAAACAAAAACCGTATTGCTTTTCGCCGGGCTCTTCGCGATTACCCTTTCCTCGAGAATTCACCGTTTATATGTGGGTCGATATAATATTTACGTTTTTGTTTCTTGCATGGACAAATGGAGCGGACGGACTCACGAAAACTAAAATTCAAGTTAAGGTTCAAATCTGAAACTGTGCGAACTACATCACGATTAAATTAGTTGGCGCAAGCGTACGAACGCTCATTCACTGTCCACAATCACGAGCTTTTCTTCGCCCTCTCTCAAGATTTGCACCGGACTACGACACACGTCCAGTACAAGTACTCCCGTGATTTGTACGTAACTTCGAGCGCACGAAAGGGTAAGATGCAATTCGAATTACGATGGACAAGTGAATTTGGCTGCTTTCAATAAATTTAATTTTTTTCCCCCGAAATGGCACGATTTTCTTTGCTCGCGCGATGTTCGTAACCTGCGCTATGTGTGGCGTTCTCCCGATGACTTCCCTCCGTCCAAATCTTTTCTTTCTCCCTTTCCGTGTCGCAACTGTAAATCGAATCATCTGAGTTTGGTTGCATTCGGTAATGAAATACGCCATTGGGATGCACTAAATCAGTGTTCCCATGTCCGAAATTTTAATTTACAGATTTAAATTTTTCAAAAAGTAAATTGACTGAAGAAAAGAAAAATCAAAAAGAATTTAAAAAGCAATAAAAGAGAAATCTCATAAAGAATACAATTGAAGAGAAACGTTTGAATTTAATATAAAGGAAAATTGATATAAAATTACATTTAATAATAATGATAAGAAAGAAAACTATTTTATAAATAACGATTATGGATGGAAGTAATTAAATATTTTTTTTTTAAATCTGCAATTAAAATTTCGGATAGAAGTTAGGAAGGTTTTCGAGCTGTTTGCTTGTGTGACTGCTCGATTACTACAAACGTTAAAAATGACAATTCTGTTATCGCTTGGACTAAAGACACATGTAATGAATTTGAAGAATACAAGAAAACGCTAGCCAATGCAACACTGCTAGTTCATCCATCCAAATCAGCACCCACTGCATTAGAAACTGATGCATCAGACGCAGAAATCTGAGCCACTTTGCACCAAATTGAAGATAAAGGATGTAACCTTTGGCCTTTTTCTCGTGGAAATTAAATAATGCTCTGAAAAAATACAGCACATACTATCGAGAGCTGCTAGCAGACTATGAAGCAATTAAATATTTCCGGCACATGTTGGAGTTTGCGTTATACACTGACCATAAGCCACTTATTTTTGCCTATTGTCAAAAAGGTTATAGAGCATCACTTCGACAAGCTCGGCGATTAGACTACATAAGTCAGTTTTCATCCGATATTCGCTTCATTTCCGGCCGTCAAAATATCATTCCCGCCGAAATTCAGTTCAAACCGATTGTCAGAGATCAAGAAACTGATGATGAACTACAAAATATCTTAGATTCAAACACAACTTCTTTGCAGCTTAAACGCATCACACTCTCTTATTCAGACATTAAGCTCGACAGCGATTTAAAAAGTATGAAAGCTTGACCTTTCATAACCAAAAACTTTCGTTTAAAGGTTTTAGTCAAAATTCAGAATTTATCCCATCCCGGAATAAGAGAAACTGCACCCCTCGTAAAAGTGCGTTTCGTTTGGCTGAATTTATACCGCAATAGCAAAATTTCGTAGAAAATTGCATTTCTTGACAAAGGATCAAAGTGCACCGCCATACTAAATCACCCATATATGCTAATAAGGAAATCCCAGAGCGATTTGCACACATAAATACTGATTTAGTTGGCTCGCTTACACCATCAGGAGGTTACTCATACATTTTAGCAGTAATTGACCGTTTCTTAAGATGGCTGGAGGCAATTCTAATCAGCATTATAACCACAGATAGTGTCGCATCTGCACTAATATTTGGCTGGTTATCTCATTACGACGTCCCTGCAAGAATAACCACGGATCAAAGACGACAGTTCAAATCGGAATTATTTCGCCAGCTAAATAGAATCTAAGGAGTATTACATCTGCGAACGACAAGCTACCATCCGCAGTCAAATGGCATTATCTGAAGATGGCATACGTTGTTAAAATCATCTCTTAGAGCCAAATTATCTCATGATTGGTACAACCAACTACCCCTCGTTTTACAAGGACTTCGTAGTATCTGGAAAAACAATATAAAAGCAACACCAGCAGAAATGACAGGAGAGTTTTTCGAGCCATGGAAGGAGGAGCACCCCAGTGATGAAGAATTTATAAAAAAGTTTCGGCGAAGAATGAATATTTTTCAACTTGCAAAGACCACGCATCATACCAGCAGTAAAGTTTTCGTCCACCCTGCTTTAAAAGATTGTTTGCATGTTTTTGTCAGAGCCAATACCATTCATACTCTACTTCAGCCACCGTACAAAGGGCCATACATTGTCATTAAGCGTGGCTGTAAAATTTTTAAAGTAATAGTTCATGGAAAGCATCAAAACATTTCTATCGATCGATTGAAACCCACCTTTACAATACAATATCAGGACGACCAAACACCGAAATCCAGTAAATCAGTACACCACCGCAACGATGACGACCAGCCGAACAAACGCAACAATCATTCTCAATCACCATACCAAACATGGTTCGGAAAAACTGTGATGTTTTGAGATCGCCAAGCCTAACTATTTCGTATGACAGTGATGTAGCGACTAGGAATTAATTTCATTTTTTACATTTTAAATCATTTTATACCTTTTCATTTCTACATGTCAATATTTGCCAGAAACTGCACTAACAGCAGTGAAAAAAAACCTGGTTCGGAATAAAAAAGGAGAAGTTAATGTGCGCAGTCAGAACTTACACGCAAGAATAAAATCAAATTACATCTAAATTAGATAATATCAAAGAATTGTGACTTTTTTTTACAAAACAAAGAGTGCGCTACAAACTGCGTGAGGAAGTAATTCGAACTTCAACTCATTGATTTTAGCCATCGCAATGACGCACGTGTGGATCGGTGCGTAATCGTGATGAAACAACATTTTCTTTTTCGTCACATGCGGCCATTTTTTCTTCATTGCTGCAATAAGGCTGCATAATATACACCGTTGATTGTTTTTCTTTTCTCGAGATAATTAATAAATATTATTCCACGCGCATCCCAGAAAACAGATGCCATGACCTTGCCAGCTGAATCTTTGGAGCCGGTTCTCTCTTTTCAGTCCACCGCTTTGACTGCTTCTTGGTCTCAGTTGTAAAATGATGGACCCATGTTTCGTCCATGGTTATGGATCGACGTAAAAACTCGGCTTTATTGCTCCGAAACATTGTCAAACACTCGACGAAAACATCTTCACGTTGCTGTTTGTGCTCCATTGTGAGCAAGCGCGGTACTCATCTTGTACACAGCTTCCTCATGTCCAAATTTTCGGTCGAAATGCGATGCACAGCACGTTTTGAAATGCCTGTTATGTCTACTATCTCGCGCACTTTTAGTCGACGATCATCCAATACCATTTTGTAGATTTTCTTCACATTCTCTGACGTAGTGACCTCACTTGCTCGAACACTGCGGTGTTCATCTTGGCAGCTCGTACGACCTCGCTAAACTCAGCTACCCAATATTTGAACATTGTAAACGGAGGAGAAACTTCACTGTAGACGGTCCGAAGTCCGTTTGAGAAAGAAGGAGGGAACCCCTTGTTTCCCCAACCTATAGCTTTAATGATTCCTCATCCCAAACCCCGCAATTAAATGGTAGTAAATGCGCTCGGGGTGCATATTGGGTTTAGTGGTTCCCCAATAATATAACATTAAATGCCGAGAAATGCTAATAACTGTAAATACGTCTACAGCTCTGCTACTAAATCCTACTAACACCTCCTTTGTGAGAACGCAAGAGTGTGAAGGCGAATCTTCCGCACCTGATAACGGAATCGACGTAATAACCATGCCACCGGAATGGTGGCTGGGCGAAGGGCTAGCTCCCCGTCCCTGGAAGCCCCTAAAATGTTTCAAAACCTGCAGATAGGCCTCGGAATGGATTGGGCTCAGGGCAATAATCTTGCAAACAAAAACAAGACCATGGCATTAGATCCTGGAATGTCAGATCACTCAATTACCCTGGCGCTGTTAAGGACCTTTTACAACAGGCCAGTCAATATGAATTAAAAATACTGGCAGTCCAGGAAACGAATTGGGCTGGAAATGACATTCAAGACATGAGATCGCACACAATAATCAAAAGTGGGAAGCCAACTCGAAAACGAGAATTCGGAGTGGCCTTCATTGTGGATTGGGAGTTCACATCGCAGGTTATAGATCTTAAGGCAGTCAATGAACGGTTGAGTGGGATCCGTATAAAAGCAAAATTCTTCAAAAGCTGGCTAATAAATGTTCACGCCCCAATGGAAGAAAAGGACGAAGAAACGATGGAAACGTTCTACAATCACCTAGAAAGACTGGTCGACTCATTGCCTACAAATGACACAAAAATAATTCTGGGTGATTTCAACGCTTAGACTGGCAATGAGCTATCTCATCGGGGAACGACTGGAGGATATAGCCTCCACGACGAAACAAATAACAACTGCTGCGACTGATTGACTTTGCGGGTAGCAGAAATCTAGTCATACGTTTGACTTGCTTTCTACATCAACGCATTCATAAAACGCCCTGGGTGTCACCAGATGGCAACACACAAAACCAGATCGATCATGTTCTGATCCAACAACGTTGGGCGTCGAGCATGTTTGACGTCCGTACATACCGAGGAGCCGATTATAACTCAGATCATTACTGAATCAAATTAACCTATCGATATCATATGTCAAAGGCATATTTGGCGAAGACCAGCCCGCTGCAAAAATTTGACATCGAAAGGCTCCAAGCGGCGTCTGTGGCCAAAAATTTCACGGAGACCCTTGACAATCAGCTTGCTCCCATCTTATCAGATACATCGTTAAAGACGAACAACGGGCTCTGGATGGAAGTGAAAGCGGCTATTAGGGCCGTGGCAGAACAGACGATCGGACATCAAGCCCGGTGCAGGAGGAATGCTTGGTTCGATAATGAGTGCCAGAAATGAAAAATAATCAGGCGTACAAAGAATACGTAGGTAGGAAAACCAGGACGAAGAGAGAACACTATGAAAATCTCAGCAGGGTAGCGAATAAGATAATTGAGATTAAGAAAGGAAAATACTATGACGACCGATTGAGAAGTATAGATGTAAGTTTAGCGGGCAACAACACAAGACAAGCATACAAAGTAGTGAAAAGCCTTAAACGTGGTTGCCAACCCAAAACCACGCTCTGTTGTGATGACATCAGCAATATCATCGCTGATGAAACCAAGATTAAGGAAAGATCCTCCGCATAGCTCCAGAACATCGGAGCCTATAGATGTCTGCGGAGAGCTTCCATTGGCCCCACCAACTCTGGATGAAATTTGTTCCGCCATCAAAGCCCAAAAGAATAATAAAGCGCCGGAGTGGAGCTCATCAGATATGGTGGCAGTAGTGTTCATCAAGCTATTCCCAAAGTCACCCAGCACATTTGGCTACAAGAACATATGCTGAAAGAGTAGAGCCAATCAATTATATTCCCTATCCACAAAAAAGGTGACAACGTACATTACGAAAATTATAGAGGCATATCACTACTTTGTACGAAGTACTAAATATTTTAAAAGATCTTAGAAAATAAGTTCGGATCATCCACCAACAGTATTATTGGGGAGTATTAAGGTAGTTTTAAAGCAGGTAGATCAACGATAGACCAAATGTTCACAGTCAAGTAGGTACTTGAAAAGTGCTTGGAGCCCAACATAGACGAACACCAAATTTTCGTTGACTTCAAGCAAGAATACGACAGCATTGATCGTAATGCTTTGCTTTGGCATCCCAACCAAATTAGTCCATCTTACCAAAATGACAATGACGTCAACGACTTCCCAAGTTCGCACCAATAATCAACTCACCGATGCCTTTGACACAAATATCGGGGTCCAGCAGCGATATACAGGGTTTTCCAATAAGATATTAAAATTAAAAATGCTTTATGTTTATTTCATTGTGAAGAAATAGGTATGCCGATAATAGTTAAAAATAACATCAGGCAAACAACCACCACGACCACGCTTACAGAACCATATCCTTTTCATGAAAGTTCCCATAACCAAATCGCAAAGTGGCTGCCCTATGTCCTCGATAGCCTCACAAATTCCTTATTTGAGGTATTGAATGGACGCTGGGCTGTTGACGTAGACCTTTCCTTTCACGTGCCCCAAAGGAAGAAGTCGCAAGATGCTAAATCACAAGATCTCGGTGGCCAATTTATTTGTTTATTTATTTATTTCACCAAGCAAGGCTTAATTACAAAAAATACAATACAAAATATACAAACTTAATTTAAACATTTATGAAATAGCGGCGTTGAGGGCATTTAAGATTTGGTTCTTAAAATTGGATTTGGAGATGGTTGAGGAGTAATGAACGCTAAACCTGTTGAATGCTTTACAGCATCTGTTAATCGGCTCATCGCTAGCATAGTTCGTGTGGTGCATACAGACGGTTAGCATTGGTGTGTGTCTTTTAGCTCTTAAAGATCGTTTCAGTGTATTTTGTCTGACAAGGATGTAGTTCGAATGTTGCCTCTTATTACATCAAAGGGCAAGCAAGCGGACAATGCAACTCTCCTAGAGGCTAGTGTAGTCAGGTTGATTATGTGAAGTCGAACATCATAAGATGGAAGATTGTGGAAAGAAGTAGGATCATACAAGGATCTAAGGGCGAAGAGCAAAAACTGTTTTTGCACTGACTCTAATCTGCGACTATGAATGTCGAACTGTGCAGCCGTATTCAAGAAGTGGACGGACAAGTGAGGTGTACAGAGATTTAGTAGCCCAGATATTTCTGAACTCTTTTGCTCTACGTTTAATGAAACCTAGCATTTTATAAGCCTTGCTCAGGATTTCATCAGAATGGAGTTTAAAGCGGAGTTTAGTATCTAAGACTATGCCAAGGTCGACAACTCTCTCGACTCTTTTCAAACGTGTGTTATTAATATCATAATCATGTGAGATAACGTTCTTTTTTCTTGCAAAACTTATTATCTGGCATTTTTCTATATTGAGAGCAAGTTGGTTTCTATCGCACCACTGAAGGAGAGCTGCTAACTTAGATTGAAAAAAAGATACATCGGATAAGGTTTGTATACAGTGATACAGTTTGAGGTCGTCGGCGTAAAACAGGTGCGAGACATCAGACAGTACTGTAGAAAGATCAGCGATGAAAATATTGAAGAGGAGTGGACCAAGATGACTGCCCTGAGGTACTCCAGAGGTGACATTGAACTCACGAGACAACCGACCTTGAAACTTAACGCATTGTGTGCGGTCTTTCTAATATGACTGAATCCAGTTGAGCAGTGAACCGTAGATGCCAAAAATGCGAAGTTTATTCACCCGTATTTCATGGTCCACTCGATCGAACGCTTTACTGAAATCTGTATATATTGCTACCTGGAAGCCTTGCTCCATGCTACAAAGAATATCCGACGTCAAGGTAATAAGATTAGTGGTGGTAGACCTGTTTTTACGGAAGCCATGTTGCTGTTCATTCATATACGGTTCTATAATGGGGGAAATTTTGCTGCAGATAATTTTTTCGAACAGTTTAGGCATAGTAGAGAGGATAGCAATGCCCTTGTAGTTCTCCACGCGCGGCTTATCGCCTTTTTTGTGAATTGGTGTTATAAAGGATGGTTTCCAAAGTTTGGGAAATATACCAGATGTAAGCGATTTATTAAAAATAAGGAAGAGTGGTCTAACCAATTCATTTTTGCAGAGGGACAGGAAGCAAGGAGGAATAAGGTCAAGGCCGGGTCCTTTAAGTAGATCAAGATCTTCAATAGCATGAAGAATTTCATCTTCAGAAATGGTAATGTTATCAATCAAGATCTGTGTGGCTGTTTCTAACGACTCAAAATGAGGCGAGTTGACTGGATTGGAGTAAACATGCTGAAAATGATCAGCAAAGAATTCACAGATCTGCTCGGTGCAGGACGTATCGGAGTCGTTGTATGACATTAAAGACGGGTAACCAGATGTTTTGCGCTTAACGTTAACAAAGTCGAAGAATTTTTTTGGATTGGATATAGTTTCCTCCGCTATGACGTTAACGTATGTTTGATAGGCCTCTTGCGATTTAATATTGAATTCAAGTGCAAGTTCGTTATATTTACTCTTAGTCGCATCGCTTACACATTTATCTTTTCTTAGGAGCCTATATAGTTTATTTCTCTGGTTACGTAAATGTCTCAGATCATTCCCCAGCCATGGTTCAGAAATCTTATCCCTTTTCTTGATTTTCGGTACGAAAGATTCAACGGCGTCAAAGATTATACGATAAATGGTGGATAGAGCCGTATCCAAATCTAACGTTGACAGAGTACCGTTCCAGTCAATGCTGGATAGGAGACTATTAATGTTTCCATAATCGCCATTGCGGAAGTCATATACAATAGTTTGATTGTACGAAATAGAATTAAAAGTATCAGGAGTGGGCAGTTCAATAGAAAAAGCGGAGTGATGTCTCGAGTTAGAAAACAGATTCTCGTTGTCATCAGTTAAACTGGCCACAACTTCGTCGTATGTATTAGAAAAAATAAGGTCTAGCCATACACCGTTATGGTTGGGAGCAGGAGATATCTGCTGCAAGTCGTTACTATGGAAGGTGCTCATTAATTTGAAATCATTACTATCAAGGAGATTCACCGGAAGGAGTCGACCATCGTCATTGTCGATCACAAATTTTATATTAGGTCTATTAAAGTCGCCAGTAATGATAATTTTATCGTCTTCGTTTGTCATTGCAGTGATATCACTTATAATTTTACAGACATTGTCGTAGACAGTATCATTCGATTTAGGAGGGACATAAAAAACGCCAATAAACACAGTAGATTTTCCCATTTTTATTTTGACTCTTTGATCGAAGCAAGTTGAGAATCAAGCAAATCAAGCGATCTACACACTTTTTTGTTGCTCTCCGTAATTCTGGCAGCTAATTCGTCAAAACTGCATGCCATTTCTACAAAGCTGTCGTCATTGGCTCGAGACTGCTTTTGCTGTCGTGAAATCAGGCTGTCTTTTTCATCGTTCAGCTTATCAATGTAGCCTATCAGTCTATCGAACATATTTCGTAGTGCGACATCAAACCCTTGGCAATCCGAGCATATAAAATGATTGTCCATGTACGGATGGTACCAATCTCTAGGCGCATCCATGCATGCTCCATGAAGCTTTCTATTACAGAAGGCCCTGCAGGTGACAAATTTAAACGAATTGTCGAATGCGATGCAGTTCAGGAGGCTGCATTTAATGCTCATTGTAAAAAAAAACAGGTTTAAAACGTTTTATAAGAATCGTTTTATAAGATCTATTTGAGTTCGCGCACTGATGTTATTTTTAATTTTAGTGAATAAAACACACTTACAGCAGTTTAGTAAGTAGGTCAAAAGTAAGAACGAAGTATACAAATTGTGGACTTAGCCCAAAACAATAAAGAAAAAATCACATTCAGCAAGTAAAAATTAAATCGTTTTTCGTTATAATAAGTGTACGCGCACTACAGCACTTTAGTATGTAGGTCATGGGCAACAAAACCAAATGTACATAGAAGACAGCAATTGTTAATAAACGAAAATCATAATTATAGGGGATCACGCACTCAAGCGATTTATTTGATTTTAACACTTAAAGCACTTTCGTAAGTAGGTCAAGAATAAGAATAAAGAATAAAGCACGCGTTGTGGTTGTAAAAACAGATTGTATATATGGAAAAGCTAAATACTTAACAAGATAACAAGGTAATGATTACGTGAGCACGATTTTAACGGAGCGAATGCAAAATACGTCCACGCGCAACGACGGTTGAAATGATGTGATCACCTCTTCGAGAGATGACACGGTGTGGAAACTTTTCCCGTAAAAGATCAATGGTTTCGTTGCTTGTGTGGCATGTAGCGCCATATTGTTGGAAGTAAACGTTGTCCCGATCAATACCATCCAATTTCGGCCAAAAAAAATCATTAATCATCTCTCGATAGCGCAATCCATTCATCGTAACTGTTGCTACAGCCTCATTTTCGAAGAAGTAAGGTACAATGACTCCGCCGGACCATAAACCGCACCAAATAGTCACTCGTTGAGGATAGAGAGGCTTTTCAACAATAACTCTTGGGTTTTCCAAGCCCGAGATGCGACAATTGTGTTTGTTGGCGAAGCCATCGAGGTGGAAATGGGCCTCATCACTCAAGATGATTTTTCATGGACCCAATCAGCAAAGACACGAAGCTGTTGATGATCGACCGGCTTGAGTTCTTGTGTTAACTGAACTTTATAAGCCTTAAGACCCAAATCTTTATGCAAAATACGGTGTAATGACGTTTGTGGAATGCCTAATTCCAAAAAACGGCGAGGAATGGACAAACCTGAGTTTTCATCAACACATCCGGCTACAGCAGCAATATCCTAGGCTGTTCTTGAGGGACGTGCACGGATTTTATTCTTTACATCACTGAATTGTCCCAACAGCTCGAATTTTTCCGCCAATTTCTGTATCGCCTTTCGTGCACCGGGTAAACTGCAGTCTGCGAACTAGTGTAAACTTTTTTGACCCTAACTTAATTTCTAACGTATCAATTTACTACCAAAATGTTAGAGGATTAAGGACCAAGCTGGATAAGCTCTTTTTATCGCTTCAACTTTGTGAGGACTCGTTCATTTGTCTTACAGAAACCTGGTTGAATGATAACATACTAAATTCGGAAATCTCACTTGATTTTGATATTTATCGTTGTGACCGTGATTTGACTTCTACAAATAAACATGATGGTGGTAGTGTCCTAGTAGCTGTTAATAATACCATACGCAGCTCTCCCTGTACTGGCTTCTGTTTTTCGCGTATAGTGGATTGTGTCATTCTCAAGATCTTCCTTCCTAATAATACATCTTTATTAGTTTCCTCTGTTTATATACCTAGTAACTCTCCTTTATATGTTTATGAGACATTCTTTGACGAGTTTTCCAAATATGTTTTCTTACGTCACCCACAATCTTTAATATTAGTCTGCGGTGACTTTAATTTGGGAGCAGTTCAATGGACGGAGTGCCCTCCTTGCTATGTATCATCGACTGATGCATCTTCTCTATCTCTTTCTTCGTTTCTCTCACTCTGTTCTTTCTCGCAATTTAATAACGTACATTTACACCTGCTCCTAAATTCAACTTCTTCAGAGCGAATTACGAATCTATTACCTGCTCACTAATATCCGTTGATTGGCAGGTATTTTTCGGAAATTTGCCGTGTGAGGCAGCTCTAAGAAAATTTTATAATTATCTGTTTGATTTGATCAAGCATTTTACACCATTACAAACTCCACGCAAAGTAAAGCAGAATTCTTGGGTCACTAAGCAAGTACTTTGTGCCTTGAAAGCCAAAACTAAAGCTCACCGTTGCTTTAAACTTTGTGGTTCTACTGAATCCAAGGACCGTTTTTGTGTCTTACGTGCTGCAGCGAAACAAGTTATCAAGAATGCTATGAAAAATTACTGCAGCAGTTTGGAGTGTTCGCTTATGTCAAATAACACTAAGCCCTTCTGGTCTTAGATTAGATCGTTCAAGTCCTCTTCTTCTTTTCCTCCCTCTGTCCACTGGAACAATATTAGAAGCTCTTCTCAAGACATTTCAAACTTGTTCTCCAAATTCTTTTCGTCTACTTTTACTCCTCCTTCATACGTTTCCTACCCAGTAAATACATTTATGCCCCATTCCATTGACATTTCTTTACTCTGCACAGATTATATTGAAGTTGAAATCCTCATCAATTCCCTTAATCCTAATATATCCCCAGGTCCGGATGGCTTGCCGAATATATTTGTTAAGTCATTAGCGTCATCGCTTTGCATTCCCTGGCTTTCCTCTTTAACCTTAGTTTGCGTACTGGTGCGTTCCCGGCTTGCTGGAAAAGAGCAAATGTTGTTCCTATTCTTAAAAGTGGTGATCCTACTTCTGTGTCCAATTATCGTCCTATATCCCTAATCTCCTGTTTTCCGAAATTACTTGAGCGTCTTGTGCATAACCGGCTTTCAGTTTTATTGGCACCTATCTTGTCAAAGGAATAACATGGCTTTCTTAAGTGTCGCTCTACGACCTATAACCTAATTGAATTTACTGACTACATTGCGAAGGCCCTGAACAATCGTTTGCAGGTTGATGTGATCTTCACTGACTTCTCTAAGGCTTTTGACACTGTCAATCATCAACTACTCTGTCACAAACTTAAATCCTTTGGAGTGGCTGGCCCTCTTTTATCATGGATGGATTCATATCTGTCTTCTCGCACTTGTTGTGTTAGTTACTGTGGAGCAACCTCTATACCATTTCATCCAACGTCCGGCGTTCCCCAAGGTTCCATTCTAGGCCCTCTCCTCTTCCTATTATTTATAAATGACCTTCCATCAGTCATTGCTTCTAATTGTCTATTGTATGCAGACGATTTCAAAGTCTTTCGAGCTATCAGATGGATACAAGATTGTCAATATCTTCAGATGGATCTGATTGCTCTTAATAATTGGTGTTCGACTAACTACCTTTGTCTAAATGTTGCTAAATGCCATAAAATGACGTTTAATCTAAAGCAATCTCCCATTTTCTTTACCTATACGTTAAATGATATCTGCTGCTGTGTGCTCTGCTAAAGACCTTGGTGTTATTTTTGATCCTTGCCTCAATTTTGATGCTCACATCTTAAATGTGAATGCCAGGGCATCAAAAATAATGGGGCTTATTTTTAGGCACACATGCAAGATCACCAACATATCCACTCCTATCCGCTTGTTTACTTGTCTTGTCCGTCCAATCCTAGAATATTGTTCTGTAGTTTGGTCCCCCCGATACTCCTACCTCACGAACTCGTTAGAGAATGTACAGCGTAAATTTAGTCGAGTTTTGTTCTACAAACTCAAACTCCCATATCAATCCTATGAATGCCGCTTATCCTTTTTATGTCTTCCGACTTTGTTGTCTCGTCGCATCTACTTGGATCAGTGTTTTCTGTATCAACTATGTTACAATCAAATCTCTCCAATATTATATGCTGACTTACACTTCCGTCAATCAACGCGTCCTTGTCGATTAAACACTTTGTTCGAGGTGCCCTTTGCCCGTAAGAATTTATACTTTCATTCTCCCATTGTGCGAATGTTAAGGAAATATAATAAACTTGAGCTTGGTCCTTTTTCTGATTCCTATTTTGCATTCAAAATAAGACTAAGAAACCTCGTCCTTACAACTCATTTTGAATAGTTCGACTTGTTGTTTTTTTCTTTTCTTTTTTTGCGCTTTAACTTCATTTTTAAGCCTGTTAATTTCATACTAACCTTTTCATAGTTTAATAGACAATAATGCCTAATTTTTCAATATTTATATTATTTAATCTTCCTAAATTTTTCTTTGCTTGATTTAAGTTTTCATTCTTACTTGTTTCGGCTTGTCGTTCTTCCATTTTGTAATTGGATTTATTTTAATCTGTTAAATGGAATCGTAAATAAATAAATAAATAAATTGCGGTCTGACAAGGTGCTTCACGACGACCCAAAAATGTTCGAGTTGTACGAACCGTCTCTGCCAAATTTCCACCATTTTTATAGTAAATTTTAATATTTCAGTGCATTGTTGAAGCGTGTATCGTTCCATTTTTATCAATGGCGTAGCTTTTACTTGTCAAATATCAAAAAATGACAGCTATAAAAGTAACATCTGCCGAAATAACGTGCTATTCAAAATAACACCTCTTATTGTAAAACCCTTTAGGCTGGCCCTATTGCTATTCAATGTGGCACTGGAGTACGTGATAAGAAAGCTACCTGTCGATACGCAAGGTGCATTTCTATTCAAGTCGAGCCAAGTAGTAGCCTATGCGGATGGCATCAACATTTTGTCACGGTGATTAACAACTACCAAAGTACTTTTCCTAAAACTCGACACCCAAGCAGAACTAGTAGGGCTACAAATCAATGAAAATAAAACAAAGTTCATGACGCAGTCGAGAAAAAATACCTCAAATACACAAAGCATCACACTTGGTGAGTAATTAAAATGTGTGCGGATTTGTGTATTTAGACGCCAAAATAACGAGATCCAGTAATGAAAGAGACGAAATACGCCGAAGAGTAGACCTCGCAAGTAAAATATTTTATTCAGTTTTGACGAACTTAAAGAACAGCTGCATACATAGGAAAACAAAGCTCCAAGTATACAAATCTGTGAGAAGACCTGTGTTATGCTATGGGTGTGAAATTTGGACCCTAACCGAAGCATCCGCAAATAAATTCAACGCCTTTGGGCGACGGGTCCTGAGGTGAATAATCGGAGCGAAGCTAGACGGTGACCAATGGCGAATTTGATGCAATCATGAGCTGAATGAAATGTTTGACGAGCCGGACGTCTCAGTGATTATAGGAATGCGGACGCTGCAATGGGCTGGACACATGAATCGTATGGGCGCACAACGAATACCCAAAAACGTATTCGTCGGGAGAACTAGGGAAACCGAGGAAACGCTGGTCTGACTCGGTCGATGAAGAAAGTCATTGCTGCTCGGATTCTGAAATTGGAGGACGCGGTCAATGAACCGAGACAGTTGGAGGCGCTTATTGCAAGTAGCGAAGGCTGGAGAGGGCTAAGACGAAAAAGAAGAAATAAAGGAGCAGACTTCCTCAAAGTAGAATCCAACTCGGCTTTGAGATCGGTTGGACTTAGACCTTTCAAATGAATGAATTGAATCACATAACCATGCCCAATTTTTTTCCATATTTACAAATTCAATGAGAGCGTTCCTTTCTTTTGTCTGTAAAAAAATAATAATAAGCGTACTGTTATGAATTTCCCACATTAAGTTGTTGATAGGTGGTAACATTATTCGCAGTCATTGCTTTTTTAAAACTACCTGTATTCATAAGCCAGGCCGGGTAATTTCGGGACTACCCTCGTACTTAGTAATTCGTAACGTTTTAAGTGAAATTGTGTTATGATAACTAACAGTCAAATAAACGAGCTGTGATACGTGAAATATTTTTGTTTTATTGTAAAAGAAATAAAATAAATGAAAAAATTTTAGAAAAAAAAGAAAACCGACTTCGCAATGCCCTAAAAAGGCTGAAATAAATTTTATGGAAGCGGTGCCATATCACTTTTTCCCCGATTTTTGTGTGATGGTGCAGATGTTGGAAATATTTATGTTGAAACGGGGAAATTCATTTGGCACCGCTTCCATAAAATTTATTTCATCCTTTTTAGGGCATTCCGAAGTCGGTTTTCTTGTTTTTCAAAAAGTTTTTATTTCACTCTTTTTAGTGGCAATTTCTTTCATTTCAAACCATTCAAAACTAAGTTTCTTGAATACATTGCATCATGTTCTCGTATATTAAAATATAATTTTCTTACTGCAATGCAAAAACCACTACGAATAAAATCTGCACCGTTCATTGGAATCGAATTTAATTTTGGTACATCTAATCCATGATCTCATCAACGTCTACCTTGATTTTAGATTTCATAATAATTCAATATGAATTGTAGCCTTGAAAAATTTTCAAATTTTGCATTCTGATCTTACCCTGAAGCGCTTTTTTATCGTTCAACTTTTGCGACCTTTGAACGCCCGCCATTTCGTTTCAAATTGTTCGACTTTCGATTTATTATTGTGAGCTTTGTCACACAATTGAATAAGTCGTTGTACTAGTTTTGATACAAACTGGAGCTATACTATGGCCAGAACAGAAATATTGCAGAAAATTTGGCGAAAATCGAAGCAAAACTGCGACCCCCAGGCACAAATTTCGTTATACTCGTATCCTGTGTAGACTCACACATACAACCAACCACACTGATATATATATATATATATATATATATATATATATATATATATATATATATATATATATATATATATATAGATAAGAAATTCAAGTAACGGCAAAGGACTTTTATCCTTCAAACTAAAAAATTTCCGACTTTCGACCCGATTTTTTAGCATAACTGATCGACGCGTGTAAGGATTTTGATTGTAGAAGTTTCAAATGAAGGATAACATATTGATCTAAAATGTATCGGAACAGAATTTTAATCCTTCCAAGGACTCTCTAAATACGATCAGTTCAATATGATACATTGGTGTCGAGAAATTGAGTTTAAATAATTTTTCGCACGAAAAGTGCCAATTAGTTGGCACTGTTCAAGGATTTGATAGAGATACCGAGTCCTTTGGTAGCGAATGATAAAAATTATCAATATCCTTAATTTTCTGCACAAACGGTACATTTTATTCAATCGTTTCTACCGGAAATAACCAATAAATTACTTCTAAATGTGGCATAAATACAATTCAACAATACTCGTTGTTAGAGGGAACATTTCAGGATGCTTTTCTCTTCCAAAGTCATCCTTTGCTTACTGATGAGCTTAGTAAAGGATTCTTCTTACATCCTTAGATGTAAACGTTAAACATAGGATTTATAAAACTCCCCGAAGAAATAATAAGGACTGAGTGATTTCAAATTATAGAGTTGATTCGTTATTTTCCAGTTAATATTATACATTATAACATATGCCCAGAAATCTAAAATTAGTAATTTCCATACTAAAGACCGGCGAGAATCACAACCTAAAAAGAGATACTTTTCCTTCTATAACTGATCATAACTTTACATATGAAGATGAAGATGCATAGCCGATTTTTTTTGCTGTTTTTTTTGTATGTTCACGCATAACTATTAAACGGAGATAGATAGAAGAGTCCTGTTTTTGGCAAATGATACGCCTTTCTTTCAGTTAGAAGAAGAAGAAATTCAAGTAACGGGAAAGGACTTTTATCCTTAAAACTAAAAAATTTCCGACTTTCACCCCGATTTTTCAGCATAACTGATCGACGCGTGTAAGGATTTTGATTGTAGAAGTTTCAAATGAAGGATAACATATTGATCTAAAATGCATCGGAACAGAATTGAAATCCTTTCAGGGGCTCTGTAGATATTAACAGTTAAATATGATACATTGATGTCGAGAAATTGAATTTAAATGATATTTCGTACGAAAAGTGCCAACTAGTTGGCACTGTTCAAGGATTTCTTCGAGATACCGAGTCCTTTGGTGACGGATGATAAAAATGAGCAGTATCCCTAATTTTCTTTACAAGCGGTACATTTTGGTCCATCATTTGTACCGGAAATAACCGATAAATTAATTCTAATGAGGCATAAGTACGATTCAACAATAGTTAAAGGGAACATTTCAGGATGCTTTTCTCTTCCGCATTCATTCTTTGCTTACCAATGAGCTTGGTATAGGATCCTTCTTACATCCTTAGAAGTAAACGTTACATTGATTATAAAATTCCCCGAAGAAATAATAAGGATTGAGTGATTGCAAATTATAGAGTTGACTCGTTACTTTCCAGTTAATATGATATATACGAGTATATTACAACATATGCCCAGAAATCTAAAATTAGTGATTTCCGTACTAAAAACCGGCGAGAATCGCAACCTAAAAAGAGATACGTTTCCTGCTATAATTGATCATAACTTTACAGATGAAGATGAAAATGCATAGGCGAGTTTTCATTGAACTATATTATATGATTTTCTTCAAACTTTCATGAAAATTAGGTGCCATAGTTAATTGAAAACGAAGGAGATGGGTATCGAATAAACGCGAACGAATGATGCGGTTAAGAAGGATATTTTTAAGTAAATTTCATGAAATTGATTGCGGAGTGAACTTTATGTTCACATATATAAATACATATGTCTATATATATATATATATATATATATATATATATATATATATATATATATATATATATATATATATATATATATATATGTATATATATATATATAAATATATATATGTATGTATATATATATATATATATATATATATATATATATATATATATATATATATATATATATATATATATATATATATATATATATATATATTTTCAAGTTGTATGAGTTTTCCATTCAGAAGAGGAATACCTGGCCACTTCAACAAGATATCTCTGGATTTATTCCGGTTGGGTGGGTACGAAGGGGCTCCACCATCACCCGTTTGCCCCTCTTTCATTTGTGGGCCATGAACTTCGTCGGGTAATGACGAGGTCACCCCAAGTTCGCCTTTCTTTTCAGGTTCCACTTGTTCTCGTAACAAGTCCCATCTCCCTCTGTGAGGTTATCTACAAATTTTGCGACTTCGGTCGCCTTTTGATCTGTAGTCCAATTCGTGAATGCGAAATTTTTTGTAGTGGGTCCTCGTGCTGGGGAATATGAACCCGCCCCACGACACCGCAATGCTAGCCTGCCAGTGCATTCACGCGTCTCCAGACGAGGGCATTCTCGGCAGATACCGACACCTTCTTCTGCCGAGGCAGCAGACCATCGCTGCAGTCCTTTACGGACTTTATGAACATTCCAATACACTACAATGGAAATTACTAATTTTAGATTTCTGGGCATATGTTATAATGTATAATATTAACTGGAAAGTAACGAATCAACTCTATAATTTGAAATCACTCAGTCCTTATTATTTCTTCGGGGAGTTTTATAAATCCTATGTTTAACGTTTACATCTAAGGATGTAAGAAGAATCCTTTACTAAGCTCATCAGTAAGCAAAGGATGACTTTGGAAGAGAAAAGCATCCTGAAATGTTCCCTCTAACAACGAGTATTGTTGAATTGTATTTATGCCACATTTAGAAGTAATTTATTGGTTATTTCCGGTAGAAACGATTGAATAAGATGTACCGTTTGTGCAGAAAATTAAGGATATTGATAATTTTTATCATTCGCTACCAAAGGACTCGGTATCTCCATCAAATCCTTGAACAGTGCCAACTAATTGGCACTTTTCGTGCGAAAAATTATTTAAACTCAATTTCTCGACACCAATGTATCATATTGAACTGATCGTATTTAGAGAGTCCTTGGAAGGATTAAAATTCTGTTCCGATACATTTTAGATCAATATGTTATCCTTCATAACCTCTACAATCAAAATCCTTACACGCGTCGATCAGTTATGCTGAAAAATCGGGGTGAAAGTCGGAAATTTTTTAGTTTTAAGGATAAAAGTCCTTTCCCGTTACTTGAATTTCTTATCCTTTAAACGGGACCTAACTGGAAGAAAGATGTATCATTTGCCAAAAACAGGACTCTTCTATCTATCTCCGTTTAAAAGTTATGCGTTAACAAACAAAAAAAAGCAAAAAAAAATATACGCGATGAATTGATAACCTTCTTTCTTTTGGAAGTCGGTTAAAAATAAAAACAAAGAGCAATAAACAAAATATTTTGAAAAATCTGCTATTGAAAATCTCTGTGCGTGAGACCAGGGTCACCAATGGTGTAAGTCCGTTGCCGTTGACGAGTTAATTCTTAATTCAATGAATTTCCAAGGAAACCATTCATAAATTAACTGGAACAACAATACAAAGATTAACTGAAATGAAATTCAGAAGTAATCTGATCTTATCTTGAAAAACGAAGCCGGTGAAGAAAAATTACACTAATTTCTCGGGATAAGAATGAATACTTGTAACTTAAGTATATTTTGTCAATTGAATGCAGACAATTGCTCAATGTACACTGTACCAGAGTGATTAAACAAGCTTATTCATCAGATCTATACTGTGTCAAAATAAAGTTGAGGTATTGGTAAATGACACATAATTTTGATAAGAGCTCTCTTTGACCAAAACCATAAGAATTTTTCTAGACATATTCTTTTAAATTAAATTCATTTTCCATACCAGAACCAAATTGACTGAAATTTTAACAATTCCAGAATGCTTGGCTCCCGGGCCATATCACGTAGTAACTAAAGTGCATAACGACATTTCACACTTCACTGATCACGTTTTCACCACATTTCGTGCCAAATAATGATTACCCTATTCTTCATTTGCATTTCCTCCCACCACTCACTTCACTCTCAATTATCTTAATCTCGTTGCAGATTACAAAAATTTTCGCTTGCGCTTGGAAAAATATTTTTTAATAGGATAACACTCAACACTTTCCGGTAATACTTAGGCACTGGCGTTTTTCATTACATACATATTTGGTAGATTACTCTCCACTAGAGCCTATGGGTGGAAGCGACAATTAAAAGAAGAAAAAAAAAAAACTTTCCACTACTAGAAAAGAATAAACACACAAACTTTTTATTGCACACTTTTTTGCCAGCTTATTTTTCGCTTTTTCATCGCATTTTTTGCACATTTTTTCCTTGCATTTTACAATTTTCACATAGTGTACAGTTTTAATGTTGGCTCTTAGCTAGCTCATATTTCCACTTTTTAACGTTCACAATAGCTACAGGGCTGGGGGTTCGGCGGGAAGGGTTTGAGGGGGAAGAAAGGAGAAGATTACGTTACCGGCGGGCGAAGTCAAATGAGTTAGGGGAGGAGAAGAAGAGCTTGAGGAGACTGGATAGTTCGTAATTTTGCGACTTTGTACTACTTTCCACTTTAATTAATGTAATGGGGGTTTGGCCTCGTGGATAAAACATTTTCAACTTTTGCCGGTAACAAAATAATTCTCTGTTGGGATATTTAAGGAGAACTCAGTTGTTGAGTTGGCTAAGGTTAATCCCATTGTGGCTGGAATGTCGCGACAAAACGATTTGCTTTAGTTTTAGTAGTGGTAAAAGATGAATTCTTTGGGGGAAGAGCAGAAACAGGGGGCAAGGTCATTAGATATTAATTTTTTTTTGAGTTTATCTTTTTGATTTTTATCAAAGAATAACGGGAGCATCAAACAGAACAACACACAGAAAACTTCCATACATATATCCTTAGAACTCCTGTAAAACTTTTGATAATTTCGATTTAAGAAACGTTTACATCTTCGAATATCTTTCTGAATAGAATAAAAAAGATTTTAGTTTTTATTTTCTAATTTAGTATGAAAGAATTTTCACAAAATTCTGAAAATCAATCCGGCACCCAACGTGGGTTGATGCAAATTACACACTTTCTTTCATATGAAGAAACTTTATTTTCTAAAGACTTAATTACATACTCGTAAATTAAATTTAAATTTAAAAAAATTACTCTTGCCCTAAACCCCCCATTTATTCCATCGCCCGATTCTCACAATCCGGAAAGCAGAAAATTAATGTATTTTCAGAGTCGAACTTCATTATGTATAACCCAGAAAAATGCAACCGTATTCAAAATCCAATTTTCATTCTCCAGTCTCCTGTTTGCTCATGGGGACTCAAAAGAATTCATTACACATATTCCAAGCCCATGGTGGCTTTTCAAGCGAATAATCACGCACAGACCCGTGTATATGATCCATTCACTTTGGAAAATTAAATTAACAAACACCAACATCGCGCGGAGCATGATGAACGGCAAACGCACAAAAGGACTCCACCAATCCACACATTTGAACCGCGTGATTCATCCTTTTGATTGTCACACCGAGCGCAAACTTATTTAATATTTTTTTCCGATTCCTGTATGCATATCACTCCGCACACTTTCGTTAATTAGCGTGATAAAATATGCTTCACCAGAACGTGCTGAATCCATTCGAATAAGGCAAGGTGAATAAAAATTTAAGGCAGAGGGTAGTATTGTTAACATTTCGTTTCACAGATGAATTCGTTAATTGGTAGAAGTTGACTTTGATATCCTTTATCGCGGAAAGAAGAGGCGAGTACTGAAGGAAGTCGCGAAAAGTAATTCCGAGAATTATGGAACTTGTGTTTCAGGAGGTTATAACCGAAATCTATAACGTTTGAAAAGAACGAAAGGACTAACGAACAAACTAATTGACGAACCAAACACGAATTCAATGAACGAGTAAAAACGCTTCTCAACGGATCACCGATTCGAGTGCAGAACAGCAACTAACCGTTGCTCCACGACTGCTATGGGCGCCATCTGCTCAGTTAGACCTAGAATGAAGTTTGTTGCAATAATTTCATCGTTCCTGTAAAACATATCAGACCACCCGCACTACCTTCGTCACCAGTGCTATCCTGGTGGTTCGAAATCCAAACAAAATCCCAACTGGTAGTGGTAGTAATCTGAGGTATACAACGGTCACACCATCCTCGCGAAAGCCACCACTTGTCTGAGTCAGCTGTAAGGATTACTTGGTTCATTTGCACGTACACATATCACAACTACTGAATTGGCGCGAAACACACCGACAGCAAGGAGAACTTAACCGAAACAAGGACGAGAGAAAACGAATCTGTGCGTCAGGTGGTTCTCCACTAGTTCACACTCTTGGGTTGTGGGCGGCAGATTGGGGTGCTGTTTGCATTTCATGCTATGCAATTTTGTGGGACTACCAAAGGATAAATGAATGTTTGTATAGGGATAGAGGGTTGTTTTTCTGCTGTTGAATTCGTTCGGTTTTCACCATGCACAGTGCAAGTGAAGTTATAGTGCTGGGATTTGTGGTGAAATCAGAACTAATGAAAATCCTCTTGACAACAAACTGTTGGCGACCGTTGATTAAACGTTGTGGCTTTTTCGTGTCTCAAACTACAAAGGACTGTCTGGTTTGAGGCTTGGATATTTGGAAAGTGTGGTCATTTTGAAGGAATGTATCAGTTTTGGTAACTACGGACTCAGTAGATTTTATGGTGTTAGGATACAAACAAAAGAACAAGTAAAAGTAGCAATAGACCCAGAAGGGTATTGTAAAATAATTCAAAATTCAAACAACGTCTTTCGAATATCAAAACTTAACTCATACATATATTCCATGAGTTGAGTTTTGAAAACTAGTGTGTAATCTTACAGATTTTCTGCTTTTAGTAGTACTTTATAAACTATTTTTAAAAAATCAACAAAATTTAAATCCCTTAATTGCCACCAAAAATTTATTTAAACTTGTAAACAATATTGTTTCGTCCACTACTTGAGGACTTCTTCAAAACTCAACTAAAACAAACAACCTCACCCTAATTTTTACAATTGAGTTTCCTCAATGAGGCCTTAATTACCTTTCGTTCATGAACGAAACCATTCATTAATGAGCTGAAGATTTACAAGGTGTTTATAACAAAGTTGACATTTATTGTTTGGTGTTCTTAAAAAGCCAGGTATTTCCATTATCAGGGTCACCTTTCCAAATTTCCTGCCTGCTGTATTTGACAATTTCGATGCTCTCAACTACATCCAGTTTCCATGCATTGTTGATCATTCTAAGCATGCTCACGTTATCCGCTGCAATGTTACGATATGTTCAGCTACTTTTGATCTGAAATTTGTCGCTTCATTCTTCTTTGTTTTATTGACCGCTTCTCTTATGTGTTCCTTGATTCTTATGCCTAGTGATCCTCTAGTTTGCCAAATGTAACATCCGTTGCATTCCCCGCATGTTACTTTGTAGATACCGCTTTTCTCCATTTTTGGTGTGGAGTCCTTTGTAGATGCTAATCGATTTTGGAGTTTGGCGGCACCGCTAATGAAGACTAGATCAATTTCTAGGGCTTTCATTCCCTTCGTCATTGTGCTCGTCTGACCCTTGTACTTGTAAAGACCTACTACTTTTTTCAGATTTTTCTGTCCAAAGATGTTCAATCGCGCGGGAGGGCGATACACATTTTTCGTACAAGTCTGTAATGAATCGGGCGACCACTACCAACACACCTTGCTGCTATGTGGCTTGTCATCCCATGGTGGTTCTGACGTTTGCACATCCCACGTGAATTTTGTCGTGGGATGTCAAATATAAGTTGACAGCCACATGGCAGTGGGGTTTTTGGAAGTGTGTCGCTCGCTCTCTGTCGCGGTTGTCTCAGTCGTCGCGAAAAAATTTCCTTGCGAGATGTGCCACTTTTCGGGTTGACCATTGTATTTCAATTTATTTTCTCCGAACAAGCAAATCCCTGACGTGTTTTATATGTATACTCCGTGGACGCGGCAATTCAACGAAGCACCACATATCGTGGATGGTGACACCTTCATAGGTGATCGATTGCCAGCTTCGAGGTTAGGTGATCGTCATATTGATCGTGGGTTGGATGCGCTATCCCTGAATGGTAGCATCTACGACAGCAGTGGAAATCGAATGGAATTTCAAATACCTGCAACTTTCCGTAAGTTTTGAAAAAATGCAAAAACCCACCAAAATTTTCATAGGCTAATGAAATTAAACAAAATCTTATAAACACAGAACGACGCTGGCCGGCGGAACAGTACCCTGGATGGTTGCAGCGCTCGCGCAGCACAATCAAAACTCGTCGCACTACGAACAAACCCCATCATCAACACACATTCATCGCGAAATCGCACTCACCTCCTCGTCAATAATAATAACCAAATCCCATCCAACGAAAGTGTCACAACATTAGGCTAATTCCTCATCCATCCACCAGTCGCATTGCCTGAATAGCCCCAATGCAGCGACGACCCACAATGTTGACTCAACGGGAGCATCGCCACCCGATGAAGAAGTGATAAGCAAATCGCGGATTCGAAACCTGTTGACAACTTGTTGATTCATCACGCTGTTTGTGGAAATTGGTGACCCAAGACGCTTGATGTGTGATGTCAAATAAACCGGTGAGTTACAGAATATTGTGATTACAACACGGCAAAACTACTTCTGGCCAGATGATGCAATTGTCTATTGCAATTTTAATCAATTGTATTAAATTGATCCACTTACATTACACATGTGGGTGAATATTTCAAAGCATGTACCCAACTCTGTGTTGTGGCTATAGAGATTCCCAGCTGTAGGAGAACAGAATATTAAGCAGGCAGCAGAAGACTTAGGAATTGATGTAAGTAGGATTATTTTCTCAAATAGTGCAGCAAAAGAAGAACACGTTAGAAGAGGCCAGCTAGCAGATGTTCGGTTGGATACGCCACTTGCGATGGTCACACCATATCAATGGATGTTTTAGGGACTGGCACTCCAGTTGTTACGTTGCCGGGAGAGACACTGGCTTCAAGGGTCGCAGCATCTCAACTAGCTACTCTTGGATGTCTTGAATTGATCGCCGAACACGACAAGAGTATGAAGAAATTGCCATCAAATTAGGCACTGATTGTGAATATCTGCAAGCAATGCTTGCGAAAGTTTGCGAAGCACGCGTTGAAAGTCCTCTCTTCAATTGCCAACAATATGCCCAAGGACTAGAAAAGTTATTCAACAAAATGTGGGAACGATTTTCGCGATGCGGTCAACCAGATCATGTATCTGCGAATGACAAATAATTCATTTGGTTATATTCAACAATTTTGACAAGTATAATTGCTGACAAAGTAATATCCTTTAAAGAAAATAAGTGAAACGTATTGATACTTTCATTATTGTCAGTACATATAGTCTAAAAATGCATGTAAAGTAGGAGCACCAAAATTCATTCGTTTTATAAGATGGCGCTAGTTAAAATTGAAGATTGAATCTATTTGAATAAATTTATTGCAAAACCAACAGTTCAGAGGGAAGGGAAAAATAAGACATAAATTAAATTTTATTTAATTTTATGAAATTATAATTTTATAACTAAATATATTTTATACAATTAAAAATAAAAATTCATGTATTTTAGATATACTATACAACAAATAAGTATAAAAAAAAACTTAATACAAACCGCGTTAATACCCAGCCACTAATACGATTAATAACAAAATATATAAGAATATATTAAATTTTGTTTTAAAAATTACATTAAGAAATATGTATAAATAATTTGAAAATTTATTTCCAATAACTTTTCATAATAATATAAATAATCAACAATCATTTAAATTTAAGTAACTATAAATCATTTTACTTATATGTATTTTTGATCATTTTTAAATTCATAATAAACAAATATTATTTTTTTGTATCAAATTTTAAAATTCTATATTTTTGATCAAACTTTTCTCAAACTAATTTATTTAAGTTTTCTCATATTCCTGCTACGAGTATATTGAATTTTATAATTCTGAATTTTCTCATATATTTTATGTTTGGGGCAATTTTTTTTTTAAATAATTCTATTATATTAAATTTTATAAATAGATTGCAGGGTAGTATGCCGTCGCGAGGGTAGGGTTTAAGCAAATCCGCTGAGGTCGGTTTCGCGTCGCGCGCGGTACGCGGTACCTTTGTTGGTTTTACCTTTTCATTAACGTAGCTTTCGTCGGGTTTGAGATAACGTAGTATTTTTTTTCGGTACCGCGTCGGAAATTTGGGAACGCGAAGTAAAGTTTAGATTTTTGTCCTTTGGCTGGTTGAATGAAGAAGAATACGGAGTAACGTAAAGTAGGTTTCCTCTCCGTATGGTTTTGTTTTGTGACGCGTTTGGAAACGGGCATATATTGGTGTCTGGAAATTGTAGATGAGCGTAATCCATTTGAAGACCCGCGAGCGAAATCCTCTCCGATCTAGCTGGCCGACAAGCAGCCACCGCGAAAATGGATTACGGTGCACGGATTGGTTGACCGGTTGGTAACATCCGTTGGCACTACTCAGACTTCACGTCTAGAACCGATGAGAGGTCGGTTCCTCGTTCGGATCAAGACACTTAAAAACATTACAAATGGCGCCCAACGTGGGGCCCGAAGGGGAAACACTACCACTCTCCTTCGAGTTCTCACATTTTTAATTTTGCTGTCAGCAGATGAACCGATTCAATTTTTATTGTCGCCCTTAACATTTGATATTAACGTAGCATACTTTGGAGGGTTCCGTAAAGTAAAGATAGAGTCACCGATAAACTCTCTTTTGGTGTTGGTTGTCTTGTCTTCGGTATAATAAGGTCTATAAAATCTTCTGGAGTTCTTCGTTCGTGGTGGCTCAGTCACCTGAACATGCCGATGATGTTATATAGTAGTGCGTCCCTTAATGTTACCAAAAGAAAGGCTTGCACATTTTTATACAGTTTGAAGTTGGACTGTTCTAATGTTGAACAAACTGATGGTGCCAAATACATTGCTTGGAATTGCGTCAGTTTTTGCTGGGAGCTAATCTGATGACCGGCAGTGATAAAATCCGCATCATCAATTAGTCCTGACCGACACCCGATTTGTTTTTATGATTGGTTAGCGGTTTTTATTAGCATACTTTTGTAGAAGACAGGGACTTGTATTCAAGGAGAGGGGCCTAAAATTATAACAACCATCTCTCCACTGCGGAAACAATTGTTTCTTCACTAGTGTAGAGCGAAATCCTTCAGTCTCTCCATGCCTGGGTCGGCATCGAAGAGACTGCCCTGTAATAAACATAAGCAGTCGAGCAGCCCCGTGGTGATCAGGAGTGACTGCTCTTGAAGAGATAAGGTCGAAACTGCTTAGTTTGTTGTTTTACTAGTGTAAAGTAAACTACATCCGTCAAGTTTCCATCCTTTACGCAGAGATGAGGGGTTCACTTCAGCCACTTCAACATCTCTAGGTTTGACATTCCCCCTGTAATCACCGACCTTCTTCGGAGAAAGTAACGGTTGCTTTTTGTGTAATGTTTGCGTTTGTCTCAAGCCTCCGTGTCCGCTAACTTTAACGAGGCAAAAAAAAAATTGAATAACTGTAGAGTAGCTTAATTAACATCTAATAGAACATTTCTAAAGATAATAAAAATTGATCGGTACGTCTTGTAGAGTAGAGTACGCGTGATAAATATTTTGTAGTGTAGCTTCGTGGCTCGACAAGAACCCGCCTCATATGATCCCGCAAATGCTAGTCGTCAAGCACGCGTACGCGGTCATTAAGCGAAGCTAGTTAGCTGAGCTCGGTGTTGTTTTAGCTCGCTGACACTTGTGCCAGACCATCGGCACCCGTGTCCTACACGGACATTTCGAAATTCATTACAAGTCTTCTAGTTAAAGATTTGTTTTGGAAAGCTCTTATCAAGACTTTTCATTTGATACCTATATTAGGCCTTTATAAAAAAATAATTTCCAGAGTGATTCCCATACATGGAGAATGTGGCAACGTGTATAATTAAACTTGAGAAACTAGGCAATCAAGATAAAATTTGTTTTATTTTAGTGTGGCTAAGGTTGCTGAGACTTAACGAATGCCCTCGGCGGTATCGTCAGATGCTGTAGTACCTGCCAAAAAAATTGATTGGGGCGTTGACATCCCACTCCCCGTGAATTCCGACTAGCTCTAGGATTCACCATATGCCAAAGCAGCTAGCGTGGATGCAAGGCGATGTACGAGTAGTATGCCATCAACTACGTGGCTGCCTCGAATCATAGATTATAACAAACTGCCCCGGCTTGAGGCGTTGAGCTTCTTCTCTCCATTCAGTGTGGCGAAGTAGTTGTTTAAGAAATTTAGAATCCATCTTTTCCACAACCTATCCTTGAGGTTTTGGGCAATTTCCCATTGCTTAGGCAAGCATCGAGGCTCACTCTCCCTGATTGGCGGTAATGTTGAATTAAGACAGCCATCTTAGAAATGGTTTGGCGTTAGCGGCTCGTCATTTTCAGGCAATATAGGTAACCCGGTTAAAAACCTGCTGTTATTTATGTTTTCTGCTTCAATTAGGACGTCTCCAACTGGAGTGCATCTTCCTTAAATACCCTTTTAAGAAGGCGTTTACACATTGAATCAGGTGATCGCAACGTCCTCCTGCATTGGTATAAAGTGGACAGTTAAACACCCATCCTATTTCATTTCTGCATATTGTCGCGTGTTATGGTTCGCGGCCAATAATTTAATGATCCGGGAAAGTGAAAACGCAATGTCTTTTAATTTAAGTTAAAAGAGTTTATTTAATTACAAAAGTGCACAATGATCAATTTAACAATTTCACTAATTTTAATTTTCACTATGAAAAATCTAACACTTGTCCATAAATTTCTTATCGCAGTTGTCTACTTAAATCACTTCACACTCAAACAATCAATATCGCCTGTATTTCGCGTATCGCAGTTTTCTATCGCGGTCGAATGAATGATCGTCCCCCCCATTCATTCAGCTCGCCTTTATATAGGGTGTCTAATCATTCAACTCAGTTCTCGTACATTGGTGAATTAGCGGGAACATTCCAGCATGAATGAATGGAGTAGTGACTCACTTTCAGATGTTGTTCATGCTTGTTGGGTTCTCGTGGTTTCGAGTAAATTCGTTTTGTTGATGTTTCTTAATTGTTGTGAAAACAATTGCGACAGTAGCTCGCAGAATTATTTGTACATGTAACACTGCCCCCACCTCGGTTCTTTTTGCCCCGAAAAGATGTATCGCTATTTGCAGTCAATTCTCCCTGGGTGTAATATGGGGCAAGACGGTCCAGATGCACGATTTTCATTTTAGCTCTCGGCTTACGATGTTCCTGTATTCGGTATACGATGTCGTTGATTCGCTTTGTAACTCGGTATGGTCCCTCCCAATTATGTTGCAACTTTGGAGACCTACCCTTTCGTCGTTGCGGGTTATATAGCCACACCAAGTCATCTTACTGGAAGCCAGTAGAATTAGCCTTTAGATCATACCTGGTCTTCATGCGGTCAGTAGCCGATTCGAGGTGTTTTCGCACTGTCCGATGTATCTGGTTCAACCATTGCCTTAGATCACTTGCGTACTCCGAGATCGTTTGGGGTTTCTCAGGGGGTGTTCCGAACTTTATATCGGCTGGCAGGCGAATAGTCTTTCCAAAAAAGACTTTGGCTGGGGCTTGGTCCGTTGATGTATGTTCGGCAGCTCTGTACGCCATCAAAAATAGTGGAATGTGTCGGTCCCAGTCTCTTTGGTTCTCGTCAACCATTTTGGCCAGGTGTTTATTGAGCGTGTCGTTGAAACGTTCGACCATTCCATCGGATTGGGGATGCAGTGGTGTCGTCCTCGTTTTCCGTATTCCCAGCAGCTCGCACATCTCGCTAAAAACTAGTGATTCGAAGTTTCGACCTTGATCTGAATGTAATTCGCAAGGTACGCCGTACCTACTGACCCAATTTAACACTAGCTGTTCAGCTACAGTAGTTGCTTCCTGGTTGGGAATGGGGTAGATCTCGGGCCACTTGCTGAAATAATCGGCTACAACCAGCGTGTATCGATTTCCCCATTCAGATTCAGGAAAGGGTCCTGCGATGTCAACAGCAATCCTTTCAAACGGTACCCCCACGTTATAGGTTTGCATTTGTCCTCTCAGTCGTCGCTTTGGGCCGTTGACGGAAGCGCAAATCGTGTATCTACGACACCAGTCCTCTACGTCTTCTCGAGCGTGGAGCCAGCAGAACCTTTCCCGCAATTTCGCTAAGGTCTTGTTAACACCAAGGTGGCCTCCCGAGGATCCTTCATGCATTTCCTTAACCCATCGTGGATTCGGCTTTTGGGTAGTAAAGTTTGCATCCTATAGGAGCTGCCATCCGCCGTTTCCCATTTCCGCTTGAGTACGCCACCCACCACCTGAAGGGAGTTCCACTGTGCCCAATAGCTTTTCAGGGTTGCGCCATGCATTGAAACGTCTTTCCACTCAGGTCGCCCAGTCGTCTCCTTCCATACGAGCAATGGTCCGATGTCTTCATCGGCTAACTGGGCATTTCGAATCTCCTCCGCTGACCAACCTTCATCGAATTCGGCCGTTTTCACTCACAGATCAACGGTTGGCTCCTTTTCCTCAATCCGCCGGCAATGCTTACAGTTAGCTGGACATGGATGACGAGTTGGGGCGTCAGCATTTCCATGAACTCTGCCCTTGTGAAGTAGTTGGGGCCTCACTAGGTCTGGTCGGATAGTCAATCGGGTTGCACCAGTGTCGTTTGTTATGTTGCAATGTTTTTCATCAACTTGACCAGGAAGGCATCTGTCTGCTTCTCCACGATGTTGCCTTGGCACGGTGATGGGGGTACTGGGCATGTCGATCCTCCTAGCTAACGTTTCCCCACGAAGTTGGCCCTTGCAGTTTGATGGGCCTCCATTCTAGGCTCCTGACACGGTCTGGATCTCCACCATCCTGGACAATCGCTCCGTTTTCTTCGCTTCTTGCAGTCTCTTTGCAGGTGCCTCTTCTCTCCACAATCCCACCATCTAGGCGCACCATTCACCTGCGGCTCTCGCTCATTTTCCACGCGCTTACACATGCACTCGTCTGCCACTACTTCACGGACCCGGGCAGTGGTACGAGTCGCATTTTTCGCTGCCTCAAAGTTCAGACTATAAACCAATGCGTCCTTAACCGTTTGTTTTTGGGCTAAACGCACGGCTTGTTGCAATTCCTGGTCATTTAACGCACTGTTGAATGCTTCTGTTGCTGCGTCATCTCGATGTTCTGGGTCGTAAGCTGGATAAGCCAAAATTGCCAGGCGCTCAGTGTCTTGGGCTAGCTGCTGTAAGGTTTCGCCAGACTTTTGCATCCGATGGCGTAGCTTTGCCCGGTAAATCTGCTTCAGATGATCGTCTCTATAACGCATGTCCAGCGCATTCATTACAGCAGCCGGGTTTGAATGTAGCTCAACGGGGATAGTCTGCAAAAGCTCGGCAGCTGGGCTTCTTAGAGCAAGAATTAATGCAGTTGCTCGTTCCTGCTCATTCCAGTGATTTTTTCTAGCGGCTGCTTCAAACTGGATTGTGTAAATACTCCAGACCATTTGCCCATCGAATATTGGTGCTTGCACATTTCTGGATGTGCTTTGCGCTGCGGTTATAAGCGGGGCTGGTGAAGTCGTTACTACTGCCTTCGTTGCTTCCAATTCTTTTTTCACTTTTTCCATCTCATGGTTCATTCTCTCTTCGACCTGGCTGACCTTTTCCTCGAACTGGTAAACATTTTCCTCGACCTGATCAACCTTTTCCTCGACGCCTTTAATTTTTTTGTTCAGATTACCGAGCTCCGCTTTTATTTCGGTTGACTGTTTCTCCAGCTTCTGTGTGATGTCTGCCTTGATTTTGATCGCTAGTTGGTCCAGCTTCGCTGATTGTTCATTTAGCTGCGCTGATTGTTCATTTAGCTGCGCTGATTGTTCATTTAGCTTCGCAGTTAAATTGGATGACTGTTGTCGCTGCTCTTGCTGCATCAGCATCAACATTTGAATCAGCGCATTTTCTGGTTCCTTTGGTTTTGGATTTTTTGCGTCTCCCTTAAGCTCCGCCATGGTAAATACATTTTGTTTGAAATGTTAGCTTCGTGGTTATTATTTATTTTTATTATTTCGTCTTTTATTTATTTTTCAACCAGTTTCCACGTTAGATTTCACTATTGTGCATTTTTCTTTTTTTTTATGTTTAAACGTTTTTCACTTTCAAAATTTTAATCTCACTTCTCGAGACCATTGTCACGTGTTATGGTTCGCGGCCAATAATTTAATGTTCCGGGAAAGTGAAAACGCAATGTCTTTTAATTTAAGTTAAAAGAGTTTATTTAATTACAAAAGTGCACAATGATCAATTTAACACTTTCACTAATTTTAATTTTCACTATGAAAAATCTAACACTTGTCCATAAATTTCTTATCGCAATTGTCTACTTAAATCACTTCACACTCAAACAATCAATATCGCCTGTACTTCGCGTATCGCAGTTTTCTATCGCGGTCGAATGAATGATCGTCCCCCCATTCATTCAGCTCGCCTTTATATAGGGTGTCTAATCATTCAACTCAGTTCTCGTATATTGGTGAATTAGCGGGAACATTCCAGCATGAATGAATGGAGCAGTAACTCACTTTCAGATGTTGTTCATGCTTGTTAGGTTCTCGTGGTTTCGAGTAAATTCGTTTTGTTGATGTTTCTGAATTGTTGTGAAAACAATTGCGACAGTAGCTCGCAGAATTATTTGTAAATGTAACAATATATATCTTTGCACTTCCGCTATATGTATAAGGTAATTCTCGACTGTCCATTCCTTTCGTGCTTGGATAAAATTTGTGCCGGAATCACTTCTGATTGGCATTCCTTGGCGATTCATGATGTTTCTTAGACACAGAATGAATGCATCAGTAGATAGATCCCTAGCAATCTCCAAATGAATTGCTCTAGTTGTTAGGCATGTGAAGAGATATATCCACATTTTCTTCTTACGACATCCAATTGCTATTCAAAATGGCCTATAGTAGTCAATTCCAGTATAGCTGAACGGACGGACATACGATAAGAGATGATTGGGTGGCAGTTGTCCCATTAAAGGAATTTTTGGCTTGGCTGAATTGGTGAGTCACACTGGGCAATTTCGTCGTATATTCTTCATTAGCGCTAAGGCATTTGGAATCAAAAAACGCTGACGCATTTTATCAATGACCAATCTATCGTTCTGGTGATGCTGTCCGTAATGAAGTTCGCATAATAGAAGGCGAGATACATAATGCTTCCTTGACATTATGATCAGATGACGGGTAGAATCAGGAAGACAATAGGCAGCATCAATTCCATCTGAGTCTAGAGTAGACATTAGCTGATATAGATCGCTCGATTTTGATACCTTTGCATTTGATCGAAGTGCGCGAAGTGTGCTATGAAGTCTTCATTCTGTACAAGGTGACAAATAGGTCTCTCCACGCTACCTATTTCAGCTGCGATTATCTCCCCATTTTGGCGATGACGTACGTCATGCAGCCTGCTATTCTGAATAAATTATGAGGCTTTTGTAATCCAATGTTTTCGGTAGATTTGTTGCCACAAGACAATAGAGGCTTTCGTATAATTTGAGGCACAGATAATTTATGACTGATTGAATTAACTTTTTGTCGTTGCTTTCGGTCGGAAAATTTCATAATTCAAGGTAGTTCTCAATTCTCTCTATTTAGGCACCAAATTTTTCGTTTTCCTTGTCGAACGGTACACGATGTAGGGGAAGATAGGGCAATTGTCGTCAGTGAGCAATGGTGGTTATGCACACAACTAAGCTCATGACAGTCCATTACGTATGTGAAGTGTGTCAACGTCTTGCTGTTCATTGCCCGCAAGTGACAGACTCGTCTTGCCTTCATTCCGGATGACGCGTTCGTATACGAGTATGACGAGTGTATATTGTTTTCGCGCCTACTTGATCTTATTCGACAGCGTGATAAACTAACAAGGTAAGTTATGAAATATTCTTTTTGGCGCGTCAACACTTTATGAATATATAGTAATTATCATTTTGAATGAGAAAGTAATATGTTTTTTTTGTTATTTAGATTGTTTTCTATGAAGTCCATCACGGATAATTGTGGTCAACGGACCATCATTGCCCACCATGTTTTCGTTAGTGAGTATTGTCACTAAATCTAGTGTCATTGTTTTTAGATGCCCAAAAATCGACCAAGAAAGATGCAGAAAGCTGCGTGAACTTTAGAAATGTTGAACAAGGCTCTTATTCTTATAGATAATGGAACATCTATGAGTAAAGCCGTCAAACAAACTGGAATACTATTTTCCACGTTACAAATTTGACACCAAAAGCAATTGTATGCAAGTCCATTTCTAGGATGAAAGGCTGTATTCTCTGCAGAAATTGAAAAAGAAATGGCTGCTGGGGTGAAAAAAATGGCTAGTATATTCTATGTTTGCACAGCTCATCAAGTAAGAAAAGGACAGAACAGGGTAGGATCCATCATAAGTTGGGAGAGAGGTATAAACATAACCATTCTGTGTACGATGAGTGATGCTGAGACATTTATACCTCCTTTGTTTATCTTCTCGGGGAAACGACATTTCCCTCTCCTTGAAAAAGATGGCTCTGTTGGTGCTTTATACCACTGCTCAAAGAATGGGTGGATCAATGAAAATCTTTTTTTGGAATGGCTTCTACATTTCACGGACTTCGCCAAACCTTCTGCGGAAGAACCTATCTTGTTGACCCTCGATCACCACGTGAGTCACATTCCTCACAGTATTTACAAGCACCACTTTAGTCTGTTTACAAGAAAGAATGTGAATGTTTTATGAAGAGCCATCTTGCAGAAAAAATAACCCCCCATGATGTCGCATAATAGTTTAGCAAGGCATATTCGAATGTTGTTTCTATAAGTAAGGGAGAGTCTGGATTTAGACTAACAGGTATCTTACCTATGAACTTAAATGTGTTCATTAATGAAGATATTTTAGCGGTTGAAATACTGTAAGGTGAGTGGTTATTCAACACAACAAAAGCTCTTTTCAGGCATCATTTGCAGCAAACTCCAAGCACATCCAAAGAACCTCTGCTGGCTGAATCAACAACTAGGCAAGAAACAACACCAAAACAGGCCAAGAGTTGAGAGTTTCATCAATTTGTCTACTAATACATCAACTGTTAGCATAAGACAAGGTCGAAATAGCAACATTCTACAATTTTAACCTCAATACCAATAACTGACAGTCTTATAGAAAAAGAGAACAAGAAAAAAGAAGAACGCAAATGTAAAAAGAAAACAAAAAGGCAAAGGAAAGGGCACAATAAACAAAAAATACAAGGAAAAGCTTAAAAAGACAAAAAAAAAAGAGTTTTTCGGGAAGAAAATGATACTGACGACCTCTGTGTCGATGATGAAGATGAGGACAAAAAAACCATTGGCTCATAGGTGGAAAATTCAACCAAAACAACGAGGTTTAGTGCCGGTTTCCTGTAGGCTTTTGGCTCACTCTGCCTGCACTGGCAGGGATTTGGCAATGGATTATGTATGTGACTAGTGTTAGAAATATTTGACCAACGTTGTCAACATCATGGCTACCATTGCCTTTGTGTGCGCACAATGATGGTCAAAGATAGCTTTTATTAATATTATTATAACTATTAGACGGCAACATCAAAGAAGATTATACTGATTTCAATTAATTGCTATATTTTTTCCTAATAAAGCTGTGATTTATAATTTGAGATTTATTCCTAAAAGTAATCAACTGACCGCAATTACTCCCTGCTAAGTCAAAATCAAATTTTAAATCAATTTAATATTGCAATCAATTCGATATTCACACAATTTGGACGTGACATACTTGAAGGATCAACTGGAGGTGATAAAATCTCAGCAGCGGGAGTTAAAACAGCTACAACCACAGGCCATCCACACCCTATCTGTGGGCTGCAATACTAGTTGCGATCATCATTGTTGCATTCTGAACAACTAAATTCCTAAGAAGAAGCGGTGAAGCATAACGAAAGTACAGGTTCCAGCCCCAAGACACTCATCGAGCGATCATCAATTTAGTTTTGAAGTACAAGACTTCAATGGATGGCAGTATGTTTTGTTAAGTCAAAATCAAATTTCAAATCAATTCGATATTGTAAATTTAAAACTTAAAATGTACTTATTAATTCCAGTATAATTTTTTGATCAAATTCACTCATTGAATATTCTATTTGCAAAAAATGACAAACCATCAAATTCAAATTCTGCATGAAATTGTAATTTTAGATGCCAGACAAAAAGTCTTCATGAAACTGTAACGCTAGATGCTGAAAACAAAATTCTGAAAGTATTTGCTTACACATTGTAAAGTTCTTTTAAATTCAAACTAATTTTGCTTACCTACCTATGCTAAATGACCCTCAACTATCAGGGGAATTAAAGCATCGGGCTTTCAAACGTCTGCCAGCAATGGAAAAAAGGTTAGCAAAAGATGCTGACCTGAAAAAAACAGTACCATGACTTTCTGGACGAATATAAACATCTATGTCACATGATATGTGTTCCAAGCAGACATTACCGAAATGTATTGGCAAATTTTAGTAGCTGAAGAAGATCAACACCTACAATTAATCCTATGGCAAAAAAAATCTGCAGAGCGCGAAAAGTGATACAAGTTATGTACCGTAACGTATGGCACCAAATCAGCACCGTATGTGGGCATAAAATGTCTAACACAATAAGCAGATCATGGCACCCAACAATACCCACTTGCAGCTGAATCGATAAAGGATTTTAATGTCGACGACGTATTAACAGGGAACGATGACTTGCACGAGGCAATTTAAATTCAGAATGAGCTTATTTCTGTCAGATGGTTTTAATTTACAAAAGTTGTGTGTCAATCACCCTTTGCTACTCAAGAATCTCGATGATAAAGATTTTGAAATAGAGCTAAACTTTTCAAGAACGGAGGACGAAATTGTGAAAACTGTTGAATTAGCATGGCATCCCATTTTGGACATGTTTTCAGTTGTGACCAACCTAAAGGCCTTCAAGACAACAACAATGTAAACCATTTTGGCAGATATATCACAAATATTCGATCCTCTTCGTTCAGTGAGTCCAGTCATCGTTATGTGGAAGCTCTTTATGCAGCAGCTTTGGAAATCAAACGTGAATTGGGATGAAAATATTTCAAAACACATGGCTCAAATACAAAAGCAACTTACAAGAATTGAATGATCTACGAGTTCCCAGGTATACACTCAGTAAGAACAAAACAATCAGCATACGAATTCACGCCTTCGCGGATGCCAGTGAGATGGCCTTTGGAGCAGCAGTTTATGTAAGATCAAATGATAGTCAAGGCAAAGTTACAGTAAAACTGATGTGCGCCAAATTCAGAATTGTGCCTATAAAGCCCACTACGATTCCCAGACGAAGCAACTAGAAAGCATGATACACTTTGAAGTTGAAGAGTCATTCTACTAGTCCGACTCCATGATTGTCATTAATTGGATACTAGGTGACCTATCAATTCGCAAAACCTTCATTGCCAACCGTGTTGCAGCTATTCAAGATATGAGCACAAAGCAAGAGTAGAGGTATGTCACTATAAAGGACAAACCTGCTGATTTGGTATCACGAGGTATGTTTCCAAACCAACTTAAAGCATCGTCTAATCGTCCAGACTTTTTACAACATCCTAAGAATCATTGACATCAAGAACCAAATGTCGAATACAACCTGGACAAAGAAAACAAGACGCTTAAGCTAGCACTTGTTGCTACATCATCTGAAAATAACCACCCTCTATATAGCATTCAGCATGGCAGCTCATTTCAGAAATTGCTTCGCATCATGGCTTACGTTCAAAGGGGCATAACTCAATTCAAATATGGAAATAGAAGACAATCAACTTCAACACTCATACTCGAGGAAGTTCAACGCACAGTTTTTCAAGCCGAGCTAGAATTATTGAGCCATGACAATGAAGTTTCCAAGGGAAGTAATCTGAAAACTTTGCCAACATTTATTGATTCTGATGGCCTCATTCGAGTTGGAGGTAGACTGAATGCTGATGTAACCTATGATGCTGTCACGGGAGCCGCGGGCAAAATATTGCTCGGTCCATATTCCGTTGTTCCGCTCTGTGTACTGTGAATGACAACATACATATACGAAAAGCAGCGAATTGTAATCAAAGAATCTGTGGGCGTGGCGTCGTATCATAGATTAGCAGAAGTGGGTGTGTATCCATGCTCGTATTAAGTATCAAACATATAAACCCAAGACTTCCGCAGTGGAACGAATTGGTTACACGCAATTGCGATGAGGCAAATCGAGCGAAAGCTTGAGCTTTGTGGTTGCACCAGTCACAGAGAGATGGCATTAAACACATTAAACAAAAAACATCACAGTTGAACTCTGATCATTTTATTGGTTAATCGTCCATTATTTTAGTTGGTAAGCAATGAAGTCAGCATAATTATAGTATGAAAGAAAATTATAGAAGCAAGAAAATTGAGCAGTATTTCTCCATTCGCTGGTTCAAGGCGTGCGCCCGAGCTTACTCTATCTCAAGGCACTTAGCCCGGGATAAGCGAATTTAGAATACGTTGAACAAGCAGTTACGCCCGGGGCCTGCAGTTGAACTAGTAATTGATTGATTAATTAATCTGACTGCATACTCAAGGCGTTAGCCTGAGTATTAGCGTCCCAAGGCTTTGTGCCCGGGGCTAGTAGTGGGATCATCAATCAATTGATTCGTTAATATAACTGCGTGCTTAAGACGTCAGCCCGAGCAACAGTTAAAGCTTAAATAACTAGATTGGTTTCTTCGAATTTCCTTTTCCCTCTAAATAACTAACAAGTATAATTAAAGTAAACGTAAATCGAGTAAATAAACTGTTCCATTGTTATTCCAATTATGTACTTATGCAGGCATAAGTCCCTGTTATAAATTAATTAGCTTCGAAGAATTCATTGTAATTGTAAAACGAAACAAAGAAAGAAATAAAGCTTAACTCATTAAATAAACGAGCACCCTTTGACTGATCTAGTTGGCAAGAATAAAGTATCAAAGCAGGTAAGTATTATACAGGAATATCTCTTTCTCCCCAGGAGCCATGATGTATATACAGGATACACATCATATCAAGCTCACAGCGCATGCCAGTATACATAGGGTGTACTGGTATTGTGCAACAATGCTAAGCGTCCCATTGTTTATCCAGCGGATAATTTTGTCACAAAATTATTGATGACGCATTCACATCAAAATCATTTGCACACTAGGCCACAAGCCCTGTAAGCAATTGCTAGACAAAATTATTGGATTTTACAGGGATGCAATCTGGCCAGATTAAAAGGGTCAAATTGTGTTTTTTGCACAAAGTTCTGTCCAAAACAACGCCCTAAATAAATGGATAGCTTGCCTAAAGGTCATGTGCGACAGGCGCATCCTTTCTGAAACAGCTGAGTAGACTTTTGTGGTCCCATCTATACACGTTAAAAATACGTGGTAAACGCCGCCGAAGGTCGTATATTGCCGTATTTTGATGCTTCTTGACAAAGGCTATCCATCTTGAAGTTATGTCAGACTTATCAACGAGAGGTTTTCTTGGTGCACTCAAACGCTTTGTGTTAAGGAGAGGTAACTGTAAAAAACTTTGTGGTTATAATGCTCAGAACGTTTTTGGTGCAAACAACCAATTACAAGAGCTTAAATTGATGTTGACCGAAACCAGGTCAACCGAGCATATCATCAAAATGTGCATAAACGACAACATCCTGTTCCATTCTATACCTCCTCGATCACCACATTTTGAAGGGCTTTAAAATCAACAAAATATCATCTGTGATGCACCGTAACTTCAGCCTCACAAACTTATGAAGTCACTGCCAAAATTGAAGCCATGTTGATTTCAAGGCCACTTATGCCACCATCAGCCGACCCAAACGACTTAATACCTTTAACTCCAGCGCACTTTCTGATTGGTGGACCAATGACTTCGAATATTCCATGAGCCAATAATCCAGAGAAAATGTCATAGTTGTCTAGACGGTAGTAAATCAATCAAATCAAAAATGAATTTTGGAGCAGATGGTACAAAGAATGCTTGAATTGGCTTCAAGAGCGTTTGCGATGACTACTGAAAAACCTAACATTCCAACGGGAGCATTAGTGACGGTTAAAGAAGATAATATTCCACCTTACCATTGGAAATTCGGTCGCGGGGTTGAAATAATTCCTGGTTGATATGGTAAGGTAAGAGTTGCAGACGTAAAACCTGCAACCCGTATATGCCGAATAGCAATTCATAATTCTTATCAATATTAACGACGCAATGTAAGGAAATGTGGAAGGCAACATTGAAGATGTTGTCATGCAAGACACTGGCACCACAGCTCCAAATAGGGATTCACATAACAGGAGAAAGCGGCAACACCAGTTAAATGGCTGGCTACCCGCTCTGAAAACCTGCTTGTTGATACTTCTGATTCTGCCACTAGCTACGTGGTCAATGCCGTCTGAAAAGTCATCCATGAGATAACTGAATTGGACGATATTGCGAGTATATATGCTGAACATCTCGGGACCGCAAGACTCTCGCCTACCAGTTGGAAGATTATTACATATTATGCCTTACAGGTTTTTGGGAAAAGCTATATACAGGGTCTTCCAATAAGAGGTGTTATTTTGATATTAATAGAAAAATGCCAGTTTTTAATATAACTGATCAAATGTTTATTCCATTATAAAGAAGAAGGTATGCCGTTAATAGTGAAAAATAATAAATGACCACCACGACCACGCTTACAGGACCATATCCTTTTCATTAAATTTTCCATAACCAAATCGCAAAGTGGCTGCCCTATGTCCTCGATAGCCTCACAAATTCCATCTTTCAGGTCTTAAATCGACATTAGGCTGTTGGCATAGACCCTTTCCTTCACGTGGACCCAAAGGAAGAAGTTGCAAGGTGTTAAATTACAAGATCTCGGTGGCCAATTGTGATGTGATCACCTCTTCCAGAGACAACATGGTCCGGAAATTTTTCCCGTAAAAGATCAATGGTTTCGTTGAATGAAACCAGATCAACCACCGTCTTGTTGAAATTAAAAGTTGTCTAGATCAATACCATCCGATTCGAATAAGAGGTGTTATTTTGGATAGCCCACTATTTCGGTAGATGTCACTTTTGAAGCTGTCTTTTTTGACATTTGACAAGCAAAAACTACGTCATTGATAAAAATGGAACAATACACGCTTCAGCAATGCATTGAAATTATTAAAATTCACTATAAAAATGGTGAAAATTTGGCAGAGACGGTTCGTAAAACTCGAACATTTTTGGGTCATCGTAAAGCACCTTGTTGGATCCCAATACATAGATTGGTGAAAAAATTCGAGCTGTTGGGACAATTTCGTGATGTGAAGAATTAAACCCATGCATGTCCCTCAAGAACAGCTGAGAATAATGCTACTGTAGCCAAAAGTGTTGAAGGAAACCCAGGTTTGTCCATTCCTCGTCGTTCTTTGAAATTAGGGATTCCAGAAACGCCATTACACCGTATTTTGCATAAAGATTTGGGTCTTAAGGCTTATAAAGTTCAGTTAACACAAGAACTTAAGCCGGTCGATCATCAACAACGTCGTGTCTTTGCTGATTGGGTCCTTGAAATGCACGAAAATTATCCGGAATTGCATCGAAAAATCATCTTGAGTGATGAGGCCCATCTCCACCTCGGTAGCTTCGTAACCAAGCAAAACTGACGCAACTGGGGCTCAGAAAACCCAAGAGTTATTGTTGGAAAACCTCTCTATCTTCAACGTGTGACTGTTTGGTGCAATTTATGGTCCGGCGGAGTCATTGGATTTACTTTTTCGAAAATGAGGCTGGAGCAACCGTTACGGTGAATGGATTGCGCTTTCGAGAGATGATTGATGATTTCTTATGGCCGGGATCGGATGGTATTGATCTGCACAACGTTTGCTTGCAACAAGACGGCGCTGCATGCCACACAAGCAACGAAACCATGGGTCTTTTACGGGAAAAGTTTCCGGACCGTGTTATCTCTCGAAGAGGTGATCACAATTGGCCACCGAGATCTTGTGATTTAACACCTTGCGACTTCTTCCTTTGGTCCACATGAAAGAAAAAGTCTACACCAATAGGCCAGTGTCAGTTTAAGACCTCAAAGATGGAATTCGTGAGGCTATCGAGGACATAGGGCAGCCACTTTGCGATTTGGTTATGGAAAATTTCATGAAAAGGATATGGTCCTGTAAGTGTGGTCGTCGTGGTCATCTGCCTGATATTATTTTTTATTATTGACGGCATGTTTTTTCTTTATAATGAAGTAAACATTCGATCAGTTGTATTAAAAAACGGTATTTTTTTTTAATATCAAAATAACACCTCTTATTGGAAAACCCTGTATATTTCCGTCAATTTCGATCTAAACGGAATTGATGATGACAACCTTATATAAAGATCACTTCTATCCCCTTAGTGACACCTAAATTGACGCAATGCTTAACACTTGAAGAAACTTACTACTTGTGTAATCAACAAAAGCCTATCATCAAAAAGGGAAACGCCATCGCTACTTGTGAAATAGAGGGCTTTTTGCAAAGAAACGTATTAAAGGACTGCATCTGGAATATGCATGCTTAAAACACAATGTGGGTTCAATTAAGAACTGATAATCATTGGCTGTTTTCTCTGGATAAAGAATTCGATTTGACTTTTGTTTGAGATGTTGATGTCATTCAACAACAGCTGCCTAAGAATGGGATACTAGCGATGTACGATGGTTGCATTTTGAAGGACGACCTAACAATCTTGAGAGCCTTCGACAATAAACAGTTCACGCTGACAAATGAATTCCAACCAAATATTAATTTGTCCTTTGTAAATTCTGCAGCTGTGCTCAGTATACCATTTCAGCGACGTTCGTAGGAAAACAAGGAGGTTACGCACAATTTGGACGTGACACATTTGAAAGATCAACTGGTGGTGATAAAATCTCAGCAGCGGGAGTAAAAAAAGTTACAACCACACGACATCCACACCCTATCTGTGGGCTGCAATACTGGTTGCGATCATCATCATTGCATTCTGGACAGTTGAATTCCTAAGAAGATGAGGTGAAGCCAAAATAACGCAAGTACCATTTCCAGCCCCAAGAGACTCATCGAGCGATCATCAATTTAGTTTTGAACTATAAGACCAACGGGCAGTAGTATGTTTTATTAAGTTCAAATAAAATTTTACATCAATTCGATATTGTCAATTCAAAATTTAAAATGTAATTATTAATTCCATTAATCAAAATCACTCATTGAAAATCTTATTTGCAAAAAATGACATTCCATCAAATTCAAATTTTTCATGAAACTGTAACTTTAGATACCAGACGGATAGTCTTCATTAAATTTTACACATTGTAAAGTTCTTTTCGATTCAAACTAATTTTGCTTACGTTAAGAAAATTGTACGCGCATGAAAATTATAATGAAAATTTCTGTGAGAAGATATTATCGCTTAGTCGACATTATTTAGGTATAGTAAATTAAATTAATACTTTAGGAATAAACAGAGTTGATACTCGTATTTTGAATTCAATGTGTATTGATGCTTTTAATTATTGACTCTCTGGAAGGTGATATATAGGTAACCTATTTTTGTTTTCACAAAATTCAAAGGTGCTTTGCTTGGAAGCAGCGTAAGATTGCTGTTCAGGCATTGAACTGTTCACAATATCAGAACAACTATGTAAGTCTCTTCTTGGGTGTAGTGTAACACTGCTTTTCAAGTATTGAACTTAGTAATTTTATTTTCTGATAATTACAAAGATCTACTTGGAAGTAGAGTAACCTACTCTCCATTTAAATCGTTTTTTTGCTGTTCATTGTTGAGTGATCGAGCGATCTAATTAACTATAGATTTATTACAATTGTGAACACCCCCTTAACCCCTTACTCTCTCACATCACTGTGATCTGCTGGTTTCCCCACATTTTGTTGTTAAACTGTATTCGGAACGATGAGAAGCACTTTTAACAGCTTTTCCATGCCAGTGAATGGAGAAATACTTACAACTAAAATAATGAAGACAATTTGCCATTTAAAGATGATCAAAGTTCAACGACAAAAACAGTTTAATGTATTAAGTGCCATCTCTCTGTAACTGGTGCAACCACAAAGCTAAAGCTTTCGTTCGATTTGCAATGCATGTAACCAATTCGTTCCGCTGGGCGGTACATTCGATTACGAAGTCTTGTGTGTATACGTTTGATACTTAATACGAGTATGGATACACACCCACTTCTGCTAATCCATGATACGACACCGCGCCCACAGATGCATTGATTACAATTCGCAGCTTTTCGTATATGTATGTTGTCATTTACAGTACACAGAGAGGAACGACGGAACACCAACCGAGCAATATTTGGACTGCGGTTCCCGGAACAATTCTGCTATTTGATTTGTAATAGTCGAATATTGAATTATTGAATCACGGTTCTAGGTTTGAAAGTACGTGTCAGCATAGTAACGTAAGTTTGCGTCAAATCTAATTCTTAACATAAATTTCTTGTTCAGATGGCTTTTATCTTCGTCGCCAGTTGATATGTATCCAGGATAGTGCAAATAAACCATACCCAGCTCGAGTTTATGCTGATATTTTATTAGCTTCAAAAATATGGTTAACTTGGTGGAAGCTCTAAATAGAGTGAGCGTTGTACAATTAGTATGTCATCATTGGGAACAAGTACAGACGTAAGAGCTCATTTGGCAGCTTAAATTGAACATGCCATAATATCGACGTCATCAGCATATGCTACAAATTATGTGGACTTTAAAATTACTGCACTTGAGGTTAAAGCTGATGTCTTCCTGATGATTTTTTCATATTCTCACGCTTTCCTTGCATACCGCATTATCAATATGGGAATTTTTATGATACCTGACTCGAATATCTTCCTTATATGGAGGAAGCCTCTTTGAATCCTTTGAAGTTGTTTTCGGCTATGAAACTTTCATTAACCAAAAACTTCTGATCTGTTAACAAGATTTGATGCTTTTTGTTTTTCTAATTAATGAGAAAGCTTGCTGTGATGCACTAACGGACAGATGGACTGATAGGTACTGATTTTAATAGGGCTTTAAAAAAATACATTTATTAGAAAATTCAGAAAAAGAAAACCAACTTTAAAATGCCTTCAAAAGGATCATATAAAATTCATGTACTGTAACAAATAATTTGGTTCAAAAAACTTACTCTTAATTTATATCTGCAAAGGATGCTACAATTGTAATTAAAAAATCTTTATGGATAAATTTGTTGAAATTCAAAATGAAAATTTGTACATAAACTACACCTATCCCTTTAAAGCATATTCGCATAAATCTGAAATATTTTTCGTTCAGTTGAAAAGCCTTTTTTGACGAAAAAGCGTTTGCTAAAGTTTAAATTTGAGTAAAGTCTGAAACGGGAGAGGTCTGTGTCCATAATGTTTCTAGCTTTTCTAGTGAGTAAAGCTTCCCTGCCATTTTTCAACTAAAAGCTTATTTGAACTTCAAAGTTACAACGAATTCGTACAGTGTTGGTAGAAAACTTTGTGCACAGTTCAGGGTGAAAACTTTCAGAAAAGCTTGAAAATATTTATGAATTTTTTTGAAGCTTGAAAACATAGTTTTAAGAACAAGAACCTTTCAATTTCTCAATACGAACTACTGAATTTTCAAAAAGGATTTAACGTAAAATAATTAAAGCTTCAAAAAAAAAAAAATCCAGGGACGTTCGCAGGACGTTAGGAAAGCTCAAATCCACGATGAAACAATATCGCAACATTTATGAGTACTCTTCTACTTCCTTTACTATAAGTTATACCTCATCATTAATTTCCGAGAAAATATGTTTCGTTATAACATCAATATCCCAATCGTCATAATTCATACCACTACGGCTCATTCCCAAACCGATTGGCCTACTAATTGGCTTGCAAATTGGGAAAGTAGCTATTTGTTGTTGAAGCTCGCGAGGGATGTAGACGTAACCATTTCAAACGCAGTCATAACGAATCAACAACATCTGGGGGAAAGTAGGCAAGGACCATCAGATGACTGATGGTTTCTGTGTTCGTAGTTGGTGGAGTTGCCTTGCCACCCCACCCACCCATTTAACAACAACGAATGTTGCTCTCAGTGGCTCCGAGGAAAATTTAACGTGATTATTGCGGTTGTTAAGCGAAAATGTGAATGAGATGATTGCTGTTATTGCTGTGATTGTATTCATTTTCAATGGGTACGTAGTTGAAAATACTTGACGGACTTTCAAGTGGTAGCAGTTAGTTTTTTTTACAGTGAAAATTAGTTGATAGTGGTACCTGTTAAAGTTTGACTTATTTTTAAGGAGTTCGTAGTTTAAACGGAAGTGATCAAAGGCAAGCGGAAGGACATTAATCACTTTTCTGAAAGAATTGAAAAGGCATGGTTGAACTTTTTGGCCTAACTGAATTATTTATGTCCTTATGAATTTATATCATAATTAAAAATTTAAATTTTGAAGGTAAAGATTGAGGTAGATGATGCTATAGTTAGTGGTAGCATATTGTATAAATTATTTGATTTTTTTCAGAATATTTCATTCGGGAAACATATTTTTGCTCTATGTAGAATAAAAACTAACTTCCTATCCTAGTGTTTGTACTCTATTTAGAAACATTCTTTTGATCCTTAAGCTGTTCCTCCAGCACACATATAATTAATTCTCATACGTATTAGATCAAGCACGTGTTGGTAATATGCAAGCAACTGAACGTAACGTAACCTGTTATTATTAGTAACCGAAACATTCAGTTCCTTAACAACATTCAACCACGCAATTTACTCACAATCGGTCGACTAACCTTCAGTCCTTAAAATGTCTTCCACCTTAACCCATTTTGTCTATAATTTATCCAAATTGGGTAGACATTCATGGCGTGCTCAGTTGAATTGTTAACTTCTTAACTTGTTCAGTGTATTGGAATTGCAACAGGAAATCAGGTGAATGTATTCAAGGCTATTAAAGTTGAGTATGACTTTGTCGAGAAATCAATCAACCTTTAGCTGTAGGAATATGTGTAACCTTTGAAATTGTTGATGGTGGTATTGAAATACTGATATTTATATATTTGAAAAGGATACCTATTTCATGAACTAAGCAAGAAAGAAATCGTAGTACACCTGATGGCGATAATTTATTTATTTATTTCTATTTAACAGAAAAAAATTCCATTAACAAAATAGATAAAATAATAGTACAGCAAAATGAATTAAATAATAGCACAGCATAAAAAAAGCAAGATAAAAGTAATAAAAAATGCAAAACTAGGAGAAAATAAATAAGAAAAATTACTGAGAGCTGAGAAGAAGACTGTTGACAAATCTTTTATAAGGAAGGAAGGGCCCAAGTTGAAGGTCATCATGGTTACGAGGTAATCTGAGCATGGGTGAGTGAAAACATCAAAGATATTCGACGACCTTGTAGAACGCATAACGCACTTCACAGGGACCTGGTTGACAAGGCGAGTTTCCAACCAGTGGTGCGGGGACCACTAGTGGTCCGCAGAAGCCAAAATTGTGGTCCGCGAACGATTTTAAATTTAGCGGGCGGTGAGCCGTTGGTCACCGTGCAATGAGTGAGAAGAGCGCGTGGAAGGTGCGGTACGTCGGACCGCCGCGCCGGCTCGGCAAAGACGATACAACGTCTGCGATCTGCCTACAATCGAACGTGTATCGTGTGCAAGGAATTACTTTCGCGTTGCGCTGTCATTTGTTATATCTGAGTGTCAGGAATACTATTTAGTATTACTTAACTGTCCGAGGAAGTGAACCATTCATTGCTGACCGTTGATCTTAACTTTATTTATTGAATTTGTACGTAAATAGTATAGGTAAGTGAACATTTTTTTGATAAACCATTTCCGTAGGTATTATTAAAATGACCGTTTTCGGGCCGTTATTAATTGAATATTTTCAATGCGGCTATTACTGTTTGTCTTTTGGCGGGATCGTACCTATGGCAAAGTGGTTTATTGTTTGTAAACTAAAACTACTTTGAATATTATTTAAAAAATAAATATTTTATAAAAGCTAGCTTACGTGATCATATTCTAATAAAACTTATGCTTTTATTTTCTTTGTTTGTATGCGGTATCATTTTTTGTATCTTATTTTCAGAACATGGCGCCTAAGAGAAAATACGACAATAGTTATATAAAATTTGGATTTACCTCGATAGAAAGTAACGGAGAAATAAAACCACAATGCGTTATATGCGCAACAGTTCTCGCAAATGACGCGTTGAAACCAGCGAAATTAAAACGCCACTTAGAACGGTACATCAAAATTTGTCTGACCGTCCGCTAGAATTCTTTGAAGGAAGATTAAAGAATCTAAAAAAAATGAAACTCGATTCTAGTGGTACGAGATTCGCAACATCGGAAAAATTATTAGTAGCGTCGTTTGAGATTTCTAAAATAATAGCACAATCTATAAAACCTCACACAGTCGGAAAAATACTAGTGAAACCGTGTTTAATCAAAGTCGTCGAAGAAGTTTTCGGATTAGAGGCCAAGAACAAAATACAAGATATACATCTCTCCAATAACACGGTGAAAGCTCGAATTGAACTTATGTCAAATGATATAGAGGAGCAACTTGTTTCAAGAATCAAAAAGTCGCCATTTTTCGCTTTGCAGTGTGATGAATCGACTGACATTTCGAATTATTGTCAACTACATGTATTTGTTCGCTTTTTAGACGACAACAACATACGAGGTGTGTTCAAAAAGTATCACGAATTTTGAATTTTCGCGGGTTACGTATATTCGAATTTCGATTTTTTGTGGCGTTATGTTGGTACTCATGTCTGTGACTTATGCCGGCAAGCTCGGCTATTTTGAATGTTCACTCAATTGGTGATAGCTGCTTTACTTGCACGTGTTTTCAATCGTCTTCGATTTTTACTTATTCAAAAAAATGGATCAAAGAACGTGTATCAAATTTTGTGTGAAAAACGAAATTAAGTGCGCGGATGCATTCCGTATGTTGACTGTGGTATACGGAGAACCTACCTTGAACCGAAGCAACGTTTATCGGTGGTACAAAATGTTTTTAGAAGGCCGAGAAGATGTGAACGACGAAGAGCGCGCCGGACGCCCGAGCACTTCAACAACAGACGAAAAAATTAATGAAGTGGAGAAAATGGTATTGGCCAATCGTCGAATCACCGTTAGAGTAGTTGCTGAGGACCTAAACATTCGATTGGCTCGTGCCATTCGATTTTTATCAACGATTTGGGCATGAGACGGGTCGCCGCGAAATTCGTACCAAAATTGCTCAATTGCGACCAAAAACAGCAACGCATGAACATTGCTAATGAGATGTTAAACTCTGTCCGCGACGAGCCAAATTTGCTCCAGAGGGTCATAACTGGTGATGAATCGTGGGTTTATGGTTATGACGTGGAAACCAAAGCTCAATCATCTCAATGGAAGCTGCCGCATGAACCAAGACCGAAAAAAGCGCGCCAAGTTCGGTCGAATGTGAAAGTTTTGCTGACAGTTTTCTTCGATTGCAGGGGCGTGGTGCATTATGAATTCTTGCCACAGGGAAGAACGGTCAATAAGGAATATTACCTGCAAGTTATGCGCAATTTGCGCGAAGCAGGCCGCCAGAAACGCCTGGATTTGTGGGAGAACAAAAATTGGCTTTTGCACCACGATAACGCCCCTGCTCACACATCGTTGCTTGTGCGCGACTTTTTGGCCAAAAACAACACACTAATGATGCCGCAGCCACCGTATTCCCCAGATCTGGCCCCCTGTGACTTTTTACTGTTTCCTAAAGTGAAGAGGCCCATGAAAGGACGACGTTACGCTACGCTTGATGAGATAAAGACGGCATCGAAGGAGGAGCTGAACAAGATTAAAAAAAATGATTTTTTGAAGTGCTTCGAAGATTGGAAAAACCGTTGGCACAAGAGTATAATATCTCATGGGGATTACTTTGAAGGGGACAAAATAGATATTCATGAATAAATAAATAATTTTTGAAAAAAAACAAAATTCGCGATATTTTTTGAACACACCTCGTAGTTAAAGAAGAATTATTAATTTCACGGGAACTGGAAACAACATCAAAAGGTATCGACGTCATGAACTCAATATCGGAATATTTTGACAAACATAATCTTATGTGGGATAAACTCGTCGCCCTCTGTACTGATGGTGCTCCGGCAATGTTGGGATCACGTTCCGGGCTGGCGACGTTAGTAAAAAAGAAAAATCCTAAGGTAATAACAACGCACTGTATCATACATTGCCAGGCGTTAGCTTCTAAGACTCTTCCTGGATGCCTTAATGATACACTGCAAATGGCTATAAAAGTTATAAATGTTATCAAAAGCAGCGCCTTAAATACACGCCTTTTTAAAAAAATGTGCACAGAAATGGCCTCTGACTTTAAGGCACTTCTCTTTCACACAGAGGTTCGATGGCTATCAAAAGGTAATATGTTGGGAAGATTATATGAACTAAGAGCAGAGGTTGAGATTTTTCTGGTTGACAAAAAAATGAATGATCTGTTGAAACTGTTTACTAATCCGGCATGCCAGCTGGATTTGGCTTATCTTGTGGATATTTTCACACACTTAAATTAATTGAATATGCAACTACAAGGTTCCGGAAATAAACAATTAGAAAACGTCGCTAATATATTCATTTTTGAAGATAAACTTCGCGCTTTTATTTGCAAACTCCAGTTGTGGTTACGTAAAATTGAAGAAAATAATTATTCTGCATTTGCGACATTAAAAGCACTTATGGAAGATAAAAGGTATGACGCTAGTAACGCAAATATACAAGAAAATATCAAGACTCATTTACAAATGTTGATTGATGAATTCAACCGTTATTTCCCAGAATATACCGAAGACGCTAAAATTGATCAAAAACTGATACGTAACCCTTTTAGCACGGACGCTGGTGAAGTTACTGAAGGAATCCAGGAAGAATTTATTGGAATCCAAAATGACAGAAACTGCAAGGATGCTTTTGAATCTAATTCACTTGAGTTGTTTTGGTGTAAGAAAGCAATTTCTTATACTTAACTTCGAGAAATCGCCTTGCGCTATTTTATGTTTTTCTCAACAACTTATTTATGTGACCAAGGATTTTCTGCTTTGTTGTTAATTAAAAACAAGGCGAGGAATCGTTTGAAAGTTAGTGATGATTTGCGTGTAGCTTTAAGTAACAATATTAGTCCTAGGGTAGCCGAAATCGTGAAGAAGATGCAAGCACAGAAATCACATTAATACAAAATTACAGATGTTTATCCTAAAAATATTATTATTTCTTTTATGTAATTTCCTATTAAGTTTTTAATTAAAGTTTCAGTTTGATTATTACAGATTATTTTTATTATACCTACATAGTGGTCCCTGCTAACAAGAATAATATAAAAGCGGTCCCTGACCAAGAAAAGGTTGGGAACCCCTGCTGTGAAGGAAATATTCATCAAGTTAGAGTCGACGCATTTCCAGCGAAGGAATATTGAGCATAGCTAAGCGTGATTAATAAAAAATGTAAGGAATCCGGAATTTCAAGAAGACGATCCTGGTAAATCTTTTTTGTACAGCTTCTAGCGTGAACGTCAACCACTTCAAATGAGGCCACCAAACTGGCGAACAGTACTCAAGGATGGGACGAACCAAACTAGAATATAATTTAACACACGATAAAGGATCGGAAAAAATATAGGAATTTCTTAAGATCAGGCCAGAAATGCGAGAGGCTTTAGAAGTAATTTCACAAATATGAACATCGAACTTTGATTGAGAGTCGAAAGTGACACCCAAGTTCCTGAAGTATGTCATCGTGCATAGGTACAAATTGTTTAACGTAAATTGAAAGCTAATAGGGCAAGGGTTATTAGAAAATGAAAGATAGATGCACTTAGAAACATTTAGTGCAAGTTGGTTATAAGAACTGCAAGATAAAATGGCATTCAAATCATCTTGAAGCAAAACACAGTCATCGATTGATGTCACTACTTTGAAAACTTTGACGTCATCTGCATAAAGAAGGCAGGAGGAGTTGATGACAATGGATAGTAAGTCATTTATAAACAACAGTGGGCCCAGAATGGATCCTTGAGGAACACCAGAAGACGGATGGAAGGGAGTAAAAAGAAAGCCTTGAAAAGATACCTGACTGACACGATTGGATAAGTAAGAGGATAACCAGTGGAGCAAATAATCAGAAACGTTGAGAAATTTTAGTTTGCTAACAAAATATTGAGATACACTGAGTCGAAGGCTTTGGAGAAATCCAAATACAAGGTTTCGCTTTGCAAACGGTCCTCCATGGCTTTTAAAGTAACGGTCATGAATTCTAGCAAATTCGTTAAGGTTGATTGCCCTTTAATAAAACCATGTTGTTCAGCAACGAACAAGTCATGAGTAACTGACGAAAGGTGCAACTACACGATTTTCTCCAGTAGTTTGGAGAAACAGGGTAATAAGGAGATACGTCGATAGTTGGCAACGTCTGAGGTACTACCTTTTTTTTAAAATAGGAGTAACATAGGATATTTTCCAACACGAAGGAAAAGAGCCTGAAGATAAGCTAGAATTGAAGAGAAAGGAAAGGGGGCTACAAATAGAAGTAGCTAATGATTTCACGAAATGATTGAGAATATCATTGGGACCTGAACTAACAGAGTTATCAAGTTCTAAAATGAGCCTCATAACATATTCTGGATAGCAAGTAAAAGGGAATGAAGGTGGCGTGTGTACGATTGGGAACGAAGGGCTTTTGCTGAGAGTAGCAGTATAAATAGAAGAAAACTGAGTTCTTAAAAGTTAACTTATCTCGAGAGGTGAAGTTGCGAAGCAGCCGTTCAAATGAAGCGAGGATTGGAAACTGGGAGATGATTTAAGAAAGCGTTTATATTTCTAAAAAGGTTTTGAATGGTTTGAGTTTAAAGAGCCTTCAATACTATGAAAATAAGAAGTTTTAGCGATCTGCATCTTTTTCTAAGCTACCGATCTCAGATGACAAAAAGCTGTACGTGACTCAGGAGATTTGTCACGTGAGAAACGTTGACGAGCTCGATCTTCAGCTTGGAAGGCTCACCTAACATCTAGAGTTAACCAAGGACAGTCAAAAGAGTTCCTTATAAATGACAACGTTTAAGAAGTCATCGAAATCGTTGCAACAAGTATCCGAGTCAAGACCGCGAAAGAAGGAGGACCAGTCAACAGAGCGAATTGTTTCGGAAAGTTGCTCATAATAAGTTTTATAAAAATTATAGCGCTGACGCTCTTTCCTACGACGACGGACAGAAGCAGTATAGGAAATTTCAAAGCATAAAAGGGGATGATGGGGATCAGGAGAAAGATAAGGAAAAAGAACTGGAGGTGAGCATAACAACGATTTCTCCATACTACAAAAGAATGAGTCAAGAATATGATTATTAACGTTAAGAAAATTATTAAATTGAGCCAAGGAACACATGAACATAAAAGAAAAAATTAAAGACCAAATTTGAGATGAGTCAGAATCAACCTGATTGTCATTCTATGAGAGTTTAGGAAGGTTAAAATCTTCACATAAAATAAGGTGAAAATTTGAAAATCGCTATGAGAAAATACTAGATATTTCAGTGAATAAAGTATTGTAGACCAAAAAAGGAGACTTACAAGGTATATAAGTGCAAAAGACAAAAAGAGAAAGGGAAGACGAAATGACTATTAGCTTGGTTATTAGCTTTGGCAACAAGATATAATTTAATTCTTTGACAGAATGAACATTTTTAAGGCAGTTTAATAAAAAAGTTTCCTTACAAAGCCCTTAAAAGAAAACTCATGCTTAATAGGAAAAAAAAATGTTTCCTAATCCAAATAAATTTATACTTGCCCTACAATTCGTTACAAACCCTCAACGTAAACTTTACGATGAATTGCTAAAGATTTCTTATTCATGGACTCAGTTGAACTTTCGTGACCGGATCTACTATACCATTCTGATATTCCGCGAACATCAAAGCCACTTTTTCTGGTATCAAGGAAATGTAATGGACTTCATGCATATATGTAACTTACTTGCAGTTTCCTTTCATTCTTTCCATTTCAAAAAATTTCCATTGCTTTCGTATGTTTATTCTTAACCTTTTTGTAGGATTTATAAAAGGGGTTAGGTCGAGAAAAAATTGATTTATGAAGTTCAAAATGTTCATGTCGTGTTGGTTTAGTAGAAAATTTATTTAAACTTATTTAACGCGGTGAAAAATCGTGAACGTTAAAGGTTGAACGGGAAATATATTGTGGCACGATTAATTGCTCGAAACATGAAAATGCATGCAACTGGGTGAACATTTGAATTTTAATTGCTTAGAATAGTTCAAAACTAAAAACATGCTTAAATACATTGTAAATACGGAACAATGGCTAATTTTTTAGCTGCTTAGCTATTCATACTTCTATTTTTGGTAGATTAACCGTGAGTAGTGACATATATTGCCCTTTCATTGTGAAAAACGCATAGCCAATGATTTACATCGAAGTTCGTAAACTGTAATAGCTTGTATCATAATTACTCTATTCACCAAAACAGGAAAATTTCGTATAAAAAAATTAAATGATAATTCAAGATGATCTCAGTTTCATGCAAAGTTATTATTTATAAATTCAAATTCCTTACACTCACAACATTTTCCTTACTTCCTACGTTGACGGCCCCGTTGATGGTCAAAATCCTCGCACTTCAACTCGCTCGCTGCCTGAATCAATTTTTTCCTTGTTGTCTCGAGCAAATTTTCCCTCGTTGCCTGATTTGGTTCTTCGACGCTCCTTCCTTCTGTTATTCGCACCTGTTGGTTCGTTGTGATCCCTATGTTTCACAAAATGTTACGTCCTTCCTTTCCCGCTGCCCAAGTATCCGTAAAAGAGACCGCTTCCACCATCGCTGGCTCTTTTATCACCTTGTCGTAACGGCTCTTTGACTTGAGTTGAAGAACCCAAGTTCAAGGCCACAATATTCAACACGGCTGTTGAACCATGCAGCGTTTACCTCGGACGCAAACCCAGTTTTTCTTAGTGGTCATCTTTCTTTCGCGCACAGACCTGTATTATCGATAACAACCTTAGCGATTTGTTTTGGTTGAAGTGACATTTATTGTGTTGATGCTTATGCACGAATATATTCGTCCATAGCGAAATATTTTAAAATAAATACGGTACGCGTTTATGGTGGCGTATTGGGTTTGCTCTGTCGGGTCTCAGTGGTCCTCTTTGTTACCAGTGCCTTAATTGTGTCCGCGAGGGGATATTATGGTGTGTTGGGCGATAAGTCCGGAGATTTTGGAAGTACATGTTAATTTAGTTTGAAATCATATTTTAATAACTGCGAACTCATCTATCACCAAATACTCTTGTTTTCAGCACTTCTTCCATTCCCTTCCAGGAGTGGCTACGGGTTTTTTTGTTTAATTTCATATTTCATAGCAAGCTGTCCAGAAGGCTTGAAAGCAGCACCTCAGTAGGCCGAAAGTAGGTTTTTGAGATTGTTAAGTATGACATTTCTCAGATGACATGTAGGCGAAATGATGTAAACGAGAAGGAAATACATATATTTGTATGTTAATGTCCTCGACGCACCAAACCTAAAATAAACCGTTGAAATAGTATTGTAAAATTCCAAACGTACTGTTGTATGTCCTGTCAAAAATCTTTAGAAAATTTGTTTAATTTGAACAGCACTAGATGGTGTTGATGAGGCTACTCAAAGAGGCTAGTACCCGGTGTGACGTCATGTTTCCGTTTTCGGGTCTCAGTAAGAAGGCAACGATTGAACCGCATTTTATGCCTCTCGATTCTGTCATTTTGAAGCTACATTAAATCACTCTTCTATGCTTATAAGTCAGTTTTATAACAGACTAAAAAGACATTGTACCCATTGTTATGAATATATGTGCCAGCCTAGATAGGTTATAGGACAGGCTGCGACGAGACCTCTACAAAAGGACGGGCGAGCCAACCCCGGATAGTACTCGTATATTCGTGGTGATGCTTCGAACGGTTGACAAATGGAACTATGTGGCGCATTATGTTCGGGCGGTCCTAAAAGACAAAAGAGATTCACAGCTTCCGGGGGTATCAGGACTGGGCGATCACTTGTCTGCTAATTTCTCTCCTACCCTCCACTCCCACTAGAGGAGGGATTACCCAGCTTGAAGGTGCTTTACAGCATAGTGAAAGAGACCTAGCCCAAAGAATATGTCAAACGGTTCCAGGCTTGGTTTTCAAGCTCAAAGGGGAGGTGTTTAGTGGATAGTCCAGATACTCGCGAGCATGGGAGCCCTTTACTTAGTGCATAAATGGTATTCACCACACGACCAAAAAAAATTACATGAAGGGAATATAATATAGTGCAAAATTGAATCTCTCGCATGCATCACTTAAAACGTATAACCCAGTCAAATTAGACCAAATATTGTGGTTTTGAGCTTAAGGACCATGTAATTCCAAATCTTTCACTAGTATGTTGAGAAAGATCCTCTAAATCGTGCCTAATGAAGTCCTCTCAATTTTCAGTACCGCCTTGTGTAGGGGGCAGAGCAAAGGTCAATTTTTTCAGTATTTGTCGCATATCTCGAAAACGGTACATAGCATCGAGAAAATTTTTGTGACCAACAATAGAGCTTGCTAAATTAGCTTTCACATGATACCAACTTCTCTCTACCTACACCTGAACGTCTATGAGCTATGAACTGACCAAATCGTAAATTTTCCTGGGAAAATTTAAGTGTCTTTATGTGTCAATATATATATATATATATATATATATATATATATATATATATATATATATATATATATATATATATATATATATATATATATATATATGTAAATATTAGCCCTAGTTAGCTCAATGGGTTGAACGCAGGACTCGCATCTGGGAGATACCAGGTTCGAATTACAAGCACGACTTTTTCATTGAACAAAAAGTTCGTCTACAGAGCTAGGGTAGATTGTTCATTGGAAGATGGTAATTCCGATAGACTCTCCCAACGCACCACTTTGATGCTACCACTAGGCTCGCAAAAATCCCAATAACCCGAACACCTTACCAACCGGCAAATGAGGCAGCGTGGTCAGGTATTGTCCCAACCCCCTCCCTCCCAGCATGAAAATGAATAGACAGAACAAGCACCAACCCTCAGTCTTCATAGGCCAAAATAGACCTAGGACATGTAACTCCTAGGAACCATTCACGAAGGCAGAGGGTGTTAAGAGTCCGCGGAGGTTAAACCGCTACTAACAACACCTGACAACGCTACACATAGTGACATACAATTGCCGATCAGGAGAACATAAAAAATTGTTCCCCCCTCGCGATTGAACCAAAAAATCTGAAAAATCATGGAGGTAGTTCCCTATGAGTACAACAACGACAAATGCCCGAGAAGTTGGAATTCGGAAAACTTAGCTCGTAATAGTATGATTTATCTTTTTTATGTTTTCTTGTATAAAATCGAATGGCTATTTATAAGAAAAATCAATGGCAAAAATTTCAGAAGAATCAGATGATATTTAACGTAGTTATGGTGGTTTATATTTTGTGTACTCCCACAAGAGCAGTGTGTAATTTTTAAGCAATATGCACTTCCAAACGACTCAGATACTATGGGCTTATTAGGATTTGTATGTAAGTTTCAGGAAAGATATACACATATCATATATCATGTACACTACCGGCCAAAAGTTTAGGACCAAGAATAAAAATCTTTGTTAACTGGAAATTATTTCAAAAGGACATCTGCTGAAGATCTAATTTGAATACCTGAGTATTCTATTGCTACTAAAGAATATCTAACAAGGGCCCTCCTTGCATATTTTTATGTTTGCATCCTAGAAAGGTCAATTGTTCCCAAGCATTAATTAAAGCCCCTTCAATGACTAACAGGTAAAGTCATTGTAATATTTCTCTGACCTGCCCATTATGAATCTTTTTGGTCTTATTTAGTGTTGACCGTAATTAAGGATAATTTTAGCTTCCTGAAACGTATTTATTTCCTGAGTTTTCGAAGAGTTCATCTTTCTCTAGTTTGATTAGTTTCAGTTTGCCCTTGTTTTAGTCAAGACACTTTAAAATGGGAAAAGCCCGCGAAATTAGCAGTGAAATTCGTGCTGTCATAGTTGCCTTGCACAACGAAGGCAAAACTGAACGTCTAATTGCGTCACAACTCAAGTTATCGAAGACTTGTGCTCATAACGCAATAACTCGAAACAAAACGACTGGCAGTAATCAAACCCGTTCGCGATCAGGAAGGCCAAAATGGACCACTAAAAGTGAGGATAATCTAATCGTCGTTACCAGCAAGCGAAATAGACTTCTAACAGCACCACAAATCCGCGAACAAATGAACAGCTCTCGATCGAAATCTGTGTCAGTGACTACGGTAAGACGACGATTAAGAGATGCTGGGTTATTTGGCCGGGTCGCAGCTCGAAAACCGCTTCTAAGACCACAAAATAAAAAGAAACGCATGCAGTGGGCCCTTATCCATCGAGATTGGATCGCAGAAGACTTCAAAAAAGTTCTTTGGACAGACGAGTCCAAATTTAAAATTTTTGGATCAAAACGACGAACTTATGTACGACGTAGCGCCGAGGAAAAGATGCTGCCAGTCTGTGTGGTGCCAACAGTCAAGCACGGTGGTGGTTCCATTATGGTCTGGGGATGTTTCTCGAGCCGTGGAACTGGGGATCTGGTACGAATCAATGGAATCATGAAAAAAGGAGCAGCATAAACAAATACTTCAACGAAATGCCGTTCCGTCCGGCCTACGATTAATTGGAAATGGTTTATTTTTCCAACAAGATAACGATCCCAAACATAGTTCTAAATTACGAAGGGACTATTTAGAAGGGAAAGAAGTAAAAGGGATTTTAAAAAATATGGTGTGGCCCCCTCAGAGTCCGGACCTAAATCTGATTGAGCTTCTGTGGGATGAGCTGGACAGAAATGTGCGGAGCTGTTGCCCCTCCTCACAGGAAGACATGTCAAAGGCTCTACAAGAAAGCTGAAACCAAATTTCATCCGAAACTATTGACAAATTGATTGACCGTTTGCCAAGATTAGTGAAAAAAGTGATAAAATGCAAAGGAGGCTTTTTAGACGAAAAATCGGTTTAACATATAAGTGGCATTTTTAAATTTCAGAGTTGACATTTACTTATTCTTTTGTTCGATTTGTTATCTATTTGTACTAGTTAATATTTTAATCAAAAATTAAACCTTTTAATCAAAAATTAAACCTTCTACTTTATATATTGAGTTTTGGTTCATTTTTCTTCTTTCATGGTGTTGGTCCTAAACTTTTGGCCGGTAGTGTACATCCTTGAGAATCTGTTCAACGAGTAGCATTACTAATCGTAACACAAGATGGCGGGCAATTTAAATGAGAATATTGAGTAAATTTAACACTATTTACCCCAACTTCACCATAGTAGAATTTCTAAATGTAACATTTTGCCCCGTAAATTCATATGGGTACCCTTGAATTTAAATTTAAGTGGCCCAAGGAAAGGGCCTTACAGTCTGGAAGTTTCGATAATGTTAATTCACATTCATGGAGGTGCTAGCCATTTGTGAAATTCTACGTCTAGTATTCGTTGTGAACAGGCGTGTTTCTAATCGCTCCTGCCAAAAGTTTTCAAAAAATTGTATTAATTTTCAAAACATCAGTTCAAAGTTAATTTTTATTCAAAATAGCTTACATCGTTGAAGCAATCGATCCCAGGAATTTTATCGACTATTAGTTTACTTCGGTAAATCAAGAAAAGGAAATAATCTAAAGACAAATTCGGGACTGCTGGTATGGAGGAGCCCGACGGCTCCCCATCATTGGGGGAACCCGAGGAGACATGCAATATGAAATTGGCGGCAATCGTCCACAAAAAGAGACATAACTAGGAAAACTCCGCAGCTGGAGGATGTAAAATACAAATAGTCAAAAACGAAAAAGAAGTGATCCGACTTGGATATGAAAATCAAGAACTAAGGCTTCCACTACGGTCCCTCGAAAATCTTTTCAAGATAGGGATCAAGACTCAAGACATACAACCAGAAAAGTAGATCAATAAAGAAACAGCAAAGAAATCTGTAAAAAAAGCTATCTCAGAAAAAATCCTGAGTGCTGGAGGTACTAAAGATAACCAAAACTATTTTGCAGCGCTGGCCAAAGAAATGGAATTTATAAAATGTATTGAAGGTAATTCTAACTGAGACAATGATGTCAATTTTATTTAGTATATTAAAAATTTAAAGATAAGGAGAAGAAACCAGCTCGCAGTTCTACTGGTTCCTCTGAAAAAGCCACCAAAAAGGCAGAAAAGCGGGAACGATATGGTTTGGCTATTGGCAGCTGAAAAAAACTAAGCAAAAGAGTCAACGCAAAAAAATTAACTACTAAAATGAAATCACTGGTTGACTGCAAATCAGCGAAAGATGCTCTGAACTCTGGGGAAGATCACACTTCACCTATAACCCAAGAAGTGAAAAAAAAATCAGACATTGTTATTGAAGGCCTTAGACCACTAAGAGAGTACGGTTGATCTGCTTTAGGTGCTGCACCAGAAATTTAATTTATTTCTGTTGAAACAATTACAACAAGAAGACCAGCCATAGGAAGAAAGAATTTGTTACCCTACCTGGTACAGATTTCTAATAAAAGCAGTCCTAGGGCCCTTCAACAATTAAGGTGCTTCAATTTCTGACTAGTGAGGTGGGAATCCCACCAGAAGAGAGAAATCAGCCAGTGTTATAGGTGCCAAGGATTTGGTCATTCAGCTGCCAACTGTGTAATGCACTATCGGTGCGTAAAATGCAAAGATGTTCATGCCCCCGTTGAGTGCAAATTGGCTCAGACGAAGCCTGAAGAAAAATCATACTGCGTTAATTGCGGTGCTTTTGGTCATCCAGAATCATATTGAGAATGCTCTCAATATCAAGATGCTAGAGTAAAATTTATTCCAGGGCAAACACAAGAACAACGCAGCGTCATACCTTCCAACTTCATCAAGCCCGGAGTGTCATTTGCACTCACCGCTAGAGGACCAGCAGAAAATCCTGTAAATAATGTAAGTGGCAATAATGAGCTGATCTCAAAATTTACAAGCAACTTGATTCTTTATCGAAGGGAATCGATAACTAAATTCAAAAAGTAATTCATTTCAGCATTAAGGCCTTTCAAATGCCTCAAAATAACTTGTTAACCAGTCACATTCCCAATGATAGGCTTCGTCTCATTTCGATCAACGTCAACTCCATGGTTACTCTACATCGACCTAACTATCCCCTAGGGTTCAGCGTCACGCAAAAGCCTGGCATCGTTCTTCTCACTAAAACCCACCTTAATTCATGGCACTCTAAGATATTCAAGGATTTTAAATTCGTAAGAAACGATAGGGTAAACGGTGACGGGAGAGATGCTGCCGGGATATTGGTGAGAAGGCCCTATTGTTTCCAAAATATTGAAAAAGTCGAATGCGAAAACCTTGAACCTCCTGAAATGTCCTTTATTTACTGCCAGGTGGGGTAACTTCTTCGCTATCTCTGCCTATAAAACTGGTCAAAACGTTCTCAAGTTCAAGGAGGAACTCAATTTCTTGTTTGAAAAACTCGAATTGAACATACGAGATGTGTTCAAAAAACATCGCGAATTTTGTTTTTTTTCAAAAATTATTTATTTATTCATGAATATCTATTTTGTCCCCTTCAAAGTAATCCCCATGAGATATGATACACTTGTGCCAACGGTTTTTCCGATCCTTCGAAGCACTTCAAAAAATCATTTTTTTTAATCTTGTTCAGCTCCTCCTTCGATGCCGTCTTTATCTCGTCAAGCGTAGCGTAACGTCGTCCTTTCATGGGCCTCTTCAGTTTAGGAAACAAGAAAAAATCACAGGGGGCCAGATCTGGGGAATACGATGGCTGCGGCATCATTAGTGTGTTGTTTTTGGCCAAAAAGTCGCGCACAAGCAACGATGTGTGAGCAGGGGCGTTATCGTGGTGCAAAAGCTAATTTTTGTTCTCCCACAAATCCGGGCGTTTCTGGCGGATTGCTTCGCGCAAATTGCGCATAACTTGCAGGTAATATTCCTTATTGACCGTTTTTCTCTGTGGCAAGAACTCATGATGCACCACGCCCCTGCAATCGAAGAAAACTGTCAGCAAAACTTTCACATTCGACCGAACTTGGCGCGCTTTTTTCGGTCTTGGTTCATGCGGCAGCTTCCATTGAGATGATTGAGCTTTGGTTTCCACGTCATAACCATAAACCCACGATTCATCACCAGTTATGACCCTCTGGAGCAAATTTGGCTCGTCGCGGACAGAGTTTAACATCTCATTAGCAATGTTCATGCGTTGCTGTTTTTGGTCGCAATTGAGCAATTTTGGTACGAATTTCGCGGCGACCCGTCTCATGCCCAAATCGTTGATAAAAATCGAATGGCACGAGCCAATCGATATGTTTAGGTCCTCAGCAATTTCTCTAACGGTGATTCGACGATTGGCCAATACCATTTTCTCCACTTCATTAATTTTTTCGTCTGTTGTTGAAGTGCTCGGGCGTCCGGCACGCTCTTCGTTGTTCACATCTTCTCGGCCTTCTAAAAACATTTTGTACCACCGATAAACGTTGCTTCGGTCCAAGGTAGCTTCTCCGTATGCCACAGTCAACATTCGGAATGCATCCGCGCACTTAATTTCGTTTTTCACACAAAATTTGATACACGTTCTTTGATCCATTTTTTTGAATAAGTAAAAATCGAAGACGATTGAAAACACGTGCAAGTAAAGCAGCTATCACCAATTAAGTGAACATTCAAAATGGCCGAGCTTGTCGGCATAAGTGACAGACATGAGTACCAACATAACGCCACAAAAAATCGAAATTCGAATATACGTAACCCGCGAAAATTCAAAATTCGCGATACTTTTTGAACACACCTCGTATATTCTTGCCGGTGGCCTGAATGCCCGGCATACATCATAGTTGAACGCCAACAATAATTCAAGAAGTGCATTTCTGAAACAGTGGATAACAGAGATCCAAATTGAATACAAGTGCAATCTTTATGGATTAGAGCTCTCAACATGCGCACGGACAATTTCATATTTAGACCTCTGCATTGCTGACGCAAGACTTGAGTTCAGCTTTAATAGTCCACCATGGAAGCTGCTACATTACGATAGCGACCATAACCCAAGCGTAATGGAAATCAATCATCAAAAGGATGATGTCTTCCTCATTCCAGTTCAACATGAAAATCGTCGTTTGAATTTCAAAAAAACGGATTGGGTTAAGTTTTTAAAGAAGTTTGATCGAGATTATCAGAAGCAATGTCCTCTTTCTGATGATGGCAACGTTTTTTCAATGGTTTCTAATGACAGAAATCTAACTAACGATGACACAGGTCTCTATTTGTCGAAGTTAGAGAAGCTGACGTTGGAAACTATTGAGAAAGTAGTTCCCAAGATTAAAAATCGCAACAATTGGAAAGTATATGAAACATCATCCACTGCAAAGTTGAAAAACTTGAAAATCCTTCTTCTCACATGCGTCAACAATATTTACCGGTGATTTTTGGACTACAACCATCCCTCGTTGGCTCTGTTGAAATTACACCTCAAAAATGTCCGGAACTTAATCCGTTCATAGTTCAGGAGTGAGATCAACAATCAATGGGCCGAAAAAACTGAGGGGTTAGCCCACTGGAGCCAAATGGTGTTTTCACGAAAATAAATAGCTTATTCCGTAAGAAGTCTCGAGGGAAGCTATTGAATCTTGGAGCCGTTAGCGATGAGATAATTCTCCTCTGGTCACTGGTATCGAAATTGATAGTACGATTCCAACCTTATTCCAAATATAGTTCTCAGACATTTGCCTGAGGTTGCTATTAGGAATTATTGCATATTGTACAAAAACATGTTGAGCAAGTCATATTTCCCAAATGAGTGGACAGCAATTCATATTTTCCAAATGAATGGAGAAAGGCCAAGATATTTCCGATCTTGAAGAAAGGAAAAAACCTTTGATACCTAAAATCAGTCACCCAGTCAGCTTGCTACCTAATAACACCAGGGTATTTGAGGTGATACTAAACAAAGCATTAAACACCCACGTTGAGCAATATGAGTTGATGCCGAGTTGCCAATTTGGTGTTTGTGCCAGGCATTCGACCATGCATGCGATAACGAAAGTAACCTCAGACATCCGTTGGAAACTAAATCATAGAGAATGTGTTGGAGCATGTCCCATCGATATGGTGTGGTTAAATGGACTAGTTTTTAAACTCCTTCAGGATAGATTCCCCAGACACCTTGTCACCATGATATGCATTATGCTATAAGAGAAATCATTTGTTGTGACTGATGGGAATCTAATGACAATGCGTGGCTTCAAGTTCTTGAATGGTCTACAGCAGGGAACAGTTACTGCGCCTCTGCTTTTCTCAATATTCGTTCGCAAGCTATTGAACGGCCTTAATTTTGACGACTCGTCAACGAAAGCATTGGTAGCGTTTGTTGATGATTTTATCTTTTATATGACAGATCGTAAAGCTACAATTGTTTAGATCAATCTTCAAAAAATGTTCAATGATGTATAATGAATAAGAATAGTAGGGGTAGCGGTTAATTCGTGCTGTTTTCTAACAGATGACGTAACTTGATTTTTATTCCAGTGATTCACCTTTGCAAATATGTGTTGAAAAGTTATAGTATCAGAATCAATATGTGTCATTTAGCTGAAGCGTAAACAACAATACTTTATTTTACTCTGAAAATGTTGAATTTTGTGCCGAATAAAGTGTTTTTGCGGGGAGTACTCCTTCATTACTTCAATATGAAGTAAAAGGCTGCCGAAAGTCATCGTATTTTGGTGAAAGTGTATGGTGTGCATGCTCTAGCTGAGCGTACGTGCCAGAAGTGATTTGCACGGTTTAAAAGTGGCAATTTTGACTTGGAGGACGATTAACGGCCCGGATAGCCAAAAAAATTTGAAGATCACGAATTGGAGACATTGCTCGACCAAGATCCATCCCTAACGCACGAACAACTTGCAAAATTTCCGATCGTTTAAAAGCAATGGGAATGATCCGGAAGGTAGGCCATTGGGTTCTGTAAGAAATAAAGCCAAGAGACTTCGAACGCCGATTTTTCACGTGTGAACAAGTGCTTCAACGGCACAAAAGAAAAAGTTTTTTGCATCGAATTGTCACTGGTGATGGAAATTGGGTCCATTACGATAATCCAAAACGTCGGGGAACGTATGGATACCTCGGCCATGCATCCTCATCGACGGCCGTTGTGATCTATTATGAGCTGTTGCAACCGATCTATTATGAACTGTTGCAACCAAATGAAACAATCACTAAGGAAGTCTACCGACGACAATTGATGCGTTTGAGTCGAGCAATACTCGAAAAACGGCCGGAATATGAACAAAGGCACGGCAAGTTAATTTTGCTGCATGACAAAGCTCGGCCACATGTTGCATTGGTCGTCAAAACCTACCTTGAAACGCCCAAATGGGATGTCCTACCCCACCCGCCGTATAGTCCAGACGTTGCCTCATCCGATTACTATCTCTTCCGATCAATGCAACATGGCCTGACTGACCAGCACTTCTCCAATTATGAAGAAGTCAAAAATTGGATCGATTCGTGGATGGCGGAGAAGCCGGTCGAATTTTTCAGAGAGGGGATTCGTGAATTACCAAAAAATGGGAAAAAGTTATAGCTAGCGATGGACAATATTTTGAATATTAAATTTGTAACCATTTTTTCACAATAAAGCTTCAGTTTTCGAGAAAAAACCGAACGAACGAACCGGTACCCCTATTAATATCTTGAAAAATGCGTAACAATGGCTCATCAAGACCTTATTTTTGATATCCAATTCGGCTATGTTTGGGTTTTTTCGACCATGAGAATTTCATTAACCAACAATGGCTGAGCTTTTTTCCTTAGAAAGTCGTCGGATCTTGCTTTGTAGAGTGCTCACTCTAAAAAGCAAGGTTCGACGACTTTTCGAGAATTGGCCTTCGGATATCAAATAAACAAAATACTTGAATACAATTTCTGAGCTTTTCACAAGATTTGATAATTTTAGTTTATCTAGTTCCTGAGAAAACTTGCTTTGACCTACTGATGGACACACGGAAGGCCAGAAGGGCGAACAGGTACCGATTTCAATAGGTTATTGTACAAAACGCTTAAAATTAATTTTTAAATATATTTACCATTAAAAAGTGTATCGGCACAGGCGAAAAATTCTCACGAAAAAAGTTCAATTAAAGAAACTTTTAAAATTTGGTATATCAATCAACTTGCCTTTTCGGAAACTTCCACATCAACTTTATTATTCTTCAATAAAGACTTGAAAATCTGATTATGCAATGCTGCCATCTTATGATGTACGAGCGCCATATTTTCATTCACTTCCACTAATTGCAAATTTTCCACTCAAATAAATTATTGTCGAGATAAATTTTACGCTCGCTCCACGTGCTCCGCTTTTTGCTGTGAATGCAACAGATTTTCGTGATACAATTAATTGAATACCGCCGACAGTTTAATCACTACCATTTGAAGCGATACCGAAAATTCAATTTAACTTCCGGGGAATCAAATGGGTCGCAACCTTTGAGAATGAACACGGTTGCAAGGACCATAGACTAAATGTGTGTAGCTGGAATACGAGGACACAGCCTTCTTGATTCCAATGTTCCTTTATCAGTAAAATGTTTGTTGTCGACTTAATAAGATGGCATTTAAACAGAACGTACACCAGATGTGCATGAAAGGGAACATAAGTCCTTTCCTGACTGGACTGTGGAGGGTGGAGAAAGGTATAGTTTTGGTAGGAAATGGGATATCAGTTAATCCTTGGTAGAAACAGTCGACTGTGTTAATGTTGTACTGCTGGATAAGCGTATTCAATCTAACTTGGCCCAAGAGTGTAATTCACACAGTTATTCTGGCCATATGGTTAGAAAAATTGGCTTTACTCGTATGTACATATGTTTTCCTTTAGCAAGGACTGACGGTGCAGGTGTTAATGCGTTTGAATATAAATATGAAGAAGCTACAAAATACAGTAAATGGCGAAAAATAATTTAGAGACCTCTGTTTTGATAAAAAAGGTTATTCTTTATCTTCTCTAATTGGGTTTTAACTTGAATAGGAACAAATACAACACATTTCCCAATACATTTTTCAACAAGTTTAGATAGAGCAAATTTTATATTCTTCAAACAAAATCTTGTATCTAAGCCCATCCAATACATTGAATCATATTTCCATAAGCGTCGGTCCTTTCTGCTGGTTCTTTTCCTAACTCATTCAGACTATGACGCTCGACAACTCCTGCTAGCTTGAAGGAAACAATCGCAATTCATCCCTCGACAAAAGCCTATAGTCAAGACTTTCCTCGAAATTGAGATGACATTGTCAAGTGGAATTTCATTGTCGGTATCGTTTTTCGTTGTCACTGTGTTCTTGGGGCTTCCACGTTTTGTAGTAGGGTACCCCACGCGTTTAAGGATATTGCCGTTAAACGATATGTGAGGCATCATACTAAACAATAAAGGTAAAGAGTGTTATAGCACACATGCGAGACGAGTACAAACGAGTTGAGCCTATTGTTCCACACGTTTCAGACAAGTCCAAGGCTTAAACATCGACCGCATATTCGATCCTTTTGGGATTTGTGGGAATGGCATTGCGAAGAAATTGGGGAAAAAACTTAACTAGCTTTACTGAGAGCCGACGCAAAGGTGCAATTACAGGTGAATTTAGATACAAGTTTATGTTCGGGGACGTGGATGCTGCAAAACTTATTCAAGTGTGAACGTAAATTTAATGAGTCTGTCGTCTTTGGTGGAATTTATCCTGTTCGTTTTCTTGGCGCTGAAACATTTTAGTGGTAAAACAAACGTAAGTAGGAGAAAGTTTTCCGATGAGCAGTTTAAGCTCTCGTAGGAAGCGTTTGCTAAGTAAATTTCACAAATGTTCGAGTTTGTTTAATTGACTTCATGTCCTCAAATACCATTTCAGTTGGCTAGCGCTTTGAAACTTTTAAACGTAAACGGAATTAGCGATGTTCGAGTCCTCGTTTGAAACTTAGCTTTCAGTTGGTAGTTAAAAAGTTTTATGGTTAGAAATAAACATTCAAACAAAGTTAATAAAAACCTGGAAGGAAATGTGAGTCTGGTGAATTTAACATTTTTAAATTTTTAATAAGACTGAGTTTAGAGCAATCAGAGTGGATTAAGTGTATTGACTAAATAAAATATACTTTTGCAAACACTATCATTATGAAATTCTAGCAAAAACTATAATTTATATGAGTTGTAAGGAATATTCAAGCCAATGCCCTCATTGGCTTGAATATTCCTTACAACTCATTGCTTTTTGGTCATATATCATGTTACCAGCATTGCCCCGTGAAATCCAAAAATACACCGAATTCGAAGGGAACCACTTGTACAGAAGCAAGTTAAGATCATTGCGACCATCTTACGAAGTGTTTTAAAGGGTATGGCCATTGTTAAATTTTCAAAAAATTAATTTTTTTTATTGGTTCAAACAGTCCTCCAATATCATTAAAAATAAGCTCTTATTCGATTTATGATGAAAACAATTTTTTTCACGGAGTTTGCACGGCCGCAGTGAGCCCGCCTGGGGCGCGGTCGGACCACCCGATGTGTACTCGAGCACGCAGCGCTGCTTAAACTAGTTTTTGGCACTAAACCAAATATAGAAGGCATGTAGAGGGGGTCTACGAAGGTCATTTAACAAGTACTTAGCCTACAGAACAAAAACGAAAATTTTGGAAAGGTGGCAATTTATTTTCCACATAATTTCCTTCAAACTCGATACACTTGGCCCAGAGATGCTCTAACCTTTTCAACCTGTCCAAAAAATACATTTTCTCGTGGGCTCCGTGGCAGCGATGACTTCCTCATTCGACCAAATCTATTCCCGGCGAGTGATTTTTTCAGGTTTGGAAACAAAAAGTAGTCTTAGGGGGCCAAATCTGGAGAGTACGGTGGATGGGGCAGCAATTTGTAGCGCAATTTGACCAAATTTGGCCATGGCGCCGGTGGAGGTGTGAGCCAGCGCGTTGTCGTGGTGGAACAGCACTTTTTTCTTTGCCAAGCAGGGCCGCTTTTTCTACAATTCGACGTCAAATCGGCCCAATAAGTCTGCATAGTAGCGCCCCGTGATTGTTTTTCCCTTCCCGAGGTAATCGATGTGGATCACACCTTGTGAATCCCAGAAAACGGTGGCCATCACCTTTCCGGCCGATCGAACAGTCTTCGCCTTCTTCAGAGCACGTTCGCCGGGTGAAGTCCACTGTTTCGACTGTTCCTTGGCCTCTGGTGTATACCAGTGAATCCATGTTTCGTCGACGGTCAGGAAACGATGCAAGAACTCTGCCGGAATGCACTGAAGCAGCGCCAAACACGTCGCCGATGTGGTCTCACGGTTGCGTTTGTTTTCCAGTGTGAGCAAACGCAGCACCCATCACGCCGACAGCTTTCTCATGCCCAATTCTTCGTGTAGAATATGATGCACCGTTCCTTCTGCGATGCCCACAGTTTCTGCTATCTTGCAAACTTTCAATCGACGGTCTGCCAGCACGAGATCGTGGATTTTTTTAACGTTTTCCTCCATAGCAGCCGTTTTCGGGGCAACTGGGCGTGGCTCATCAAAAACCGACGTGCGCCCACGAACAAACTCGTTGAACCAATTCTTGACGGTCCCCATCGAAGGAGAAGAGCCACCGTACACATCATCCGAGCGATCTTTGATTTCGCTGCGCGTTTTCCCTTCCAAAAACCATAATCTAATCACTGAACGATATTGTTCTTCTTCCATTTTTGTACAACCGACCGACACGCTCGCTCCCAAAGGCTATCAAAACAAAACTAATGAAGGGAATTGACTGAAACTTTGAAAGTAGGGTACTAAAAGAAAGTACTATACAATGGTGAAACCCTTTTGTAATAGCAGCGCCATCGGGCAGTGAGGCTAAGTACTTGTTGATTGACCCTCGTATTTCGTCATTCATACAAAAATATAGCTATAGAGCAGCTGCTAATGTCAGTATAGCCTTTGAAAGGACGCCCTTCGGTTGTTTTCCCTTTTCCATGCTCGATTTTATTTCTATGTTGTATTTTAAATAATTTGTGTAATAATTCGTTGCTTTTTTTAATATTCGAAACGAGTGACAGTAAAAAAGTGTATAGAAGTAAAAAGGAAACAAAAAAATTCTTGGTCTTCACATAGAAGCAATACTTTGAAGCGCAAACCGCCAAATCCAGCATCACGTGAGTTGAGTACAGAAGATGTGAGCGCATCGGCGAAGAAACTTCGAATTTCAACAGCCGTTAGCAATTATGAGGGAAATAACGAATTTGGTTATAGACTAATAAATTTTGTTGCCTTTATGAGTGCAATCGCACAAGTAGTTGTTTGTAAAGCTTGTGGTGAAGGCATAAAACTTTCTGAAGCGGCTCCACGTGGTTTGGGTTTCAAGATCAGTATTTCGTTTAATCAATATAAAATGACATAAATACAGGGTTTTCAAATAAGAGGTGTTATTTTGATATTAAAAGAAAAACACAATTTTGTAATATAAATAATCGACTGCTTATTTCATTATAAAGAAGAAGGTTTGCCATTAATAGTGAAAGATTACATCAGGCAAATGACCACCACGACAAAGCTTATAGGACCATATCCTTTTCATGAAATTTACCATAACCAAATCGCAAAGCAGATGCCCCTTGCAGGGGCGGATCCAGAATTTTTTCCCGGAGGGGGTCACAGGGAAGAACAATATAAAAAATAACAAAATATTATACGTATATAACAAAAAACAACAAATTTATTGGCTTCAATACATTACACTTAAACCAACTCCATACAAGATACTAGAAAAAAATAAGCAACAAAAACTTAAATAAACTTGTGGAAAATTTGTAGAAACCTATTTCTTTCAACTGTTTCAATCATATGTTTGTTGACAAATCCAAGGAAATCTTTTTTTCATACAAACATCCTAAACGCACATGTTCTTCGTAGGTAGTCAACCATTAAATTTCATAATCCTTATGCACTCCTTGCAAAGAATAGAAACAAAACATTTCGAAAACAAAAATCAACCAGCTGATCATTCCAACGTAAACTCATAATTGCGAAATTCACGTTCGCGCCTACGCCTTTATGCTCTCGCAATTGTGCATCTACTTTAAGAAAATGGTCCACCTAAGTTAACTTTTTACGACATCTATTTTCAGTGTCTTGAAAATTTTTTACCGTCATTTCGTCTCGTCTCTGTGATTATCATCGGGCAAGCTTCTAATGAAAATTGTAAAAGGTGGCAATGATTTCTTTTTCGTATAGATCAGTTTTCCCGGAAATTCGTGAAAATTGATGCTACAACGAGTACTTCTGCGTGAACGTTACAGTTTTCTGCTAATTTTGTCGTGGAATTTCAGTAAGTTATCCGCGAAATAAGTGAAATAAATAAACAGTAGTCTGTGTGGTCTAGTGGTTAGAGCATGAACGCATAAGCCGAAGGTCCCAGGTTCAAATCTCGTTGGGAGTAACGTGATTTAGTTCAGGAGAATTTTCGGAGAGACTACGAGTGTTCACTCAGTAGTGATATGTACTGATTTAATCAGATCATATCATAGCTGAGCAGGCACACGGGAGCATGGTATTGACCAAACCAACTTCCGAAAAAAATCAATACAGTCATGAAAATGAGATACTCTAACTATCTCTAAATGAAGGCCCGAGAGGGGATGTAGTGCTACAAAGAAGAAGAAGTAAAATAAACGCAATTGTGGCAACGCATTGAATCGCCTTCTTTTGTTTTTGCCGTGTACTATATGTATGTATGTATCTCATTGTTTTGTTAAGGATGGCATGGATAGTTTAATACGAGGATACTTGGTGATATCGCAGTGAAATTTTAATTAGTAGTGCGGATAAATGACATTGATTTGTCCGGAAAAGTATTATAGTGAAATCAAAAAGCTTTTTTTTAAGTGGGATCCAGGCAAAAGCAGTTTTTATTGATTCCTTCCAGTCGGCTTCTTTTATAGCTAGAAATTCTGGTTCTTAATCCAGTAACGAAGAAAATTAAAAGTTTCAATTCGGCAAATGCATCATGGTAAATATTAAAAATATTGTATATGAAAAAACAAATTGAGATTGAGATATTGTTTCTCAAAAAGGTGACAAAACGACCAGCTTACACAAGAACGATTGACACTTTCTTTTCTAAAAATCAGAAACCGGAGTCACAATCTAGTTCTGATGCATCATCGTTGGCGAAAGAATCCATACCATTAGCTAGTATTTCGAACATCACTGATAGGCTTGAAAATGTTCCGTCCACTTCCCTTTCAGCGAATACTACGTATACAAACGAACCATGCTGCAAGCCTCATTTCGCGTCCGATATAGGGTCTTACGTAAACCAACGCAACATCGACGATTTACTAAGGCGGATTTACTGAAACATCATTGGAAACCTCCTACCGATTATATTTTTCCTCGTAATGTCGTGATGAAGAATGGGAAGGGAAGGAAAAAGAACGCTCAAAAATCCAATCTAGAGAAATTTCCTTGGCTGGTTTTGTCTCATAAAGATCAAGGTCTTTATTGTAAGTACTGCGTACTATTCGCGTTGAGCTCAGGAGGAGGTTACCAAACAAAAACTTGTCTGAAGCGACTAGTTCGAGAACCGCTGAAAAAGTTTCACGACTTACTTGGTGAAAATGGAGCGCTTTCTGTTCACCAACGAAACCAATATCATCAGAAGGCGGTAGAAGCTGGCAAATATTTTCTTCAGACTTTTCACAATCCAGCATCAGAAGTGGTCAACCAGGTCTATGTACAACGATATGCGCAGGTTAAAGAAAATCGAGAGCGGTTGATGCCTATTATCAAAACAATCATTTTTTGCGGTCTGCTAAATATTTATTTACGTGGATATTGGGATGATGGATCGCGTTTGGATAGGACCAACGGAGGAGACAGTCTGATGGAAAATGATGGGAACTTTAGAGCTCTCTTTCGCTTTAGAATTGATTGTGGTGACTCTTCTCTTCAGCAACATTTAGAAACCGCAGGTGCAAACGCAATGAACATTAGCAAAATCACCCAAAATCAACTGATAGGGGCCTGAAAAGAGGAAATTCAATTTGTGCTGCGTGTGATGAAGAAATTTATCCATCTATTTGGAAACTGCTTGATATTTTGCATACGCTTCCTGTGACCGCAGCACCAGCAGAAAGGAGTTTTTCAACTCTCCGTCGCCTCAAAACTTGGCTGAGATCAACTATGGCAGAAGGCAGACTCACGGGGCTTGCATTCTTACACATTCATCGGGACATCGAATTGGACATCGATGCGATAATCAACAGATTTGCGAAACAAAATAGAAAATTAGATTTTGTGTTATAAATGATCTTCCCAGTTGGAACTATACAAATGTAAGCAAATCAGAAGTGTTGCTACAAACCAAATACAGAAAAAAAACAGTATTCTTTAAAAAGTTTAGTCGTAGTAGTATATTTTGTTTCCAATGTTTTAGTTGACAATATGGTAAGTTGACTTTGGTCGTTTGGTGTGTTTCTGGTTTTTGATTACACAAAAGCTGGGTTCATTTTGGTTTTTGGGTTTGCGAATAATTCATTCAGCTCTGTTTTTTAAAATGCATGCTGATTCTGGGGGGGGGGGTCATGACCCCTGTGACCCCCCCATTGGATCCGCGCCTGGCCCTATGTCCTCGATAGCCTCACGAATTCTTTCTTTGAGGTTTTGCATTGACGCTGCGTTGTGTTATGAGGACATTTTTGTCATCATGCTTGAAAGACAAGCTTCACGAGTACCATATGGTGACAAATTATATAGAATTCACTCTCAGGGGAGGGTTAATGGTACTTTATATGTGGGCAACAGAAAAGTGTCACCAGTCACGTAAGATTTTATTACAGTTTTTGAATTTTGAATATTAATAGGACAGTCAAAATAATTAATCACTCAGAAAGAAAATACCCACAAAGGAATAACTACATTTGTGAGATGGGTAAACCCACTCGAGTCACCGACCGAAGAGAATCACTAATTTACCATTCTTAGCTCGTCAGATCAACATATAGTAAGGGAGGTGATTCATCTCTCACCTAAGAGATTTTACCCCATGATCCACTATATACTTATCATCTTGAAATATGTAATAATAAAATTAAAAAAAAAAATTTAGTGTTCAATGTGTTTATATAAATATATATATATATATATATATATATATATATATATATATATATATATATATATATATATATATATATATATATATATATATATATATGTATATATATATTTATACAATAATTAAATTTAAAAAAAATCAAATATCCTAATTTAAAATTTAATTATATTATGACAATTCTGGCTAATCAACTATGATAGTTCTGGCTAATTAATTATGATAGTTCTGGCTAATCAATTATGATAGTTTTGGCTAATCAATTATGATAGTTAAAAAACAAAAACAAAAAAAATTTTACTTAGGATCCCAATTGAAATTGATCTTCTTCATAGATTATTGAAAAAATCTTTTTCTCGATGTTCTAATTCCGACTCTTTTTTTTCAATAAATCTTCTTCTGCTTTTCAATTCAGATTCGTTTGACGACATTTGCCATGAAGGTATCCAAGTATACAAGGAAGGCAAACGTGTGCTTTAGGAAAGGCAGTGACGTACTGACAGCCAGGCGCAGTTTCATCTCAAGGAACATGGGCACACGCTGAAAGTTGAAAGTTCCCGTAAAAATACACCACACTTGTCAATTGGCTCCAATGGCTCGTAATCACTCAGTCTCTAAATGAAATCGCGGGTAGATTGCACGGAATTAAAATTGACACCACATCACTAGGCGAGAGTTGTACAAATAAAATGTTTTGAGAACAATCAATCAAAGCTACAAAGTCCGACTCGAAGCAAACGCGGAAGTGTCTTGATTTGCGTGGGACTAGAATGTCCCTTTTGTTTGGTGATCAAGATCTGTGAAGTCAGCAAACTATACAAGGCAGCCTTAGTATTAGGACTCTACCGCACCGAACAACATGTTTGACCACGGTAACAAAGCAGCACTTGGGAGCTTCCGTGTTTATTGTCGTCTCCACGAGCAACTCTCTCAATAACACAAGATAAATAATTTGCTTACTAAAATTATTTCTGTGGATCTTCTTCTTATCTAGACGATAAGAAATTGACGTCGTGATGTAACTTATTTTCTTCTGGGACTTTTCTTTTCAAAAAACTCTAAAAAATTGACTCAACCAATCTTTTTTGCTTATTCTTCACGAACCTTCTTTTGTTACTTCTCAATTAACAATTATCCTTTTCTTTCTTCTGGGTAATGTTTTCAAAGAAAAGCTTTCTTTGCTTCCTCCCAAATCAAAACTTTCTTTTCTCCTACTCAAACACTCCTTTAATTCTCAAATTGAAAATATCAACTCCTATTCACTTTTATTCTCTTTCAGAATACTAATCAGAAAAAAATTCTCTTTTATAATTAATTATCCTTTTTTTTGTTCTTCTGACAAAAATTGAAAACTGACTAATTATTTTTCTATCATCTCGCCTATTCTAATCTTTATAATGTGATGTATGTCAGTTTAAAAAAAAGTGTTTTTTTTTTCTTTTTTTTTTGTTAATTAGAAAACTAAGGTATATGGTGAACCATCAACAAAGAAAAGCGTGTTACAGTTGTCAGCGTATACTTTCTCTTTCACGTGGCCCCAAAGGAAGAAGTCGCAAGGTGCTAAATCAAAACATATATTCGAAATAACACCCGTTATTGGAAAACCCTATACCTAGTTGCCCGTATGTGAAAAATGGATATGAAATCAACCGCAGAATTGTATTAACGATTTGACTATTAAGTGTAGGTTTAAATGGAATAAAAAACGTTTGTGTCTTCATGGAGCAACCAATGTTCCATTCTTTTCACGGCAGAGTTGTTGAATCAATATCCATGGCAACGAAGGCTATTCGTACTATAAGCATGCAAAAGACAGCTGCTGAAGAGAAAGCGAGATCTCTTCAAGATGGACAGAGCGAGGGTATTGTAGTTTCAGATGATAGATCTTGGCGAGAGAGAGGAGCTTCTTCCCTCTGGTATTGTTACTCTCATTTGTTGGTTACGAGAAAGGTTAACGATATAGCGGTGAAATCTAAATTATGTAAAGCATGCGATAAATGAATAGGTAAAGAAGAAACTAGTGAAAGGTACGAAAATAATCAAGATAAATGTGAAAAAAATCATGAAGGCTCTGCAGGAAAAATGGAGATTGATGCAGTTATTGTAATGTTTCATCGTTCCATAGAACTGATACCCTATACTTTACCCTCGGCGTGAGAGTTCCTCCGGCTAAAGACCTCATGCCCAGCTTGCTGTCGGAGACGGTCGTAGGAGGCGTCACTCGCTTATCCCTTGGTCCTAAATAGCCGCCAAGCAAGAACGCGGCCACTGAACACCCTTCACACAGCTCGAAATACCACACACTATTTTCCCCTAAGAGGGGAGGATTAGTCTCACCGCGCGACAACTTGCACAACTATGCCGGGCTCAGATGACCCCACGTAACTCGCACCGAGCAAAAATCTGAAAACATCCGCAATTAAAAATCACGGATCAATTCGCACAGAAAATTTATTCCCGAACACACCCGAGCCAGGTGTACAAATCACCTTTGAGGCAATCTTTTTTAATAACCAAAAATATGTTCACGTATTTAATGATTTATTTAATGGTAAAGTGCAATAAATTCAAAAATAGAACTTTAATTAATCAATATGCAAAACTTAACTTACTCTACCTAATTGGGGGCCCCGAAGTAATTTGCGTGGTGAAGCTCTACTGCCAGCGCTCTTCTTGATGAGCTGATGTCACCAATCTCCCTTACTTATATCGTTGTCGCTATTGTAACTTTCTCTGTTGTAAATTTATTTCTCCGGTGAATTCCAAAAAATGTTTTGTGTCACTCGCCACACTTGGCCCTCTGTTGTTGATCCTTGTCCGCCAAAAAAGAGAAGAGACCCGTTCTTTGTTTCCAGGTTTTTCATCGGTTCGGTTTTAACCGGCAAGCCGTTAACTTTTTCCCTGGACGATTCAACATTCAATTGCGAACCCCCAACTGGTGTGCATCGGGCAATTGAAATCCAAATTTCCCTTCTTTTAGTACATTCGCACATCAGGTGTAAATGTCAGAGTGACTAACACTCTGTCAGTATTGTGTTTTTGTTTTGTTTCGGGCAAAATGTAGGAAAATTATTTTGGTTTAGAAAATACAAATCGTGGTCGCGACTTGTTTCCAATGTCATTGAATTCCTCGGTAATGAAGACAAGTCTCATATATAGTTTAATCCCATAACGATCTGAGGACTCTGACGGTTACTCTTTCGGTATGTTTAAAAGATTTTAAAATTTTACTTCACCTTCCGCAATAAAGTGTGTATGCGTCAATGGTCCGGATGTGTCCTTAGTCAAACTTTTGAAGCATTCAGTGTATTCGTTATCTGTAACATCACCTGGTTTCTGAGTCCAAATCGGTTTGATATCGTTCATTATAACCCAGTCCTAAATGGTTTTTGATACGTTCTTGGATTTTGGTTTATCATCATCAGTATCCTCTTCTGCCTTGGTGTCCTCTTCTCCATCTTCAGCAGTTTCATCCTTCTCTGGTTTCTTCTCATATTCAATGGGCACTTCTTCCTCAACCGTTGTACTTGTCCACATATAAATGAGGAAGTTGATGAATTGTGAATATTTCTTAATCGATTGCTTGACTGTATCTTCTTCCAAAAAGTCCAAAGCTTTTCAAGTGCAAGGAAATTCGTGAGCCACATTTCAAGGTATCACCACGAGGATTATCTACAATGCTTAAGCTATTGGCGTCACTTTCCCAAATATATTGTTTGTCGGCATTGTGTTTCGTAGTTACAACGACACGATCAGCAACCAAAAAGGCAGAATAAAATCCAACATCGAATTGGCCCATCATATCATTTAAATCTTGACCTTCAGCCGCTTTTGTTGAATCTTGCATTGTAGCCAAAAAGTCAGCTGTTCCGGATTTTGTAATTGTACCTGAATTGTTCACCAGATCATTTCGGTTCATGCCTTTACCACTGTCGATAATGCGAAGGAGTTGTTTTCTCTATCCGCCACTATTCGAATTAATAATTCAGGATTTCTTTCCAGCTCTGCTTTACTCGTAAGTGATAGTAATTGCTATCGCATCGGGAGCATTTGATATCAATTCACTGAGAAAAATTTCTTTATTGCGATATAGTGAGTTGATGACAAGTTTCATCATACGGTTGACTTCTGTTTGGAATGTGAACTTTTCCGCCTTTTCGAATTAATAATTCAGGATTTGTTTCCAGCTCTGCTTTGGTCGTAAGTGATAGTAATCGGATTTTGTTTTCTTTTCGTTTTTGTTTATTTTTACTTCACATTTTTATTTTAACCTTTTAACATTTTTATTTTATTATTTTAACCTTTAAACATGTTTATTTTTAACCTTGGATCGGGCGGTATTTTAACGACCGCAGAAAAAAAGTGCAAATGGTTTCCGTGACAGAACTTTATGATGTAAAGCATGCATTTTATGTGGGAGACGGTGACAGTAAAACTTTCAGCAGTCTTTTTGATTCAAAACCTTATGAAGATTTAGATATGAAAAAGAGAGAACAATAACGAGAGTTTCAACTCCATCGTATGGCAGCTGACACCCTAGACCACTTCCAGCGGCAATAAAGTATTGGATAAAGCAGCTGATATCGCTATACTCGTATATACTTTAATTGATGGTCTGAGCAGCATCATGGACATAATGAACCTTTTGGGCTTGACTATAGGAAAAAAATATTAAAATTTTTGCCTAGAAAACGATGCGCTCCACGTCGATTTGTCAAAGGCGTCCATCACGGAAGCGGCAAGCGATGCGCGCTCGAGCTCAAAATCTTCGAGAAGGATAGAAAAGGAAAAAAATCGTGCTGCAGAAGGCCAATTATGTGGAGCTTTTTTCAATATTTTACAACTATAATAAGGGAAAAATTGAATTTTAAACTTTTACGCGTTTTTCTCAAAACAGTGTTTTTCAAATCGGCCGGACAAATAACTCGAACAATTTCATCCGACCGACTTAAAATTTTAATCACATATCTTCTTTGCGAAATACAATTTCGTGAAGAAGTACCTGAGATTTTTTTTATAGATCAAAAACCTTCCATGTTATGACTATTTTTTAACGATTTTTTTTGAAAAAAAAAAGAATTTTCACTTCAAATGCTTCCCATTTCTCCATTTCCTCATGTACTTCTCTAGGTATTGTAATGAAGTTTAACGAACAATTTTTGTTTTTTTCTAGGTTCAAAATTGTGGCTGCTATCTGTACGGCCGCAGAGTGCTTAAAAAAAAAATCACCTCGAAATGGTGCTACGAAAAGTCGACCATTTTGTTTGAAAAATGCATTTATAAAAATTTTTTCCGATTTTCCGCTATCGTTGTTTTATGTACTTATAATTATTTTTATAAATAAATGCAATTTCCACATAAAAAAAATAATTTTTTAAAGACACATGATTTTGCACCTGCTACAGTGGCCATACTCCTTAAGCAATAGATCAACTCACCAGACGTTAGAGTCCAAAATCAGCATTGAGAAAGGCCTTATAAAGCAAACGAGTGAAGGTTTAACTGCTCCTTCACACTTGTGAGGGATGTTTCAAACATGTATATCGTGAGTCACCCAACATAGCATTAAATAACAGGGCCAATGTGGAAGACCTGTTCTGTAATAAGTGGTAGTTAAAGGCAGCCAAAGCGGGCGGCATAGAAACCCTAGCGAATGACTACTGTTCTGATAAGATTTCATTATTTCTACGTCTAGCAACCGTTGTGGATAGATCTGTTTTTAATCGCTCCTGTCAATAATTTACAAAAATTTAAATAATTTTTACAACGTCAATTCGAAGTTGATTTTTTAAAAAAACTATTGAACTCGTCAAATTACTCGAACATTACTTTTGGGGAATGTGATAACCTCGATCAATTCATCCAGTATTATCTGAATACCGGAGTGATGGATTGCAACTCGCACTTCTGGAAAAATTTAAAGATTTGGGAGTAGTATTTGACCCTGATTTGAAATTAAACATCCATATTTCATGCATAACCACGAGAGCTTCACGTGTCGCTAGTTTTATTTTACGATCCTCCTGCAAACCCTTTAACATCTTAACCAGCATCCATCTATTTGTACTTCTAGCCTGATCAATCCTTGAGTACGCCTCCCAAGCATGGTCTCCTCACTAGACCAATCTATCGGATGCTGTTGAAACTGTGCCGCGTAAATTCACACCATCTATATTTTACAAATATAACCCCCTTTACAGCTCCTATAATGAGCGCTTACAGATCCTCAACGATCCATCACTCAAAAAAAGGAGAGAATTCTTAGACCTGTGTTGCTTATTAAATTATATCACGGTACTCTTTTATCTAAGCTTCGGGAAAGGCTATATATACGACCCACCTCAAGAACGCGTTCAACAAACATATATATTGTGCCCTTTGCTCGTACTGATAATTATTTTTATTCGTTTTTAGTACGCGTATCATGTCGTTTCAATGAGCTCCAGCTGGGTCCCCTGCCAAATTCTAATAGTTCTAATAGTTTATTAGTATTTTATCCATGTTTTTTTTTTCTTTTTCAAGTTGCTTACTTTGTTTTTGTTGCATGTATTTTATTTCATTACCTATTTTGTAATTCGATTCATGAATCTGTAAGGTAGCGTAAATAAGTAAATAAATTAGTTATAAGTGATGGAAATGTGATGACAATGTGTGAATTCAAGGTCTTCAATGGTCTACAGCAGGGAGCTGTTAGTGTGCCTCTGCTTTTCTCGATATTCATTCGCAAGTTATCGAACGGCTTTGATTTTAGCGTCCCACCAACGGGATCATTGGTAGCGTTCACTGATGATCGGATCATCAATACGGCGGACCGAAAAGCTACAATAGTTCAAAGCAATCTTAAAAAAACGTTTAATGATATGCAGCATTTCACCGACAATTGGCGAATGAAAATCGATGCGTACAAGTGCAAAACAATTTTGTTTCGGACATCGCTGCAGGGGGCCAACTAAAACCTGAAACGTAATTGGAAGGATTTACACAGTATGGTTGGTGAGGGAAGTGCAGAACGTGTTCCGCGTAAATCATGTATTCGATACCTCGGTGTTCATCCCGATCCGTATCTGCACTATACTGAAAATGTCAAAATCATGCTCAGTATGTTAAAGCACAAAAAGTAGTCATGGCCCTTCGACGACTTTATCATTCCAGATACACCGATCAATATTATCTGTTACAAGACCCTGGTTAGACTAGTATTGACATATGGATGTTAGATCTGGTACAAACAGAGTGCTAGTTCTATGGGAAGATTAAGAGTTTTCGAAAGGAAATGTCTTCGTGCGTGTACTGGGTTGTACAGAAAGCTTGAAATGGATTGGGAATTCGAATAGAAGAATTTATCAAACTGCTTAAGTGACAAGTGTCGATATCTTCATATCGAGACTGCTTCGGAATCAGATCACAAGATCTGTAACTGAGAGTAAAAACCCTTGGATTAAAAAGCCGTTCCATCCTAAAGGCGGGTATATTGAAATAGATTACAATATTTAGTATAGGTAAATGTTATGTTCATCATATGAGGTTTAGAGATAAGGTTTGACGTTTAGGTTAGTAATATTTTGAAAGCATTTTTTAGAGTAAGATAAAGTTTTTTGATTGAATTTGATAACATATTAGGTACAGCATAGAAGTTTGCTGTTGTGTTAAAATTATAAATAATTTTTGATAGTGTTGGTGTAGTTTTCCTCCTTTTTCCAATTGAATCATAAAATATGTATTAATATAAAAATTTTAATTAATTTGAATTTGATTTTTTTTTTAATTTAATATTTTTAATTGATAATGCATAAATTTAGAGAGCCATTTGGGCCATTAAGTTTTCGTATTTTTTTGTTTGGAATCAGCTGTAAATTCTTTTAAAATTTATAACGACTAGTATTGAAAAAAAAACTCTCAAGTTTTTCCTGTAAACCACTATGTCATCAAGGTACACAAAACAATCAAAACTCTCTAAACATGTTAGTATGTAGTTCATTATTTTCGGAAAAGTGGCTGGTGCCCCTTCAAACGAAAAGGCATCCGCTTAAATTCGAACTTTTGGGTGCACTAGGACTTGATGATATCCGCTGGCCAAATGTAACGTGCTGAAATACCGCGAATACCCCAACTGGTCTAAAATATCCTCTTTACGGGATAATGAAAAAGTGTCTCCTATAGTTTTCTCGTTCAGTCTCCTGAAGTCAACGACTACTCTCTATTTCGTTGCTCCGTCGACAACAAGGGCCTCCTAACATCGCTTAATCATTTGCCTCAGAGGGTATCTGTAAGATAATACCGACTCCGTGGGGTTTTGTTTGGCTGAGATAAGTCCACTCACCAATTCCTGGAAGGTTCCCTTGGCAAGTAGACGCGGTTTAAGTGCTCCTCAGCTGCCTCTAGAGTTGAAGGAAACTTTGACGATATCAGTTGGTAAGCTTCTCCTCGAAGATGACAAATCTTGATAAAGGCCACCTGCTCCTGGCTATTCAAACACTTCCAAACTTGCCTGCTGCAGTCAATAAAGGCCTGCAGGTCTAAAACTATTGACGGGCTTGGAGCTCCCGAAAACAAAGGGATCATATCCCCCATCAAGTTAGCTACCTTAGCATAATCGGCCATATTGCCTGCAAGATTCTTAACCTCTACTCACTTATCAGTCATACAAATAGGACGAATCGCTGAAGAAGACCGAATGATTACGGTCGAAAATCGATTTCGAGAATAAAAATAAATAAAATACACAAAATTAAAAGGAAGCCGTCTTTTTCTATTTTCAGTCGGAGTATTTTGTGAAGGCAAAAATGAATTCGATTACAAATATAGAATCATTAATTTGATCAATTGAAGCGTTTGTAGATAGGCCTGCCTCAAACGATAAATTCCAATCGTGGGATGTAATCAGCGTCTTTAATGATTGCGATAGATAAAAGAAAAGAAGTATTTAATCTCTTCTTTAAATTGCTTCGTTTGTTCACGAGACCGACTAATCCGCTCTAAACGATGTACATGCAAATTACCAACCGTCTTCAAGAATTGTGTCTAATTCAACGGGCTCGGTTTCTCGCTTCTCCTATTGATCTGAGCTAGAACAAGAAGATTCAGACTTACTTTTTGGGGTTGAGAGTGCTCTACCGCTTCGTAATATGAACTCGTCGCTTTCCTCTGGAGTTGTCCGGTGAATTTCTCCTTTCGCCTGATTCCTATCACTCATTTGCGCGATTTACCAATCAATAATGACCATATCTTTGGGTTAACGTACAGGTCGCTAACAACACAACCCCTTCTGTGGTTGGTAAGGACTACAGTTCTCATAGCGCTAACTGGATAGTTCTTGCAACAATTCCAAGGGTATGAAGCCCGAGCAATCAGGATGCGTAGATGAGTGCACTTATACTGAGAGTGTAAGTATAAGATTCCAGTTTCAAACGTTGCACGAATTTAGTCTGTACGAAACCAAAGCGTCCACGCGGAGGCCAGTGGGAACGTAAAAGGCAGGAGCTATACGAGTTAAGGTGACTAGCCCGCTTGTCCGTCACACCTATGGAGTGGGCCTTCTTCCATCGGCAAGCACAGGAGCTGCACCGAGGGATCCGGAGGGAGATAGTGACCCGGCATCGCGCTGTGGCACGTCCATAGCCCTCAATAACCAGAAGTTCCGGAGAACCTGAACTAATGCTGTAAACCCCAACAACTGCAATAAAGATTAATTAAACAAAATTTAACTGTGCGTTTTGCTACAAATTCTGCTTGGACAGCTTACAGGTGCGTAGGTGAGTGTAGCTGAAGGTCGTACCACGGGGCTCCCCGGAAGAGGCCGGCAGGGCCCCAGGTAGGAACTTCTAGCATCATAACATTGACCGAAAACTACTGAGCTGTTCACAAAATTTTATCACTGTAGCTTCTATAGTTCCTGAGAAAACTTGCTGTGACGCACTGATTGGCTGATGGGCAGGTATTTTATCAAACCCTGAAAAGAATGATTGAAAAAAACAATCCTCAAAAAGCCCTCTTCATAACCTATTTTATCGTGTCGAAGAATTCTATCTGCGCGTTCTCTTCCTCTTATCAAAATTGTAATGAGTTCGCTCATTTTCCTTTCAAACTAATATCAGTGTCTTTAAACGTATTACATAGATACTTTATGCCACTCTCAATCACATTTAATGCCGCTAAACGCGATATGGCATTTATGGAATAAATTCAATAGTACCATCGCCATCAAGGTTGGCATGCTTCAATATAATCGCACATACTCGTATATTCACATGCAACCGACATTCCCCGTTTTTGTACTTACATGACTCCGATTTTCTGATGATGACGACAACGAGGCCATCATGAAATCAAATCAATAATTGGATGGTTTATGGGAAAATCTAAGGAGTCACGTAACCATTCATAAAATAAAATGATGAATAAGTTCATTGAATTCTAATGCAACCATGTCATACTAGTAGACTTGTTTGTGATGGGGAGGTTTATATATACCCTTTGAGAAAGTTTTTAAGTGCCACTGTAACCGTTGCTAGTGTTGTGTAAGCAAAGGGTTTATCGAGGCAGGATGGAAAATTCTCAAAATGAAATTCAAAGAGTTTTTAGGTGACGAATTCCTTTGTTCATTAGAAACCCTGTTTAAATAGTAGCATAAGTTCTCATTTCATCACATACTTGGTACAACCAACATAACATGACTGAAATTGTCCAAGGATCAAAGAATTTGCCGTACAGTACTAAAAATACGTTTTGCGTGTGAAAACTGAATTTTAAGGTTGATAAAAGATGTAAAGGTAAATTATTGTGGTAAGAGTTTTTTAATGAGTTAACTTATGCTGCTCAAATGAGTTTGCGGGCTGCAGGACATAGTGATGCTTCTAAGGTAATCAAGAATATTCTTTCAACACAAAAAAGCCCAAAAATAAAGAAAAAGTGTGAGTTGTACTCAAACGGATAGTATCAAGAAGCAGACTCCATGACAAGCACTCTCAATTTTCGTAGAAGCAGATTCGACGAGAAAGCAATAAGAAATAATTCATTCCGCTAACAAGAATATCTACGCTTATTATTCAGCTAAATTAGAATTTTATCCGCGGCAAGAGTCGATGAGAGTTGCGGAAACGTGTTGCGAAATCAACCTACAAGATCCAGAAGCCCTTGAATTTGGACTCTCAGTACTGAACACAAGAATCCAATTTTTTGAATCCTTACTTTATATATGATATAAAATACCAAAAAACATGTTGAAGTAGCAGGAGAGTGCTCCTGCCAGAAGGGATTTGCAAAACAATCAGTAAATCAAACAATATATATATATATATATATATATATATATATATATATATATATATATATATATATATATATATATATATATATATATAAATATACAGATTCCATAAATAGAGTTCGAACATTTATTATTTATTATTATGTTTTTAAATTCTTTTGGAAAATTTAAGGGTACCTTCTTGATTTTATAGGCAAAAAAGTAAAATTTTTAAAATGTACTATTATTAACAAAGTTGATCGAATTTAGACTTGTGAGGTATTTGTTGCCCTTGTACTTTTAAAGTCCTACCCCTGTATTTTTTTCAGATTTTTCAATTCAAATGTATCCAGTCGCGAGGGGGGAGTACTCAAAATTTTCGCACATTTCCCCTTTCCCTGCACCCCTCAAAGCAAATCTTGTCATTTAAAAACCTTGTTTGAAAAGTTCTTAGCAAGACCTTTCATTTGATACCCATATTGCCTATATGCGATGAAAATTTTTTTTTTGGGGGCCACTCAACTAAAGGGTTTTCCAATAAGAGGTGATATTTTGAATAGCCCGCTATTTCGGTAGATGTCACTTTTGAAGCTGTAATTTTCTGGCATTTGACAAGTAAAAACTACGCCATTGATAAAAATGAAACAATACACGCTTCAACAATTCATTGAAATTAGTAAAATTCACTATAAAAATGGTGAAAATTTGGCAGGGACGGTTCGTCTAACTCGAACATTTTTGGGTCATCGTGAAGCACCTCGTCGGATCGCAATACAGAAATTGGTGAAAAAATTCGAGCTGTTGGGACAATTCAGTGATGTAAAGAATAAAATTCGTGCACGTCACTCAAGAACAGCCGATAATATTGCTGCTGTAGCCGAGAGTGTTAAACAAAACTCAGGTTGGTCCATTCCTCGTCGTTTTTTGGAATAAGGCATTCCACAAACGTTATTACACCGTATTTTGCGTAAAGCTTTGTGTCTTAAGGCTTAAAATGTTCAGTTGACACAAGAACTCAAGCCGGTCAATCACCAACAACGTCGTGTCTTTGCTGATTGGGTCCTTGAAATGCATGAAAATGATCCGGAATCCCATCGAAAAATCATCTTGAGTAATGAGGTCCATTTTCACCTCAGTGGCTTCGTCAACAAGCAAAACTGTCGTATCTGGGCCTCGGAAAACCTAAGCGTTATTGTTAAAAAGCCTCTCTATCCTCAATGTGTGACTGTTTGGTGCGGTTTATGGTCCGGCGGAGTCATTGGATCTTACTTTTTCAACAATGAGACTAGAGCAATAGTTACGGTGAATAGATTGCGCTATCGAGAGATGATTAATGGTTTTTATGGCCAGAATTGGATGGTATTGATCTGGACAACGTTTATTTTTAACAAAACGAGGCTACGTGCCACACAAGCAATGAAAGCATTGATCTTTTACGGGAAAAGTTTCCGGGCCGTGTTATCTCTCGAAGAGGTGATCACAATTGGCCACCGAGATCTTGTGATTTAACACCTTGCGATTTCTTCCTTTGGGTCCACGTGAAAGAGAAAGTCAACGCCAACAGCCTAGCGTCGATTCAAGACCTCAAAGATGGGATTAGTGAGGCTATCGAGGACATAGGGCAACCACTTTGCGATTTGGTTATGAAAAATTTCATGAAAAGGATATGGTCCTGTAAGCGTGGTCGTGGTCGTTTGCCTGATGTAATTTTTCATTATTAACGGCATATCTTCTCCTTAATAATGAAATAAACATTTGATAATTTATATTTTAATATGGTATTTTTCTTTTAATATCAAAATAACACCTTTAATTGGAAAACCCTGTATCAGTCATGTTTATTTACATCACGACGCCAGTTTCGTCAACAATCCTCGCATTTCCCTTTTTTTCAAGTCGAGAGGTTAGTATTTTTAGCTTTCCTCATCCCCGCCAGGAGTTGCATCGCTATACCAATGAGTGATGTGTCGTGCGTGGTATTTATCCACTAGTTTCACGTTATTTCAGTCATCGAATTCCTCCCCAAAAAAGGTCGTGATTTTGCTCATTTATCCTTACGTGGTAGATATAAGTGGATTTTTGCGGGAAAAGTGAAGAGTGTGCAGCGGCACGATGTAACTAGTTAGTCAGGAGAGGAGGTAAAATATTCAATAGTTGTATCCGTATTTCATTACAATAAAAATCATTTGGTTCTCACAGAATGGTCAACGATACAGTCCTCACTTGTATGTTAGATGCTTAATTAAGATTTATTCGTCATCGCAAATCATTTCCTTATAATTCGATCTTATTTTGAGCTAACAACAAGTATTCCAGATGCTCGCACGTTCCGTTTCTGAACAATTCAGCAGAGATTCCAGTCATTGTGTGGCCAATCAAATTAATCTCCTTGATTTTCGCTTTCCATTCCTTTTTCGATGAAATTTCGTCACTGATTAACGGACAACGAAAATATATGCCTTGACATTCTAGATTTCTATTTTCAGATTAATCGGGTTCTTTAGGTTCAACATTTCTTGCTACTGATTCTTCTTTTAATTAACGCTCTGCCTTAAGTTTGCGCTTTACCTGTGCTTTAATTACTACCAATGAAGTGTTAAACTCACGAGTGTCTTCCTTTTGTATGCACGCCATTGCTGCCTCAACAGTAGCTCTGGCTTCGCTTTTTAGCTTGTTTCTCTTTGGTGGCTTGTATGCATTCTAGGCGAATCTTTTTTAGGTAATTTAAGCTGTACAACCGAAAATTTTAATTCTTCAATTCCCTTTATGGTGCTAAGCCTGATAATCTATATATTATGACTTCACCGCTTTTTCGCCAGAAGATTGTAATTAAAACGATGTTCAAGAAGAATGTAGTCAAAAAGACTTTTTGAAGCGAGAACTGGAGCTCAGTGAACTCGATAATAGGTAGAGAGCTGCTCAGTGGCTGCAATGACAGCCTTGCATTAAGATCCGCACTCAAAATCATTTCTATGTAACTTTCAACAGCACTCAGGCCCGACTTTAAGTTAATCAAACTATATGCTGCATCAAAATTTATTGAGAGTCTATGTCAGAAAGTAGAATCAACGAAAACAACACAGGCAGTACGAAAACTTGGGAAATGATGTAAGTGCCTCAAATTCTCGCGAATATCACGAGCACCTCTTGTCGCATAGCGGAAACAACGATTAAAATTTTGGATTTTCTCCCGTTGTTGTTTGTTATTTTGTTTGCGACACGATTTGTGCTGTGCATATATTGAATGAATGTCAAAAGTTTCTGCTTGCGTGTGACCTAGTCGTAGTGCCGGGAATTTCGCATTTTGTTGCGTTGTCGCGTTGGTCCTTGGTGCTTCCGGCGCTTGCTACTGCTCGTGTTGTCCATAATGTGGTGCGTGAATCAGAAGCGAACTACCTACTTAGGTTTAATTACATTACGTTGAAAGGCAAAACATATTATGTGGCTTGCTTTTCGTAATCTTACAAGTAATCGTTTAATTAATGAAAATTAAAATTTCTTGCTGTTGGCAAGAAAGAAGAAATCTCCTACAGTGTTAAGTCGATTGAATTTATTGAAGAATCCAAAATCCTCCCTCTTGTCATTTTCAGCTTCATTGCACACATCCGAATCAACACATTTCGCTTTGTACAGTCTTATGAGTAGATTGTTGTAGCCCTTATTAACCAGGATTCTATTGGTACATTTGAACGCAGAACTGCTTATAGGTAGTGAATGAAACCTTGGGTTTTCACCCCCTAAATGGTGAGCTCTTTTCTAGTTGCAATCAGAGAGCCACTGTACATTTTCTAAGCAACGATTTGTCCAATCTCGTTTCAAACTTGTAGCGATCATGTCCATAATGTCATCTTATTCAGGGAATTATATGTGTAGCGGTGCCCTTTTTGACACCTTTTTTAGCGTCCCTTTATGACCAGGAGTCCAGACTTAGTTCATTTTCACGTTGGGTTATTTACTGATCTCTTGCCAGATACCATTAACAACCTTTTTGTGATTTCTGTTATTAGTGTAGTCCTGGAATCAGAGGAAATATGTAAGCTAATGGATGCTATTTCCACTGAATCTTTAAGGGCGACTAGAATTGCGTCCAGTTCTGCAGTCAAGGCCAAGTCGTGCTTTGCAAAGCTGAATATCTTGCCTCATTTTTTGTAAGATCAGTGAAGGCGCCTCTCAACCTCAATATATTTTTAAGGACCGTCAGTCACATCAATGAGATGAGAGTCACTAGTCCGACCATTTACGTAGCTGTTAAATTTGTCGTTCAATTCATCTCTCGTTAGGGTTGTGTAAGTTTTCTAAACAGGGTTGCTAACTTCAAGGGTTACCTTGAGATTCAGTGGTCTGGTGATATTATCGGATGGGACAATAATATCAAAGCAGGTTCTGGATTTGTGGTATACAGATTCATACCTGCAGGCTAATATGCTTAAGGCCTCCAATACCGTGCTGGGAAATTTGTTGTAGAAACACTTCCATAGTTTTCTTGTGGCCAGCAGTTCTGCTCTGTCTTTGGTCATAATTCCTCCTGCGCTTTTGAAAGCATATATTGTATATTAGTAGTACTCCGTGGGAGTCCTAGAGACAGCATTAGGACTTTGGCTTTGGTCAAATCGATGCGGTCAAAGAAGTAGTTGGGAATGTTTGCAAAGGTGGTAGTGCCATACTTTTTATTTATTTTTTTTTCTGGTAGGAAGGTAAGTGCCCACTTACGCATAGAGTGTGGGATTCCCATGCTCATAAGAAGGCGACTGAAATACCCGCTAAACATCTCCCCTAGCAACCTGAGAATCTAGCCTGGAATCGTTTGAGACATTACTTCGGGCCAGGTCTCGTTTTGTTACGCCGTAAGGCACCTTCAAGGTGGGGGATTCCCCTTCGAGCGCGAGGGTGAAGTAAAGAAGAAGTGGCAAACAAGCGATCCCTAGCGCCAACACCGCCGGCTGCTGTGAGTCTCTTCTATCTTTTAGGACTGCCTGAACATAGTGTGCCACCTGGTTCCATTTGTCAATCAATTCGAGCATTACCGCGACTATATTATCCGGGGTGAGCTCTCCCATCTCCCTGTAGAGGGCTCTTTGGAGCCTGTCCCATTTTATGCATGCAAAAAAAAGTGTGACAGGCATTGTCTTCCTCTTCTGGGCAAAACAGACAATCGAGGGACCGTGACTTACCAATCTTGTGCAGGTAAGACTGAAAACATCCATGCCCGCTCAAAAGCTAAGTCAAGTAGAAGTCAGTCCTGCCTTCGATTTAGCCACGGTCTCACATCCGTGATGAGGCGCACGGTCCATCTTCCCATCGTGCAATTTACCCAAGACTGCTGCCAGTCGTAGAGCGAGCGCTGTCACTCTTCACGAACGACCATCTCCCTCGCATCCTCGTATTGACGCAGATAAATAGAATGTGCTCTCGAGCAAGGAGGCCAACAGATATCACGCCTACAATAACTTTCACGGCCGAAGCAGAGACTGTTGGATACGAAAATGCGATCCTCAGCGTTCCTCTTCTCTGTACCTGTGCCAAGCGTTTTCGGTAAATCTCTTTACTGAGAGCGTCGCCCTATACTTATGCTCCGTACAGTAGCACTGACCCTACAGCACTTACAAGAGGCGTCATCTTGATGGGCTGGGTCCCCCTTTATTGGCCATACGTCGACTCAGAGCCGATACTCCCGAAGCAGCCGTCTCAGCCATTGCCCTGATTTCCTCAGAGAAATTCATCTTCGAGTCGAAGTGCCATATCAAAGTTTTGATCTGATGAGAGTATTGTAGACATTCAGGGCGATGGTAAGTTTGAAATTATTCATGGGTCTATACAACATTCTAATCAAATCTTTCCGGTGATGCTTACTGATAAAAGTATCACTCCATTCCTTAAAGGATCCGGATCTGCTCATCGTATGAAAATTTTTCAATCAGTTCTTAAAGATTATGCAATAAGATGAAACTCAATCAAAGTAACTATTGCGCATGCATTCTAAATTTCATCTTCCAAGCAGTGCCATTCCTCTACCAAATACTTTAGGTGCATGGATATAGTTCACCATACTTTAGTGGTGATTAATATAGGGTTATCCATTTTACGCTGGGGAAATTAAAGGTAAAGAAAACACATAAAATATTCAAATAGAAACAAAACTTTTTATTAAATATAAAGATTGAACCCAGCCATTATACGTGAAACACAACTTTATTCAAATGCCCTCCATGGGACCTCTTACAGGCCTCAATCCTTTTAAGGTAATTTTCAATGACTTTTCGGCACATTTCTGGCAATATCTCGACCATAACTTCACGAATATTGGTTTTCAATTGCTCACGATTTTGAGGATTGTTTGCGTTAACACGATCTTTCGCATAGCCTCATAAAAAGAAATCCAAAGGTGTCAGGTCGCAGGATCTTGCGGGCCAATTGACATCACTCAATCTCGAAATGACGCGTTCTGAAAATTTCTCTTGCAAAAGTGCTCGATTAGCCTGTGTTATGTGACTTGTGGCTCAGTCCTGTTGAAACCACATGTTCTCCAGATCATAATCTTCGATTTCTCTCCAAAAATAATCGGTTAACATCCGTCCATAGCGGTCAGAATTGACTGTAATGGCTCTTCCTTGATCGTTTTCAAAAAAATACGGGCCAATAACACCACCAGACCATAATGCATACCGAACGGTCACTTTTTCCGGATGCAAAGGCCTTTCTGCGATCACCTGAGGATTTGAGAGCCCCATATGCGGTAATTCTGTTTATTTATGTAACCCCCTGAGCGAAAAATGAGCCACATCACTAAAGAAAATTTTGTTCGAAAAATCGTTATCAATGGCTTGTTGTTCAATCACCCAATTCGCATACATTCTGCGTTGTGTATGGTCTTGAGGCTTAAGTTCTTGAGTGAGTTGGATTTGGTATGGATGGAGATGTAAATCCAAATGCAAAATCCGCCACAATGAGCCGTAAGACAAGCTCAAATGTTGAGCCCGTCGAGGAACCGACAAATTCGGGTCTTTCTCCAGACTTTGAGCAACGACAGCGATATTTTCAGCAGAACACAGGAACAGGCCTTGCAATATCAATAACCGATCCAATCTCTTCAAATTTTCTCACTGTATTCGAAATTGTTTGCTGTGTAGGTCGATTATGTCGACCGTAATCGGCTCGTTAAGCCCTAAATGTTGATACAGCAGCATCACCATTTTTATAATAAAATTTAACAATTTTAATGCGTTCTTCGACTGTTAAACGATCCATATTTCTAAATGGCAAACCTTCAACTAAAAAAACTCGCTTTGCATGACATTTAATTCTGACAGATGTCAAATGGCAGGGTTATACTTTCCTACGACGAAATGAATAACCCGGTACTAAGATAGAGGTTGGATACGCTCACGTAGGGTCTAAGCCAAATATGAATGATGAGTCCAAAAACTACGGTAAAGTGAATTTTGTCGGTTAAAAAGGTCTGAATTTCTCCAGAATCCTAAATTTTCCAAAGTAATTATTGATCCAAGAAGTTTTAACCATTAAGCTAACTAATATCCATTAGTAACCACTGACACCAAACACTCACAATTAATCATCCATCTCCACATCATATCAATAACTCCAAAGAATATCCAATAAATTGAATTTCAAATTTCATATCCAACAGAAAATCTACTTCGAGTTTCATCTTCATCTGAGAACAAAAACTGTCCTATCCTCTTATCTCGAAGCATCTTAACAAACCTAATTAATTCAACCTCGCATACATATTTTTTTTTCATCTGCAACAAGATACCAAAGACGCTAACCTCAATTCAGGGCAGGATGGCCTTTATTTAATTACATGCTGAAAGAAGTATGCGATACATTTACATAGTTATATGCATAACATAATAAATATGATGGATGAATGCTAAGTTCAGTATAGGTTGTTGAATGGGTCATTTAGTCCTTCGAAAATGTCTCGAGGCAGGCAGGAAAGCGCACACAAACCCTCACATTTGCAGAATCCAATACGAATACAATCCGCCTAGCTCAGCAAGATACTCTTATAATACTAGTTGAAGAAATAGAGCTACGAAACTCGAGAATTATTATCTGGGACGGGATTTTCTTATACGCTTTTGCTACTGCCGCATCTTGTAGCGAAAACTTTTAATGATGCAAGGATATTCAAGACGGGATGTAATGTCTTGCTCCATTGAATTACTTTTTGATATTAGTTGGATTAAAAGTTGGTGGATTTATTTCTCAGGAACGCTGAAGTGATGGCGACGTTTTCTTATCGCTTCAGGCATAATTTAAGATGATCCAAAATTTTAGATAAGTACTTGAATATTTTAATGAGGAATGTAAATCAACCAATATCCATGATAGAAATCAAATTTTACTCTTTCAAAGAAAATCCACTCATTAATTCTAATTAAAGTGACACTTGAAAGAGTCATCGTAGGCAGAAAAAATCCTTTTCAATATAAACTTTCATCCACTTTTCACACTATGCCCACTTAAACTACCCTTTTGCCGGAGACATCGATTTTCATTCACGTCCATGAGACTCGAAAAGTTAGAAAAAACTAAAGTTTCAAGCACACCTTTCGTGTGACTTCCAAAAATATTTCTCACTTTGCCCTACTACCCTTGAAGGAAAAATGTGCTGCAATCTAGTGGTTAGTTGCTCCTCCTTTAACCTCGCTCGTCCCAAACCCGCTTTGACTTGAATGAAACCTTTCGTGCCCAAAAGCTTTAGTTTTGCTTCTGAATCGATTTTTTTACTCGTATTTTCACAAAAAAAAAAAACTTGAGCCCGTCTGCATACTTATATGTTGTGTAGAATCCTTTTTTGTAACTTTAATATAAAGCGGCTCTGTTCATGCTGAATAAATAAATTATGTGTGTTGAAATTTTTTTGGCATTGTGTAAACTCTACATGTTTATACTATGAGATGTACAGAAAACATCGGACGATTTTTGTTATAGTTCTCTCAGGTGTTGTGTGAAGTTTTAGAAAAGTCCTTGATGTCGTTGGCGTTGGTGCTTTGAAATTTCCAAGGGTTGTGTCTTTTATCTTTACATTATTAAAATGTGCAATATGATGCAGATGAAAGTAGATGGAAAATGCAGTTGTGCTTGGTAGAGTTAAATAAAATTCAATGTCTAATGAGGACTATCTTTCATGGAAGCAATTTATTATTTCAAGAACAATTACTTTTGCTTTGCTTTATATTATTTAACAGGCCTTTTTACACACAAAAGCTGTTCTTACTTATAGAAAGAGCGTATTTATAATAGGGAAATTATTTGCGCAGTTTCTGTAATTTATCTACTCTCTCAAGTATGGAACAAAATAATCTAGGACTACGACAACGTAGTTTCAAGCCAAGAGTTTAACAAGTTGAGTAGACAAAAGGCTCTGCACTCAACCTATGAAATGCAGACATCTAGATCATGTAACTAATGCACAAACTAAAGAAACATTTCTATGATATTTGTATTCCTTTAAACATGGAAATTATCTTTTAAACTACTAAAGCTGTGAACATTCCAAAGGCAGAGCAAGAGGTCCCAGTTTTACCACCAACAAGAGACAAAGTACAGGTAGCCGTGAGTAACTTCAGAAAAAATAAGGCTCCTGGAACAGGTGCAATGCTAGCAGAACTGCTCCAGAGCGTGTAGTAATCGAGCAGTCACCTAGGCATACTGCTCGAAAAACATTTGCGGTGGAAACACTATTTTCCGCACTACAAACCACCACTACCATCACTATCCGCACCAGAAAAATTGCTTCCTAACGAAACAATAAAAAAAAAATTAAAAAAAAAATTTGATAACGAAAACCCCTTTGCGACACAATTTAGCAAAGAATTGCAGTTCACATCGTCGAGAAAAACCTCCGTTGCCGCTATGCAAGGAGCTCGTCGAGAAAAACTACCGTTGCCGCCATGCGAGGAGCTTGTCGAGAGAAACCACCGTGGCTGCCATGCAAGAGGCTTGTCGAGAGAAGCGAATAGATTGCTTTGAGGTAGGACTCTATTTGAGACAACGAGCGGGATAGGTCGCGTGAGTGATTCGCTTGTAAGCACGTAGATGCGAGTCGCTATACGAATTTCTAGCAAGCTAATATTACTTCGAGGATTGAAAAATTCCGGTGATCGAAATGGTGTCGGATCGGAACAAACGTATCAAAAATCATGGAGTGACTTGGTGAAGTGTTTTGCACTAATCGTCACCATGCTGTGCATTTATATATATATAATAGGAAAGTGTTCTACCAGGCCAGATCCCTTACATGCAGTAGCCTTTTCGACCATCAAAATCCCTGTGAAAAATTTTTGGTTTTCGTGCTCATATTCAATCGTGGTTTTCGCCATCGAAAACCATTGGTAGTGCGCCTTTTTTTCAAGACTGACCACATATAAGCCCATAATAAACGAGTGGAGTTCAAAAACCGCATTTTCATATATAAATCAGTTATCAAAGGAAATAGTTTATCAGTGTATGAACCTCAAAATTCAATCACCAGGCCACATTAGTACGCCAGCAAGATATCAGTGCTGGTCAGTTCAAAACTACCCATTAAACTTACTATTTCCAAATTGGAATTTGAATCCTCAAATAGTTAATGTGCTTTTCGATAGCAGCAGCAGTCGAATTGGAAATATGTATAACGATAATAAAAGCAATAATTTTGATAGCAAACCGTTAAAATTCACAATGCTAACAATATTTCAAGCTTAGTCGCAGGTAAAAACTGCGCAAACTGAAGGTTTAATATCGTACAACTTGATATTGAGTTTGAAAGAGTGCATCTGGCAGACATTCAATCCGATATAGGATCGTTAAAGTTTGTTCGTACAGTAGCCATACCGTGGTAACAACAACGGTGCAAAAGTACCAGAAAAAGCTACAAAGCAGCAGAAGAAAAAGCCCAAGCTTAGTGCGCAACCGAACAGTCGTATGCAAGATATACTAAGCAGCTTTTTTGGATGAAAAGTGAAAGTCAGCCTAAAACCATTCAAGTGTGATTTTAGTTTATATTTACGTTATAGTTACACCCACTGCATTATATTTTTGTTACGATTAAGAAATAAGTAATCGAAGTGTTCGCAGGCCTTACCCACCCCAGCAACGAGCACTCGTTTTTTTTTTTGAGGAACTACCTAAAGGACCGAAGCCTTCTCTACGACACGACACAGGGCCAACGAAGGATGGAAATTACATCGGGTGTTGCCCAGGGATCTATCCTTGGTCCGGACCTGTGGAACGTGTCTTACGACGGGCTACTGAGACTTGAGATGCCAGATAAGTCGCGCTTGGTCGGCTATGCGGATGATGTTGCGGCTCTGGTCGCCGGACGCACCGTTGAACAAGCGCAACTTAGGCTAGGTATGCTAATGCGCCGAGTGAGGGACTGGATGACTGCTCGCGGGCTCAGTTTAGCACTGGAGAAAACCGAAATGGTCATCTTGACAAAAAAGAGAATCCCTAGAGTAAGGATGATCAGTATTGGAGATATACAGATCGAATCGAAGCCAGCGGTGAAGTACCTGGGGCAACTGATCGACTCGAAGATGAGTTTCTCTGAGCAAATCAGGGCAACGGCTGAGAAGGCTGCTTCGGGAATATCGGCCCTGAGTCGACTTATGGCCAATGTAGGGGGACCCAACCCATCAAGAAGACGCCTCTTGATGAGTGCTGCAGGGTCAGTGCTACTGTACGGAGCAGAGGTATGGGGCGACGCTCTCAGCAAGGAGGTATACCGAAAACGATTGGCACAGGTATAGAGAAGAGGAGCACTGAGAATTGCATCTTCGTATCCAACAGTCTCCGACTCGGCGGTGAGAGTGATTGCAGGCGTGATACCTGTCGCCCTCCTTGCTAGAGAGCGCCGCGCTATTTACCTGTGCCGAAACGAGGATGCGAGGGAGATGGTTGTCCGCGAGGAGAGACAACGCTCGCCCAACGATTGGCAGCAGTCTTGGAGGAATTGCACGAAGGGAAGGTGGACTGCGCGCCTCATCCCGGATGTGAGACCGTGGGTAAATCGAAGGCATGGTGAGACTAATTTCTATCTGACCCAGCTTTTGAGCGGGCACGGGTGTTTTCAGTCTTACCTGCACAAGATCGGCAAGTCACGGTCTCCCAATTGTCGGTTTTGCCCAGGAGAGGAGGACAATGCCTGACACACATTTTTTGCGTGTACCAAATGGGCCAGGCTGCAAAGGGAACTCTACAGGGAGACGGGAGAGCTCACCCCGGATAATATAGTTGCGGTGATGCTCGAATCGGTTGACAAATGGAACCAGGTGGCACATTATGCTCGGGCAGTCCTAAAATATAAAAGGGACTCACAGCAGCCGGAGGCGCTGGGGCTGGGGGATCGCTCTTCTGGCAATTCCTCTTCCCCTCTCCCCTCCCGCTAGGAAAGGGACTCCCCAGCTTGAAGGCGCCCCACGGCGTAACAAAACGAGACCTGGCCCGAAGTAATGTGTCAAACGGTTCCAGGCTAGGTTCTCAGATTGACAGGGGAGGTGTTTAGTGAGTAGTCCAAAGGTATCCTCCATGGGAGTCCCACACTACCAGACTCGGCGGGCATAAATGCCTTCACCTCCCTACCACAAAAAAAAAAAAAAAAAAAACGAGCACTCGTGGGAGGACGATTGGGTAAGTACCCTTTTGTTTATTATAATTGAACGAAAAATTGTTCTTGTTAATATTTGGTGGATAATTACCAAATATAAATCAAACATTCAAAAATACAATATTAAACACTACCTAAACATGTTCTGCTTATTTAATAAATTTTCAGTTTAAATATCTTAGCAATTGAATTCAAGTGGAAACACACAATGTTAGCATGAAAACTATATAAGTTGATGGTATAAATGCAATTTTAATAATGAAATAATGGGAAGAAAAAAAAACAAAACAAAAGAAAGTATTTATATGTTTCTTGTATAAAAGGAAAACAAGTTGGGTAAACAGACCTGTGGTCATGTCAGAAGGGTTTTGTACCAGACGTGCGAAATGCAGGCACCAGTACCGAATAAAAGCGACAAACATGTCAAAGAGATGTTCACGTTTATAGGAAAATTCCTTGCTTCTGTACTTTCAACGGTCGTCACTCAGTTGCAAACTAACGAAAATCACTCAAATCATGAATTCCCAAAAAAATTATATTGTCACGTGTTATGGTTCACGGCCAATAATTTTAATGTTCTGTGAAAGTGAAAACGCAATGTCTTTTAAATTATATTAAAAGAGTTTATTTAATTACTTAAAAATGCACTATCACTTATTTAACTATTTCACAATTTTAATTTTCACTATTAAAATTCTAGCTTCCACTTGTCAATAAATTTCTTTTGCAATTGTCTTCTAAAATCACATCACAATCAACGAAAATCACTTTTCTATTACTCGATCAATATCGCTTTTCTATTCGCTCCACACTTTCACAGTTTTTACTATCGCGGTTCTAATGAATGATCCCCCCATTTATTCAGCTCGCCTTTATATAGGGTCTCTACCCATTCAACCCATTTCTCGTTCATTGGCGAATGTTCTGCCGAGAGGTACCTAGTATATTCGAGCAGCTTAATGAATGGAGTGACGTCACTTTCAGATATTGATCATGCTTGGTGGGTTCTCGGGGTTTCGAGTAAATTCACTTTGTTGATCATGAGGTTCTTAATGGTTGTGAAAACAATTGCAACACTAGCTCGCAGAATTATTCGTGCATGTAACAATATGTTTGATCTTATTCGAAAATTTCAAGAAGATCAAAACTGCATTGTCTGATTTATTGGAAAGTCCGTTAAAATACCGTCCGTTAAGTATTTGGAGATATTTCAAATGATGAATATGATTGGATTTTCACCAAACTTGTAAAGTAGTAGGACCTTATGTAAAACCCCTTAAATATCGCTTTTCATTGAATTTAAGGGTATCCATACGATTTTATTGCGGAAAATGTGAAATTCGGTATTCGTACTGTTATTAACAAAGTTGAGTGAATTCTGACGTATTTGTTGTTGTTGTATTATAAAGACCTATCTCCATAATTTTTTTTCAGATTTTTCAGATCACAGGTGTCCAATCCTGTGTGCCCCCTGAAACAAAAAATACTAGTTTAAGTTTGAAAAGTTCTCATTAAGACCTTGCATTTGATCCCATATCGGCTCCCTTTGATGAATTTTTTTTTCAGGGGCCACTCCCCTCTATGAAGAAACCTCCTTAAGCACCTTTCAAAAAAATTTTTGTAATGAAACTTTGAAGAGGGCATCACTTTACACCTATATAGAAAATTTTATGTTTGTAGCTTAAACAGTTTGCGAGAAAAAGTGCTGTGAAACACGGACGGACGGACGGACGGATAGACAGGTGCGATTTCAGTAGGGTTTGGTAAAATCATTTAACGAAACCCTTAAAAATAAACTCTGAAGTATTAATGCTATCAAAGACATTTTTTCGCTTTGACAATACAGGGTTATCCATTTCGTGGTAGGAAAGTATAACCCTGCCATTTGACATCAGTCAGAATTAAATGTCATCCAAAGCGTGTTTTTTTCAAGTTGAAGGTTTGCCATTTAGGAATATGGATCATTTAACAGTCAAAGAACGCGTTAAAATTATTAAATTTTATTATAGAAATGGTGATTCTGCTGTGTCAACATTTAGGGCTTTACGAGCCGATTACGGTCGACATAATCGACCTACACAGCAAACAATTTCGAACACAGTGTAAAAATTTGAAGAGACTGAATCAGTTATTGATATTGCAAGGCCTGTGCATCATCGCAACATTCGCTCTGCTGAAAATATCGCTGTCGTTGCTCAAAGTGAGGAGGAAGACCAGAATTTGTCGATTCCTCGAAGTGCTCAACATTTGGGCTTGTCTTACGGCTCATTGTGGCGGATTTTGCATTTAGATTTGCATCTCCATACCAAATCCGACTCACTCAAGAACTTAAGCTTCAAGACCATACACAACGCAGAATGTTTGCGAATTGGGTGATTGAACAACAAGCAATTGATAACGATTTTTCGAACAAAATTTTCTTTAGTGATGAGGCTCATTTTTCGCTCAGTGGACGGATGTTAGCCGATAATTTTTGGAGATAAATTGAAGATTACGATCTGGAGAACATGTGGTTCCAACAGGATGAAGCCACAAGTCACACAACACAGGCTAATCGAGCACTTTTGCAAGAGAAATTTCCAGGACGCGTAATTTTGACATTGAAAGATGTCAATTGGCCCGCAAGATCCTGCAACCTAACACCTTTGGATTTCTTTTTAATGGAGCTATGTGAAAGATCGTGTTAAGGCAAACAACCCTCAAAATCTTGAGCAATTGAAAACCAATATTCGTGAAGTAATGGCCGAGATATTGCCGGAAATGTGCCGAAAAGTCATTGAAAATTACCTCAAAAGGATTGAGGCCTGTAAGAGGTCCCGTGGAGGACATTTGAATGATGTTGTGTTTCACGTATAATGAAATAAAAAATTTCTTTTTCATCTGAATATTTTATGTGTTTTCTTCAGCTTTACTTTTCCAAGCGTAAAATGAATAACCCTGCATAATTTTTTAAACAATTATTAATAATTATCGTCTTATAAATTACACTTTTCTTATGTACTTCCATTATCATTTGTCATAAAATAAATAGCTTAATTTAAATAGTTTTTAAGAGTTCATCCAATGCGAGCCATGTATTTATTCTTTCGATTTCGAAAGTGCATTGGGATATTTTAACGTAATTATAGAACAATAATGTGTGTGTACGCCAATATACAGATACACATCTATTAATCCAAAAACCATTTGTGTATCAGTTTCCCCTTATTTAGCCTCGAATACTTGGATTCGAGTTTTCACAAAAGAGTACCAGTACACTCCCATTCACAACTTCAATTGTCTAATTAGCATCTCTCTTTTGGGCACACTTACCTTTTTCTTTTGTTTATTTTCTTTATAAAAAAAGATAAAAATAACCTACCCTTCCCACTAACAAAATTTCATGCATTGCTTCCCCCTTAACAAAACTTCATTTTATACCTTTTTATTAATGAAATTGCATTCCTTCCTTCCTACTAACAAAATGCTATTCATTATTTTCCACTAACAAAATTTTATACATTGTTATACTAACAAAAATTCATTCTTGCCTCCCTACCAACGAATTTCATGCCATTGCTCACTAAAAAATTTGCACATTTAAAGGTGCTTATTTGATGAACTGGAGATTGTTAGAAGTTGTCGCCGGTGCTAGTACCGTGTACTCTCAATTCGGGGGTCTGCTAGGACCCTGGCTTCAAGTTCCCCTCCGTGCAGGAAAACTCTTTTCAATTTCGGCAAATGCAATTGTTTCCGTGCTCATGACGTTTTGCATTTAACTGAACGCTATCATGGTTATGGAAATCGCCACATATGGAAATAGAAATTTTTACATTTGTCGAAATGGAAAAGATGTGTGGGGGATCGAATCAAAGTGCATTGAACTTCAATTACGTCACCTTGGAACGGCAACAGTATTGGTAAGAAAACGATTGCGGGACTGGTTTTAAGTTAGTCTGGATTTATAGTTTTCAGATTGGTGTCAGTTTTTTGGCGGTGTTGGAAAAAATTAAGGTGATAGTGGAAGTGGATCGAAAGCGCGATTTCCGTGCGACCGTTCGAACGGGTGTTAATATTTGGGGAGAATCGTACGTGTGGTTCACGAAGTATCGGGAATTGCTTTGGAAACTAGATTGTGACTTATGATTATTGGGGCTGAAAGAAAAAAGAAACAAGTTGGGTGAACAGACCTACGCTCATGTCAGAAGGGTTTTGTATTCAATTTACAAAATGCAGTGACCAGATCGAATCAAATCAAGAAACATGTCAAAGACGATTTTATTGGAGAAAATATGAAATTCGAAGATCATACTATTATTAACAAAGTTGAACGAATTTCGACTCCTGAGGTTTTTGGTATTGTTATACTCATAAATATCTCACTTGATAATTATTTCAGATGTCCATTCGCGAGGGAAGAAACACATTTTTCATGTATTCCCCCCCCTGTGCCCCCACTGAAGCAAAAACTGACAGTTTAACAACTGTTTTGAAAAGCTCCCATGAAAACTTTCATTTCATACTCATATCGGCTACGTTTGGTGAATTTTTTTTTTCAGGGGCCGCTCTCCTGTACTGATATCATCGATTAATGGCCAATTTTTTCGAATCCTAGAATGGTTACAAAGCCCTTTTGCTAGGAGCTCTCTCCCACCTCCTTGACTTGTTTCACTTATGAGCATTAATTGTAGGTACTCATCTTCAGTCATTCATTAAATTGAATCAAGTGTTCAAAGCATGCACCTTAAACGTTGAAGTTGGGAATAAATAACTAAAAATTATTCAATCTTCGCATTTAAAACAGCCACTATTTTGTTTTATGATTACTGACACCACTAGCTGAACCGATTCTCTACATGACAAGTATCATTCCTGAAATTTTCATGCAAATCCTAGCAAAACTGTAGTGTCTGAGTCGGTAAAAAGCGTATGTTGTTCCATAGCCATATGTTGCCATAGTAATAAATGCAGCGCATATTGTTTCATAGTAATACAGGAAAATTCAAACCGCTATAACTTCGCTAAATATGATTCAATCTTTATGAAACTTTCAGGATAGATCAACTTTATAAATAGACATACACGTACTGAGTTTCATTGAATTTAAGGGTACCGTTAAGATTTTATTCAAGAAAACATAAAATCGATAAATCATACTATTACTAACAAAGTTGAGTGAATTGCGACTTCTAACGTTTTTGTTGTTGTTGTACTCACCAAGGCCTACATTTCTGATTTTTTTCAGATTTTCGGATCACAGGTGTCCAATCGCGAGGGGGGGGGACACAAATTTTTCGTGTATTTCCCCTCCCTGTGCGCCCCTCGAAGCAAATTTTGCCAAATTAAGACCTGTTTTGAAAAGTTCTCATCAAGACCTTTCATTTGATATCTAGATCGGCTACCTTCAATGACATCTTTTTTCGGGGGGTCAGTCTTTTATATGGGGAGACCCCCCTTAAATACCTCATACCTTTTATAGCTGAACTTTGAAGAGATCACCACTTTACACCTACACACAAAATTTGATGTTTCTAGCTTAAGTAGTTTCCGAGAAAAACTGCTGTGACACACGGACGGACGGACGAACGGCCGGATGGACGGACAGACTGATCGCGAAACTAGTAGGGTTTTGTAAAATTATTTGACGAGTTCCGAACCCAGTCCTCCCCCGAATAAGAGGGCAGCCAAAAATACACAAGGAAGGAAACGAGATGAGGGAAATTATAGCGGACCTTAGTTCCCCTACGTACAAAATAGCAAAATGGCTAGTGCAAGAATGCAACAAAATAGGAAATATTTACGGTGCGCTGTTGATCAAAAACTCAGCAAAACTCATCAATCAGGTCCAGAAAGGTGGTCCAATCAATAACGGCGAAACAATCGTGTCATTTGATGTAAAGTCGTTGTTCCCCAGTATACCTATAAAGTCGGCGTTATATGAGTTCGAGCAATGGCTGTCACGAGAAGATGAAATAATGGAATGGAGGAAACTGAAGAAATACGCAAAGTTAGCTACGCTATGCATGGCCGAAAATTATTTTACGTTTCGGGGTGAGTTCTTCAAAACGGTACGAGGAACAGCAATGAGGAACCCACTTTCACCGGTATTGGCAGAAATTTACATGAAAGCGGTGGAAAAGAGAAAAGAAGAACTTGGAATGATGCCTAGAGGGTGGCTTAGATATGTGGATGACGTACCAGCGATAGTAAAAACAATGGATGTGGTCATCATCCGACAAGATGACCAACTGCAATTTGATATTTACAGGAAACCCACAGCAACACAGCGGACAATACCAGCATCGTCAAACCACGCAATACAGCAAAAACTAGCGGCATTTCATCATATGGTACACTGGCTAACGACATTGCCCCTCAGCGAAGACCGATATCAAATGGAGTTGGAAAACATCAAAAAGATAGCAGAGATTAACGGTTATCGTAAAACAATGATCAACCAAATGATTAATAAAAAGAGATCCAAGGACACAATAAACCAGCATACCATATTAACCGGGCAAAATAGTGAACCCAAAAATATCAAGGCAGCGATAATGTACTTAACATTGTTTCTAAGGGCAAAAACAATACTGAAGAAAAGGAACATTGACATAGTTGGCTCGAGCAGGAGTATGCAACTGAAAAGCATTCTCGGAAGCCCAAAGGATCTGAAAAATATGTGGGAGAAGAATGGCATTTATAAAATAACATGCCCGAAATGCCAAGCTGTATATATCGGACAAACTAAACGGATGATCGGCGTAAGACTGCAGGAGCACTTCAAAGAAGCTGAAAACTGCCAAATTAGCAAAAAAGACAATGCGATCTTAAATCCACAGTGGCGAAGCATGTGATCGAAACGAACCACGCAATAAGCAGCAACAACGTTAGAGTCATCAAAGAAAATATGAATCAGCGGAAATTGGACCCTTACGAAAGCCTACACATCAGCCGGATAGATAAGCAAAAAAGGATGAACACCGACCTGGGCAATAATCACTCTCCCCCATATGAATTAAGTCTCTAACGATCTGTGGAAACAAAAATAAATATTGGCTTAGGATTACCTAGATTAAGTAACAAACGTAATTAGCTATTGTAAAATTTGCCTTCAAAATAGATTAGTAGATATAGATGTAAAATAGGATATAAGATTACCTGCTATTAGCTAAAAGCAATTAAAAGATAGTTAAATTTGGTTTTTAACAAGTATAAAAGTAAATGTAAGAATTGCTTATTCACAAATTAATTTGCTCACTGAGAAGGAGAGTACCTTCCAAAATGCACGTGTGAGGAAATAAAATGTATAATTCACCTAAAAAGGAAATAAAAAATGTTTTTGGTTTCATATTGTAAAAGTTAGTTTGTTGTATTAATGGATATAATTTTAATACGAGAAGCCTTTGCTTTAATTGGAAGATACGGAGGTAAATTGGCTTTCTTCTTCTTCTTCTTAGCACCATAGCCCCTCTCGGGCCTTCGCCTCCTACAAATAGCGCCTCCCACTGTCTCGGTCCATTGACCACTTCCTCCAATTCCGCAATCCGACCAGCAATGAACTGCCTTCATCGACTGAGTCAGACTGGCGTTGCCTCAGTTTTCCCACTGATCTCCGGCCTTCAGCTCTCCCAACGAATACCTTTTTGGGTATCCGTTGTTCGTCCATACGATTCATGTTGCCAGCTCTTTGCCGCTTCCCCAGTCTTACAATCGTTGAGACCTCCGGCTCGTCCAAAATTTCATGCAGCTCATGGTTATATCAAATGTGCCATTCGTTCCCGTCTGGCTTTGCTCCGATTATTCGCCTCAAGTCCCGTTGCGCAAAGGCATTTAATGTATTTGCGGATGGTTGAGATAGGGTCCATGTTTCACACCCATAGCATAACGCAGGTCCCATCATAGATTTATATACTTAGAACTTTGTTTTCCTGTTTATGCAGCTGGTCTTCAAGATCGCCAAAACTGAATAAAATATTTTATTTGCGAGGTGTTCTCTTCGGCGTATTTCGTCTCTTTTATTAGAGGTTCTCGTCATTTTGGTGCTTAATACACAAATCCCCTCACATTTACGGTACTGTACTCACCAAGTGTGATATTTTATGTGCTTCAGGTATTTTTCCTTCACTGCGTCATGATCTTTGTTTTATTTTCATTGATTTGTAGCCCTGTTAATTCTGCTTTCCTGTCGAGATTCAGGAAGAGTTCTTTGGCAGTTGTTAATGACCGTGACAAAATGTTGATGTCATCCGCGTAGGCCACTACTTGGCTCGACTTATATAGTAATGTACCTCGCGTATCGACAGGCAGCTTCCTTATGACGTACTCCAGAACCAAATTGAATAGCAATGGGGCCAGGACATCTCCCTCCTTTAGTCTGATATTTGCGTCAAAGGGATTGGTGAGTTGATTATTGATGCGAGCTAGGCAGCTCTTTGACGTCATTGTCATTTTGGTAGAGCCAAATTGAATAGCAATGGGGCCCGCATATCTCCCTGCTTTAGTCCGATATTTATGTGAAAGGCATCGGTGAGTTGGTTATTGACGCGGACTTGGGAGGTCGTCGACGTCATTGTCATTTTGGCATGACGGACTAATTTGACTGGATACCAAAGCAAAGCATTATTTGGTACAGTACGTTAAGATCAATACTATCGTATCCGCTCGCTTAAATTCAAAAAATCCCCGTTGGCAGCACCAGTCGGAAAGGTAAATTTCTCGTATGTAGCGTTAAGTTTCGAAAAAGAATTTGGCTTGCCTACTACTGAACTTCTTTCTGCAATTTTCGTAGTACCACATGGGTATTTATTCACATAAAAAAAATCTGGCTCCGTTCGTTTTTAGAGACCTTTTATCGGGGTGCAAATATTTTGCTAATTAAATTGAGTTGCACGCGTATGGATTACATATTGAAAATCGGCGGATCATAAATTGTTGTAAACATATAAATACCGGTTTCGCCCTTCTCGCATTTGCTGTTTACACAGTTCACAGTGGTAACCACACAAAGGCTTAAATAGCTCGAATAGTTAATTTCAAAAGATTTCCATAAAAGTTTAATCAGCACTTGCATTGCCATGAATATATACATTTTCAATTTTTTTCTGAACTATGAGGGCCGTCATTTCGATTTTTATTAAAATCGGCTGCTAAAAATATTAAGCTGCAAATTTTCGACTTTTTAATTTGTCATTCGATTTGCATAATTAAATTAAAAAATTAACTTGCCTTAATAAATTATAATTTCAAGTTTCAACGGAATCTGTTGAGAATCTTGGCTGCTAGAGGGCTACAGAAATAAAAAAAATTGTATGCCAACCCCTGTACGGGGAGACCCGCCTGTATGGGGAGACCCCCCTTAAATACCTTAAAATATTTTCTTGCACTACAAATTTCAAGAGGCACCACTTTTGACCTACGTAGAAAATTTCCTCATTCTAGCTCATGTGGTTTGCGAGAAAACTTGTTATGACGCACGAACAAACGGGCGGACGGACGGACAGACAGACAAGTCGCGATTTTATAATTTTTTACGGTATTGTTAAAAATATTTTACAATATCTTAAAAATGAACTGGTTTATAAGTTCTTTCAAGTAAAGTCATTTAAAACGATTCCATGAAAAATACTCATTATTTCAGTTGCCACTAAAATAGCGAATTGCGCTTGCCTTCAGACCTTTGGGGGCCGCCATTTTGAGTGCATGCATTAGATTTTTAAATTATTTTAAATCTTTGTATGCTAGGACCTCATCAATCGATGTACTATCTCGTTCAAATAGGAGTTTCACTCTAGACAGGGCAAAATAATTCAATTTTTAAAGAAGCAGCTAAAAATATTAGGCTTTAAATTTTCGACTTTTTTATTTTTCATTCAATTTTAATAATTTCCTGCGAAATACAAGAACAAAGTACATAATCTCAAGTTTTATCAAAATCCGTTGGAAAATGTGACCGCTAGAGGGCCACAAAAACATGAAAAAAACGCATATTTAAACGGCCGCCATTTTGAAATTTGCAAATGAATGATCACCAAAATATCAAAGACTGTAGGTTTAAGTAATTTCTATCTTGAAACCAAGTTTCATATATGTTGGATCAAAATCGCGACTTTTAAAAGCCTTTGAAATTTTGACCTTCAACTGGCCGCCATTTTGTTTTTTGCCATCTGACCTTCAGTTTTTTAACTTAATTCTTTAAATACTTATAATTACTATCTAACTGCCGAATTTCATGAAAATCTGTTGAAAGCTTTGACCACTATTACAACAACAAAACTTTGCACGTTTTTCGACCTTTGAGCGGCCGCCATTTTGTTTCTGCTGTACCGACTTTGGATTTTTTATTGTGAGATTCATCACATACATCAATAAACCTTTGTACCAAATTTCATCCAAATCGGAGCTCTACTTTGGTCAGAACAGAAATCACGATTTTTCGCCTAAAATGGCCGCCATTTTGTTTTTGCCCGGCCGATATAGCTGGTTCACGAATTTAACCGAGATAATTACTCAATACACCTTTCCTGAAAATTTGGTGAAAATCGAAGCAAAATTGCAACCTCTAGCGTGGTCACAAATTTCGTTATATCCCATATATATATATATATATATATATATATATATATATATATATATGATGCTCTCCGCAATAGGTAAATTTCTCTCGAGAAATTTACCTAAAAAAATGGTGTACGTCTATATTGAACTCCCAGCATTTTTCAAGTACCTGCTTGACTGTGAACAATTGGTCTGCTGTCAATCTATCTGCTCTAAAGCCACCTTGATACTCCCCAATAATACTGTTGGCGTGTGATCCAATTTTAATTTCTAAGATTTTTGAAAATATTTTTGACGCCGTACAACGTAGTGATATGCCTCTATAGTTTTCGCACTGTAGCTTGTCAACTTTTTTGTGGATAGGGAATATAATTGATTGGCTCTACTCTTTCGGCATATGTGCTTATTGCCAAATGTCCTGGATGACTTTGTGAATAGCTTTATGGGCATTCCTGCCACGATATTTGATGAGCTTCACTGGAATCCCTTCGATGCTTGGCACTTTATGATCCTTTTGGGCTTCGATAATGGAACAAATTTCACCCAGAGTTGGTGGGGCCAATGGAACACTTTCTGGCACTCATCATCAAACCAATCATTCCTCTTGCGCCGGGCTTGATGTCCGATCGTCTGTTCTGCCACGGTCTTAATAGCCACTTTCACTTCCATCCAGAGCTCGTTACTCGTCTTTAACGGTGGGAGCCAGCTAGTTGTCGAGGGTCTCCGTGAAACTTTTGGCCACAGACGCCATTTTGAGCCTTTCAATGTCGTCGAATATGCCTTTGACATATGACATCGATAGGTGAATTTGATCAAGTAATGATCTAAGTTACAATAATTGACTCCTCGGTATGTATGGACGTCAAGTATGCTCGAGGCTCAACGCTGTTAGATCAGAAGATGATCGATCTGGTTTTATGTGTTGCCATCCGGTGGTACCCAAGTCATTTTATGGATGGGTGGATGTGGGAAGCAAGTTGAAAGTATGAGAAGATTTTTGCTACATGCAAAGTCAATCAGGCACTGGTCGTTGTCATTTGTTTCATCGTGGAGGCTATATCCTCCAGTAGTTCCCCGATGAGACATCTCATCGCCAACCTTAGCGCTGAAATCACCCAGTCTCATCTATTCCAAGGCGTATCTGTACGTTTCGAAACATTTCAAGGTTTTCCAGGGACGGGGAGTTAGCCCGTCGCCCAACCTCCATTCTGGTGGCATAGTTATTACGGCGATTCTATTATCAGGTGCGGAAGATTCGCTTTCACTCTCTTACGTCCCCACAAAGTTGGTGTAAGCGGGATTTAGTGGCAGAGCTGTAGATGTGCTTAGAGCATTTAATGTCCCAATATTGGGGAACCAGTAAGCCCAATATGCGACCCCAAGAGCATTTTCTACCATGGCGGGGTTGGGGTGAGGAATCATGGAAGCTATGGGTTGGGGAAACAAAGGGTTCCCTCCTCCTTTCTCAAACGTGCCTGGGACCGTCTACGGTGGAGTGGCAAACATGCCAGCCGTTTCTAGTCAGCATGCCTGACGTTACCACAGTGCTAACTGATGTGGAGGGTTGACTTGCACAGACCTATGGCTCTGCTTCCGTAACTTCGCACCACGTTCCAGTTGAGGCTGTGGTGGCACCAATTATGCAAAAAGACCGACAATTACTTAATCATCATAAACATTTTTTCCTTCCCCATTTACTTCATAACGCATAAGATGATAGAAGGGGTGAATGTGATGTCTCAGCAAACTTCAATCACGTGATGAACTGATGAATCGTTCGCCCGTTCAATCCGCCAAATTTTCCTTCCTACTCCCAGTCCTACAACATATGCCCATCCGAACACTCAGTTCTGACAATATTCATTGTAAAACTTGTAAAATTTAGTTTGTGGTATTAATAAATATAATTTAAATGAGAGAAGCCTTTGCTTTCATTGGAAGATTACGGAAGTGAATTAGCATTCTCACCAATAGGCTTTCGTTTTCTGTCAAGACAGAAGTTTTTGTTTGTAAATTAGTCTCATTTCATCGCTAGAGGGTGAACAAAACATTGATAAGTGATTCTGATTGGTCTTTAATGCCGTGATTATTGTTATTTGAATTTTAAAAAGACTAGTATACATAGATGTTAATTCTGTTCATTCGAGTTTGACTTTGAATTTGTCTCAAAAGGAAACGAACATTCTTATGGCTGTGTCATTGTATTGGTTCAAGCTCGACTTTCAATTGGTTTCATAGGGAAATGAAGTTGCTTTTCATTAACTTAAATAATAATCCCTAACCTGTCAGCACTTTGGGCCCTCAAAATTGACTAATTTCATGGGGAATGAGTAGTTAGTCTTGAGTAATTAGTCAGATTATAGGGGTTTTTGTTGACTATTGTTTTGGGGAACCTTGCAATTATTACGAAACACCGATAATATTGTTTTTAATCTAACTGAAATATTTCAAATACTTCCTAACTCCCATTTCAATTTTCATTTCATCATCTCTTTTGATATTTTCCACACTTTCATAAGAGACAAGATGTCGCAAGGCAAAGCATCTACTTTGCAGCATACTTAAATTAAGGAATATTTATCCAAACCCTTCCCATTAAAGTGAAGTAATCCATTTCATAACGTACGCTCTGCAGCTGGAGGGAAGCCTTACGTATGATAAAATTGGATGGAAAGTATGAATATAGCTGTTGGGCAAAAGATAAATTCTGAGCGGATTACATATTTTCAAAGAATCCTTTTCGTTTAAACTATCCTATATTTCTCATTTTATCCATATGGTTGATGGTGGGTTGGTCGGATCCACATGTTACCCGTTGACATGGTGTTAAAGCATAAAAGCATTCTTTGCTGTCAGCTCCTTATCCTACTGTGTGGGATAATATGATACGTGAACGGATCAAAAACTGTGATAAGGAGGTGAATTACGTGAATCTGAGATTAATTTGATGAATGCCTTTTAACGGATACTGCATACATATTAAAATGAATTTTTAAGACCTTAATATCTTCATTTTGCTTTTGATATTTTATATCTGAAACTCAGTGCTTTGCATGTTCTTTAGCCTTACTCGAAGGGAGATAGTTGGAATTAGTTTGAAATATTTTTTCAACATTAAGAAGCTTATGTTAGTTCAGTTTCGACAATGAAATCCTTGTAAAAAAATATAGCAAATACTTAATGCAAAATTTAGACGCAATCGTATGCTTCAAAACCTTGTTTCCAAGACAAAATTCCAAGAACAATATCACAATTGGCTGTCCCAAATGCTTAAAACTCTTCAAGTAGAAATAATCGGAAAACCAAATGAACCCATACCGATATTCGTATGTATAACTTCTCGTTCGGAAAATATTAACGACTTAAAACTTCCAAGGAAAATCAATTTCGGACTCAATTTTCCAACATGTAATATTCTACTCAAAGGATTTAGGATCAGGAGTTCTTATTCAGTCGAGGGTGAATAAAGTATTGATATTCAGTTTCGTTTGCTTAAATGCTGAAGGGATTGGAAGATATTAGGAGCAAAGGATATTTCGAGAAATGTACAACAATTTCGAAATGGACTTTTCCGGAAATCATGTCACATGAACGATTTCATGATGCTATAATATTTCAATATGGCTCCCGGTTTTATCCTTAATCATTAACTCGGTAAACGTTCGAAACCATCAATTTTAATGGTCAAATATTTAATGTTTTATAAATCGGTCGAAAAAGCATTCAAGCTTCTATATTTGATTTCGTGGAATAACACGATGGCATATGTGATTACGGGTTGTCAATAATAAGGTGTCCATATTTTCAGCAGGAAAGCAATAAAGCTTAATGTGGTTTTCGGGTTTCTCGTATCAATATCATTTACCACGAATGTATCAAATTCGTACGAGAATTGTGGAGCAATATGCGACTCAAACGATGGAGAACATTCTACCCTTCACGTGCCTTACTACGTCCTTTATGGCATGTACTTCGTTTTGCTTGGTGTCTGAAATAGTTGTGCTCTAGAAGAATCAGCAGATAGGCACGCATGCTAAGAATCGTTAATGTTCCATGTTTGCCCTGAAGGCTACACAATCCCCTCGAGTCTATAGCTACTAAAATAGGGCGAATATTTGGAAGTGGTGAAAGGTTATCTGTAAAGTTTGTTAGATTCAAGCTTCAACCCAAATAGGCAATGCTGTGGAATCTACTTTTTTTTTTCATCGTTTATGATAGGATTCACAGGTAGAATCGATAATCTGGAGTATTTTGCTTACCACGTATATTACATTGTATAAGCGCAAGGCATATGTATACTTACAAGTAGAGATCTTCAGTACTACAATACTATTTTTAAATCTCAATAATTGATTGCAATTGTTCATTCATAATGTACCCACAGGCAAAAGCATTGCAACATAAAAAACTGCAACGTGAATTTTTTTAAAGATCACAGTATATCCTTCCCCTTTTACTTTGTGTTGGCTATATGTTCTGTTATCATTATATTATTATGAAAGAATAATATTGTTTTTTTTTTTTTAGAGGCATAGATTTTCAAGTTGGCAACACTTTTTAATGCAACGTAATGTGTGACAGCTGTCATGCGTTTCATGATTAGTTTGGTTTGCCATTTTATCATGAACAGGATGTTATGGAAGACAACATTCGCCACGGTATTGGCGAGATACGGCCCAAATTATTTGTAAGAATAGTCGAAAATTGGACCTCTCGTTTGGACTCACATGCTCCAAAATCATATTTAACACGTTAATCGCCCCGATAATTTTAACAAAATTTTTTCCTACACCAAAGGAATTTGACTAATTAATATGGACACTTCACCCGAAAGAAGTATAACACTTTATTGCTAATCAATTTTTTGCCAATTTTCCCAGAAAAAACCAATGTTTTTTTGTCACCCTTATATGTCTGGCGTGGACCTACCTGAAACTTCTTTTCTCTACAAGCCATGTCACTCATATCCGTGAAATACAACCCACACACAAACCAGTTGTGCATATAACGTCTATCGAGGTGCATTCTGATTGAAGCAACTATTCCTTTTATAATTTGCAAATTATGGCAAAAAGACAGTGTCTTGTATGGTGTGATAACACGCGCGATGTAAAAAAACCTAAAATCCATAACACTAAAGTCATTTTGGAATTTAGGTTTTGTAAATTACGACAAAGGATAGTATTTAAGCAAAAGTAAAATGATTGGAAAATACAGTCGATCTTGGATCGTTTAAAATAACAGTGCCATAATAGGCGTGCATTTTATATTAGAAATATCCGCTCTTCGAATGCCATCAGAAGTATCGCTTGCGCTATAATCGGTACTTGTACGATTATACTAACAGGAAATAATTTATAACACGATAGTCTTAGTGAAAGCGAAGTTAGCATTCCGAAGATGAGTACGAAGATTTAAGTTCGAATGGTTCGATTCGGGATCCCGATTTTGAGGAAAATCTTAAAGAGATTCTTCAAGATTTGGAGTTGGATGGAACGATGGAAGTAGTGAAAAGTGAAACAGTAACCAAACGTCAACTACTTGAGGTCTGTGATGTTGAATGGAGTGATTATGCAGGTAGACGCAGGTAACGTTTTGATTTCACGGGAAAGTCTGGCTTACAATTAAATTTATCCACAAATATTCCTCCCTTTGATACGTTCATACTGTTCTTTGACGAAAAGGTTATAAACCTTATTCTTACTAAAACATATGTGCTGAACAAACGATTCAACGTACTCGAACAACTCGACACAGTCGTCTAAATAAATGGACTCTAACTAATGCTGAACAAATTAAGAAGTTTTTTGGCCTTTGGATGGGGTTGTGTGGATGGGAAATTTTACTTCTTATTGGTTGACCAAACATATTTACAGAAATGACATAGCTCCAAATGTTATGGCTCGGATAAGAATTGAATTATTATTACGCCACCTACATTTCTCAAACAATGAAAACGTTATTCCTGGTGACAGATTATCAAAAATTAAACTACTGATAGATTTGTAGTCAATAACTTTGTTTATTTGATATCCGCAGGCCAATCCTCTTTTTTCTTTAAAAGCCGTCGGGCCTTGCTTAGTTGTGTGAGCAGACGCGTTTCGACTTCTTTGAGTCATCTTCAGTGAAGATGACTCAAAGTAGTCGAAACGCGTCTGCTCACACAACTAAGCAAGGCCCGACGGCTTTTAAAGAAAAAAGAAAAAAAAAACTGATAGATTTGCTTGAATGTATGCATAACAAGTTGAGTAAGCAGAAAAGTGCTCCTACCAGAAGGGCTTTGTAACCACCCTAGGGTTCGAAAAAAGTTTTTTAACAGTGTAAATCGGTAACTTGAATATTCATCCAATACTTGGGAAAGAAATCGTTCAAATTTGTGCAACAATACAGAGTTTCCTTCAAATCGCTACCGCCAGTTTATTCCAGCTGAAATAGTTTTTCTGAATGCTCGGCCGATTGAAGATATTCAAATTAAACACTATTCCTTAAATTTTCATGGGAACTAAATAAAAGTTCCCAGGTTAATTTGAAATATGTATTGCCGATCAACACGTGTTACTGTTGTTGTAATTGCATAAAATTGAAATGGCTATAACTCACTTGATTATGATTGGATTTGCATAAAGTTTTGTAAGCATAACGATCTTCTATTAATCTAAATAAAATTAAAGAAGTTTCGAGTTATAGTTTTGATTTTATGGGTGAACATGTAAAATCTACAAATCGCACTATTATTAACAAGAGTTAAGTGCATTTCGATCTCTGAGGTATTTGTTACCCTTGTACTCATAAAGGCCTACGTTCGTGACTTTTTTCAGATTTTCGGCTCGAAGGTCTACAATCGCGAGGGGGGTGTACACCAAATTTTGGAACATTTTACCTCCCCCTGGACTCCATCATGCACAGAAGATTCTAGAAGTTCTAATCAAGACTTTTCATTTGACCTATGATTCAAAAGAATTTTCAGGGTTACTTCGTTATTAGGGGGGATCCCCCTTAAACAATTTTGAAATCTGTGGTAAGACCTAAACTTTTGAGTGTTCGCCACTTCTGACCTTTTCACAAAGTTTGAGCTTTCTAGCATCTGCGAGGTGACGTGTGTTGGTGGTGATCGTCACAAAAATGGAGAAACGAAATCAAGAGCAATGCGTGGTGATAAAATTTTCGCCAGATTGGGCGAAACAGTTTCGAAAACGTACGCTAAAATTATAAAAGTGCATGGTGAAAGTGCTCTTAGTCGTGTCCAGGTGTTTTGATGGTATAAAAAGTTTAAGGAGGGGCGTGAAAGCGTGGGAAACGAGGCCTGGAGCGCGAGACCAGTCGAGGTGCGGACTCACGTGAATGCGCAGCGCGTGCGTGCTCTAATCTGTGAAGATCGGCGTATAACAGTTCGAATGTTGGCCTCAAAACTGGATATGAACCGTGAAATAGTCAGACAAATTTTAACCGACGATTTTGGGATGAAATGTTGTGCGCGAAGTTGGTTTCAAAGAACCACGCTACACCACCCTCAGCGTGTCCCAGTGTTTGGCTCTAAAGGGATCACCGTGTTGCAACAGCCGCCTTATTCGCCCGATATGTCACCTTGTGTCTTTTTTTGTTCCCTAGAACAAAATTGGTGGTCAAAGGAACCCATTTTGAGTCGATCACGGACGTCCAGGCAGCCCTGACAGGGGTTTTTGCGGACATCCCAGTCGATGCGTTCCAGAAATGTTACGAAGCATGAAACACGCGCTAGAATCGTTGTATAGCTGCCCAAGGGGATTACTTTGAAGTGGATGGTAGAGTTGTAGAATAATTTTTAAATATACGGTTTTCATGGAATCAGTGTCATTACTTAATTGGCTCACCTCGTATAGTTTCTGAGGAAATTTACAGTGACGGACAGGCAAACGGATTGACAGGTCGCGAAACTAGTATGTCTTTGTAAAAAAAATTTTTTACAAAGACCTAAAAAGGATTTTGTCGCAGGCGAAAATCTCGTATGTAATTGACAAAACTCTTGTTGACTGAGATTTTTGACAAAGATTTCGGTTTAGCTGCAAAAGTTTCCGAAGATATTTCACAAGGGCTTCTGCATGAAGGTAGAACGTTGTACGTAGACAACTTCCACACCAGCTATCCGCTAGCACTGGCATTTCTTCGCCGAAAAGCGCACGTTGTCGGCACTGTAAGAGCAAATAAAAAGTTCTTATCAAAGGAAGTTATGTATGTAAAATTGAAAAGAGGAGAAATGGTAGCCAAAGAATGCAAAAACGGTGTTGTGGTACTTAACTGGCAGGACGCTCTAAATGTTAGATTATTGACAACAAAATGTGCCCCAGAAATAGTGGATATGAATGCAGCGATTCCCAGTACAAGGATGTAGAAATAGTAAGCAAAAGCCACTTCCGATTTGCGCTTATTTTTTTTTTTTTTTTTTTTATAACCTCCATTCCCTTCCACTCTCTCCATCACACTTTCTTCGTCGCACTACGCTCGTGCGATCTGCACTTCACATTTCGTCGTTTCCTCAGGTGTGCCACCCAGGCAATGTATAACACATCGGTATAAGGGGGCACACAAAAATATGTGAAGTCCTCCGGTTAATCTTGTCTTGTCCATATCGTGATCAGCTCTCAGAGATAAAAAAAAATTTATAAATTCGACGCAGTAAAAAAAAACTCTGAGTTAAAAGAATAGCTGTCTCTTCAAGCATCTCGACGATAGGGTCAACAATGCCCTCAGATGCTATGTTGAAATTACTGGACTGATATTATAATAATAGTAGGTGTTTCTCGAGGCATCTCGAAGATAGGATCAATAATTGACCTAAGATGCTATGTTGAAAGTTTCTGCACTGAGATTCAATCGTTATTCATTAAATAGTTCCTAAGTCTTTTCTTGAAAACCATAAGAGAATTCGCTTCTTTAACTGATTCTGGAAGATTGTTGTATATACGAAGGGCGTCATTTGTAGCATCGTTCTTCAGGCGATCTGTCCTTGCAAAAGGAATTAAAAATTGGTTTGCGTTCCTAGTACTGTATTGATTCTTTTGTGAGACTTTAATAAATGGTGTTTGTGACGACAAGCTGAGATTTTAACTTTTGAAGATAAACTTGGCTTTCTCCATTTTAATGATTTGGTTAAAAGTTAATGCGTTACATGATTGATACACTATGTTTGTTGGTGTGAGGCTTGGGAGATTATGTATATTTTTATACGCCTTGGTTAATATCCTGGAAATTATATTTAGGTGTTGCTTTGAGGACTGACTCCAAATTACCACTCCGTAATGTACTTTTGACAGTACGAAGGCATTCAGAACAAGATGCTTGATGTTTTTTGGAAATTCCTCATATCTTCGTAACAATCCAATTATTGGTGCTAATTGCCTCCTTAAGTTGTTTATATGCGGGAGCCAGGTCAGACGGTGATCGATAGTAAGGCCAAGATATTTAAGTTCGAGCACTCTTTGCAGCTTTTCACCATTAATTTTTATATCAACATCTATGTCTTCCCTGTTCTTTTGCGCAAAGATAATATATTTTGTCTTTGAAATATTCAACGCTAGTTTATTCTCTTTCAACCATAAATTATATGAATTTAGATCCTCGTTGATAGCGTCTCCGATGTCATTTTTATCGCGTCCCGAGTAAAGAAGCACTGTATCATCAGCATATAAAAAGTAATTACCACTTAGCCTGCATGTATTTAAATTATTAGTGTATAGCAGGAACAAGGTTGGGCCAAGTATTGAGCCTTGTGGAACACCTGATTTCATTGGTGCCGGGTCACTCAGAACATTATTAAATGCTGTTTTCTGCAGTCTGCCTTTTACGTAATTTTGAAATAGTATATTTGCTGTGCCTTGAACACCATATGCTTCTAGTTTTCGAAGTAAGAGGTCATGATCGACCGTATCAAACGCTTTCCTTAGATCCACAAAAATGGCAACAACATAATCCCCTACATCAAGTCTCTCGTTGATGAATCGCGTTACCGAGAGTAGAGCGTCAAACGTTCCCTTGTTTTTCTGAAAGCCATATTGGCGGGAGTTTAGGATAGAGTTATCTAATATGAAGGATGTTAAGCGAGAGTTAATTACTTTTTCAAATATTTTACTAAGTCCGGTCAAGAGTGCAATTGGGCGATAATTATTGGGGTCCGATCGATCTCCTCCTTTGAATATAGGTACAATTTTTGCAAGCTTCCCCTCTTCAGGAAACGTTCCGTTTCTGATATGCTCATTTAAATAATTAGCCACGAGTTCTGCTATTTCATTTTTTACAAGCGCAATTTCCTCCATCGTGATCTGATCAATACCTGGAGCCGTATTTTTCTTCATTGCCTCAATAGTCTTAAGAACTTCGTTTTTATTGGTTGGATGAATATGAAACATGGAATCGGGTGAGATGTTAGCGTGATCTAGCCTACTTGTTGGGACATCACCAAGCCTTTTTGTAATTTTTTCGCCCACAGTTGAGAAAAAGTTGTTCAAGAAAGTTGCTGCTCCATCTGGTTGTGATAAAATATTAGGGGTCACTGGAGAAAACTGCGAATCCGGTATTAAAATTCGGGGGGGAGAGTTGCCTTTTACTTCATTTATTATCTTCCATATTTCATGATTGTAATCTGCCGCTGTCTCCAACCTTTTAGCGAAGTAAGAGAATTTAGCTTCCTTCACAAGACGTTTTGATTCCTTTTTCGCTTGTATGTACATGTTTTTTAGCACACGATCTTCCATGTTCCTTCTGAAGCTTATGTACGCCTTTCTCTTTTTAATACTGGCTTCGATTACTCGCTTTGTTATCCATGTCTGCTGGCGGCATCTAAGCTTTTTCTCGACGATGGAGTAACGTTTGGACTCTGTGATCATATTCGTAAGTTCCATTAGGTTTAGGGGACTCCGGACTTCTAATGACCTTTGCAGATGTGATTTGAAGAGTTCTTTGTTCAAGAGTTGGAATGTTTTGTATACAGGTTTTTGTTTTTGTGCGCTTATGCCTTGGATGCTTATTTTGAAGACACGATGATCCAGCTCTGGCCAATCCTCAAATATGAAATTGATTTTTCCCGCAGTTGACTTATTATTATAATAAAGGTAACGCTGGGATTGATATTTTGGATCAAATGGGTTCCTATGCGACAACTCTTAGAAAAGGAATAAAATGGTACCGCAAGTTGGCAATAGAATATATTCTTGGAATATCAGCCATAAACGCTTACATTATACACAAAATATCAACGAAAAGCAATATTGGAATTAGTCAATTTTGTGAAAATTTGTCAATGATATGCTTGGGTTAAGCTCGGACACAACCAAAAACATCACTGAAAGACCAAAAAATTTAACCCATACCCTAAAAACGATGTACGACTCTGAATAAGAAGAATGTGCGTTAGACGTTACGATCAGATCAAAGCAACAGAAAGTAGAGAAATGGCTAGGAGACACACAACTTATTGTTTGGATTGCAAACAATGGCCTTTTTTTGCTTAAAATGGTTTGGGGAGCATAATAAGTCTATTTAATATTTCTATAGTAATGTTAACGAATAAAGTGTAACTGTTTTTGTATATGAACAAAGCATTGTAAAACCAAGTCTATTTTATTTATTATTTGTTAGAAAGCCTAGCAGTTTGTAGGTTTTGTTCCTACTAGACCATGTTTTCAAAAAATAAAACAAATTTGTACTTATTGTCGAATATTTATGACTTACGTAGCTTCCTAAAAAAATTACGACTGTTAGACATACTATATATGACTGACATGGCGCATGCAGAAACCGTTAGTGTCAGATACATATGACTGACGTGCCAATTCACGTGTTAATAAAAATGGCAGAAAATTATGTTTCCAATTTCATGACAATCAAAACAATTTATCCGTTTTTTATTTCATTTGAAAGTGCTATTAATTGCTTTTGTAGACTAGTTGTCGTTTTTAGAAAAAAAAATTCCAAAACTTTGTTGAATATTAAAGTTATTTTTCTTAAAAATACAACATAATGGTTAGAACAAGAGAATTGAGCACCAAAGAGTGTACAGAAATCTTTGAAAAATACAGGAACGGTGTTTTAGCGGCCTATAAAATCAACTAATTTTTTTTTTTTACTAATTTTTTTAAAGAAAGCTCTTATATATCTTGTTTAAAGATGCAACTGATTTTTGGACTCTTGTAATAGTTTACGATTGTTGCTTTATTTATGTACCTTCTATTAAATTTCAACCATAACTTACAAGCGATTATATCTCAAATGGGTTGCAAGCATTGGATACTAAGTCAATCCTGAAAAACAAGCGCATAATTATTGAAGTATATTTCACTTTGCATTAGTTTTTTATATCCGAGTAATGGTGTTATGAGAAATTGTTCTTGTAATATCAATGACTGAAATGTAATATCAATGACTGAAAGTTTTGTAAACTTCAAATGAATTAGTGAGAAAATTTTAATTTACATTGCTTAAGAGAAGGAAGTCCTGCCTCGAGATGGTTAGTGAATTTATCTTAATTGTATTTTTGTAGAATTTTTGGAAGAAAGGTACGGTAATTCCTAAAGGTAAATTATTTATAAGATCAAGATCCAATTGAAGTAAAATTGGTAACATGTTTTATTGCTTTATGTCATGAAATTAACAACAAGAAGAAACACACAGCTTCCGCCGTTCGAAACTTGCTAACGAAGGCGATATATTGCAATGGGCCATTAGTTCCTTGAATTGAGTGTGAAAGTGTTGTGCAGTGAAAAGAAATTTCCGGGATCTAATTTGTTGGAAGAAATTAAGTATCTTTATTTTTTAATAATATTTTTATATTTAAATGTACAATCATATTTCGAGTATGAACTGCTCGTATAAAAACTGCCTTCACGGCTATACATATGGTTCTTCCTTGAGTTATTTTCGAGTACCTCAGGACTATAGAACTAACGTCTGGTTGAAACAAACAGGCATTTCACGTCCAAACGTTCTGAAATTTCAATTCTTTTGTGAGGACCATTTTTACAGCTCCAGTATAAGAGAGTATGGCCATAGAAAGATTTTGAAGCAATACTCGTTGCCAAAGCCTACCATTAGTAGGCAAGGGGTGAGTCAACAAAGTAGCATCAAGCTCTCTGCTTCTGATGTTGCGTGGCTTAAATAAAAACTGGAAGCAAGGAATTGGGTACATTGTAGGCTCCCCCGATGGTGATTTGCTGGTTTCCATAATAAAAACAGCCATAAATAAGGTTCTTAGTGTTGGCTTTGAGGTTTTAGGAACAGTTTGCGATCAGAGCGCAACAAATCGACGTTGCTTGAATTTACTTGGGGCCTCCACTAAAAATCCTTACTTTGAGGTAGAAGCTAAACGGATATACACGTTTTTTGACACGCCTCATCTTTTCAAAAGTGTAAGAAATATCCTATTGAAAAATGATATCCGTTACGATAATAACATCGTGACATGGAGAGTTATAAAAAAAGTGCGCGAATTTGATAATAATGTTATCACCACGCTTCATAAACTCACGGACGTGCATATACACCCAAGTAGCTTTGACAAAATGTCAGTAAAACTTGCAACGGAAGTTCTCAGCAACTCCGTATCTGCAGCAATTTCAGCTGCCGTCGAATTAGGATGTTTTAAAGCTGATAAGGAAGAAGAGAAATCTGCATCCAGCACTGCCGAATTTTTATTAAGGGTAAATAAGCTTTTTGATAATTTAAACAGCGTGTCGAAATTTTCAAAAAATCCTAATAGATGTTCCATTTATAAAGAGGCTCCACATTTGCTAGATAATTTGAAAGAAAGCAAGCATTGGATATCACAGTGGACTTCTTTGGGACGACTCAGCCGACCTTACTGATTCGATGGGCTGATCTGTAATATCAACGCTATTGATATGCTGTGGAACGATTTAATGGGTAGTCAACAGTACTTGATCACATCCCACATTAACCAAGACCCTATAGAGAATATGATTTCAATGCTGCGCACATTTAAAGGGTCATATGAAAGAAACCCTTCAGCCTCTAGACTTTACCGCAACCTGTAACAAATAATGTTTCAAAACGTTTCCCTTTCGGACTTTAGCAACTATTCTGATTGTCAATCACAGAATTTGCTCGATTTTTTCCCAACTTCTGAGACTTATGTCGATGACCAATCTGCTTCCAACGCAGATTCAATAGGTAGCCTGACTGCTGATGAAGAATATGTTGTTGTCCACTTCATTGAAGATGCTCCTGATAACTTTGAAAGATTATCAGATTCTACTTTCAAATTAAAAGAAAGTTCCAAACTGCATTATTATGGGTTCTTAGCTAGAAAGCTACAAAAAAAATTAAAATGCGATACTTGTAGTACATTTATGATTGATAAAACGCCCCCCAGTGACCCCAGGGATATGATCACAAAATTTAAGAAGTTCTCAATCAGCACTAATAGTTTGTTTGGAGGGTTGACTGTAGTTGCTCCTTCCTTTGAAGTATTCTTTGACTCAGTACGTGAAGAATTTGAAAAGAAATTCAGCCAAATCATGTCCGAGTATAACGTCCTGGCAAATTCTGCAGGGAAATTTCAACAATAGTCAATTGGCAGTGGCAGTGTGATCATAAATATATAGGGCAGCGTTTTATTTTATTACCATTCATCCGCCTGCATGTTCATCATGTAAATAAAATTCTGTTACCATCGACACACGGACATACATACTGAAAATCAATTAATAAAAATTAAAACATGGAAGAATGATTTTTACGTCAGAAATAAGTCAAAGAAGCTTATAATATTTACAACATTATCGAATTTAATTCTTTCTCATTATCTTTACAAAAACTTATGTGAATTAACAATTTAATTAAAAATCGACACTAGGGATACTACGAAAAAATAAACGAATAATTTCTCCATTTACAATTCCACGGTAATTGCTTCAATGAAATTTATAAACACTCGACAAACTATTTAAGTATTTATTGCTCTTAAAAAACTAATTACCTAATCGTTTTAGACAATTATATTTAAATACTGCTTATAGTCTTTCAAACAAATCAAAATAATCCTTAAAATATTTTACACAAGAAAACTATGTGCGATCAATTCATTTATTCATTAAACATGACCCACATAAATGAACGGGCACCCAAATCGAAAGCATTTCAATTTTTCTGCTACGCAATCGATAGGCAAATAAATATCCATTCATTTTCAATTGCAAAGAGTGAAACAATCTTCACACACTGCACATCGTGGCCGTGCCGCTAGCGCCAGCCACAAAGCGAACACACACCGTTCCATACATTATTCATTCGATCGCATTTATACAGAGATGTTGATCAATATATCCACCACACATCTCAATGTACATATTGTATACGTTCAGTTGCTTTTCTAATCAGCTTGAAAAGTTTGTCGAGGATGAAATTTTCCTATCTAAGACACTAACCAGCGACAGCTGCGCCGCCAAAAGCATGGGTTCTCCCAATGTGGAGTTAATTTGGTGTGCACCGTGACACCACTATGTATAGAAACACAATGGTTTCACTTCACCGTGGAAACTTAACGCGAGCTCCTTATCTTCTATTATTAAACGATAATGCATTCCCATCTGATGATAGTCTGTATAAAACTATCGACTGGACCTTCCAACACGACAACGCTCCTTATCATAACGGTAGACATGTTACAAATTTTTCGTTGGTATCAAAGTTCTAAACGAGCCACCTCAATGTCCTGATTTGAATGTTATTGAGATAATTTGGTCCTACTTGAAGTGTTCTCGTAAAATCAACATGAAAAGACACGAGAAAATACAATAAAAGAGATTGAAGGACTTTGGAGATCAGTTTCATTGGATTACATACAACGACAAGTAGACTCAGTCCCCCGCAGGTTGCAGGCAGTTCATGCAAAAGGAGACAATACGGAGTACTAATAAAACCATATGCTTAAAATATTTCCAATTTTTTATATTTTATAATTATTTCATTCTGAATTAATTATTTTGTGGCAGTACTTTTGCTGTACCACATGTTGCAACACTTTTATTTTTAAAGTGAAACTGCTTTACTGGCGGGTTAAAATTTTTCAGATGTAACGAAAAAGCAGAACCGTTTACACTCCGCGTGGACAGCATTTTTCCGTCGATGCAGGTTGTGTCTGGTGTCTTATGCATATATGAAAGGAAAACACGCACGCCTTCATAGATTTTGTGTTCCCTGAGTCTCGAAATAAGATAACTTTTTTCAAGATCATTACATGAAATGATTGTAACCTTTATGATAGGTGGCAAGAGTGGATGTAGAAAGGGCTGGTCTCTATTTTAAGAGGGTGGTGAATTTGGCAGCTCCATTGATTGATGATTTAGGGAGGGAAGTGTAATGGTTTAACTCATCTCGAATTTTCGGGATTTTCCGAAGGAAAGCTAAACCGACTTCTCATCGGTTCTAGACATGAAGTCTTGGAACGTGACAACGGACTGTACCCGTCAAGTCGGTTAGTCTGGGCACTCCTAGTATACTCCGAGGTGGCTGATGGCTAGCTAGCTAGTTCGGAGAGGAGTTTCGGTCACGGGTCTTACGCGAGCAGACTAAGTCTGAAAAACAACAACTCAACACTGGTTCAAATGCCCGATTTAAAATGCGTCGAACAATTTCTATGGACTCTACTCTACATTACATGCTTCCTTTCAAAGAAAAAGAATCGAAACAACCGCTGAAATAATTGCGCTCTCGAACATAACCGACGCGGTGCCCGAAATACACTACTCGAACTCAAGCCGGAAAAGACCTACTCTAAGAAAAAGCGCACATTCACAATATGACACCGCGTACCGACCGAAACGCAAAGCCGACTGTTCGCGGATTACTGGAACCCTACCCCCTCGGCGGCATACTCACTGTTTGCCAACATTATCCTGCTGAAAGGGAACGGTTTTGCTGCAAAGGAAAGACTGGGTTAGCCTAGCAATTCATATTTTTATTGAATGGTTTCTTATCCACTTAATTAAAAATATTTATATGATAAGTATGAATTTGTCTATAAACATGCATGACTACAAATTAAACATAGGATATTTTAAATGATGAATTAGAATACGTTAGCCAAATAAAATGAAAATCATTTCCTATTTCGTTTAAATTCTTGATTAAGGCGGGTGAATTTTAGCGAACTCGAAATTTAAATTTAGGTGTCTTTTTGAAAATAGTTTTGTACTAACATATTTCTTATCAATCAATGATCATATGACTGCTAAATTAATCTAATGTTATAACAAAAGGCTCAAATTTCAAAGATATCATTTAGTAACTTAATTTGATTAACAATTTATAACCTTCGTATAATAATTTGTAATGGTCTAAACTAATTTCCATCATCACTCGTTATAACCTGTTGCAAGGGTCTGGTTATATTTAGTCATTATATGACAAATTATTAAAATTCGAACAATTTTCGAAGCGTATAAATAATATCAAACATAGACATGCTTCATTAAATTCAATAAGGAAGACTCGCTCTTCAATTCTATCTCCAAAGGTGCATTGGCGATGGCATTTTAATTTCTTCATATCGTAAATTCCTAGTTCCCCTACTACGGACAATCGATTTTTACGTTTGAGGTTTTAATTGTTCTTATATTTTATGTCGTGGCGTAATTACTTCTTTGGTTATTTATATGTTTGAGTCTTCTTAAAATAAATCTCATAGTATCGATTCTTTCGTTCAAATATAAATAAAGGATTTGGTATGGTATTCAATTATGTTTACCGGAGATGTCTTAGCTAACCTCTCATCCCGAACGGTCATGCGTTTAATAAATGGGCACTCATTTTGACGAATTAAACAACAATCTGGCTAATTTTAACAGAAGAATTCGAGTCAATACCGGCAAATATTCTTTACGTCCGCAATTTTAACAAAGGCCAATTGCACAATGTCTGTCTGGGGAGCACACAATTAATTCTTACGAAATCAAGTTGACCTTTAGCTTGAAATTGTCTACTTTTGCTTTACACTTCCAAATATTTTGCACCTTGGTAAATATATCAGTCACAATAAAAAAATCAAATTTTTTTTTATTGGACGGCAATAATTGTCGATTAAGGTAAATAAATTCACATTATTCACACGCGTAGCAAAATGACAAATAATTTGTTTTGGCCGTACTTGGGGAATTATTTCCAATCGTCAACACAAGGCCGGTTCTGTTTACTTTTTACGACATGTGATTCAGTGCAGAAATGAATAGTAGATACTTCCCTAAACGTCCACCTATATCCTTGCTCGCATTTATTCCTCCCTCCTTGCGAACGGTTTTGCCATCGTTTTTGTTTGATTAAGCCGTCGTCAGTATATCTATTGTACAACCCCGGATGGCGATGGATACTCCGGCACCTGCACTCGCACATGCCCTGTATCCCACTTAGCACCAAAATTTGCTCTGGGACTTCGCTCCCCATTCCACCTTTTTTCCTTTTCTTTAGTACGCGGAGCTAGCGTAGTGCTCCTGCAGGTGGCTATTTCTCCCTCTAAAGCCTATATCCCACTTTAGAATTCCGCTTTTACCCGATCAATGATTGGTGAATGTGTGGAATGACACCACCTCCGGCAATGGTGGCTTTAATCAGACTGTCTAATTCGAGAACCTCAGCCGTCATATCCTCTAGAATGGCTGCAGAATATACAGCAGCAGCTGCACCAACACGTCCGGATTTCGTTGTACGCGATTTCCGATGATTATCACTTCTGCCAACGTGGAACTGAAGCCCAGCACGAACCGCACGGGATACTCCTTTCACTTTCTTTTCCGGAATTCTTTTTCTGACATACGTCTGGTGCAGTGGCAGCGATTAGTTTAAAAGTCGCTCACGAACTGTGGACGGTAACTGGCGTAGGGTATATGGATTGACTAGTCGGCGTCAGTGGCGTAGGGTGCCAAGAATGAGGTTATCATAGAAGATGGAAAGACTGTTGTTGGAAAAAGAAGCCAGGCATAAAATGATGGAACATGAACTTTGAAGCTTCGCTTTCGCTTGTTTCGTTGATGTAATTCTTCAACTCTGCAACCATGGATGAAAGATTGGTTACTTTTATCTGTTGAACTGTCGCTGCACTCAAATTGCTTAGATCCCCTTTCATGAAGAAGATAATGAAGCCTGCATCACTGTTTTACTTAAAATTTCCGGAATATGCACCAGTATATGAGTTTCTTAATTTCCGCCTTTTAATTCTAAAGTTCCACTCCTCTTCTGACCAGAAAGTTCCTAGTTTGTGGATAAAGTACACATACTAAAGCTGGATTGTCAGACGTTGAATGCGTATAAGTTCCTTGTTATTGTATTATGTAGGTGTTGTTCAATCTGAATATTATTATCACTGCAGATCTTTCCAACATTTCTTAATTTGGCCAGAATTCTCTTCATATCATCCTGGTCTCTCGATCTGCTTACGAATGAATAAAATGTTTTGAGGACGCAATCAAGTTTTTTTAGGATATTCGAAACATTCTCTTGAAATGAAGATAACTTTATGCATGGATCGTTATCTTGTGATGATTGGGTGCTAGATACTATCTCTGCAATCGATGCTCAATGATTTCCAAAAGTTTCTATTGATTTGGTCACTTTTTTGTTGCATCTGAAAATTTGGTAGCAAGTTCATCGAAACTACTCATCATTTCCACAAAGCTTTCGTCATTAGCTCGAGACTGAGATAGCTGCCGTGAAATAAACTGATCTTTTTCTTCATTAATTCTGTCAATATAATCAATTAATTTGACAATCCGAGCAGATGAAGTGCATATCCACATACGGATGATACCAGCCCCTTGAGGCATCCATTCAAGCTCCATGAAGATTCCTATTGCAAAATGCTCTACACGTTGCGAACTTAAAGGTATTTTTAAATGCAATACAATTTGGCAAGTTGCATTTTACACTCATTATTTATTAATTGTGTTTGATTGCCGATTGAAATTGATTACAACACAGTCACAATTAGAAGTCAAGGTTGAGAGTAGGTTTCTAAATAAATTCATAGAAGGAATGCGTTCTTGCACTTTTTCCCTTTAGATACGCATTTACACTTTTTTGATGATGGTCAAGATCGATTGTTAATTTAAACCAGTTGATTAGAGTGACGAAGAAAAGCGCGTCCCTGCACTTTTCATTTAAATTTAAAAAGTCTTGTGCCACTTAATTAACTATCGCATGCACTCCCAGTTTTTTATTGCACAAGTATAGTGTTGATTTGTGATGTAAGTAAAAATATTTAAATGTAATGTTAAAAATTCTATATTAAATGGGTCAATAAAATTATGCACTTGTAGCCACTTTTTAATTTAAATGCAAAATCACTCATCAGAACTATCAGTTAAGACACTAAACATGAACTATAAATTAATTAACTAAATAAGATACAAAAGATAAATCAATAATGAATTAAATCTGTATCGAGCAATAAATAAAACGTCCGAACCGTTCAGCAGTTGGTTCAATCGATCTTGGATCTTAATAACATGAAATGAATGTCGAAGACGAGAAAGTTTGTAGGCAGTTTTTAAAGGAAAGTTGTAGGAATCTGTAGCGTTTACCATATGACAGATAGTTATTGTGTTCACCGCCAGGCGTTGGAGTTAAAATAGCAGTTGAGAGAACGGAGAAACACGCGGAGCATCGAGGCGTTACAAGTGCGAAGCAAAGATTTTCCTGTGTATATACTTATTGTGTGTTTTTTATGTAGTGCAAATAAAAGTTATTACAAAAACTAGTGCCTTTGCATTACATTGGTGACCACCCGACGTGATGTCTGCTAAAGGAAAACCTGCACGTGATATAACTAAAAAGCGAGAGGCAGAAAATACAAAAGCCACTAAAGCCGAAACTGTTACTGGAACCGAGCCCACCACAGGAGCCGCAACTGACAGCAGGTGCCACCAGCTAGCAACAACGACATCACAAATGTTCGCGTACCACCATTTCGGACGACTTGACCAACGCTGTGGTAAGCCCGCGTCGAGGGGCAATTGTGAGGGTGCAGAATAAGCTCAGACGCCGCTATGTTTGACAAGGTCGTCAGCGAACTTGATTGTACCTGCTTGGACGTTATAGCGAACATCGTGGAGAAACTATCGGAAATGGGCAAATATGAAGCGCTGAAAACAAGATTGCTCAAGGTTTACGCGCCGTCCGAAGAGGCTCAAGTTCGAACTCTTCTCACCAGCATGGAATTAGGTGACAGCAAGCCGTCACAATTGCTACGGTGCATGAGCTTAGCTGCAAAAAGCAAGGTAAATGAATCATTTTTGAAATCACATTGGCTACAACAGCTGCCCGCGGATGCACAGTCGATTCTCGCCATTGCGGAAACAATGGATCTCGCCCGCCTCGCTGAATTGGCTGACAAAATTCTAGATGTCAAAAGGCCTAACTAAATTTGTAAAGTCTCAGATTGCCAAATATCAAAAGGAGTTTCGACCAATACTGCAGATTTAGTTTCACAGATCGCAGAATTAAAAGCATCAATCCAACAGTTACGAGTACCATCTGCTCGACGCTTCACATCGCCATGACACTTCAGAAGTCGAAGCCGGTCTCGCAATAGAGAAAATGAAAGAAAAATCTGCTTCGATCATCAAAAATTCGGGATAGCCGCTCATCATTTTACCAAACCATGTATCTTTCAGACCCCATCGATGACGGAGAACGCCTAGGAGCCCTGCGTGTTGAGATGGCTCACAGTCGCTCCGTAAAAAACTGTCTTTTTGTCACGGACAAACGAACACAACTTAAGTTTCTAATCGACACAGGTGCAGAAGTGTCAGTCATACCTCAACTTCCACCGGTTAAAAACAACACAAAAACAGAATTTAAGCTTTACGTGGCCAATAAATCTCCAATCGACACTTATGGTTAAAAGTTGCTTGCATTAAATCTCAATTTACGTTGACAATTTACGTGGCCCTTTATAATAGCAGACGTTGCACAGCCAATTATAGGTGCTGATTTCCCAAAAGAACACGGCCTTTCTGTAGATATTACAAACAGACGTCTTGTAGACTCGAAAACGAAACTTACAATAGCAGGAACTGCATTAACTCTAACCACAGGACCTATCTCTACATTGATCAAAGAATCACAGTTCCACGCATGACTGAAATCATTCCCAGAAGTAACGAATCCTGCATTACTAATACTACACAGCACTCTGTACGACACCATATCATCACTACGGGCACCCCGGTAGCAGAACGCCCGAGACGACTGCCACCAGACAAGCTGAAAGTAGCTAAAACAGAGTTCCAGTACATGATGGATAAGAACTAGTGCCGCCCATCGAACAGCCCATGAGCTAGCCCTTTGCATCTTGTGCCCAAGAAGGAAGGTTCCTGGTGCCCATGCAGATATTATCGTAAACTAAACGCGATTACCATACCCGGTCGCTATCCTATGCGATACATTCAGGACATTACATCAGATCTCACAGGTAAATGTATATTTTCTAAAATAGACTTGCTTCGAGCATACTATCAGATCCCAGTTGCGGATGAGGATGTCGCAAAGATGGCAGTGACAACACGGTGTGGCCTATTTGAATTTACGGTAATGACCTTTGGCCTCCGGAATGCCGCCCAAACCTTTCAACGGTTTGTTAACGAAGTGTTGCGCGGATTGGACTTTTGTGTCTATTATCTAGATGACATTCATGTATCATCTGACTCAATCCAAAAACATATGGAACATCTTCGTATCGTATTTGATCGATTAAAAACTTACGGAGTGATAATCAACGTTGCAAAATGTGTCTTTGGCGTCGAAGAACTGAGTACCTGGGACACAAAATAAGTACCTGGGACAGAAAATAAGTACCTGGGGCAAAAAATAAATAAACATGGTATTTCGCCACCTGATTCGCGAGTTCAAGTCATACGTGATGTTCAATTACCAACAACAGTCAAACAACTACGCCATTTCCTGGGCATATTAAATTTTTACAGGAGATTCATCCGTAATGCTGCCAACCAATATCTCCGCAATGTAAAAGAAGGGCGACAAATGGGTTATTCAATAGTCACCCGAAACCATAAAAGCCTTCAACGATTGTAAGGAAAGCATTGCAAAAGAAACATTGCTAGTACCATTAGCTTACTTTCAACTAAAACTGAAGTACAGCGTTTACGACCGAGAGCTGTTGGCTATTTACAGCAGCTTAAAACAATTTCGACACTGGCTCGAAGGCACCCAGTTTGTTACCAAAGCAGACCACAAGCCGTTGATATATGCGTTCAGTTAAAAAACAGAAAATTCTTCGCCTAGACATATCAGGCACTTAAGTTTTATGTCGGAATTTTGTACCCGAATCGTCCACGTTAATCGAGAGGAAAATATTGTAGCGGATACGCTATCAAGAATCGAAGCGATCAACCTGCCATCTTGCTGATTGATGAACAACCTAACGACACTGCAGTTCAATCATTTCTCTCTGGAAACAATTCATCACTTAAGCTGCATTCACTACCTATAGAGGAATATGGAAGTTTATATTGTGATACATCGACGAACAAAATTCGGCCATACGTTCCATCAACTCTACGTAATTGAGTTATGAACACCTTCTACAGATGCTCGAACCCTGGAGCCCGCACGATGATTCAAACTGCACAAAGAAAGTTTGTTTGGCCTGACATGAAGAAAGATATTCGAGCCTTCACACGCACTTGTATACCATGTAAAAGATCAAAGCTTGGAAGGCATACAAGAAACGATATCCAGCAGCTTTCGATACCGGACAAACGATTCCTACAAGTGCACCTTGATATTATCGATCCACTGATAACAGCCAACGGTCATCGCTACTGCATAAAGATGATTGACCGATTTACACGTTGGCCAGAAGCAGTTCCTGTTTGCGACCAAACAGCTACAACTGTCGCATGTGCATTTTACACTTACTGGGTATCGAGATTTGAAGCGCCACACATAATCACAACTGACCAAAGAACTCAATTCGAGTCCACGCTTTTCTCTTCTCTTTCCAAACTTTTGGGATGTAAACGTTCGCGAACATCACCATATCACCCAGCATCCAATGGGTTGGTAGAGCGATGGCATCGTACATTGATAGCCGCCATCATATGCCATGAGCAGAATTCCAACTGGCCTCGTATCCTGCAGACCGTTGTCCTAGAACTCCGAAACTCATACAAGGAAGACCTAGGCGCAAGTTGCGCGGAGCTTGTCTACGGAACAACTTTAAGACTTCCTGGAGAATTCTTTGTGAGCGATGACAATCTGTTCGATCCGCACGCTTTTGGATCCATGTTAAAACAGCAGATGTGTGAATTGCAACCTGTTCCAATTAACCACCGCAATGATTGAACGACCATCGTAGATCATCAATTAAATTCATGTACACACGTCGTCTTAAGAGTTGAAGCCGTAAGAGAATCGCTTTGTCAACCGTGATCAAATGAATTTCAGATGTACTGTTTACGATTGACATCAAAGGTAGACAATTCAACATCTCCACCGAACGACTGGAGCTAGCCTTCATTATCGTCACCACTACTCAGCAAACCAAAGCTCCGTCAGACACCGTAACGAAGCGAATAGTTTCTACACCCGAAAAAAGAAAAACCATTAGATGGGAACCGATCATAGCACGACCTCATACGGCTGTAAAAACATATCCGCCTGCCATCGTAACAGTGAGAATGTCACTCAAGAGGGAGCAGCGTAGCGTTTACAATATGACAGATAGTTACTGTGTTCACCGCCAGGCATTCGAGTTAAGATAGCAGTTGAGAGGATGGAGACACACGCGAAGCATCGAAGCGTCAGAACTGCGAAGCAAAGATTTTCCTGTATATATATTTATTGTGTGTTTTTTTATGCAGTGCAAATAAACGTTATTACATAAACTAGTGCCTTTGCATCACAAATCTATAAAAAAAACTCTTTCGGCAAAGATACTTTTCTGCAGACTTTTCTTCATTATATCTAAATGTTGGAATCATCCATAAACACAATATTCCTGAGATAAAAATTAAAAAGGTCGTAACATAAATTATATTGGCTAATATTACATTATCCACATCACATTTGTTCTAATTCAAATGCAGTGCACAACCTTCAAACTCACAACATTTCTTTTCTTTTGTGTCAAAATAACATTCAAACGTCCTACCATCCGCCAAAAAATACTCATACAATCACACGCAAACCACCCTCATCCACACCCTGTTAAACCAACTGGTTCGCGTAGATATGTGCCAGGAATTTTAATATGTTGAAATTTCTATAGCAAAGTGTTATTATCCTGACACTATTATCTTCGTTTAAAAACAAATTTCCGCTACAACTCTGTTCTATGATAGCAATAATAACGACAATAATATATTTTTATAACATTTAAATGATAACAAGGACAACAACAACAGCAACATCAACTACAACAGCGAGAAAGTACTAGCAATGATAATGATAACATTTTCATTTGTTTTACGAACATTTGTTTCCACATTGGAGTCATCAAAAGTCTCCAAAAGGCAATTAAAATTAAGCGAAATAGCTTAATATTAGTCTCATGGTGGAGTTCATATTGTTGTTGTTGATATCCTTGTCGATGTACAGTGATAGTGAGGGAATAAGACAGTGTAAGTTTCTGCATACTCACCTCTTGTTTAGCGTCGTTCCGAGTAAATCACATCAACAACGGGAGCATGGATTTACATGATTTAATATTGTATTGATCCTAGAAGCGTACACGTACATAGACACTTACAAAAGCTTGGAAAGTATTATACAGCTGGTACGGCTAGAGTAGTGTTTGTTTATTTGTCCAACATATCAGCACATTTTTCCCGAGAGTACCTTTTCTATGTCGTCAATTTACTGGTGTGTGCTTCTGCGTTAATAGCGTTAAACAGCAATAACAATTTGGTATAAACAATACGAATACATTTTTATGCTAAGGACTCTATTCATTTTCATATAAAGAGCTCCCGTTTTGGCGTGCCACGTACATTCAAGCTCCACGAACCAACGAACACTAGTGGAGTTGCAAGAAACGCAGAAAAAAAGGATACAAGTAAACGGAATTTCATGTATAGTACTCAAGGAAAATATCTTATTACGGATGCTTGTTTAGTCCTTTCGCCGTGCTTTCATTACGCGAGACACGCGTCCTTGCCGAAGATGCATGACATGAAATTTAAACAATGGAAAAGATGAAAGATACGAGCCAGGAGCCGAGAAGGAAAAAACAACAAACTGTGTTTTATGAAAGGACGACAACGTTTAGATGTAATTTTTTATTCGCTCCATACATTATCGATGGTATTCTCTGTTGTATACTCGCTTATCGCTCAGTTGAGTGTGTTGGTATTTCTTTTTAGTAGTCGTTAACATTATTACCATATTTGTGTTTATTTTAATCTTTGCACGTTTTTATGATTATGACACGCGTTCACTTTATTCAAATTAGGACTTTTATGTGTGCTATGCATGCTTTGATGATGACTTGAAACTTGGAGGAGTTATCGCACCTGTAATGAAATATGCAAAAAAGGGAATTTTAAAGGTGGAGAGTTAATCGTTCACTTGGCCTCCGCTTTTAACATCATGGCTTGGATTGGCGAGATAATTACCCAGCAAACTTTTACTTATTAGTCGAATACGTAATTAAGTGATGATGAAGCCCAAACAAAATTTCAATCATTATTTATGCTTATTTCATAGAGGATTGAAACGTTAAAATAGATCACAAAACTTTAACCGACTTCCAGAGGAGAGTAGGTTTTCAGTTTCACCCATATATTTTTTTGTGAGAATTTACCTTTTCTGAGGAGTATCTTATATATATATATGTATATATATATATATATATATATATATATATATATATATATATATATATATATATATATATATACTATACTACTGTGACCAAAAAACAAGGTGACACTTGAGTTTAAACAGCGCGCGTCGAAGGATTTGGAGAATTATGTGTTTTTTTTAGGTTGCTAGTACTGTCAGTGACATCTATGTCAAATTTATATGTCAAAATATTCATTAGTGTTTGAGATACAAACGCTGCGGCTTGAATCTCCGCTATCGTATCAAAACGGTGTCCCCATTGTGGTCTTTTGAGCTTGCTGAACAGCCAGAAGTCGCACGGCGCCATATCAGGTGAATACGGTAGTTGCGGAACGATAAAGGTTGAGTTTTTGGCGAAATGGTCACGAATTACGAGTACAGTATGGGATGGTGTATAATCGTGGCATAAAAACAAAGAATTGTCTTTCCACAATTCCGGCCTTTTTAGGCAGATAGCGTTACGCAAACGACGCATAACGTTCAAATAATATTCCTTGTCGACTGTTTGGCACAACACCACGATAATCGAAGAAGAGGTTGGTGGTCGCCCAGGACGCTCTTCGACACGTTCACGGCCGGCTTGGAACTCACTATACCACTTGTAAGCATTTTTTTAGACATAACCTCATCACCAAAGGCTTTCTGAACTATCCTCAACGTATCCGCAGCAGAAAATTGATTCCGCAAACAAAACTTAATGCAAATTCAACAAATTTCGACATCGCAAAAAACGAAAAACTCACTTTTAGCAGTTCACAAAACAACGCGTATCTCAAACACTAATGAATATTTTGACATGTAAATTTGACGTAGACATCACTGACAGTACTACCAACCTAAAAAAATTAATTCTCCAAATCCTTTGACGCGCGTAGTTTAAATTCGAATGTCACCTTATTTTTTGGACACAGTAGTGTATATATATATATATATATATATATATATATATATATATATATATATATATATATATATATATATATATATGTATGTATATACATATATTGCATACAATATATAAATGAATGCATGTACCTGTATGTTTTGAAATATGGCTGGTCTGGACTCTTAAACCACCCAACGGATTTTTATGAAATTTCCAGGGTAAATATAGTTTAGTCCAGAGATAGCTCCTGTGGTGCCGATCGGGTGGAAGAAAAATTAATTAAATAAATTAAATTTTATCAATTTTTTATAGTTAAGTTTTGAAAATAAATAAATAAATATTTTTTTGCAATTATTAATGACGAATTTTTCGAAAATAAAAATATCCATTGGTAAATACATGTTGCGCACGAATTAAAATCATTTGTCGTAATTCCAGTGCAAATAAGGCGAAGTAAACCATTTAAAGCCATATTTAGTTGCTTAGTTATTGTGAAAAAATTAAGTTTTGTCGCCACTTTGGAAAACGGAGTTTTGTTTTTGAGAATATTGTTACACATTGAATGTCTAGGCTTAAATCGCGTGATGTCATTCAATTCTCCGAGCTAATATCAAACCATATTGTGGTCTCCCCGTCAAAGTCATTCGTCGTATTCGCCAAGGTGAAGCTAACAACGCAGTCGGAGACAAAATCGCTAGCTGTAAATTCAACGAAAACATATTTTGAAACAAACACTATTGGTAAATATATTTTGTGATGATTGAGAAACACAATAATTGCGTTTGAATGACATTCCCTTTCAATCTGTGGTGACTGGGAACGTCCCAACATCAGCCCACGCTTCACCGTGGAAACAGACACTCGTCCCACAAGAAATTTTGCCTGCCAGCCAATTCCACATATCAGGGGCGCAAGCAATTTCCTCTAGAAAATGGAAATTGGCTTGAGCCGCTCTTCTCGCTTCGCATGAATTAACATACATGAGAGAAACTAAGCAAACGCCACTACTGATTCATAGTTAGCACTGTTATCGACATCATCAACAACGACGACATCATCAGCATCATCATTAACAATAACAACATCATCATTGATCATCTTCATCGTCGTAGCCACTTACCTCGTTGTGAACAAAAGGGAGTAATAAATTCTGTCATTTCCAAAGAGTGAAACAAAAGTATAGAGTAAAAGGTAAAATCAAGGACTTTAACTTCCAAAGTTGTGACCCAAACTCGCAACAATAACGGTAATCGGGCGAGATGACGAGGATAACGAGCACCATCTCCCTCAAGAAGCACCACCAACCAGGAGCTTACCGGCTCAGCAGGTAAACGTAGTCAGCTAGTGCTATCCTTCTGGCGGGCTAGTCCTGAATTATGGTTCTTCCAGGCGGAATCACAATTCAAGGTGATAAGGGACGCAGCCCAGCACCATCTCACGACATCATTGCTGGACCATGAAACCATCACGGATGTAGTGGACATCATCCGTGCGCCACCGGAGTACGACCGATACGAAGCGCTCAAAGCAGCTATCGCCACCGCCTTCCACTCACCTAATGAGCAGCCACAAAAGCTGCTCACAGGCTCCGAGCTTGGAGATAGAAGACCTTCGCAGCTCCTACTACATATGCGTTCACACGGGATAGCGACGATGTCTTCCGAGTCAGATGACTTGACCTCCTGCCTCAGCAAACACGTCGCATGCTGCTGTTCATGAAAAACCAAACGCTAGAGAAGCTTGACGCTGTTGCAAACGAGGCACATAACATGGGTCCGGGAGTGATGGCCACATTAGTGCAACCATCCCTGCACCCAGTAGCACCCTCATCTGGTCTCTTCTCAACGCGTTCTACTTCTGGCCAAGTCGCTGTCGAGCTAGCAGGCTTGAGCCTTGAGAGACATAAGTGATACACAGAGTAGCTTTTATTCGATTCCGTCAATTAGAGCAGCGGTTCAAACAAAACCCAAATCGTTATGATGAATACACCAAATCAATGAGAGAGTATCTCAAACTCGGGCATATGGAGCTAGTACCTATTGATTGTATTCATAAAAGATCCTCCTATTATTTTCCCCATCACGCCGTACTCAAAGATAGCAGTACCACAAGAAAATTAAGAGTAGTATTTAATGCGTCACAAGAGAGTCAGTCATGCCAATCTTTCAATGACTTGCTACTAACTGGTCCTACAATCCACGAAACCATCTTCTACATACTAACGATATGGAGACAACACCGGTATGTGATAACATCTGACATAGAGGAGATGTACCGGCAGATATGGCTAGATGAATCTGATCGACATTTTCTCGGTATTTTGTGGCGTTTCAAGAGAACAGACCCCATTCAAATGCATCGATTAACAACAAATACCTATGGAATAACAAGTGCACCATACTTGGCTATTAAAACCCTTCACAGGTTAAGATGAATACATGAGCTACACTTACCCATCAAAGGTGTTGAAAGGAGAATTTTATGTCGTAAATTACTTAACTGGTGCAGACAACTTGACAGACTTGCAACATATTCTGAAGGGCCTCCAGGACTTATTGCACTGTGAAGGTTCTCATATATGTAAAGACAGTGTTGTGCAAATCATTCTAAATTATTGGAGAACGTTCCCTTGACAGATCGAATTACACAAGTTCCGCTTAATATCGAGCTATCTAAAACGTCAACACTCTCGGCCTTTGGTGGTGTTCACGTTTCAACATCAATGCGGTTGACCCTAAAACCAAACGAGATATGCTTTCAGACGTATCGAAATTTTTCGATCCGATAGAATGGTTGCAACTCACAATCATAATTGGAAAAAAAGCGATGCAGAGGATGTAGCTAACAAAGTGTGATTGGGATGAGCCACACGATAAGGAAGTAATCAAAGACTGAATTACTATGCGTAATCAATTCCGTCAAGTAAGCCAGATCAAAATTCCGCACTGGTTAGAATACGTTCCATCCACCTTCGTTGAACTTTACGGATTTTGCGACACCTCATCCAGAGCATATGCTGCTGTAGTTTACGTGAAAATTATTAATGGTTCATCAGTCACAACGAAACTTCTACCAACTAAATCAAAGGTGGAACCCATTTAAATGCAGTCCATACTCCACTTGGAACTTTGTGGCGCAGTATCATTGACGAAAATCATGAAACAAGTTATAGAATCGCATCATTGTGGACATGCACGGGTTAACTACAGGACTGATTCCACAATTGTGTTGGCCTGGATTCATAAACCAGCAACAAGCTTGACAGTGTTTGTTGCTAATAGATTAAGCAAAATACAACAGAAATCATCATCAACCAACTGGAATCATGTTGCAACTCACGATATCCCTGCTGACTTAGTGACACGAGGTTTATTTCCAGCAGATCTAAGAGTATCTTCTTTATGGCGGAATGGACCATCATGGTTAAGTGATACAGACATAAAATTATCTCGAGTAACAATCTCACTTGCGATGAACAAGAAGATAATACGAGTGCTGTTACATTCCTCTCAATAACGGCGAAGGATGACCCGGAAATTCTTAAAAGGTACCCTAATTTCGGCAAACTGAACAAAGTACTAGCCTCCTGTCTCCGGTTCATTCATAATTATCATAAACCAAACAATAAGCACAATGGAGGATTGACAGCCAAGGAACTTAAGCTGCCACATGATATGTGCATAAAGCTAGCCCAACAACATGTTTATATGAATGAAATTCAGCATTCACAGAATACAAAACCAATATCGAATACCAGTAGTCTCTGATCGCTTGCTCCCTATTTAAATGCTGAGGGTATGCTCAGGATGGGTGGAAGGCTACAATTTGCATTCGCAGAAGAAAAAACAAAACACCCAGCTATCATATCGAAAGGCAGACTAGCACAACTACTAACCAAAAGGGCTCATCTCCAAACAATGCATGGTGGTATCCAGTTGACACTTGCAACATTACGACTTGAATACTGAATAATATCTGCCTCTTTACTAGTAAGAGGGGAGATTCGTAGCTGCCTTACATGTTTCAAGCTAACAGGAAGACCAAATACTCAATTAATAGGATCACTACCATTGATACGGGTACTTCCGTCAAATTTTTTTGAGTACACAGGTTTAGCGAGCGGGAATTGAAATGACTAACCGGTTTTTGCAATAATAATAACACGTATTTATTTGTTAGACCAACTATACAACTTGGTAGAAACACGATCGAACACGATGACTTCTGGCATTAGATTGGCGGCATCATCCTTTCAACAACTTCTCGGCAATCCCGCCTGGTGGTCAGTTACGAAACGAATGAATAGTCGGCAGCAACTTTGACCCGCGTCGGCACAGTAATCCCCCTCAAGTGTCATTCAAATGAGACTGATAAATCAAGCAAATCCATGGACGCGGTTCTTGCTCGGTGGATAAGTCCTTCTCCCGGCGGGTGGAGGATTAATTGGTGTAGGCCGCTGATTTACTGACGGGCGAACACGTCAGGAATAGAATGCTGTTGTGGCGGCGGGCTCGGAAGAAATGCTTGAGATGAACCCGAAACAGGCGCTCTAGCTGGTGCGGTGACCCTCGGCGGATGAATTGTTCTCAGAGTGTCATCAAATGCAGGTGAATTAGTGGTCGGAACCTGGTCTTGATCGATTTCCATGAAGGCTGGCTTCAACCGCTCCACAGACACGTTCACTTGGCGCCCGTTAACGTCGATTTTATAAATTACATCTGAAAGTCGCTGGAGAGCTCGGTGGGGGCCTGAATAAGGTGGCGATAGTGGCTTACGAACTGCATCTACGCGCAGGAAAACATGCGAGCAGGAACTGAGCTTTTTGTTAACAAAAACCGCTCGATCGTTGCGGTGGGCCAACTGAACCGGTCGTAGCTCAGACATACACTTCTGCAGATGAATGAGAAATTCGTGCGGGCTTACCGCTGCAGTGTAGGGGCTGATGAATTCCCCTGGAATTAACAGCGTGGTACCGTAGAGCAGCTCCGCACAGGATGCGTCTATATCCTCCTTGTAGCTAGTGCGCAGTCCTAGTAAGACCGTGGGAAGAACGTCCGGCCAGGATGGGCCACCGTCGTGACACATAATGGCGGCTTTCAATGTACGGTACCATCGCTCGATTATTCCGTTCGACGCAGGGTGGTACGGTGACGTTCTAATCCTGGAGGTTCCGATGAAAGCGGCAAGAGATTTGAATAGCGATGATTCAAACTGAGTGCCTTGATCTGTCGTGATGAGGCGAGATGTACCGAAGCGAGTAATCCAGTTGTTAAATAACGCCTTTGCCACGGTATTAGCCGTCTGGTCAGCGATGGGGAAAGCTTCCGGCCATCTAGAAAGACGGTCGATCACCGTAAGGCAGTATTTGAAGCCCTGCGATGGGATGAGTGGTCCCACAATGTCCACATGAATGTGCTGGAAGCGACCGTCAGGCACCGAAAACGACTGAACTGGATTTTTCTGATGGCGAGTAATCTTCGAACGCTGGCACGGTATACACGAGCGAGCCCAGACGCGGACGTCTCTTCGAATGTGCGGCCAGACAAACTTCTCCGCAATGGCTCTGTGAGTAGAGCGAGCACTGGGATGCGCCAGTTGGTGGAAGATGTCGAAAACCTTTCTGCGCAGCGACAGCGAAACGAAGGGCCTTAGGCGACCCAGAGACTCGTCACAAATCAACCGCTGAAGAGAGCTCGTGGGGGTATGCACCAGTTTTAGGGAGGTGCTGTTGTTCCGGAGTAGCTCCTGAAGCTCAACATCCCAGTTCTGCTCTTGAGCTAATTCGTCCTCGCTGATGAGCGTTGGCATCTCGATAGTGTCCACCCGAGATAGAGCATCTGCGACTTCGTTACTGGCGCCGGATATGAAGCGAAAGTCCGTGGTGAACTGCGATATGTAATTGAGATGCCTGAGTTGCCGCGGCGAGGCCTTGCTTGCAGATTGGGCGAACGCATAAATAAGTGGTTTGTGATCCGTTAGGACGAAAAACACAGAGCTCTCTAGATAGTGCCGAAAATGACGAACGCTGGCATATATAGCCAGCAACTCGCGGTCATAAACGCTATATTTGGACTCAGGCGTCGACAGCTTTCTCTGAAAGAACGCCAACGGGAGCCACCGACCATGTTGTTTCTGCTCCAAAACTGCACCTACGGCGAAATCAGAAGCGTCGGCCGTTAGTCTGAGAGGTGCATTGGCCTGAAAATGGACGAGCAGGACGCAGTCAGCTAAGCTGTTCTTGCATTTAGCAAACGCTTCCTCAGTATCCGGGGTCCATTCGATCATAGTTTTGCCTCCTTTTTAGGGTTTTGTAAAATAATTTTACAAAACCCTACTTGTTTCGCGACCAGTCTGTCCGTCTGTCCGTCTGTCCGTCCGTCCGTCTGTCCGTCCGTCCGTCCGTCCGTCCGTCCGTCCGTCCGTCCGTGTGTCACAGCAGTTTTTCTCGGAAACTACTTAAGCTAAAAACATCAAATTTTGTGTGTAGGTGTAAAGTGGTGATCTCTTCAATGTTCAACTACAAAAAAAATTTAAAAGGTATTTAAGGGGGGTCTCCCCATACAGGAGAGTGACCCCCCGAAAAAAAAATTTCATTGAAGGTAGCCAATATGGGTATCAAATGAAAGGCCTTTTCAAAACAGGTCTTAGTTTGGCAAAATTTGCTTCGAGGGGCGCACAGGGAGGGGAAATACATGAAAAATTTGTGTCCCCCCCCTCGCGATTGGACACCTGTGATCCGAAAAATCTGAAAAAAATCAGGAATGTAGGCCTTGTTGAGTACAACAACAACAAATATGTTAGAAGTCGCAATTCACTCAACTTTGTTAGTAATAGTATGATTTATCGATTTTATGTTTTCTTGAATAAAATCTGAACGGTACCCTTAAATTCTATGAAATTCAGTACGAAGATGTTTATTTATAAGATTGATCTATCCTGAAAGTTTCATAAAGATTGAATCATATTTAGCGAAGTCATAGCGGTTTGAATTTTCCTGTATTACTATGGAACAATATGCGCTGCATTTATTACTATGGCAACATATGGCTATGGAACAACATGCGCTTTTTACCGACTCAGACACTACAGTTTTGCTAGGATTTGCATGAAAATTTCAGGAATGATAGTTGTCATGAATATCTTTGAGAATCGGTTCAGCTAGTGGTATCAGTAATCGTAAAACAAAATAGTGGCTGTTTTAAATGCGAAGATTGAATAATTTTGAGTTATTTTTTCCCAACTTCAACGTTTGAGGTGCATGCTTTGAACACTTGATTCAATTTAATGAATGACTGAAGAATAGTACCTACAATTAATGCTCATAAGTGAAACAAGTCAAGGAGGTGGGAGAGAGCTTCTAGCAAAAGGGTTTTGTAACCATTCTAGGATTCGAAAAAATTGGCCATTAATCGATGATAACAGTACAGGAGAGTGGCCCCTGAAAAAAAAATTCATCAAAAGTAGCCGATATGAGTATGAAATGAAAGTTTTCATGGGAGCTTTTCAAAACAGTTGTTAAACTGTCAGTTTTTGCTTCAGTGGGGGCACAGGGGGAAACACATGAAATATGTGTTTCCTCCGTCGTGGATGGACATCTGAAATAATTATCAAGTGAGATATTTATGAGTATAGCAATACCAAAAACCTCAGGATTCGGAATTCGTTCAACTTTGTTAATAATAGTATGATCTTCGTATTTTATAATATCTCCAATAAAATCGTCTTTGACATGTTTCTTGACTTGATTCGATCTGGTGACTGCATTTTGTAAGTTGAATACAAAACCCTTCTGACATGAGCGTAGGTCTGTTTACCCAACTTGTTTATTTCCTGCGCACAGCTTGTTAAGTGGGGCCTGAAGTACCGTGGCGTCACGGATAAACCGCCGATAAAAATTCAGTGCTCCCAGAAACCGCCGAAGATCCTTTACAATGACAGGTCTTTTAAAATTCCGCATCGCATTTACTCGAGATGCTGGGGGGTGCACGCCCTTTTCACTTACGATGTGCCCCAGGTACTCCACTTCTCTAACTCCGAAAACGTACTTCGAAACATTCACCACAATCCCAAACTTTGACAGCCGCTCGAATATCAGTCGCAGATGCTGCAAGTGCTCCTTCTCCGATATCGACGCGACCAGTATGTCGTCCAGATAACACACGCAGAAATCGAGCCCTTGGAGCACCTCGTCCATGAAGCGCTGAAATGTTTGCGCTGCGTTACGAAGACCGAACGTCATCACCGTGAACTCGAACAGTCCGAAGGGGGTGGTAACTGCCGTTTTCGGGACGTCTTCTTCCGCTATCGGAATTTGATGGAACGCGCGCAACAAATCAACTTTTGAGAAATAGCGCATACCATCTAAGTTTATGGATGTATCCTCGATGTGCCTCATAGGATATTTATCCGGGACCGTAGCGGCGTTGAGACGACGATAGTCCCCGCAAGGACGCCAAGGACCATCCTTCTTCGGGACGAGATGCAGGGGACTTGACCAAGGACTCTTGGAAGGCCGGCAAAATCCTCTATCAAGCAGGAACTGGAATTCGTCTCGTGCTATTCGCAGCTTGCTCTGATTTAATCGACGTGGGCGGTCCGCCACCGGGGGGCCAACGGTTGTAAAATATGCACGGGTATGGTTGCGGCGGCGGCAGGGTTGGTAAGGCTCGGAAATTCCCTGAGTAATGACGAATACGTTGAATTTCCCGCGACGGTCGAAATGGACATCAGTTGATGACAACCGATCTTGCCAGAAACACTGGTGCAATTTACGGGGTCCGCGAGCTTATGGTTCTTAAGGTCGATGAGCAGGCCAAAATGCCTGAGGAAATCGGCGCCTAAGATTGGGCGCGACACCTTGGCGACACAGAAACGCCAACGGAACGAGCGTGGAAAACCAAGTGAAATCGAAAGAATCCTGTCACCATATGTGGTGATTACGGTTCCATTCGCGGCAAACAGCTTGTGCGGCGAAACGCCTTGCATTGGACGCAGGTGCGAAACTGGGATGACGGAGATGTCAGCCCCTGTGTCAACGAGGAACCTGAACCTTGTGTTTGGGTCGAAAATTCCGAGGCGACTTTTCGAGGAGCCACCAGCTGTCGCCTGCTGGACTAGCGGCTTGACGAGTTTCCCACTTGCTTGGAGACAAAAGAACATGGCGGCCGACATTGCTTTGCTGCGGCGCCGAAATAGCGATGATAATAACACATTCGGCCGATGTTCCTACGTGGGGCAGCCGATCGAAATGAGGAATGACAAGAGCTGCAACCAGAAGAGCTGCATTGCCGTGACGATGCTTGAATGCGGCTAATCTCCGTTCTTAACTCGCCGATGCCTTTAAGGATTAATTCGCTGTCATCCACCGGGTGCGAGACCGGGTCTTTCTGGACGCAAGATACCGCGTCGGGTGCGCCAACACTGGCTATACGATCTGCGGCGGACGCTAACTCCTCGAGGCTACAACGATCGCTGACGGCCAGGATTGCGCGGATGTTAGAGGGGAGCCGTTGGAGCCACAATGACTTTATTAGGCTATCCGGTATGGATTTTCCAGCCGTGCATTGCAGGCGGCGCAAAAACTGGGACGGGTGCAGATCCTCCATTTTGAGTTCGAACAGCACGTGGCGTGTTCTTTCCTCCTCCGTGACGCCAAACACAGCCATCAGCCTTCGCTTCAGGGAATCAAACTTTCCCGACTCGGGCGGCTCCTCCACAATGTCAGCGACATGGGACAGGATTGGCATGTCCAATTCGGCCACAATTTTGTCGAAACGTGCTGAGTCTGAGGTAATCCTTCCGGTGCGGAACTGCGCCTCAACACGCGTGAACCACAGTCCCGGTTTGCTATGCCAGAAGGGCGGCAATTTGCACATGATGGCGTTCGCTTCAACGCCCGCGGTGGTAGTGGCAGCGGCGGCTCGGCCGCCATCATCGGCATCGAAAAACTCGTTTGGCATTCTACTTGCGTCGAGGTCACCAATTTAACGAGCGGGAATTGAAATGACTAACCGGTTTTTGCAATAATAATAACACGTATTTATTTGTTAGACCAACTATACAACTTGGTAGAAACACGATCGAACACGATGACTTCTGGCATTAGAATGGCGGCATCATCCTCTCAACAACTTCTCGGCAATCCCGCCTGGTGGTCAGTTACAAAATGAATGAATAGTCGGCAGCAACTTTGACCCGCATTGGCACACAGGGATAGATAACGCAGGGCACATAACACTCCAGTGGAATGGAGGGCGTGGATAAAAAACAACAAAAGCGTACGTGGTCATCTTTGCATGACAATGAAAGCATTTCATCTAGAGGTAGCATCAGATTTGTCTACAAGCACATGAGTTGCTGCTATTCGACGATTCATAGTATGACAGGGAAGGTGTCGAGCCATTCACAGCGATTGTGGATCGAATTTTCTTGGCGCAAACTGAAAACTTCATGTAGAATATAAAAATATAGTACACATTAGTAATGAAGTACTGGCTTCAGATCATCCCTCCTGGAAGTCCACATTTTGGTGGACTCTGGAAAGCTGATGTAAAATTAATGGTGCGACATATTTGCAAAACTATAGGAAAACAGTTACTAAACATCGAAGAGTTTTACACACTTCTTGTCCAGACCGAAGCGTGTAAGAATTCATTGACCACGATAAGCGATGGTCCTTCAGATAACGCAGCTCTGACACCAGGACTTATTTTTACTGGCAGAAATTTATTCCAGCTCAAAAGTGACACAAAGGAGATGAACGTGACATTACCTGAATGTTGGGGATTGGCGCAAGCAATGAAGCATTCCTTTTGGTACCGGTGGACAAAAGAATATTTACAACGTCTTCAACAAAGACCAAAGTGGCTTAAGCTACAGGAAAACGTTAAAGCAGGAGATCTAGTTCGAATCAAAAAGGATCATTTTTCATCTTGACAATGGCCATTATTAAGAATATTGGCTATTCATCCTGGCGAAGATGGTCTGATTTGGGTCATCACGATCATGCTACATGGAAATGTGACAAAATGGCCTATTACAATAATTTGCCCATTTTCATTCAGAAACCAATCAAATGAATTACTGATGGTTGAACCTCAATCAAAACCAGCGTTACTGCAGCCATCATCTAGTATACTGCCAAGTATGGGAAAGCGAAACCCGCTTTCAACTGATCCAGAATCCATGGCATCAAAGCACCCCAAAGGGGAAAAACGGTTGTCGATGACTAACAGAGGAGTCATTTCGTACTTGCTGCTTACGACGTTGTTGATCTTATGTGTTTTTTTTTAATGCCAATACAAGAAACCGCAAAAATTTCACACATAGGCGCAGGTCTGTTTATCGAGCACGTGGATATCGGTAACTCATTAAGGGGATCGTTGCAAATAAACATAAGGATCCCTATGTCGGACCTCCTACCAGACCGAAAGAACACACAAATGGTGAATGAGAGCATGAAGAGTCTTTGTACATTAAGAGGCAAAGTAATAGACAAAATACGATGCAGAAGTCTTGTCAATCATCTCAGTTAACTTACAGACGAAACTCTCCAGAAAATTGAAAGATTGCAGTTCATCACTTGTCACGCTAAGCATGGTCTACTAGGTCAAATGCTCACGGCAATGTTTGACGTTAATGATCAAGTGATAGCCGATGATAGTAGTTTAACCAAAAAACGAAGAAAAGCTACAACGATTGCTTTCTCAACAAGGTGCAATTATCGTTCAAGCCACGAAAATATTAAACACAACATCAAGTAGAATGAGCATGCAACTCAGTGATTTTTTGGAAAAACTTGAGGCAAGATTGAATCGGATTAACCAGTTTCGCATCGACAGCGGCCAAGCAGTGAACTTCATTCAGGAGGTACACAGTAAATAAAATCGTATTCTAATCGCCCTTCATACAAGAACAGGAATTTGGGAGTGCATACAGATGGCAGTCCTAGAAGCAGATATTCATACAGCACAAGCATTGCCTTCTCCACATTTGGATCTTCTACATATAACTACGACAAAGATATTATTTTATTATATATAGATATCATTGAATCGATTGGGATCCAAGGACATCTTCCTATTGTCGATTAGCGTCCATACGACCTTGTCAAGGCAACTGCCATTCCACAGCTGCACGGAGAGAAAACATTGTTTGAATTCAATATCAACAATAACCTCCTTGAAATCAACTATAAGGACCAGATGAATTTTGAAATATTAGAGGAACAGATCTTCAACGCTGAAGAAATCGGTCACAACAAATACCTGCTTTCAGCATCCATAATAATTGATTTACGAACTAGATCTACCTGTATTGTCAAAGAGGTATACAGAGCTTATACAATGAAAAACTGTTCACTACATTCATTCACCATTGAAAGTCTCCTCGTAAAACAACTGCTGTCAAATAAAATTTGGTTATTCGTAACGCCAGAGCCAACCCATGCCCAGACGACCCGCCACAAAACAAGAACAAATATCGTACTAAATGGAACCGGGTATGTAGCAATTATCAGAAGACTGTACCGTTCACATTAAGAAGTTTATATTTTCACCTGAAAGAACGGTTCAAAGTCATAAATTTTCAACTTATATCACTTCAACAGTTCCAGTTTTCAACTTAACGTACAAGTCTGCGGCGACAAAATATAGTATATTGCAAAATCAGCTGTCATACAATCATCTAAATCTTTGGAACCGGTAGCAACTGGCAAAAAATCTTGTTAGCTGAAGTAAAGGAAACCATTTGGAAGAAAATCCACGACCATGGAATCACGGCCGCTGCATTAAAACTAACTACCTATTTCCTGGTTATTGTAATAGTACTGCTAATTCGTTTGGCCAGAAAATCTGCAATCAAGACCACAAGAAACCAGTGACTGCGTGGTATGAAGAGCATGAACTATAAGAGCCGGACCGGCTCTTGGTGGGTGGCAATGGTAGCACATATAAAAAATTTTACATAAATAAACTCATTAGTATCTAAATTTGCATCAATTGCATATTTTTGTTTCAACATCAATATTGTTGTATCAACATATTCGGACTAAAATTGTACTGTAAAGTTTATTACTCTGCTTGCCAGAAAAGTATTTTTCGAAAGTATTGTAATTGTACGAAAAGCACAAATGTTTGGGACATTGACTACTGCACATTGAATTGTAATGTATTTATAAAAGCTGTAAATAGGTGACAATAAAATAGTCATTGCCAAGCAGTAATACTTAGTATTTACATTCAATCACTTCATCGAATTTCAGTAACCAAAACAATCTGAGCTCATCAAATGTAGCTGGCTAGTATGAGCAGCGTTTCTGAGGCCAAAGGTCATAACTGTAAACTGGAACAGATTACTACTATTTTTTGGGATATTGATCTTCCAAATGGGGATCTTATGGTACGCCTACAATTGATATATTTTACTGAATACTCTCATGTGCTGAAGACCAGCGAATACATCTTCAATATGCGGCATCGTGTACCAGTTGGGCTGAGTCATTATGGTGAGCCAATAGTAATCATCAAACGGGTACTAGGGACCGTGTCTTTTAGGCACTAGATGCAAAAGATTGGCCGAGGTGGTGTTTGAAGGACGGCAATGTTTCAATACACAAATTCTGCTTTGACTCTGGTGAATTTTTCAACGGACAGTCTCAAAACGTTGCTGGCTACTGGAGGGCCCAAAGCAATATGATGTTTGAGCGTCTGGGTGCTCTTGAGCGGTTGGAGATTGATACTTCGTAAGAAAGGGAACTCTCCTACTACTGTGATAATTGACGGGAAAAACCCTATGAAGGGTCTAGGAGTTTTATAACTCAATGATGAGTCGGTGCCAATAATAGGACTAACTACGTCCGTGATGCTTGTGCACTATTGCCTTAAGAGCACACTTGCTTGGTAGGCTGACACGTCAACCTCGCTGTGATAATAAAGTCCAAATGCAGCTTGGGGAAAAGACATTGTCAAGCGCTACGAGATGACGAAAGAAATTGGTTTTTTAAATTCGCACCCTGGCTTAAACTGCAGGGAGGCTAGTATTGAATTACCCTGTTGCCAAATTTTCAAATTGTGGAAGCAGATTCTAGGCTATCTATGGCGTACTGGCTATGGATTTGGTGGCCTCTGGTGAGGTTTGCACACTGAACGCTGTTGCGGATCCTGGACAGAACTATACGCTTATGCTGGCCGCTGTTTGACTACGCACATGAGTTTCTTTATTACTAGTTCCTCGAAGGGGGAAAGACTTGCAACAGGCGGTCCTTGATGGCCTGGTATTGGCGAAATGATGGCTGGTTTTCAATAATATCGTCTATTTATGCGAGAATTTCTATTTCAAGCTCTGATACAATCGTGCCAAACTTCGAGGGGTCGTGCGTAACTTCGTGGTAACGGACTTGTGCCTCCACCTTTGTAAATCCCCGCTTGGGACGTGGCACCCTGCAGGGCGGTAATTTCCATGTCGCAATTGAGCTAACTGCTGCGGGAGTGTTTGCATTGTTTAGCATTGCCTACTGTGATACTATATAATCAAATAGAGATACATCACGCTGCTAATGTATGTATAAGGTTTTCTGTTGAGAACATAACAATGAATAAATAAATTTCAATGAATCGATTGTGAGGCGTGCTGAGTTAAAAGTGGCACCGTCTTGTTGAAACCACATATTGTTGATTTCAAATTCATACAATTCTGGCCACAAATAGTCTTCTAACATAACACGGCAGTGATCTCTATTGACGGTAACATGACGGTTGTTTTCATCCACGAAAAAATATGGCCCAATCCCATCTCCGGCATGAAAACCGCACCAAACAGTAATTTTTTTGCGGATGCAACGATGTCTCAAGAAGCACATGTGGGTTTGTTGCTGACCAATAATGCATGTTTTGCTTATTAACAAAGCCATTGAGCCAGAAATGAGCTTCATCAATGGAGATGATTATTTATAATAGTAATTAATTGTAATTTTTAATAATATCCAAATATTGGTGGTTGGTGAGCTTTCCCATAGTGAAAATGTTGACTTTACCTAACTTTTTTACATTGATACCTTATTAAAAAAGTTTAAGGGTGCATTCATATAAAGATATGAAACTGTTATGTACCTAACGCGAAACCGTACATGTATGCAGGAAAAAACCTTGATATAAACTACGATATAAACTACTACTAATTTATTTTACTTTCTAATATGTATATTTTGGACGGATCGCTTATGACAGCTTGTGTATCAATGTGGCTGCTTTGCTTGCTTCTTAATTTATCTCTGGTTTGTATTCCCACGACAGCGGGGCCACTCATGGCCAGCACCCTGTAGTCAAAAGGGTGTAGATAAAAATGTCCGTAAACGACTGCAGCGATGGTTTGCTACCTCGGCGAGAGAGGATGATGGTTTTCGCTGAGATTATCCTTGTCTGAGGTTGTGTGAATATACTGGCAGGCTAGCATTGCGATGTCGTCGGGCGGGTTCTTTTCCCCAGCACAAGGACCCACTACAAAAGAAATTTCGTAAGTGTCGACCGTAGTCAAGCCTGAGATAACATACATAGGGTTGAAATTACTTACACAAATGACAAACCGAGCCGGGAGAAAACAGAAGGGACTTGAGAGGACTTCATCGTTACTGAGGATACTTATGGTCCCCAAATAAGAGTGTGGCATCCAGGTGGAAGTGGTGCCCTCTCGCATCCTCCAGCCGGATCAAAATCCAATGTGAGCATGGCCCTATACTTTTCATTTAAGTGAAAAGCTCATACAAACATAATTTGCATGAATTTTCCCCTTAAATGAAAAATATGAGCGTGGCAAATTTATATTATAGTATTATGTGATGGAACTACCTAACACTATACTATAAATAGGCACGCGAGTGGAAGGCCACCCTACCCTGCAAGAGCACATGTAAACGTTTTAAAAAGGGGTGAGTTTACCCGATGGCTAGCTTATTATAGTGGAGAGGTCAGACGTCGTGGCGGGTCTCATACCCGGTCAGGTTAACACCGAAAGGAAAGACCGAGTTTCAAATTTAACAGTTCATTTTTAACATTTTATTCATTTCCATATCATTAATTGATGAAGATTACCACCAATTACGTTACGTGCTACAAAATAAGTGGGGTTTCAACAGAATTTCATGATAACAATACGCATAGGCTCGGAGTTTATAATAAATATATACTCGTAGATGATTTCCCTGTCCCACAATACCTTTGTTTGCTTCTTAATGTTCAGATTTCATTTAAAATTCTTAACACTTTTCTGTATGCTATTTTTTCTTCACAGACAAACAAGAAAACTTTCCCTCTTTTATTAACCTTGTCTCCACCAAAAATTTAAGTTATAAATATATATATATATATATATATATATATATATATATATATATATATATATATATATATATATATATAAATAAGTTTAAAATTTTGAATAATACGATTCATAATTTATTATTTAAAAATTTAAAATAAGTAATTTTCAGAAAAAAATTAATAATATGAAAAGTTAATAATATGAAGAAAAATATGTAAAAAACAAAGAGGGTACTTAACAACATGCTTGCCGGGCGCCCATTGATGATGTGGGTGATGCCTGAAAACTCTGAAGTACGTTACGAGTGCTTTAATAAAATTATTAATTTTTACACTTCATTGAGATAGTGAGGAAATTCACAAATCACACTTTTGCACTGTATATAAATCAACTTCCATTTATCATATATGATGTCGAGACAAGCTACTTTGAGTCAACTACATCAACAAGTGGTTCAGTTGTAGCTACTTTTCAAATACAACTCCTATAAAATCCATAAACATCGCTCTGCCAATTAATTTTTTCATTCTTGTATTGACGATTTTCAATTGCAGTTATGAACAAAGTTCCACTATTTGGAAACATCATCTCATTTCCTCCCAGCTACTTATCTCTGGCGAACAATATCGTATCCAACATTGATTCGAAAAGTAAACAGTATCCCATTGATTCACATATTATAATACCAACATTCTCAATCCCATCTGCCTTCTTCCGTCCTCAACTCCCCTGATAGCAGCTATCATGTCTGCTAATTGATTGGTGATAACAATTTGCACCTGCTCTCTATGAGCTAGTTTCACCAGTGGATGAGCATAATTGAATGTTTTTGTACCATCTGCATTTGTCGTACGAAATTCGGCCATGGACGCGCGGGTGGATTCATGGTCTTACGCGTAATCATGGCCAAAATTTCATTCAAACTTACGAACTTGATTTCTTATCAAATGGAATTGGTTCTTATTTTCTCTTCAACAATATTTCACACTGATTTGTATAGAACCTGCAGTTCTTCACTTACCGTTTCAACTGGAAGCAGAGAAGCTTGGTTGATGTATGCTTCAGCCTGAAAGGGATCGTCATCTTCCAAATATAAACGGGCGATTTTCAAATATGATTCAAGTTTAAAGTCAACCGTGTATTGTTTCGAACCGGGTCCCAATGGTATTCCCACCAAAATGTTCGCAGCTTTCCTCCAATTCTGATTTCGTTCATGGATTTGAGCTAAATGCTAACAAATTCCTGCTACTTATTCTTCAAACTAAATCACCCGAGGTTGAACTTTATCCAAAGAAAAATGTGAAAATGTTCGTTGAAAATTGCTTCAACAAACAATTTTAAAGTATCAATCAAGTCGTTCCGGTACTATGGAACCATGAAATGTATCACGGTCGCTGGTTACTTGGGGCATGCATGCTATCAACTTATTTAATCCACTTTTCACGCACTAAAACTATTTCCGGAAGGTGGTAGAATAAATAAAAAGAACAAAAAACTAACAAAATACGGAAAGTTCTACAAGTAGTCTTGGGAAATCGCGAAATTATACTCCTCGACGTGATTGCTGTGGCGATCAAAAGCAGACTCCCCGTTTTGCTGCCAGCCCTCCACTTGCGGTAAATGTCACACCGGCAATTCAAGAGCAACCGTTCATTCCGCTGCATAGATTGCCTTCGGCAATGCAATATGTGAATATGCAGCGGGCAATGGTGTGGCCATGTCCGAATTTGAATCGTAGATTTGAATAGTAAAATTAATATAAGATAATAATATAAAAAGATAAATATAATGAATAATATAAATGTAAACAAAATTTAAATTTATTATATTGTTACATGTACAAATAATTCTGCGAGCTACTGTCGCAATTGTTTTCACAACAATTAAGAAACATCAACAAAACGAATTTACTCGAAACCACGAGAACCTAACAAGCATGAACAACATCTGAAAGTGAGTCACTGCTCCATTCATTTGCGCTCGCTCGAATGTTCCCGCGAATTCACCAATGTACGAGAACTGGGTTGAATGACTACAGACCCTATACTCGTATAAAAGCGAGCTGAATGAATGGGGGGATCATTCATTACAACCGCGATAGAAAACTGCGATACGCGAAGTATAGGCGATATTGATTGTTTGAGTGTGAAGTGATTTTAAGTAGACAATTGCGATAGAAATTTATAGACAAGTGGAAGGTAGAATTGTAATAGTGAATATTAAAGTTGTGAAATTGTTAGTGAATTGATTGTGCATTTTTGACGAATTAAATAAACTCTTTCAATTTAATTTAAAAGGCCGCGAACCAAAACACGCGACAATATGAAAAAAATAATATAAAATTTATATTCATAATAACAAAATATTTTTTTTAATTTATAAAAAAATAAATTTGAATAATTAAATTTTCCAAGTATGCAATTAAAATTTGGATCAGTGTTATGCTGGTTTTCGAGCAATTTGCTTACTACAAACCGCTACATACCGTATGCACCCGCATCTTACACAGTTTTACCAATCAGTTTTTCTGCATATCCAAAAGCTTAAACATCCGAAATTTCTATTAAATTCAATTAAATGTTTTGCTTTTCTCCCAATCCAATCGAATTCACATCAATCTGAAACAATGATCCACTAATTACATGATCCATTCTGCTCATGTGAATGTCTATATACATACACACATGTCTATATGCGATACACATTTGGTTGCACTCTAGTGCAGTTTTCAGCATTTTTTCGTAGCCCATATTTTTTCTCTAACATACTAGTAAACATACACATTCGCATACGTTATCACATACATACGAGTACATATACGAGTATATTACCATTGGGCCACCATATGTGTTATTGTTGCAAAGAACATTGGATATTTGTATCGTGGAAAATCGAATTGGTCATGTACTAGAAATTCTATCGATTCTTGAAAACGTTCAACAATTTTCCTTCGATTCATATACCACTTCGTTTTCTGTTTTTTTCTCCGTTCTTACTTCCCTTTAATTTTCAATTGAATGCAACCCTTTCACGGCTAAATAATGGTAATGGCTGAATGATGAGGCTACATGCAATGGACTGTAATAGATGGCGGTAAATAAAATACTCGTAGTGGTCGACTAAATAGCCCGGGAAAGAGGATGAAGATATACAAAATGTATTGGAATGGATAATGAATGGATCAATGAGTGATTACATTAATTAAATTGCGATTTACATTTTAAGTAGTTTCAAGGTATTCCTTGTTTTATTTAGCTGAAAACGTTGGATTACCGTAGAAGGTAATTTGTTTGTATGGATATCTGTTGAATGGAAAATGGCTCGCAGTTCAAGGATGTTTGATTGGTTTTGTTGTTGCAGTTGAATTTAATTTAAAATTTGAGCAAAATTATTTTCAGATAATTTTCAATTTACTGATTTCACTACTACGAGTATAATACTTATAAATTACAATTTAGATTTTCCACTTATTTTCAAAACAAAAATTCTAATTAAATCCAACTACACCTTATTTCAGAGCAATTATTTTAAATGTGCCATGATACCTTCCTCCGCCGTACTAAATTTTCGACCTCTAATTTAGCTAAAATCAAGCATAGTCCTAGGAGAATTACTCGACGTTCACTTCACGTTGAGTAACGATCCTTTCAAACCACAGGGTTAAATATGGAATACCAATGGATAAACTTTCTATTCCATTGAGAGTATAAAATATGGTTCTTTGAGCCAACTCGCCCAGGGCGAAAAAAACGAAACGAAATGTAGCCTTGCCAGGCATGAATGTATATACGAGTATGTTAACATGTTTCCAAGTATTTTCGAAAATTTAGTGTCGTCTATAATAGCAAAAGTTTTATCAAACAAATTACAATCAAACCTACACACTACATCTGGGACAATCTGTTCTAGATTTCTTCTCGGTCGTTTCCCCAAACTGTGCAAACTTCCTTTTTGGTGCAGTTTACCCGTTTCGCATATGGCCAAGATAAAGACGATGATGATGATTCTTTTCTGATTCGATATGTTGATGTTTCATGTCCTTGGATAAAATTATATGTACAAGGAATCAAGACATTCTGCATGTAATGACGGCGTGCTGAAAGGGGATGTTGTGGTGTGTTTGTAAGTGATTGAGATTCAGTGCTGCAAACGACAAGGAAGGACATTGGGTGGCAGTGGTGGTAGTGTTGTCATATGTATTCTCATATAGGGTTGAAATATTGAATGTGTTTCGAGTAAAGTTGAGTTTGAAGCTTTTAGCTGCCAGAAATTGAACTAATGGGACCTTAATGACTTTGTTTCTGTTTTACGTCCCTTGATGGGAATTAAATGAAGTTGTATCAGTTGGAATAGTCCTGCAGTAAACAATGGTATTTAGCCGTTTTCGGAGCAAAATTTTGTAAGCTTAAGATGTAAACTTTGAAAGTACACGGTTTTGTGCAAAGGTAGTCTTGTAGACTTAGCAAATGGCTGACCTAAATTCTGATCAATTATTCAATACATGAGTAAATTGATGCGGTATGGTGATTAGGCATAATTAAATCAAAAACATATTCTATTGAAAATCAGCCCTTTCATTCACCATTTATTTCTAGCCGTCAAGATTTGATTTGATATGTATCTAGATTAATATGAACCCGCTGAAACAAAAAATGTACTCAGATTTGAGGTAGCTAGGAAGGTGCAGGATCTTGTCTGCTCGCACCTATTCCTCTAGCGTGGTTTCAGGCGCTTTTTTCTTTCTAACCGGCGAGACGCACAAAGAATCACTGGACTCTCCGGAGTCTTCTGACAAGGCGTTGGCGCTAGTATTTGCCGCGGTGTTCGTTGGAAATTTCGCTGAGAAAGTTGGTGCTTCACTGGTTCACCGTCGCTGCGTGCGTTGATTTTCCTGATTGGCCACTTCCATGCGGAATCCCATCGAATATAAAATACGTTTGCTGGGTAAAGAGGCCTTCATGCAGTCACGAGGAAATGCATAATCACACGCACAGTCCATTTAATAGTTCGGATGTTTATTCGGTAGTACTAGAACATTCGATCGAGTAGCTCGACCCCATCTGTAGGCTCGTTGTTAAAATGAACTACCTCAAGACGATTGACTTCGATACATTGATAAAATGAACTACCTCAGGACGATTGGCTTCGATAGACGATCGAGATTTTTAGACCACCGTACTGACGCGAGGCGGTGGTGCAAAAATTGGTGTAAGTAACTCCTTTCCAAGTAATCATGTTAATACTACAGCATGTATGACATTCCACCATGCAATAATTAGAACCATTGGCGTATTCTATATTCCTGCGAAGTCCAGTGAGGCGGTGTACAATGAAGTGTCATGGCAACACCAATTGAAGAGCATCGGCCACGGAAAAAATCGAAAAGAGTCACTTGCATCCGAACCATTAACCGAGTCAATGTATTTTGAACGCAATAAATTGATTATTAACAAACGGTGCGCGTTAGTTTATTGATTTCCCTCTACAATTATCCTGTTCTTAAGGTCCACACCTGACGAATTCAGAAGTGGGTTCCAAGGATGGTTTAGTGCGGATTACAAGCAAAAATTCGAATTGTGCACGTAGAACGAACAGACGCCGTCGAAAGCCATTTTCCCCCTCCTCGCGATCTCGTGTTTAATTCTCCTACGGTTCGTCTGCGAAAAGAGACGAAAGGAGAAACGTGCAATATGCATACGAGAAAAAAACGAAAGGAGCAACGTGCAACATACATACGCGAGTGGCTACACATAATTGTAATAGTGTTTCGATTTCCCCTTCGATCCGTATACGACGGAAACGGAACGCAACACGATGCCGGTCGAAAAGGTCAATACGCTAAACAATGAACGACTAAAACTCGAACTTAGACTACCGAATGCCTCTATTCAGGGGAACAAAGCCAAGTTAGCACAAAGACTCTGTGAAATTCTGGCTAATAACGAAGTTGTAACGGACGGGAAAACGTCAGAATGTTCGGGTGAAGATGATGTGCGCGAGTTACGTGATGAAGTGAAGCGATTGAGCGAGTTAATGTCAGCTGTCGTGGCCACGTTACCGAACGGTAGAAAGTTGGTGACATCGTCAACAACTGAACAGATTAACACTCAACCGATCGTAGTACAAGAGCCAACACTTCCACTCACTAACGCCATGAAATTGGGTGAGACCCCGCCGGTAGCGACGTTCAAAGTTGACGCATGCAAACGATTGGCTAATTTAGTGCAGGCATGTAGTGGACCAGTTTTTCCTAACATCCGAGACGTGACGGATATTTTACCAGACTTCGACCCATCGCCTGAATCCGGCATGTCACCAACGCACTTCGTTGAACGCGTTACGAAGCTTGCCGAGGCATATCAGTGGAACAATAGATTTCTGGTGTTTGCCGTGCAAGCCTCCCTAAAGGGGCCTGCTAAAATTCGGAGTGATGCTTTTGCGAGGGTTCCTGGAGTCTGGCTTGAGCTGGCTGAATCATTGAGGCGAAATTTCCCTAGCCATGACAGCGAGGCCAATATCCACACAAAAATGATGAATCGCACCAGGGAGCCGAGCGAGACAACACAAGGTAACTTCTATACTATGCTAGCATTGGGAAAATGAGGCAACTTGAGCAATCAAGCTATAATCTGGTATACAAGGAACGGGCTACGGCATCCATCTTTGCAAAATGCGATCGTGAGCTCAATTTTCGACACCGTCAACGATCTTCTAGCCGCGATAAAGAACTTCGAAACGAATTTCGTTCGAATACCCGAGCCACGAACGGAGTCTAGACGAAATTTTGGACCACTACCACCGATACAGCGAGGTGTTATGTCATCAAATGCGCGAGCGCAGCCAACTTCGAGCAATTCGGAATCCCGTCAAGTCCAATGCTATAATTGTCTTGAGGTGGGGCATATTTCGCTGAACTGTCTAAAACCGCAACGGAAACAAAGATGCGAGATGTATCAACGGACTTCACATACGACCAACCGATGTCCCCAAAACGAAACTGCGACCACCGTCACTAATGTTCGTTGCATAAATTCAACAGAAAGAATTAATCCGCTTGTTAAGGAGTTTCTTCTCAACGGAAAAAAAATTAAGACCTACATCGACCCCGGCAACGAAAGAACACTTATTCAACGAAAGATCGCAATGTCGATGGGAGGCGTGAAATGGTGTTCACTGATCATCCTACGAAGATTTGGAGGAGCTTCAGTAACGTGTAGCCAGATACTCGAGGCTGAAACTCAGTTAGGTGGTAAAAATCGAAATGCGAGGATTTTTCCGGTAGATGACGACTTGATCTCAGAGCCACTTTTATTGGGGTTAGATCTACAATCCACATCCTGCAAACGACTGATCACTGAACCGGTAGCTTGTGGATTGGAAAACGCTTTCCAAGATGTTCCAACATTTGAGCCAACTCTATCCGTCAGAGAAAAGGACCAACTGTATCAGCTCATCAGTGAGCATAGAGAATGCTTCTCTGAATCGCTTGCTCAGTTAGGTCAATGCAACTCGGTAACGATGACGATAAGGTTAACGACCTTAAAACCTGTCCGACACCAGCCATACCGGATACCATTCGCGAAGCGTGGGTGCGTTCAAGAAAGAGTAAACGAACTGCTCGGAAACGATAGCATACGTCCATCATCACCAGAATATTCGTCACCAATTGTCCTCGTTCGCAAACAGAAAAGTGAAGGCAGTCTCTGTGTTGATTTCCGTGAGCTCAATTCTTTCACTGAAAAGCGTCAGTTTCTCATGCCAACTGTTGAGGAGCAGCTTTGATTGATTGCTGGTCATTTATTTTACACGACTCTCCATTTGATGTCCAGTTATTATCAAATACCAATCGCAGAAGAGTGCAGAAAATACATTGCATTTATCACGCATGCAGGTCAATACGAATTCAACTGGAAGCCTTTCCGCCAGTGCAATGCACCGAGTTATTTTCATAAGGCCATTACCAAGTTGGTACAACAAATGGGAAATCAACTAGTTAGCTACGTAGATGAAGTAATTCTGCCCCGTAAAACCATCGCCGAGGTTTTAATCAAACTCCGTGAATTCCTGGTTATACTTCGAGATGCCTGTATGACGCTTCAGCCCTCTAAGGAAACGTTTTCGACAGATCTAGACAAATCAGGTTTTTGGGTCATCGAGTCGATGAAGACGGAATAAAACCAGAAGCTGAAAATATTAATGCAATTTGAGAATTTCCGGAGCCAGTCAACGTTACAGAAGTTCGAAGATTTCTGGGATTGAGCGGGGGTTTCCGCAAACTCATTCGCGATTATTCTTGAAAATCGAGGCCACTTACACTTTTGTTGAAGTAGAAGGAAAATTCACAATTTTGTTGGTCGACTAAACAACGAGACGCATTCAAAAAATTGAAATCAGCACTTTGCTGCGATCCAGTGCTCAGTGCATACGATCCGACGAAGGAACATCAAGTTCACACTGACGCGAGCACACTGGATCTTGCTGGAATCCTCATGCAACGAGACGATGGTGGCAATCCCAAACCGGTTTTCTACTGAATCTGAAAGCAGATACATAGTCATGAGCTTGAAGTTCTGGCTATCGTTGAGTCGTTAGATAGATTCCGCAATATATTTGCTCGGTAAGCATTTTGAGATAATTACTGATTATACCGCTATTAGCACCATAAGAATGTCTAAACCATTGCTACCGCACATCGGTTGATGGTTTTTGATGCTACAGGAGTACAATTTCCACATCACACATCGATTGGCTAAACGCATGAGTCACGCAGATGCTCTAAGCTGGACTCCGAACAAACAACCGAACGAGCCAGAGATAGCATCGGAGAACATTATGCGAGTGGAAGAAACTGAAGACTGGCTTGTGCTCTTACAACGACTAGACATGAAGTTGAAGGAGTTAATCATAGTTCTGAGAGACGATATTGAGTCCGCCCAATTCAAACAGATCAAGTCAGATTATCAGCTCAAAAACGGTCGATTATATCGTAAGATCGACCGAAATCTCCAATTCGTTGCTCCGTTTACAGTCAGGTGGAAAATTATCCACACGTACCACGATGACATGGGCCACTTTGGTGTTGAGAAGACCAGAAGTCCAGTTCGGCAAGATTTTGGTTCAACAATCTCCGAAAATACATCAAGTTGCACATCGCAGCATGCTTAGAGTGCTGATATAATGAAGGAGTCGCAGACAAACTGAAGGGTCAACTCTATTCGGATGAGGTGACACCTATTCCGTTCTGGACGTTACACGTTGATCACTTGGGACCTTTTCTACGCAGTTGTCAAGGTAATTTGCACATCATTGGAATATCTGATTCATTCAGTAAGTGCTTAACTTTAAGAGCTGTCAAAACTACAAAATCGAAGCCCGTCATCGCCATATTCAGGGATCTGACGTTGTACTTCGGTCTACCTACGTGTATAATTAGCGATCGAGGCACTGCTTTTACATCACGATAATTCGTTGAATTCTGCGCATTTAATGAGATTCAATGGCCAAATCGAACGTGCAATCATTCCATGTTATCATTTTTAAGAACTGCACCAACTGATCATTCAGATTGGGATCTACAATCGCGTAACCTTCAGTGGTCTCTGAATTCGCAATGTTACTCTGTGACTCAGTTTAATCCGATCGAGTTGATATTCGATTATCAACTTCGAGACGCCATCATGAATCGGCTAGTTATGGCTCTAACATCAGGTGAAGTGACTACTGATTCAACGGAATGCGATATGGTTAACCGAAGACAATTGGCTGTAGGCGAACCAGGACAAGAAACCTTTTATCTACAAGGAAGGAGATTTCATCGTTCTAGAGAACGTATCAGCTGCTACGGGAGAATTTCGAAAGTTAGAGCCCAAATATCGTGGGCCCTACATCATTTTGAGAGTTTTGCGAAACGACAGATATCTCGTTGAGGACGTGGGAATCGCAACGTCCCAACCAACGGAAATTCTGTTCGGTGTATACGAGCGAAAAGTTGAAACTATAGATCGTCATGAGTCCTGAACTCGATTTTTACGATGATGCTGCGGATTCAGACACGGAGTAATGAATCGAGACGATTCAATGTCAGGATGGTCGAGTGTTATGGCACCACCAACTGAAGAGCACCGGCCACGGAAGAAATCGAGAAGAGTCAGTCGCATCCAAACCATCAACCGAGTCATTGAATTTTGAACACAATAAATTGATTACTAACAAACGGTGCGCGTTAGTTAATTCTCAAGGTCAACCCCTGACAAAAGAAAGTGGAATTATTTCTTCAATTGTTGGGCTTTCGAATGAAGAAGATAGAATTTTAATATTTGGTGATTTTAATTGGCCTAATTGACCATTTATGTTATAGTGGCTGAACCTGACAATTGTCTTTTTCCAGTATATCTTTCAACCTGATTTCCACCTTTTATTGCAATGATTTACAGCAAGTAGTTCGAGCGCTCAATCAAGATGGCAACTGGTTAGATCTCATTTTTACTAATGCATATGACAAAGTGGTGGTTAATCCAACTAGTGATGCAGCTTACCTTTTCTCAAATAGTCTTCACCATTCCGTGCTTTTGGTTGAACTTTTCACTGCTGAAGCTCAAAACAGTCTTTCATACAATAACTCCATGGTATTTAATTTTCGCAATGCTGACTAAGAAAGCATTAATAAGCACATTTCTAGTATTGAACGGACCGGTAGGCTTTCAGGGCTAGATACAGATGATGCAGTAAATTTATTTTACTAAATTATTCTTGACGCCGTTACCTAAAATCAAGAAAAAGGATGTGCCATGTACCTAAAATCAAGAAAAAGGATAAATTATCCGGGCCTTGGCTAGATAGTAGGTAAACTTTGTAATTTCAGAAACAAAAGAAATAAATTGTTTGAAATTATGAACAATAGTTCTAAGCCCTAGTTTGTAGAAGTGAAGAACTGGCGCAACTCATTTTTAGCAGGCTGATTGGAATCCAAAGTTTTATCATTCAAATGGTTTTGAAGGGAGCGAAACAAATGATAGTCTGATGGTGCTAAGTCAGGACTATAGGTTAGATGTGGCATCAGTTCCCAATTGAGCACCATTCATATTTAACGAGTTATCAAAGAAGTGTGGGGTCTGGCGTTATCATCATGGAACAGCACGCCTTTGCGATTGGCCAGTTCAGGGCATTTTTCTTGATTTCTTCATTCAATTTCAATAGTTGACAACAGTAGACCTTTGAAACAATAATTTGGTTTCTAGGAAGCAGCTCAAAGTAGACTATATCCTTGTAATTCCACCAGACAGAAAGCATAATCTTCTTCTGCCTTGGATTTCGATTTTCGGGGCTCATCTTGATTGGTTCATGATCAAATTTGGACTACATTATCGTTAACAATCCATTTTTCATTACTCGCTTTGAGGTCATTTTGATAACGAATCAGCAAAGAGTCACATACGTTAATGTGTTTGGTTAGGTGTTTAGGAGGATTTCCTCCAATATTCGTTGCTGTTTTCGGGTGGAGAAGATGGTAACCATTTCAACATCATACACATCCACCCCAATATGAATGAAGAGTCAACGAAGAAAGTTTTCTGCATAGATTTCTACGCGTACCGCACTATGATAATGCAAATAAATCCAACTGCATACTAAAATACCGTGAACTATACCGTCAGTTCATTGTGGACATGTACGCAAAAATTGAACGCGAAATCTTCTCTTCATTCGGTTGAATCAACAGAAGCTGCGCGTTGAACAATACGTCCACTTGCGTGCTGTAATTGCCAATGATGGGAACGATTCTTACATTGGACAAATGCTAATCTTGGCAACAACGTATACCGGCAGTCCGTGACACATGCAAGACGCCATGACGTATGTTCGCAAGTATGGACGTCCAGATCTGTTCATTAGCTTCACGTGAAATCCAATGTGGAGTGAAATTACACATCTACTTTCCACCGGGCAAAACTCATCGCACAGACGTGAACTTCTCGCTCGAGTTTTCAAGCAAAAGCTAATGAGACTCATGGACGTCATCACCAAGAACCATACTTTTGGAGAAGTTTGCAGCAAAAAATCATCCCAACACAAACTGACAATGTTACTTTTTCTGAACTTCTGAATGAAGAAGAAGATCCCATGCTATTTGAAACCATGAGAAAAAAACATGATTCTTGGGCCATCCGGAACACTTAATACGAATTCACCATACATGAAGCATGGCAAGTGCACAAAACGATATCCACGTGAGCTGATCAATGATGGATATTCAATGCATAGGCGAAGGAAGCTCACTGATGGTAGATATACAAGCACAACCAGGATGCGATACGTAGATGTTGACATCGACGATAGATGGATCGTGCCGTACTCATCCCTGTTTTCAAAAATTTTTAATGCTCACATTAATGTTGAGTACTGCAATTCGGTAAAGTCAATCAAATACATTTGCAAATATTACAACAAGGGCAGTGACATGGCGGTATTTTCCCTGGACAATCGAACTGATAAAATCGCTAAATCCCAGATGGGACGCTACATCAGCAGCAAAGAAGCAATTTGGCGAATATGCTCATTCAACATCCACAAACGCTATTCAACTGTTCTACATCTCGCTGTATACTTGGACAATGGTCAGCTTGCCTACTTTATCGAACAAAATGCACAAAATAGAGCAAAGCATCCACCAAACATAACACTCGTTGCCTTTTTCAAATTGTGTGCATCCAATGATTTCACGAATACGTTGCTGTATCACGAAGTGCCCTAAAACTACATTTGGAATACACCGACAAAAAAGTAAGCGCGAAGAAAGTGGGGTGCGATTGCTCCAGAGTATGCTAGTATAAATTTGTTGGAGGTCTTGGAACGTGTATATACACTACATCCTAATAACGCGAAAAGTTATTATTTGCCATTATTATTTTATACAATCAAAGGTCTTACACAATTCGTTGCCTTGAAAACCGGCGATAGGGTAGTATACCAAACGTATAGAGAAGAATGTTTCAAAGTGGGCCTACTTGAAAATGATTCGTATTGGGACACAACTCTCACAGAGGGATCGCTTACGTGTCAAAGCAAATACAGGGCAGGCTGTGACGGGACCTCAACAGGAAGACACGAGAGCTCACCCCGCATTGAATAGTCGCGATGATGCTCGAATCGGTTGACAAATAGAACTAGGTGGCACATTACGTTCGGGTAGTCCTGAAAGTTAAAAGGGACTCATAGCAACCGGGGACATTAGGGCTGAGGGATCGCTTGTGTGGCAATTTCTCTTCCTCCTTCCCTTCCCTTTAGAAGAGGGATCCTCCAGCTTGAAGGTGCGTCACGGTGTAACAAAACAAGACCTGGTCCGAAGTAATGTGTCAAACGGTTCCAAGCTGGGTTTTCGGGTTGACAGAGGAGGTGTTTAGTGGGTGATCTAGTCACTTGCGAGAATGGGAGTCCCAAACTCAGTGCGTAAATGACATTCATCTCCCGACCACAAAAAAAAAACAAGTAGGTGCTTTTTTTGCGATCATTCTGACAACATGCGTACCATCAAAACCCGAAGAACTGTGAGAAACGCATCGCGAAAGTCTCAGTGAGGACATTCTCAGACAAGCACGTGCAATCAATCTATATCAGGAGTATTCGGAAGATGTTTCCCATGAAGCTCCAGTATTTATTGAGGGCTTGTGCATATCAAAGGACTTTGTTCCCGTTGTCAACTTGGTATGCCAGCATCGATACCGAACAAAAATGACGTGCAAGATGAAGACCTGGTCATAGAACAGCAATTTGATGTAAGCCAACTATAACATTTTGTTGAAAAGCAAACAAGACTTTCAGTAACTGATTAAAAAAAAATTACTACGACAAAGTCATGCAACGTGTAGTGAATGGAAATGAAGAAGCTCCGGGAGGCACAGGCGATAAAATATTCATCAATTTGATATTGGGTTCGGTTCGAATGCAGAATGAAATTACACTCGCAGTGGCATCATCGGGAATTGCATCAACGCTACTCAATGGTGGATATATAGTGCATTCAGTACGCAATCTTCAATTGAATTTGAACAAAACCAAAACACCAAAGTTCATCGTCAGCAAAAATTCCGAAATTACCACAGTCCTTAAAACGTGCACAATCATCATTTGAGACGAATGCAACATGGTCCATAAAAAATCACTTAAGGCGATTGACCAGATTCTGCGCGATTTCCGAGGAAAAAACCAACCGATGGCAGGTACTCTGATCCTTTTTAGGGTTTTGTAAAATAATTTTACAAAACCCTTCTAAAATCGCGTCCTGTCTGTCCGTCTGTCTGTCTGTCCGTCCGTCCGTCCGTCCGTGTGTCACAGCAGTTTTTCTCGGAAACTACTAAAGCTAGAAACATCAAATTTTGTATGTAGGTGTAAAGTGGTGCTCTCTTCAAAGTTCAACTAAAAAAAATTTTTATAAGGTATTTAAGGGGGGTCTCCCCATATAGGGGAGTGACCCCCCGAAAAAAAAATTTCCTTGAAGGTAGCCGATATGGGTATCAAATGAAAGGTCTTGATGAGAGCTTTTCAAAACAGGTCTTAGTTTGGCAAAGTTTGCTTCAAGGGGTGCACAGGGAGGGGAAATACACGAAAAATTTGTGTCCCCCCCCCTCGCGATTGGACACCTGTGATCCGAAAAATCTGAAAAAAATCAAAAATGTAGGCCTCGATGAGTACAACAACAACAAATACGTGAGAAGTGGCTATTTACTCAACTTTGTTAGTAATAGTATGATTTATCGATTTTATGTTTTCTTGAATAAAATCTTAACGGTACCCTTAAATTCAATGAAATTTAGTAAACAGATAACTAATAAGATTGATCCACCCTGAAAGTTTCATAAAGATTGAATCATTTCGAGCGAAGTTAAAGCGGTTTGAATTTTCCTGTATTACTATGGAACAATATGCGCTGCATTTATTACTATGGCAACATATGGCTATAGAACAACATGCGCTTTTTACCGACTCAGACACTACAGTTTTGCTAGGATTTGCATGAAAATTTCAGGAATAATAGGTCTCATGAATATCTTTGAGAATCGGTTCAGCTAGTGGTATTGGTAATCGCCAAGCAAAATAGTGGCTGTTTTAAATGCGAAGATTGAATAATTTTGAGTTATTTTTTCCCAACTTCAACATTTAAGTTGCATGCACACTTGATTCAATTTAATGAATGACTGTTGATGAGTACCTGCAATTAATACTCATAAGTGAAACAAGTCAAGGAGGCGGGAGAGAGCTCCTAGCAAATGGGCTTTGTAACCACTCTAGGATTCGAAAATATTGGCCATTAATCGATGATAACAGTACAGGGGAGTGGCCCCTGAAAAAAAATCATCAAACGTAGCCGATATGAGTATGAAATGAAAGTTTTCATGTGAGCTTTTCAAAACAGTTCTTAAACTGTCACTTTTTGCTTCAGGGGGGAAATACATGAAAAATGTGTTTCTTCCCTCGCGAATGGACATCTGAAATAATTATCAAGGGAGTTATTTATGAGTATAACAATAACAAAAACCTCAGAAGTCGAAATTCGTTCAACTTTGTTAATAATAGTATGATCTTCGAATTTCATATTTTCTCCAATAAAATTGTCATTGACATGTTTCTTGGTTTCATTCGATCTGGTGGCTGCATTTTGTAAATTGAATACAAAACCCTTCTGACATGAGCGTAGGTCTGTTTACCCAACTTGTTTCAGGTAATTTTTGCCAAACCTTGCCCATTATACCTCGACCAATGCCCACAGATGAGCTGAACGCTTGCTTGAAAGCATCATACTCATATTTATGGAACCGAGTCGAAAAAATCACGCTCTCAAAAAATATGCGTGTGTATTTGTGCTGTGCAAACCTGCAATATTAGCGCCCAAAAATCATGATGTCAATAGATTGAGCAAACCAATACAGTTCAAACTGCCCGGCGGACCAGTCAAATGCAATCCATTGACACAGTGATGGATGAAGAATAAGCAGTCACTATTCAACCGAGTTTTTAAATTCGATGGAGCCACCAGGAATGCCACCACACATATAAACATTGACAGATGGATCGCTGGTGATGATCATTCGAAACACGCCAAAATTGTGCAACGGAATCAGACTGATGATAAAAAAATTGACAACAATCATCACTGGCAAATCCAAAAGGGAAGATGTGCTGATTCTACGCATACCGATGGTTACCAACGATTTGCCATTTGACTTTAAGCGACTTCAGTTACCTTTACTTCTTTTCGCAATTACCATCAACAATGTACAAGGCCAAACATTAGCTATTACTGGTATGTTGCTTAATCTCAAGTTGACAGTCCAAAGAATCTGTATATTTATACACCAACCAAAACCACTAAAAGTATTTTCATCCGCTAGCATTAAGGTAAAATAAAGAAATTTAATTTCGCATTAAATATGTTTTTTTCTTGGACGTAGCAACGTGCGCTGGGTACTGCTAGTTTTATCTATATATTTATTCATTTAAATTCATTCAAAACTTTATTCATTTAAATTCATACCTTGTTAATATACTCGTACATGGGCTAGAATTTAGCGCGCATATTACAGATCAGTCGAAGTGGTCGCATTAAGCCACGGGAAATCTTATCGAACCATAGTTAAAATCATTGCCGTGGCGGTTATGTTGCATAATACTCATTTCCTTACGAGCTTAGTATAATTTACAGAAGTTTCTATTACTTTCGGCCTTGTAAAATCTAATATCCTTTCCCTAAAGTTATGAATGAGTTTACCTAAGATCGTATAAGGCTTTCAAAGTCTACAAAAAAAAACTTCCCGAGCAAACCTGAGCGGTTTTTCTACAATTTCGTCTCTCAGTGTTTATAAGCCACTTAATTTGTTTCAAAAAGAAACCCCTAGTTTCCTCACCGTTTTCCTTCTAGTACAGAAAAGTCATCCTCATCCTTAAGTCTTCCAATAAATTCTCAATAAAAAGGGCTCCTCACTATAATCTCGATATCATGAAGCATAAATTGCGATATCTAATTAACGTGTGCATAAAACGTAACGATAACTACTTATCTGATGCTATTATCGCACACCCTTAGCAAGCATGCGAACTCATGTGAAGTTGAATGGTAGTTCAAACACATATAATCAAGGACATATGCAGATATGTGGGATAAGTATCTGCTTCAACGTAACAAGGTTTCTGTTTTTCTTCACTTAGTGACTTTTACTTCCATAACTTGGATAACCACCTTCTCTTGCTATATTTTCAATACGATGTGAGGAAGGCATGCGATTGTGGATGAAATAAACCTTTTTTGTGGGGTTTGGTGATGGCTGTCATCCAAGGGTCATCACGATTTGGGATTAAATAAACAGTTTTATTTGTGGCATGATTCGAGCTTAACTTAGTAGTTTTTGTATTGCTACAAGCACCTTCAAATTAATTTAATCTTTACAGCTTAAATTTTAGTGAATAATTTTATAGTCCACTCCACTCAAACTAACCCAAAGCATAACATTTAAAGGCTACGTGAATGAAATAATCAGAACAACCTCCTTTATTGCTTGACATTTGTACAAAATCATACCTCAGGCAATTTATTCCTGTCTTCATCGTGACACGCTGTTGAAATTGACCCTGCAACGTTTGTGTTTAGTCGTAAGCCAATGTTGGCACACGACATTCAATCCATCTACGTACATTGCCAAAAAGCTTACACAGGTGAGAAAGCACCGAAACTAGGTGGGAGCACGCATAGGGGGTGGTAAGCCATTCCTTAATAAAGTACTTCTGTCAAAGGAATTTCACGTCTCGATGAGTTTCCCCCAGCAAGTACCAACAGTTCTCCGTCAATTATCGGTTGAGTGCGTTGAACACGACTAGATGGAGCTTTTGCAGGTCGTGATCAACGTTGTGTATCCTTGTATCCTTGTGTTACTGTGCTATGTAGCACATTGCCTTCTACTCTTTGATGCAAAACCTTTCATTGTGGCACATACAATTTACAAAGACGACACGAACGATAGCAGGCTATCGACTATGGCGTTGTCTCTTTATGATTGTCGTCCTCATCATCGTCATCTTTGTCGTCTCAGCAGTAGGAAGTTATGGTTCCGTGGTTTGTGCAAACACTGTATAGCTTCTCCCTCTGTTCTGGCTTGCACGTGGAAAACAATTCGATGGTACGGTGAGGAAAAAAAACAAAATACGATTCGTGGGAATGAGCCAAAGGAGCAAAATACTCGAGATAGAAACCAAACCAATTTTTTGTTCCATCTTCCTATCGGAATTTTCCATCCACTTTGGTCTCGATTAAAAGTTCCTTTCGTTATCTTTTTTCCGAATTTTCAGGAAACTTAGTGCTGGTAATCATCACTGTCTGGTGTACTTGTTTGTGTTAGTACGTTGATGTTTTTGCACGGCTAAGGAAAGGTCCTTGAGTTGTTTTTTTCGCAATCTCATACTGTTTGTATAAGGTTAAAGGAATGATTGTCTTTTCAGCACGCTCGGTGGAGTTCTATTGGCTTTTAAATTCTATTGGTGCAGAATAATGAACGATAATAGTAACGAGATGGTAGTATAAGGAATTTTATACTCTGTAAAGTTTTTTTTTCGAATCTGATATAAGGAGGCGGGGCAATTTTATTTTAGGGTTAGTATATGTTTTTTAAGGATCATGAAAATTCAAAAGATAATAAATCCTTATCGCACAATATATTGAATTTTTTTCAATATATAGAAATTGTAACACTTATAGCACGCAACATACACAAAACTTACGTCATGTGTAACCCATATGGTAGAAATTTACATATATAGTAGTTGGCGTACATTGGACAAGCTTGAATAAGCTTGCAGCCTATTTCGACAAAAGCAAAGTTAAAGGCAACGTTTTCATACAATTTAAAACGTATGTATGGCGACATATTTATCATAATTTATATAAAAACAGGACACAATCTACCACTTGTGTACTTATAATTCAGCGTTGCCTGTCATCTGTACACCTACACTGTTTAAGATGGGTAAATGAAGCACATGTCCTGCGCCTTCTCTACCAACTAAGCTTTGAGAAGTAAACAAACTCCTATTCATTCACTTTAACTGGCATTAAAAATTAAATAGATAAAAGAACTGAAACTGTTTTCACTTCACAACGAGCGCTTTATGCTCTTCGCGAACCGTCTGGAATTCACTGTTAGAATCTGTCTCCAAATCGTGAAAAACCTCGAGATTTCGTCCACAATCCCTCATCTCCTGCCGTATAAATATGCGGAAAAAATTCGGCTTACATGTGGTTATGTATGTGGTAGCAGGGGAAGGGGGGCAACACGGGGTCCTTAACGTTTGAAGAGTAATACAACCGATATTTTTATGTAATTTAAATCTTTCTAAATTTTAAATCACTCCTACATAATTCATTTTGGAAATAAGGAACTTTTCACTCATAGAAAAATTAGAAAGTGGCCAATTATTTCAAACATGTCCAACACCCCATCTTACCCTTGTTGCAACCACGGAAGTCACAGCAGTTGCAGACATTAAGAATTAGCAGAGGAATGTGTAGCCTACCCTGGGCTACACTGAGGCCGGCTAGCGCTCAGTCGTGTCGTGGGACTTCCGGGACACCCTCTGCTTGTGCTGAGCCACCTTACATAAAAACTAGCACAAAGGGAAAAGGATGGGAAAGGGGGAGGTCATTTTGCGAAATGAAAAATGATAAGTTTACTTTGACATGGCCGTTTTTTGTTCAAAAATTATAATCTAAATCCAAAGTATACAAAAGAAAATCAGTTAAAACAAAACTACTAAAAACCCCTTTCGAAATTTGAAACAATATATAAAAACTAGAATCTACCAACATAAAATAATTCAAGATTATAGAGAATATAATAATCAAACTGTGGACAATGTATTTAAAAAAGGAAAAAAAAACTAAAATTGTACTCACTTCTTTCCCCGTAGAACTCCGAGCGCGCGGTGCAATACAGCAAAAGAAACGTGGGGTCGCTGAAAATTAAATTGTAATTTAAAATCACTACACCAGGAAAAAAAACGTAACGGCCACTTTTATCTGGACTAAGTGATTCCTCCACTCCGTCTACGACCGGCAAATTTTCCTTTCATTTTTAATTTCTAGTTAGTAATGTTTTCCTAAATTCATTCGTTTCACTTCTGATTTTTTGTTGTTTATCTTTTTTTTCACTGAATTTCAAATCAAAACTTCTGACAACAATTTTGTTTTCCCGAAATCAAAATTAGCAAAATCTCTTTTTTTTCTCTCGCACAATTTTTGTTTTCCCGTACTTCAAATTAATAAAAATGTTCTTTTTTCACACCGCACAAAGTCAAATCCCTTCTATTCCCAAAATGCAATCTTCACCTCACTTTTTCAATCCTTCCACTCTTCGTCACTAAAACTTCAAAATCTCTAATCAACTCTTAATCACATTGTACCCCCAAAAACTACCTTTTTCCCAATTTTAAAACCCCAAAAATCACTATTATTCCGCACAGAAAAACTCCTTTATTTTTACCAGTCAAGTACTAACTTCACCAAAAACCGAAAAAAGTCCCTCTTCTTTGCCAAATCAAATACTGACTGCCTCAATCCTAACCACTCAATTCCACATTTCACCTTCATCCAATTCGATCCCGCAATCCTTTTCATTTTCAAATTACCGCTGCCGCATCTCGGTAACGTAATCGAAGTTCATTACACTTCGATTCCACTGCCCACACATCTTCTGTTCCATATCGACAAACTCAATAGTATCCATTGTTTTACATATGGCAATTTGCACAGTCCAAGAAGCGCTTGATTGAATGCAAAGTGTCACATGTACATTACGGAAGCTATTGGTTTTGCCGATACCCCAAAAAGAGTGCTTCCCTGCGCCCGGGGGAACTTGAACCCAGGGTTCCAGCAGACCCTCGATCGAGAACTCACAACGCAGCTAATGGTGCCATGGATTGTCGATCTCCCATTCATCTCATAAGCAACTTCAACGATGCATTTGGACATGAGATTGAATTTTGTTAGTAAGGGAACGTGAATTAATTTTTGTGAGTGGAATTTTGTTAGTGGGAAAATTGAAATTATTAGTATATATTATATTATTTTAGTTGGAAATAAGGGATAAGGGTAGGATTGTGATGATGGGGAAATAAAAATTAAAGGGAAAATGGAAAAATGTTAATAAAATAAGTAAATTTACAGAGGAAAAGGTAGGAGTGCCCAAAGGAAGGTGGAGAAGTTCCGGCGGCAGTTTGAAGTTGCAAATGGAAGAATGTCGGAACGCCGGAATTCGCAACACCCTTTACGATGGATAAGACGGGGTACCCTATGGGGCAACATGGGGTATGGGGGACACATCCTTTTTTTGTGTGCAAAACTCTCAAACAAATACTGCCTCGTCATCTATGCCAGCACAGCTACAGTAAGCCCTATTCCCGCAGAGAAAAAATGCGGCCCATACTTCATTTGAATCTAAGTATTTTCCATGACAGTAAAAACAAGGGATATTATTTTCATCGTTGTCACTTTCTGATGGAGAATTGAATTTTTTGTTGGTTTCCTTTCTGTCGTTTTTCTTAGGCATTTTTGTTTTCTTATTCTTTTTTTGAGCTTTTGCGTGCCTTTTTTTCTTCTTGTTATCTTCTGACAGTTTCTTTTTTTTCATTGTTGTTCCAATTCATTTTTAAATGAAGAAGACGTTATCATAGCAAATATTCCTCGTTTCATCACTTGCTGAGGGCTAACAACAGAAAAGACTAATTGCTCTGGTGGAGTAGTTGGCCTGTGATCTATTTCTATATTTCTTGTCCAAGCCGAGCATCCGGGCTCAAGATTCATCAAATTTACAAGCACTGAGCTAGCTGTTGTGATAGAGGGTGTCAAAGGGACAACAGGCACGTGAGATGGCTCTGCTTCACTATCAGATGGTTCTATTGCAACAGGCATAGTATCTACTAGCGGTTTATCAATAGTTTCTTTATCAAAATCTCCAACTCCCAAAATTGAATCTACTGTTGCAGCCGTTACCATCGCAGGAACAACGATTGGTCTATTTAGCGCAGTAGCACGGTTGTTCGTTGTCGTTGTTTCAGACAATCCTTCATTTATGAAAAACCTATCTGTTTGTGGGATATCAGTCGTCAATGATGGAGCAAAGTCACTGTCGGAAAAAACGGTTGGATTGTATGGCAAAATGTCACATTTCTTGAAGCCATTCTCTGCCGTTGCCATTGTAGAAGCTTGAATAAATTTTTGCTACTTGCCAGATAGTCACAATCATCTCTGGGTTGCTGCGAAGCCAAGCTGTGATTTGTTGGTCGTAGTATGTGCTCAAGGGCCACATGTATGCTACATCCAGAACTTGAAGTCGATGAGTTGTATGAGAGGGGAAACATCAAATAATAACCCCATTGGTACGAGCAACTGTTACCTTACTAAATTCAAGAAACTTCTTAAACCAGCCAAGGAATAATTCAGCTGTCATACAGCCAGAATCGCTGCACACCCAAGCTCTAGGAGCAGCATTGACCATTAACTGTGGGTCCATTCTCTTTCATGGGAACACAAGCATTGGAGGCATGTATTTACCACTCGCACTAAAACATACGAGTAGTTCCACAGTTATTGTCGTACCACTCTCCGCAGAAGTTATAGATCCCACTTGTTTATTACCTATTCGTGCAATTATTTTTGACTTGGTTTTTGGTATCACTGAAACTCCTGTTTCATCACAATTATAAATTCTTTCTGGGGAAAGCTTATTTTCATCATAAATGTTGCCGAGGAAGTTGAAACACTATTTAAAAGCTTGTTTATGAAACCCAGCGGCACGTGTAGCTGAAGTGCTTTCTGGTTTTCGTATCGACAATTCTGGGTGCCTGCTTAACCCTCCAAGTACACACTTTTTTTCGATCAGCGAGTACATATGGGATCAATTTGACCCCAACCTTCTTTGAACGTATACAGTATCGCCCCCGCTACAAATATTCGTTTGTAAAAATTTTCAGAAATAGTTTGAAAGCTCTTTTAGTAATTCTCATACATTAGAGAGGCCTTAAATGTCCTTAGCCTACCTAAAAAAATTCGCGAACAACCTGAAAAAACGAAAATTTACATTTTTACATAAAAAATCCTAACTTTTTCAATTTATGATATTTTTGGCTTAAAAATTTACGTGGGAACTCTCAAGACATAACAGAATAAAGGCGAAATGAGCCCTATAGTGTTCCTTAAAAAGAAAGTATTTATTTCGCATATTTATATATTCCAACCTGATAATCTTTCACGAGCTCCCTTATTTTTACTGATCAATGTTGATGTTGGTCTCTCTCGTGTTGCTGAATTTTCACGCTGTTGTAAAAGGAGTTCACTGAGAATAGCATTCTCCACATCATCATTTTGTGAACATTCAGAAAGTTCATAATCAGATACTGATTGCTCAGAGACGTGGTCGTCTTCGGAGGAACAACTGCCGCCAAAATCATCACCGCTGTCTTCAGCCAACAAACGGTTACGTACACTAGATCGCAGATTATATTCCATATTGCTTTAAAGAAAAATAAAAATACTTTCAAACTTTTTTTGTCTTTTTGAATTAATCTATCCATTTATAAAGTAAAAAAAATTCAATTTTTACCTCATAATTGACGTTGAGTACACAAAGGGGTCAAATTTACCCCTGGCTGATTTCAAAGGTTTCTCAACTATAACTAACGTCTTCGAAAGGTAAACAAACTATGTAAACTTATAGTCAAGACACTAAAATATGCTTAGAAGCCTAGAATACCCCCACTCTCCCGCAGACCTAGGCGCTGCAATCGGTCAAAGTAGCGTCTGGGGTCAAACTGACCCCGTGTGTACTCGGAGGGTTAAAACCACTGCGTGCAATCTTTGCCAGCTTCTTTTCGTTCAGAGTTGAAGAAATTTTGCTTCCCATTTTTTACTGCCAGAGTGTACGCCAAAGCCCACAAATCTTTTGTTGTTAGCCCAAAAATGCGAATCTCCATATCCATTATATGGTTGCAAAGCTTTTTCTCTTCATCATCAGTAAATGTTCGCTTTTTTGGGCCTAAAGGAACTTTAATCAAAGTTGCAGTAGTGGTAAGATCTTCTAGGGCTGCACAAACTACTTTAACTTTTCGTTCAAGGTTTGCTTGTGGCACAACATATGTTTTCGCCGCTAATTCGCACCCTATTTTCTCTTCGGTAACAACATCTACCGCATTTTGCATACTCTGCTCACTCCAGTCCCCCCACTCCAACTTTCAAGATTAAAACAAAGAAGTAATGAAGAAATAATTGAATTTCTTGGAGGGGCAAGATGGGTTACTCTATACCCCATCTTGCCCTTCAATGCTTATTTGAATAAAATAACATGCCTTTAATGACCAATTCAGAATATGGACACAAACATGCTCTTACCTGCAGGTGTAATCATTGATAAACAAGAATAACCTTCAGTTAGTTCTAGAAAACTAATATTGAGATACAAAACACAATTGATGTATAACGCGGAAATGACAAAACCGAGTTTTTGGCGCCAAAGCGAAAACGCATGCACTAATAAGCCGGTCACTGCGCTGACTGCTTGGATTGATCGTTTGTGTGGTCGTTAAAACGTGTTGCCCCGTCTTGCCCGCTACCCCGTCTTACCCCCCTTTCCCTTACGAATTGCTGCCATATGGCTTATACCTTACGTTAGTTTTGAACTTACCTCGTATACCTCTAATAGGGACGTGACTGCACTAAAAAAAAATTTGTCTCATCAACAATGACGAAGCGGTTTCAACCTCACCACGATGTTGAATATGGCTGATATAGTTGCGACAACATGTGATATAAAGTTAAATCAATCAATCAAATGTGTATTTTAAAATGCGAAATGACTCAAAGAATCATAATTTAGTTAGTTTGACTATTTAAAAATAGTTGCACGGTTTATGTTTTTGTACATGCAAGTTAAATTTATATTATTTCAATGACTGAGTGTCTGGCACTGAACAAACAGTAATATTTAACATGCAGAAAATATCGCTCATTATCGAATTTCTTTTGCTATATTTTAAGATATGCACTTCATTAAAGGGAGTTCTGCGGGATAGGCATGAGATATACTCGTAATAGTGTTAAATGCTCGTTACGCACGACCAGAAATTTTCAATAAAAATCAATATTTCACCAAAACGTTACAATTTTTTTCAGGAATTATTGCACTATATGATCATCTTAAGTCTAAGGAGCAAAAATCAATTAAAAGAAAAAACTTTGAAAATTCAAAAATGGAGAAAAGCTCCTCGAATCGCAAATCCTCCCTTTAACACGCACAAAAAGACTTCGTACGATCGCTCCTATGGAATAGTAAAAATTAACAAATTATATTAAAGAATTGGAATAGAGTGTTATAACTTACACTCAATATTTGGTAGGATATTCTCTCGCTTTAATTATTGCCTTAAGTCTCATCGGCATTGATTTAACAAGGTACCTGATCACATTCTCCGATATCAATTGCCACCCTTCCTGAAGTGCTGATTTTAGAGCTGCCTTGATTGTGACATTCGTTTTTCGAGCCCTCTTGTCTAACACGTTCCACAGATGCTCTATAGGAATAATATCTATGGATTTTGGGAGTATTTTGAACACGCTGCGCGTATTATATAAGAGTCAAAGCCGAATATTCTCTGCAGTATGCTTTGGGTCATTATCGTGCATGAAGATAAAATTGTTCAATATCCCCATTCTCTCACCACTCGGGCCCAAATTACCCTTCAGGGTATTAATATAGTGTTTGTGGTCCATGATGCCTTCAATAAATACTAAATTTCCAACCCCAGAAGCCCTCATGCACCACCACACTAAAACAGAACCTCTTCCATGTTTTACTGTTGGACATAAATTTTCCTTATCCAGCTCTGTGTATGGTTTTCTACATACCATATATTTTCCCTCGGAGTTAAAAATATTGTATTTACTTTTATTTGTCAAGATCACTCGTTCCCAGAACTCTACGGGCCCATTTATGCACATTTTAACAAACTCCTTCGATTGTCCTCACCAATGAAATATTTTCGCCTAGCTATACGACTATGGTAACCAGCTGATCGCAAAACATTCCTTACGGTACTCACAGACACATTAACGCCTGTAGTTTGTAGAAGCTCACAAGCAATTTATGGTGCACTTATTTTCGGGTTGTCCCCGACTTTTCGAACGAATTCACGCCGGTTGTGACCATTTAGAATACGAGGACAGCCACTCTGACGCTTGTTTTCAACTGTTTTTCATTCTGAAAACCTATCAACAATGGCTTGTATGCTAGATTTAGGTCTTCCAGTAATACGAGCAATTTTTCCTAATGATTTGCATTGATTATGCACCTGGATGATGAGCTTTTTCTCCTATCGGCTAGCTTCTTTCCATTTCAGGCTCATTTTCACTAACTTTCACTAATTTTTCACTTAAAGAACGAGACACTAGCACTGAAAACAAAACCAGGTCGGACCTTCCTGCTGACTGACCAGATGTTGATATTTCCGATCGAAGTTAGTTAAATTAAGGGTTCCTTGGAACATACTGCTTGTTGTGCAACCGTACGACACTTTTTGCGCGTCTTGGAGGGTGGATTTAAATTTCGCCGGACTTAGCTTCATTACTGATTTGCTTCACTTTTTGTTTTGAGTGAGGCTTAATTCCTTAGACTTGAAATAATTGTATGATGCAAAAAAAAATTCTCACGGTTCGTTCAAACTCATGAGTACAGCCGTTTTCAAGTAATGACGAGTAGCTAGGCACGCTGCTGCTCTTGCGTACCAGAATGATAATTGCCATTAAGATCTCCCGCATGAAAATTATTTCAGATTCTGTAAAGGTAAAACTGTTGCAAGATATCAGACGAACTGAAGATGAATCCAAAGCATTTGCAATCAACAAGAAATTCCACAAAAACTATAAGAACCAATCCAAAGGACTGCGGTGCTACACTTGTTACAAGTATGGTCATAGACGTAGAAAATGCTCATCCAAAGCTAAAAAAATACAACAAAAATCAATCGGTTCATCTTATGCTACTGTATTTGATGTGACATGTTGCTTTACTGCAAAAGGTTGGGTGCTCCAGCGGGGCTTGCGGACCCGGGTAAGCTCTTCTGGAGACGTGCACGGGAACACAACTTGCTTGTCCAGTAGAGTCGCGGTAAGCCGCCAAGCATAACCTCGGCTTGCCGGTACAAGTTTATTGGCCTTTCAAAAAAATCAAATTTTCACAACTCAGAGAATTCGCCACTAGTCCTTGCGCGCGATTACTACACTATCGGAGAAAGTGGAAAACATGTCAATGCTGGTTCAGACCACCCTTAGGGATCAGCCAAATCCTCTCTGACTCCACTTGTATACCACGCTATATACGTCAGGCCATTCTTACCAACACCATCTTCTTCCACACTGGTGAATCGCTTACACTTCTTTTCTTTTTCTCCAGTTCTAACACTAAGCCACTGCCTAATTTCCCACTATTTAGTCACCTTCCTTACTTGAGTAGCTGGTTCAACCTTCTGAACACAACTTTACCTTTTTTTCGGACGGGAATTCATCATCTGAACCAACTTATACAGTATGTGTTCTGAGTGAGTGATAAACTTGTTCAAGCTGTAATTCGAAACATTCCATAATCCTATCAAATTAAGCAAAATTTACTAAAACGTGATCCTCCTCACAATTGGAAAAAGTCTACGACTCCTGCCGATTTGCTCGTAAGGTGCCCTTCGGGTATTTAATCTTTCAGTTCTCGTTGTCTCCGACTCTTGCTGACTTCGCGTAGAGGATGTCCACCATCGAAAATATCCTTTTGGACTACCCTCTTCGAATACCATGCTGTCTTTTCGAGTTCATCACTCTACTTATCCTTATTGGTATACTTCTGCCGGTGTCTTGTGAATTTCCTGCAGTTTGCCTGCGCTTCAAACTTGAACACCTCCCTTTCGTTGTCTTGAGTGAACAATACACACAAAACTTTTATCCAGCAAACTCTTACCAAACGAACTCACATCTGCCAGTTAAAAAACGCCCGGTCCCTTTTTCGTCGAAGCTTATGAACCCTATTTTTCCCAATCAATGTCCAAGAATCAATTTTTCCCGGTTTCAATTCCATTGCCAGTTATTTCATGATTTTGATATAATTAATTCCGCATCGAACTGAAGTTTCGAAGTCTCGGTTATCCTTCCCAGTTTTCGCAGTTGTCGGTTTATTGGTTATTTTCATACACCAGTTTATTTTGACGCTAAGTCATTTTGTGTACCGTGGACAAATACTACGCGCTTCCCACTCAGTGTTGGCTTGGATGTATCAGAAAGTTGGTAGAATATTACCTATGGGTTTGTACATGACGTTGCGGAATTGTGCGTGATCCGTGAGTGAAGTTATCGTGGCTAAATTTTCCCCGGGTGAGGTTATTATTAATATATTTTGGGTAAGTTGCATGCGCAGCTTACTTATAATTAGGTCCCGAAGCAATTTTGTACTAACAAGCGCGTACTGAATCGTTAGAGGACTACACAGCCAATGATCACCAGTACCTACTGCTTGACATCTATGATGCTGTCTCCAGGCGCCCCTGCTTTCGACTTAACCGATTCAGTGCATTGGGAAAGTGGCGATCGAGAGGTTCGTAGAGGGCTCACGACAGGGGTGCCTTTGCTGGAACATTCAGAGGAGACTGAAGAATTCAACTATGAACATCATCACATCTGTTTGCAGCACCTTAATGGCCTGTCAGAGACCCCGGCACGACAAGTCTCCAGTGTACCTGCGGTCGCCTAAAATCGATTAGTATCACAAACTTCGACGTGCAGCTCAACGGGTATAGAACTGTGATGAGGCACCCAACCAGTTAGCAGTTTACATATAATTTGGCAAGAAAATGCCTTCACAAAATGATTAACAACAGTAAGGCTCATTGCTGGTAAGGTCTACTGGACGATAGGGAGTTGGCTAGAAACTAGTTATGCGGAAGATTGGTGACTCCGGAAGCCCTGCACATGCAAAGTAGAAGAGATGCACGAGATAATGTGGAGACCTTTCCTTGCATATACCGTTTATGCTGTGGCTGTCCACGGTAAAGTAGCAATCAAATCATTAAAACTAAGGGTGGTCTAGATCTACATAGCACCCCAGCTGAGGTATTGCAGCTCGTCTTACATCACTGTTCTAATTTGCTGCTCAGTATATTCAACGCTTGCCTGTGGGAAGGGGTTTTTCTAAAACGTTGGAAAATAGTGAGGCCTCTTCGGATCAACAAGGGGAATCGATTTCCTCTATCTACATTCACATGATCATAATCGGGGAGGAAGAGCATTCGTAAATGAGAGCGCACACGGTTGGAGGAAGTTTGCCGTGTATATTGTAGAGCAATGGTATTCAAGTGCTTGATAGAGTTTATGCAGTTCAGGAGAGGCGCTTTGCTGAATCAAATAGCGTAGTATTTAATATTGGATAGTCTAAGAAGTACTGAGCCTTGTTTGTCACTAGTTGGTGTTCGTTGTCATATATCGGGCAATACTAATCAGATTGAGGCAAATTGACATGCAGTCTACAATTTTCCAGTCTACAATTTTCATATGGACGATTTTGTATTTCGTCATTCATGTCAAAAGCTGTATTCATTTAAAAATGAGTGAAATACAATATCACTACGATCAAGGTGGGAATGCATTACAGGCTCGTGAAAAAAATTGTGGTGTCTACATCCAAGAGATGGTTCGCTCACTTTCGTTCTCGAAATTTTGATGTCAAAAATACACCTCGCTCAGGTTGACCAATCACTGAAAAAGTCGATGAAATCTTACAAAAAATTGAAGAAGACAGACACACAAACAGCCATGTGTAGTAATGGAGCAGTTAAAGGGTTAAAGAAAAATTCAAACATAAAATGTCCCAGATAAATTGAAACGATCGAACCGGTACGATTGCAGATTTAATTGGAACAATTTCCGATTGAACAAGAACAATTTGCGATCGAACCGGTACGATTTGAGATTGATCTGGTACGATGAAATACTTTTGACAGGGCAGTTGTCATTGAGTGAAGGAGACTTGGGAGGAAACCCACGTGTGGGAATTAGTGCCGGTGCTGGTGATATTTCAGTACAGGAACATAGTTGCCCATAATCGGAGCAGTTCGGACCCAAGTCCATGGGATTTTCCGACAGAGTCACGGCAGAGTCAGGCGAATCAATCGGACGACACGAGTGGAAGCGGTTCTTTGAACGGGATTAAAATCAGTTAGTCCAACATTCATCGCCGTAAAATGGAGTTTAATCGCCAATTGAGTGCCCCGATTGGCTCGACTGCATCTCCGCGGCAACGCCCCAACAGCAATAGTCCCACAAACACACTGCATCACCAAAATTTCTCGTCGCCAAAACAATCCGCCTCGTCGTCGTGTTGCGTCTCATATAATAATAGGAAACGGCACCAGTTAGCGTTTGGACAGAAAGGGTTTTTGGTGACATGTAATTTCAAAGAAAAAGAGTGCATCCGTGAATCTTACAACATTCTAAATGGACAATTGGCGGAAGCATGTCAACCAGCTACAGAACCTATGATATCTGAAATGGACCTTACCGACTGCTTGAGACGAGGGATAGACCTAGAGCTATTGAAAAAGCATAACATTACAAACTTTCAGGCTGCGGATACAGGAGTGAAAAATTGTATAGTTATCAAAACCGCATTTGAAGATCCGATTGAGATTGGAGTTGAGCTTATTAAAAAGGATTTATCAAGAAAATTCTCCTGCCACTAGATACGTACTCAGGTTTATATAGTACCAATCGTTTGCCGCGCTAACGTTGTGGACATATTTTGTTTCTAGTGCTGGAAGCTTTTTAATTGTTATCAACAAGCGATTCAACAATAAAGTTGATCGAGACTTGTTAAAAGGAAAAACAGCTGAGTTAGTTACTGCTAAAAATTCTGCCTATAAGTTAGATTTGAGAAATCCGGATTTGTGTATTCTAGTAGAAGTTATAAAAGGAATTTGTTGCCTCAGTGTTTTACCAGACTACTACAAGTATAAGAATTACAATTTGATGGAAGTCATAGCTTCTAAAATAGATGTTACAGAATCGGAATCACAGGACCATCTGCATCGTCGTCGAGCGCTCGGAGGACCATGCGGGTGAGTACCCTTTTATGGTGTTATTTATATATATATTTTTTGCATGTTCAATTGCTACGATCACGATGATAAGATAAAGCATAAAAATAATGATAAATTGGATATTTTTTGGATACGAGTGCATTATTGTTTGTCATCTTGGCTTTTTTTTTGTGGATGCAAGCCAAAAATAAAGAAAATAGCGAATGTAAAAAAAGAAATTGTGAAAAATGACCAGCTCATGTCCAAATAGTGATTCATACCACTTAAATTTTCCAACATTTCTAGATTACTGTGCATTTGAATTTGCCGGCTTTTATACATTAGTCATTATGTTGTTTGATACTATTCAAAGCATTTTCAGTTTGAATCCCATATGTTGTGAATGTAGCTAGTTCGGTCAGTCCGCCAAAGCTCGTCGGGTAATGTTGAATACTATAAAAGACCACAGATAAAATATTTTTATAGATCAGCATATGCTAGAAAATTACAAACCTCGTTGGATTATATGTACTTTACGTAAAGATATTTATGTGCTTTAGTTTATATGCAAGCATATCCATTTACTTATACTGCTCATTCACCTTTTTCCTATTTAAAGAAATTCGGACACAATGCACAATACGTCGCGGTTAACAGACATAGAGATGAGTGTACATATGCATAAGAGAGAACTGATTTTCTAGATATTTTTATTATACACGAAGAGTTTGATAAAAGTGTACGTTACGGACAAATATACTATTAAAGCGAAAGAAATTTTCATATTATTATCACGCCAAAATTAACTAGCTAAATCGCTAACCAAACAATATGCTATGTCCTCACGAAACTAGAAAACGATATCCACTAATAATTGTTTACATACTGATAGTATCAGTCCGCTTCAAAACGAACTAAATAAAAAAATCCATTACAACTCATATTTTCTGCTTCAAATTATCTTTTATGAATGATTGATCTTTTGCTGATTTTGAAATTTTTGGTTTGAGGTTTTTTTGTTTTTTTTTTTTTTTTTTGATTAAACACCAATTATTGTACGTCTTGTGTTATTTCTCTAAGCAATAAGTGGAAACATTGTCATTATTCGTATTATTTCCAAAAAAAAAAACACATCAGGCTCTTGCTTTAAAATAGGAAAACAAAGAAAAAACAAAATTTATTTATAATTCTAATAAATTTAATGCAATCAAGAAAATTGCAAAGGCGATGATAAATTACATCGAAAAAAAACTAAATAAATTCTTATGTATTTATTGCACGTTTACATCGTTAGTTCTTGCATACAGAGTGCTTAACTTGTGAATAAATAGATCTATATGCTTCATAATTATGATGTTTACGTTTAAATATATTTTGCGAAAGAATAAAATGAATAACCTAATGAAGTGCTAATTTTCCCACAAAATCGGTCTTTCCTTTCTCCCGACTCTAACCGGGTACAGGACCCGGTACGGTGGCAGGCTTCTACCTCAAGACATGAGCCAGCCGCCGGGTACTTAAACAATACTTCTCGTTTCAGGTGATATCGCGGGTTGAGTGGCCCAAGCAGAGTGCCTCTTTATGGCATAGAGTTATGCAATCAAATTGTATAATTCTATGGCATAAATTGGTCACCGGGGTACTCCCCTTCTGATGGGAAAGTTCACGCAATCCAAGTTGTATGAGTTTTCCACTCAGAAGAGGAATACCTGGCCACTGCAACAAAATATATATGAATTTATTCCGGTTGGGTGGGTGCGAAGGGGCTCCACCATCACCCGGTTGCCCCTCTTTCATTTGTGGGCCATGAATTTCGTCGGTTAATGACGAAGTTACCCCAAGTCCGCCTTTCTTTTCAGGTTCCACTTGTTCTCGTAACAAGTTATATCTCCCTCGGTGTAGTTATCTACAATTTTTGCGACTTCGGTCTTGATCTGCAATCGAATTCGTGAGTGCGAAATTTTTTGTAGTGGGTCCTCGTGCTGGGGAAATGAACCCGCCCCACGACACTGCAATGCTAGCCTGCCAGCGCATTCACGCGTCTCCAGAGGAGGGCATTCTCGGCAGATACCGACACCTTCTTCTGCCGAGGCAGCAGACCATCGCTGCAGTCCTTCACGGACATTTTTGAACATTCATATTCACTACACATGGTATTGCTAAAGAACTGAATATCCATCACCGAATAGTTTCGAACCATTTGTTTAAGGCTGGATACACAAAGAAGCTCGACGTTTGGGTGCCGCATGAGTTAACACAAAAAAATTTGATCGACCGAATTTCCAGTTGCGAAATTGAGCCATTTTTGAAACAAATCATTGGGGGTGATAAAAAATGGGTAAGATACGAGAATGTCGTTCAAAAAAGATCATGGTCAAAAAAAAGTGAATCATCACAAACGACTTCAAAGCCAGGATTGACACTAAATAAGGTTATGCTGGGATTGGGAGGGAATTGTTTATCATGAGGTGCTAGAACCTAGCGAAACAATCAATTGGCCTCTGTACTGTCAGCAATTAACCAGATTGCAACAGAAAATTCAAAAAACCGGCCAGAATTAATCAATAGAAAAGGCGTTGTCTTCCATCATGACAATGCCAGACCACACACATTTTTGATGACCCGGCAAAAATTGACAGAGCTTTGCTGGCAAGTTTTGATGCACCCACCGTATAGCGGTCTCTGCAAAACTTCGTTAATGAAAAGAAATTCACTTCAAAATGGGACTGTGAAAATCACTTGGCCAAGTTTTTTGCCGATAAACCACAAAGTTCTACACAGATGGAATAATGGCTTTGCTCGAAAAATGGCAAAAGGTCATAGATAATAATGGACAATATGTACTTAAATAAAATCCATTTTAAATAAAAGAAATATTCGATAGAAAAATGACTACTACTATATTTTCTTGAATTGGCCATATAGATTTAACTGTTTTTAATCAGTAATTGAGTGAATTCTCGAAATTGTGCAATATATGATGTAGTTAAAATTTCAACGTTCAACGTGTTTTTATTTTTACCCCCGACTGAAACCAACCAGAAGTCTGGAACAGGCGCTTCAGCTGGTTATCGACTAGGGCCTTGGCCGATTACCCGAGAGGAGTAAGTCAATAGTTTGAAGGCACTACTGTACACCACCGTCCACGAAGGCAAGCTCAACTGACGCCGCGGAAAATGGCGGGAGCGGACGTGGCAGGAGCTCCACAACTTAAGGCGACCTCTACATCACAGCAGCAGAATGGCCCTTTTTCCGGAGGCAGGTGAAGGAACTCAGTCAAGGAATCAAGGTGGAGATAAAAGCCCGACTACAAGCTGAAGGCCGATCGCAGCCCACACTGCGACGTCAAGGTAGCGCCACAAAACTTTATTGTATTAAAAAAATATATAATCAACATTAATAACAAAGTAAATAATAACTTACAACTGGGTGTTTTGATACTGATACAGAAGAGGATATAAATGGAAAGTTTCTGCGGGTGCGTAGCTAAGGAGTACAAGGAGTACTAGAGCAGGGCTCCCCAGAAGAGGTCAATACGGCTTTGCCAGTTATATAATATGACCATCAAAAATGAGACAGCTTTGTTATTCAATCAAGATATCCAGATATAAATACAACTCGTAACACTGACCTCTGGGTTTCAGACAAAATTAATTATCACGCTAGACGTGGTGTCATGGCTCATGGGAAATAAGTGGAGGGAAACGAAAATCCACATTTGCAGCAGTGGCAAAGCAATACTGTTTGCTCTCCCTTTATACAAAAAGTACCATGGGAAATTGTCCATGAATACCTGAACAGGCTAAAATCGACAGAAAGATACAATTTACTAAGCTTTCTAGAATGCCAGAAGGTACAAGGGCAAGGCGAAATCGGACGCACTATCGAAGGTACACACAGAATATGTTTCTTGTAGTCCAGAATCCAGTATAAATGTCTACGGCTCGTATATCATACCAAGTCAATGATTTCTCGATCAAGATGTGACCGTTGAAGACTTTCGAAGTCTCTACAGTTTTTTTTAAATTAATAGTTACAAATTTGAAACTTTAGCCGCTAGGAGCATTCATTATAGAAGGATGGAAAGCAGAGCAAGAAAATTATTAGAATGGATGCTAGTGTATAATTAATTCAACAAAGAATAGTCAAGATAATTGTTCCTAAAGAAAAAATCAATAATTTTAACTGTTATGCACACGAGCCTTTTAGCAGTAATTTTTAAAACAGATGGTGGTAAGAAATCTGCCGAAAATTTATTCAAGAATTTTGTCAGTAGTTACCTTTTAATCCAAAAGGATTTACAACTCCGGTAACTTTCTTTAAATCATTCAAATGTGGTTGAGCCACTCTTGGGACGAGTTTGGGCAAACTCTTAGACCTTTGATACAAAGCCAGGCAATAACTACATATTCAAGCAGAATACTAGCCAAACTACTATCTAAAGTGCAACTGGGGTCATGCATTTAATATATATTATAAATAAAAAATTTGCATTTGGAATCCTGTGGAGCTCATTGATTTTATTATCTTTTTCAAAAAGGTAGTTTGAATATTGTTTCCTTGCTGAAAATAAAGTAAAACTATCCTGGAAAAAACTCGCTACCGTGAAATGGCCAATCAAAATCATTTAATAGGATTATCTAAGCCTAAATAATACTTGAATCCATTCAAAATTGAAATACAAAAACATCAACGGCCTTAAATCATTAAATATTCAGTGCGAAACCACTATAAATACTTAAAACCCTCATATGTCCCGATCCTCAAAGCACCCCACATCGACCTAAATAAGATAGCAATGGAAATTACTCCCTGGACCACTTCACATCGAACACTAATATAATGATGATGATGGCTACGATGAGAGGTATCCATAAAAAATGAATAAACGGGCAAAAAGGATGTAAATTTGCGACCACAATCGCATCATCACTTTGCGTAATTTATTCATCGTTTTTGAATGAGGCTGAAGCAGTTTTCCTGTTTTCACCATATCTCGGAGCAGTAAAGTATAGTGTGTGCACCCTACACTACACCAATATCACCACCTATCCAGGATGGCTTACATTATCACCAACCCATTGTCCTTTACCATCTATCCATCACCTCGAAGCATCCATTCTCTTCTATATCAATCTCATCATCGTCACCGTCGCTTCGAGGATGTTGGCATTTGTTACGGTCGCGTCATCCTTGCGCGTTGTCGTCGTTCGCGGTGGTGATTAATTTATTGATGATGGAAATGTTTTTTTTTTTCATGTTCCTCCCTCATATCCACGGCTCCATTGGTAGAATCTGAAAAAGAGGAAATGGCAAAACTGAACAATGAGATGAAAATGCAAAGCACTTTCCCGGCAGCGAATCAAGTGAAGTGCTGTCAGTATAGTGAGTGACTGAGTGAAACCGATACAGGAAAACGGTGAGGATTTATTGATTATCATGGCGTTATATTTTTTCCAATTTGCTTCAAGTGGCATTGGATGATGGAGATAATGATGATGAGGTTGATTATGTTCCTATAATAGCATCCAATCCATGATACGCCCAAAAGAATCGTTCAATCATTCAGGTGAAATAATAGATAAAAGGTTTCCCCATTTGTTCGAGTTGTTTCAATGAGAGGTGAATTCCTTTTTTTACTCAAAGTGAAAATGTATCTTTTATGGAGCATAATTGAATCACTTCATGAGGATATTTGTGAACAAATTCAATCAGGATTACGTGCCATTAGTATAGCTTGAATATCAACATTTTGAAAAGTTGTGATAGTAAGGACATTTTATTCCTACAAAAGGCTTAGGTAAAGATATGAAAACTGGCAGTAACTTTTAAAATTAAACTAGCTAGATAAAGCAGTGCGCCTAAAAATAGGGAGTAACAAACGATGAATGACAAAAAAGTTTCATATGCCTCATTCCCAAGTGAGGAGATAAATTATGGTGCGTGAGGAGATAAACAGTGGTGCGAAATGTGCAGGGTCATAAATGTTCTATTCTGTATGTTTTACAAGCTATTGCGTAATACAGGGTTATCCATTTTGTGGTAGGAAAGATTAACCCTGCCATTTGACATCTGTCAGAATTAAATGTTATCCAAAGCGTGTTTTTGTTGCCATTGAGTAATATGGATCGTTTGACAGTCGGAAAATGCGTTAAAATTATTAAATTTTACTATAAAAATGGTGATTCTGCTGTATCAACATTTAGGGCTTTACGAGCCCATTACGGTCGACATAATCGACCTACACAGCAAACAATTTCGAACACAGTGAGAAAATTTGAAGAGACTGGATCGGTTATTGATACTGCAAGGCCTGTGCATCATCACAACATTCGATCTGCTGAAAATATCGCTGCCGTTGCTCAAAGTGTGGAGGAAGACCCGAATTCGTCAATTCCTCGACGTGCTCAACATTTGGGCTTGTCTTACGGCTAATTGTGGCAGAGTTTGCATTTGGATTTGCATCTCCATCCGTACCAAATCCAACTCACTCAAGAACTTAAACCTTAAGACCATACACAACGCAGAATGTATGCGAATTGGGTGATGAACAACAAGCCATTGAGAACGATTTTTCGAACAAAATTTTCTTTAGTGATGAGGCTCATTTTACACTCAGTGGTTACGTAAATAAACAGAATTGCTGCGTATGGGGCTCTCAAAATCCTCAGGGGATCGCAGAAAGGCCTTTGCATCCGGAAAAAGTGACCGTTTGGTGTGCATTATGATCTGGTCGTGTTATTGGCCCGTATTTTTTTGAAAACAATCAAGGAAGAGCCATTACAGTAAATTTTGACCGCTATGGACGGATGTTAACCGATTATTTTTGGAGAAAAATTGAAGATTGTGATCTGAAAAACATGTGGTTCCAGGTGGACGGAGCCGCAAGCCACACAACACAGGCGAATCGAGCACTTTTGCAAGAAAAATTTCCAGGACGCGTAATTTCGAGATTGAGTGATGTCAATTGGCGCGCAAGATCCTGCGACCTAGCACCTTTGGATTTCTTTTTATGGGGCTATGCGAAAGATCGCCTTTACGCAAACAATCTTCAAAATCTTGAGCAATTGGAAACCAATATTCGTAAAGTTATAGCCGAGATATTGCCGGAAATGTGCCGAAAAGTCATTGAAAATTACCTCAAAAGAATTAAGGCCTGTAAGAGGTCCCGTGGGAGACATTTGAATAATATTGTATTTCACGTATAATGGCAAGGTTCAATCTTTATACTGAATAAAAAATTATGTTTCAATCTGAATATTTTATGTGCTTTCTTTACCTTTACTTTCGTAAAATGGATAACCCTATATATTTAAATTTAAGGATAACGAATAACTCTGTAACTACTATAGTAGCAATGAAGAAGTCCTCAAATAGATGACGAAACAATTGTATACGGAAACTAATAAAATTATATTGGAATTGAATTTTGCTTTCACCCCTTCAATCCCGACCGCATTTCCCACCCCCCATATTAAATTACATCAGATCCATATTTTATTGCTAATTTACTACGCAACCTAAAATTTTACAGCTCCACCCCTTTCTTCGGAAAAGCGGAAAAAGTGGCTTAAGGTTTAAGCTGCTTCAGCCCCACTTATTTCAGGAACCAATGTAGTTAATTTTCGATGTGGCAATTTTTATTGCCAATTTGTTGCTAGTGGTCTAGATAACAATCAAATTCCTAAAACCATGTACGAGAAATGGATTGAATGACTAGAGACCCTATATAAAGCCGAGCTGAATGAATAGGAGGAGGAGGGAAAATGCGATAGTAGAAACTGGGATAAGAGCGGAGCACGAATTAAGGGCGATATTGATTCATAGTGAACACAGCTGAAATATAAATTTATAGACAAGTGAAAAATAACCTTTTAATTAATTTTTATAAAATAGTGAAATTAGTGATTGTTCATTCTTAGTAAATAAACTCTTTTAACTTAATTTAAAAGACTGCGTTTTCACTTTCCCGGAACATTAAAATTATCGGCCGCGAACCGTAACACGCGCGACAGTGGTGTCAAAAGTAGGAATGAAAATTTTGAAAGTGAAAACTTAAGAACATTCTTTTAATGGAAACGTAACGTGGAAACTGGAGGAAGAAAAACTAAGCCAAAATGCCAGAAATACTACTAAGCTAAATTAATGAATTTACCATGTCGGAGCTTAAGGGAGAAGCAGAAACACCAAAATCAAAGGAACCAGAAAATGCGATGATGCAAATGTTGATGCTGATGCAGCAAGAGCAGCGACAACAGTCATCCAGTTTAACTGCGAAGCTAAATGAACAGTCATCCAGCTTAAATGCGAAGCTAGATGAACAATTAGCGAAGAAGCGAGCAGTCATCCAGTTTAACTGCGAAGCTAAATGAACAATCAGCGAAGCTGGACCAACAAGTGATCGACACCAATGTAGATTTGCGAAAACAGTCAGCCCAAATAAAAACGGAGCTCGGTAGTCTGAACAAATAAATTATGTGCGTCGAAGAAAAGGCTTACCAGGTCGAGGAGAAGGTCAGCTAGGTCGAGAAGAGAATCAACCATGAGATCAGCCAGGTTGGGGAGAGAATCAACCATGAGATGGAAAAAATGAAAAAGGAATTGGAAGCAGTAAGGACCTTATCAGCCCCGCTTATAACTGCAGCGCAAAGCACATCCAGAAATGTAAAAGCACCAATATTCGACGGGCAAACGATCTGGAGTATTTACAAAACCCAGTTTGAAGCCACCGCTCGGAAAGATCACTGGAATGAGCAGGAACGAACAACTGCATTAATGCTTGCTTTTAAAATGCCCAGCTGCCGAGCTTTTGCAGACTATCACGCGGCTGCTATAATGAATGCGCTTGAAATGCGTTATAGAGACGATAATTTGAAACAGATTTATCGGTCACAGCTACGGCATCGGATGCAGAAGTCTGGCAAAACCTTACAGTAGCTAGCCCAAGACATTAAGCGACTGGTACGTTTGGCTTACCCAGCCTATAACCCAGAACATCGAGATGACGCAGCAACAGAAGCATTCATCAGCGCATAAAGGAACCAGGAATTGCAACAAGCCGTGCGTTTAGCTCAAAAGCAAACGGTTAAGGATGCACTGGCTTATAGGCTGAACTTTGAGGCAGCGAAAAATGTGACTCGTACCACTGCCCGGGTTCGCGAGATAGTAACAGACGAGTGCAGGTATGAGTGCGTGGGAATTGAGCGAGAGTGGCAAGTAAATGGTGCGCCTAGATGCTGGGATTGCAATGAGAAGGAGCAACTGCAAAGAAACTGCAAGAAGCAAAGAAAATGGAGCTATTGTCCAGGGTGGAGGAGATCCAAACCAAGTCAGCATCCCAGAATGGAAGCTTTTCAAACTGAAGAGGCCAACTTCGTGGGGCAAAGGTTGGCTAGAAGGACCGGCGTCCCGAGCGGCACCATCACTGTGTCAAAACTACATCGGAAAGAAGCAGACTTATGCCTTTCGGGTCAAGTTGACGGAGAACATTGCACCATAACAATCGACACGATTATTCGACGAGAGCTACGAATAGTGAGGCAATAACTACTTCACATGGTCAGGATTTTTACACTACGGACGGTCACGGGAGAAACTGCACCTGTCCATAGAGAGGTCAACCTCTTGTTACCGTTGGGAGACCTTGCGTTCCGACATAATTTTCTGGTCGCGAACATTTTGGATGACTGCATTCTCGGAATGGATTTTCTGCGACCACATGGAATCACGTTGGATTTGGGCAAACGGGTATTGAAATGGCAGATTGTCGAAGTATTGTTGGAGGATTCCAGCATCCGAATTCCCAAGATGACTGTGGTGTTATGTACCGACACTAATGTACCGAAATCTTCCGAGAACATTGTATGGGCCAAGCCTGATGGTGATTCTGGAGACCATCAACCTTATCTGATAGAGCCAACGAAGACGTCGGCATTGAGCAGTTTGATTGTAGGACTTTTAAGATCTCGAATGAACAGAAACGTATCAGTTAGAGCCCTTAACACCGCAATATCAATCACGAACATCAAAGCGGGAGAAGTCATCGGCAGCTACCAACTCGTTTCCACCATCACCTCTTTGGAAGCTACTCACAACAATCGTTGGAGAAGGAGGCAAGACACGGACAAAGCCAAGGAACTTACATCTGCAATATTGAAGCAGACGAAATTGTCAGTGCAGCTATTCAAGCAAGCGTCTGATCTGGTCACCAAGTACAGTGACATCTTCTCAACAAGCCTGGATGACCAAGGCTGAACGAGTATGGTAGCTTACGTCATAGATACGCAGGGAGCCAAAATGATTCGACAAGCACCAAGACGTCTTTCTATAGCCAAACAAGGAGAAGTGAGCGCACTGATCTCGGGTACGGAAAAGTAAGGTGTTATCGAGCCTTCTGTCAGTCCATGGGTCGCGTCAGTAATTTTAGTAAAGAAAAAGGATGGTAGCACTCGTTTTTGTGTTGACATAGGCAGCTTAACGACGTCATTAAGAAAGATAGTTACCCGCTTCCACGCATCGACGACATCATGGGCACTTCAGCCGACGCAAAATAGTTTTCTACACTCAATCTCAAGAGTGGCTACTGGCAGGTAGAAATCGACAAGAAGGACCAAGAGTAGACCGCATTTTCAGTTGGGCCTGGATTGTGGCAGTTTGTGGTGATGCAATTTTGGCTTTGCGATGTTCCAGCCACCTTTGAACGCCTGATGAAATACATGCTACGAGGGCAAACCTAGAAGAATGGTTTGGTGTACCTAGATGAAATCATTCTTATCGGGAGAACGTTCAAAGAGTATGTGCGGAACTTAGAAGAGGCTACCTCTCGATTGTGACTAGCGAATCTGAAACAAAGTCCTGACAAGCGTACGCTTATTGCAGCTGAAGCAAAATACCTGGGCCACCTTGTATCAGCAGAAGGGGTTAGACCCTGAGAAAATTGAAGCCGTGAATAGCTGGTCAACACCAAAAAACAAGCGCCAACTATGAAGTTTTCTGCGTCTGGCAACCTACAAGGTGCGTTCTAACATAAACGAGACTAATCTCAAGTAAAAATGACGGGAGTTTCGTTCTAATGAATTCAAAATAGTCTCCTCAAGCCTCGATACACTGTTTGGCGTGATCCAAAAGCTTTTCGAAAGAGCGTTTTAGATCATTGACCGGAATGACCTTCTGGATGTCAGTACAAGCCTTTTAGATGCTATCTACGCACACAAAGTGTTCACCTCCCACAACCAATTGCAATTTTTCGAATAGGTAGAAGTTACTGGAAGCCATATCAGACAAATACAGTGAGTGATTGATGGTCAAAATGCGATTTCTAGTCAAAAAATCAGTCACAAGAGTGGATTTTTATGAAAAAAGTCTTACAGACGTTTCTCAAGCCCAAATGATCGGTTAAAATGCGATAAATCAATATTTTGGAGATATTCAACTCCGATTCCATGAATTTCATCGGTAGTTTTGGTTCATTTTTGATCAATTCACGCACAATTTCGATGGAGTTTTGGGTGCTGCTTTTGGGCGACGCGTATGTTCATCGTCATTTATGTCCTCAAGATCATCTCTGAAAAGTGTAAACCACTCATGAACTCTGGCACAAGGTAGACAATAATCGCCATAAACTTTTTTCATCGATTCAAATGTTTCGGTAAAAAATTTACCGACTTTAAAACAAAATTTGATATTAGCTCTTTGTTTGAAACTCATTTTTGTACCGATGACACAAACAAACTGTTACTTTAGACGGAATAACTTCGCTTCCACTGAACAATATGTCACCAAACTTTCACCGGAAGTCAGGAAGGAATGTGACTGTCCAACGCGCAGGAAGAAATGTTACTTTCCAACTTTCAAAGGAATGTAACTTTGTCAAAATAGCTAGGTGTCTCCATCAGCTGACCGAGAAAAATCGTCCGTATGTCTGGAATGAACAATGCCAGGCAGCTTTTGAAAACTTGAAGGAGAAGCTGTATGAATTACTCGTGCTGGCATAACCAAACCCCGGAAAAAATGTTTATAGTTGACACCGATGCAAACAACGGCGGTATTAGAGCTGTACTCTCCCAGCAGATTGATGGCAAAGAAAGAATCCTCTCGTATTACATTCAAGTTCTTTCAAAAAGTGAGAGGAGCTACTGCGTGACCAGGATGGAGCTATTAGCTAGAATAGAGGCCACCAAGCAGTTCCACAAGAATCTATATGGCCAGGTATTTGTTCTTCAAACAGACCATGCATCGCTGAGGTTGCTGCTTAACTTCGAAAACCCCGAGGGATAAGTTGTGAGATGGATCGAAAGATTGCAACCATACGATTACAAAATTGATCATCGGAAAGGTGGAGTTCATGGAAATGCTGACGCCCTACCTCATCGTCCATGTCCAGCTAACTGCAAGCATTGCCGACGGATTGAGGAAAAGAACCGGCCGTTAATCTGCAAGTGATAGTAGCTGAATTCGATGAAGGTTGGTCATTGGAGGAGTAACAAAATGCCCAGTTAGCCAATGAAGACATCGGAACACTACTCGTATGGAAGAAGACAGCCGGGTGACTTGAGTGGAAGGACGTTTCGATGCATGGCGCTACCGTGAAAAGCTATTGGGCACAATGGAACTCCCTTCAGGTGGAGGGTGGCGTACTCAAGCAGATATGGCAAACGGCGGATGGGAGCTCCTATAGGTGCAAACTATACTTCCCAATAGCCGAATCCACGATGTGGTTTAGGAAATGCACGAAGGATCCTCGGGAGGCCACCTTGGTGTTAACAAGACCTTAGCGGAATTGCGGGAAAGGTTCTACTGGCTCCACACTCGAGAACATGTAGAGGACTGGTGTCGTATATGCACAATTTGCGCTTCCGTCGAAGGTCCAAAGCAACGACTGAGAGGACAAATGCAAGCCTATAAATTAGGGGTATCGTTTGAAGGGATTGGTGTCGACGTCACAAAACCCTTTCCTGAATCCAAATAGGGAAATCGATACACGCTGGCTGTGGCTGATTATTTCCTCAAGTGGCCCGAGGTGTACCCCATTCTGTAGCCGAACAGCTAGTGTTAAATTGCGTCTGTAGGTACGGCGTACCTTATGAACTACGTTCGGATCAAGGCCGAATCTATGAGTCACTAGTTTTTGGCGAAATGTGCGAGCTGCTGGAAATACGGAAAACGAGGACAATACAGCATCCCCGAACCGATGGAATGGTCGAACTTTTCAACGGCACACTCAATAAACACTTGGCCAAGATGGTTCACGAAAACCAAAGGAACTGGGACCAGCACATCCCATTATTCTTGATGGCGTATTGAGCTGCCGCACACGCGCCAAAAGGCGAAGCCCCAGCCAAAGCCATTTTTCGGAACACCCTGAGAAAGCCCAAACGATCTCGGACTACGCAAGTGAGTTAAGGCAACGGTTGAACCAGATACATCGGACAGTGCGAAAACACATCGAATCGGCTGCTTACTGCATGAAAACTCGGTATGATCTTAAGGCAAATTCCACTGGCTTCTAGCAAGATGACTTGGTTTGGCCAACCCGAAATGGCGGAAGGGTAGATCTCTATGTCTGGTCGATACATTTCGTAGCTACCAAAATTTTTTTATGATTCTACCCGAGTTTGATAACATGCATTTCAGTTATAGTAATATGTCATACACTTATCAATATTTTAGTATGTTGAGCTTTTCTTTCTTTCTACCGGATTCTGTAAATTTTTTAAGGTTTGCAATTTATTTATTTTTTACAGGTCAATATGGATGGAAAAATGGTTTATAACCTAAATAACCCTACAGATATTGAAAAAAATACATCAAATTCTATTTGACTTTAATGATGATGAGCCTGGTTTTGCGGATCCGTCTCCAGGTCCTTCAGGCCTATTTTCACATCCATCAAATAATACGATATATGAAGTGCCAGAAGAACATTACGAGACGGATGCTGACGAAATCATAGAACAACGGGAAAAGAATTCAGAAATGGAACAAAAAAAGTACTCACAAGAAAGAGACGTCAGGGTTACCGATACAATAGAGCTGAAAGCATTTAGTGGTATTTTGTACATAGCTGGAATCCATAAATCTGGAAAACTAAATCTGGAGGATCAATGGGAAATTTTTCGACTCAATATGAGTCTCCAGCGATTCCGGTTTTTGCTTCGCTTGTAAAAGTTTGATGACAGGGAAAGCAGGGAGGAGCTCCTATTCGAAAAGTTTTTGGGAAGTTTGTAAAAAGCTACCAACAGTGCTATTACATTGGGAAGGACGTAACTATTGATATAAAGCTTGAAGCCTTCAGAGGAAGAGAGTTTGGTTTTGTTTAATATATTCCATCCAAACCCGCAAAGTATGGGATAAAAATATTTGCGAGAGAAGATTTAAGTGTGTACTATACCTGTTATTTGGAAATTTACGCAGGAAAGCAGCCGGGTGGTCCTTTCCAAACTAGTAATAAACCAGTTGACATTGTCGAACGCTTAATTGCTACGCTTCAAACATCTGGTAGGAATATTACAGCAGACAATTGGTTCGGTAATGTTACACTCCTCCACAACTTAACCGCAAAATATAACTTGTCAGATGTTGAAACATTGAAGAAAAAAATAAATGGCAGATTCCTAATGAATTAAAGGATATACGAAACAGGCAGCCATTCTCGAGTGTTTTTGCTTTCCGCAAAGAGGGCACTATGGTCTCATATAGCTTGCAAAATAAAAAAATAAAAAGAACGTCCTCGTGATATCCAGCATGCATACAGACCCAATAATAGATGAAGTAACAGGGTTCAAAAAGAACCCTGAAATGATGGCCTATTACAATCAGCATAAAATCGGGATCGATGTAGTGCATAATGTTCAAAGAGGTACAATAAGGTGGCCAATGGTGGTTTTTTATTCTATGCTGAATGTTGCTGGTATAAACAGCCAAGTTATTTATTTAAGAAATTTAAATGAACGATAAATCATGTATCTCACAGATACAACGCGACCACCAATGTGCTACAAAACGACGCGACCATTGGAGTGTTAATGACATCATGATCAATAAACGAATGTACTGGAAAGCACAAGAATCAACCAAGTAGATCCATGATCAATATCTGAAAGTGACGTCGCTGCGGGTATTCAGAATATCTCGAATATTCCAGGTAGTTCCCGTCAGAACATTTGCCAATATACGAGAAATGGATTGAAAGACCGTATATAAAGCCGAGCTGAATCAATGGGGGAGGATAGTAATAGTAAAACGGCGATAATTAAAACTGCGATATGTGTAGAGCGCAAATTGAAGGCGATATTGATTAATAGTGAAGTAAAAGTTTTTCGTGATATATTTGAAGACATTTGTAGTAATAGAGCAGTTTTTTTTTAAATTTATTATATTATATTTAAATCATTTAATAATTTTATATAAAATTTAAATTTTATTTTTACGTCAAATTTATATATTTAATATTTTATGTATTAAATATAAATAAAAATGCTCGTTTCGAATTCGGCGCAGGCAAAGGGTTAAAGAAAATTCATTCAATTCATAATCCTAGACATACAAAATATACATTTATACTCATCGAATTGTTAGTAACAACTCTTATCAGTGAACAATATACTCAACTCAACTTGCTATTCCATGCATCCCATCCACGGATGCACCTTTACATTCAGGCGTGTCGCACAAACCATTTAAGCTCCACAACCTGCCTCTATACATTTGCGTGCAGTTTATATTGATCACATAATGACAATGTTCGATCCAATTCAACATCAACAACAGCTACAACAACATCAACAGCATCCAGATCTACAGATTCATGGTATGCTATTGCATTCTACACAGCAATGATGCTCGTCGTGATCGTCGTCGTAAGCTGAGAACCTGCCGCGAGACATTTAGGCGGAGTTATGTTGGGATCGCCAGCCAGCACGGACGCCGCGGAAAAAAGAGGAGAAGTTCGTCATTTATTGTCATATTTTTGTGATCCATTCGGGAAATAGTTGGAAAATCCCGTGAAAGAGATCGAAAAAGGAGTGTAGAAAGTGGTCTGTAACGTATCTCCCTTGAGGATGTGGCTCTGGCGTGCATGCGGCAACGTGGAATTGGTTGGAAAAATGGGGACGGGCGAGTGTTGCGCCGGACAGTGATGGTGAAGTTCTCATGTCGAAGTTTATTTCCAATGAGGGAAGAAAAATAAAATTTGTTGGCAAAGTTGCGCGAAAAAGTGCCGTTTATACAAACACCGTCGGATGCAATTTAACGGCAATTTATACGGCGGTGAAGAGAATACAGAAATGTACTTCGAAAATTTGATGTGAAAAAGAAAGAGAAATAGCAAAAACAAAACTGGTATGTAATATGATTGGAATATTTCCGTTGGTTGTTGGTGTGCATAGACACTACAATCTAGATGCTGTTTTTGTGCTTGTGTGAATGCTTAAAGACAAGTGTTTAGAAGCTATATATATTCTCTTACTCATACTTTCTGTGGAAAATCGAAGCGCGAACTAAACAATAATCTCATATGAAATATTTTTCAAGTATCGAAACGTTCATGATTTATCCCGATCCTCTTTTAATTCATGCCAGGTCACGAAACGTAAACAATGCTCATTTTACCTTGTTTTAATTTTTTGTGGGACTTTATTTATCTAAAACATATTTTTATATCGACAAAATCAAGACAACAATCACCGAGCTTTGGAGAAAATTTTGAAAATGCCCTGAATGGTGACATGCGACCATGCGATGAAAGAATTTAGCATGAAATTTATCCGAGCAAGGAGAAATTTTCGTTTATTAAATATTTTGTACAATTATTTACGGAGCGAAGTTAATATAATATCGGAATTAATTGTATACTGTTTATTTTTCAATCAAAGTTGGATACGGTGTTGTTTGCAAGAGATCAGTGGCAAAAAGGAAATTGGGAGTATTAATGTTCAAAGGCTTACATTCATTCACGCATGCGTGCAAAAAAAAACTTCAGATTTCCTAAACGTACTAAATCGAGCCAGACCTGAGCCCAAGATAACAGAAAAGAAAACAATCACTGTAAGGACGTTTATTCGTAAAGAGTGACGTTAAATTAAAGTCTCTAGTTTTTTTTATATTTAAATAATTATTAATATTAAATGATAAAACAGTGAACAAAAAGTAATAAGATTTTAAGAATTTTAAGTATCCATTTGGCGAAAACGAAATGAAACTTCATCTGGTAGAATTCCCTGCTTCGTCAGCGAGCGCTCGTCGTCGACAAGGAGATGTGAGTACCTTTTGTTTGCATTGTCCATACTATTTTATAACTTATATTTTATATAATTTTGAACGAAAAGCGGATTTTAATTGTATTATCCCTGCGAGCAAAACATGAAATGAAAGGAAGTTTAGTTAATTTTAGCTTTATCGAAGCTTCAAGAAATGATTTAATTTGTTCAATGTTGACGTTTTTATCGTTTTCGTATTTGTTTGTTGCTATATGTGAATTTCAATTATTATCAAAAGATAATTCAACTCATTTGAAGAGTGTTCAACTGGAATGTTTTCGGAGGAACTTCCTTTATAATTTTTAGCATAAACATGTTCGTGAAAATTAATTTGTGATTTGTATTGCTTGTTTTAAATTTTCGGTGGAATACATGCTCGCAGACATTGAAGATGAGTCTTTAGACTGTTCTTCGAACCAAAACGCAACATATACGAAAATAGTTCGTGTTTTGCACGATAGCGAGCTTTGATTATAGGATGAAAACGCCTTAACTATGAGTGAATTGCTTTTCGAATATATAAACAAATTTGAAAATTGATAACTAGAAGATGTTTATCCTTTATTCAAGATATTAATCAACTATGAAAATAAATTGAAATAGTTAAGAGTATATGAATCGTACGCCGCTGTGGATTGGGACTGAAGTAACGACCATTAAGTCGTACTATATTTATAAATTATTATTTATAGAGTATGTTTTTGTAAAGTAACTTAAAATTGTTAGAAGGCCAAAACAAATGCGGAGAATGATTTTTTTTTAACAAAACGCTATTGTAATACGATGTAGAGCACAATGACATGAAAAACGATTTAAAATGAATAAAATGAATTAATACCCCTTACCCTTCGGTTTTTCCATTTTTGTTCTTTTGACCGGACATAGGACCCGGTATGGTGGCAGGCTCTCACCACCAAACATGAGCCAGCCACCGGGTACATACTAACCTCCTTTGTTTCAGGTGACTTCGCGGGTTGAGTGGCCCGAGCAAGGTGCCTCTTTATGACATAGGGTTATGTAATCGTAATGTAATTGCATAATTCTATGGCATAAATTGGTCACCGGGGTACCTCTCCTCTGATGGGAAGGCTCATGCAAGTTAAGTTGTATGAGTTTTCCACTCAGAAGAGGAATACCTGGCCACTAAAACAATTATGGATTTTGATCCGGTTGGGCGGGTGCGCGGGGGCTCCATCACCACCCGGTTGTCCCTCTCTCATTTGTGGGCCATGAGCCTCTCCGGGTAAGGACGAAGTTACCTGAATTCCGCCCATTTTTACTTGTTTCACTTGTTCTCTGAACAAGTCTTTTTATCTCGGTATGGTTGCCTACAATTTTTGCGACTTCGGTCGCCTTACTTTTTTCTCGACCCCAGACATTCGTGAATGCGAAATTCTTTTGTAGTGGGTCCTTGTGCTGGGGAATGAACCCGCCCCACGACACCGCAATGCTAGCCTGCCAGCGCATACACGCGTCATCAGACAAGGGCATTCTCGGCGGATACTTACATCTTCTTCTGCCGAGGCAGCAGACCATCGCTGCAGTCCTTTATGGACATTTGGAATACCTATTCACTACGCATTGGAAACATAAATTGATAGAACAAGTGAAAAATAAACTAAACTGTGATTTGCAAAATAGTGAAATCAATTTTTGTGCATTCTCAGTTAATAAACTCTTTTAACTTAATTTAAAAGACATAGCGTTTTCACTTTCCCGGAACATTAAACTTATCAGCCGCGAACTATAACACGCGGCAATAATAAGTACTTACCTGATTTATTGGACTACTTAACAGACCAAATAATGGAGCAATGAAAAACTCAGATTTTTATGCACATAAATTTTCAGTTGCTATGAATAATTGTGAATCTGAGTTTCACAAAAAATAATAGAATTTGCTGACGAAACATAATTTGATTTCCTTGCGATGAAGAAAGTTTGAAGTAAATCCCGTGGCAGAGGAGCATTGTACGAGTATGTTCGTTTTCGCTGCATGAATAATCATTATCATCATGCACAAAATAACCTGATTTTATTGCCTTTCAACATAGTCCACACAAGTTTTATACAAAACAACATTTTAAACCACGCTTTAACATTGCAGCAAACTTTCGTTTCATATTCATCATAAAGATTATGAGGTGGGTATAATAACCTCAATTCAAAACAAAAACCCCTTTTTCCTCCCCCCACCAAACGTTTGTGTGCATCAACCCAAACACTACTCCTATGATACTAAATGCTTCAAGCACTCTAAATTTGAAAAAGAAATATCCTATGGTTACCATTAGTTCTCGTGCATTCAAAATTTCTGTCATCTTTTTAATCCTTTCGCTCCGCTATGTTATCCTGTTATATATGTTTATATCTGAGCACTTTAAATTATGGCTGTGTTTTGCATTCACGCCATTCAAGTTGCCAACTGCAAACAAATTCCACCCAATGGCTTTGTTGATTTGGTCTCGCCGAACAAGAAGGTCCTTTTGTCACCTTGCCGTTTGTTCGTTTGTTAATGCGAATGCTTCGAGGGGGTTTTAATGTTTGTACTCGGAGGTGAGCTCCTTGTTTTCATTTTATTCAAGTGCTAGCACTTACGAGAACACTTTCTTCACTTGTTGGCGGTACACTCACACACTTTCTAATCGCTCGCGATGCAAAAGGATATTCAGAGACAACCAAATTTTAGCACTAAAATATATCACTCCCACATTAACCACCATAATAGAGGATAATTTCGTTGTTTAAGGATTATTTGCAATTTAATGAAAATTGCTGTGGGTTGTTTAGATTATGAAATTAAGGACCCGAGGAATTAACAATTATTTTCAGGTAAATGTTTAACAAGGCATAAAATACGAGTACAGAATAACAAAAGGATTCTTGGCTCTTTTCTCTATTCCTAAGGCACTTTTCACACCTTTTCCATTGAAGCACTTGATCCTGTGGACAACAATAAAATCCACCTTAACGAACTATTTCTCCGTTTGTTTCTGCAAACAAACATAAGCTTTATGAAACTTCCTTTTATCTCCTTGCATAATACACGACACAACCATAGTAGCGTCAACTACTCTCGCGGTTGCAAACAATAGACATCTCCGCAGGATGAACCAAAACTACTAAGCCACCTTGTCGCAATGCTATTAAGTCTTTAAGCGACGAATTAAAAGACGACACTGAATCCTTTTGACGTGTCAGCACAATATATGTCTCGTATGTAGGATGATGGCTTGTCTACCACAAATTACCTATTTTTGCTTCCTCTTTCTTTCCTCTGATCATCAGTCTCTTCCACCCAAAAAAAATAAACGAAAAAAAATTAAGTAGAGCAACAAAATGAAGCGGAACAGGCTGCAAGCAGCTGGAAGACAATGGTAATAATTACGGGCAATAAGTGGTTTAATATTAAAGTTAATATCTATCAATTCCCTGCTGCGTTAGGTCGCGTCATGCCACCCGTAAATAAAAACAATCATCATTTTACATCTGATGAGCCACTAAATTCCATGCCTGACGAAAGGGTTGAACCAAAAGTGGCGTGTAGTGGAGTGGGCGCTGTTGTAACGGAACGACCGACCATCTTCTTTCTTACGAGTACATGCCACACACATTACATCATGACTTGACATTCGATTTTTATCGAGAAAGTGCAAAATAAGGGTGTCAATACATGAAATAATGACTCCTTTGGAATATTTTATGGAGCATATCCTTGTGACTCGAGTGGCTAATACATATGCAATGACTTGAGTATTATAAAGCATCTTATGCAGACATTCTGCTCTCTGGTGCTGGCTGCTGGGTGTGGAGCAGTTTCGAAAGTCCTTGCAATGAATTTTAAAGGATTTTTATAAGGCATTGTAAGATGTCAGCCATGTAACAATAAGCAAATCCTGAATGTATTTTGTCATAATCACGTTTGATGAGACGAAGGAAATTGAGCGAATTTTATGGGGGATGAATAAATAAAAACTCCAAGGAGTCTTTTCAATATTCGATGCCAGCATTTGCAATGGACATTCAGAGTGGGGTTGCTTCATAAAAATTAGGGTAGAACACATGGCTGGGAGCTATTATTTCGATTTACATGACAATAAAAAAGAGTTAAAAATTTCCAGTTGCAATAAATAAATAACAATTGAAAAATTCTGGATGACATGTAATTTACGCGGAAATAAAATGTTAACTTTTGACAATTAAGAAAATGGGGTTTACAACTCAATTTAATGGTCCCTAAGAAGATGAAAGAATTATTTCCTTGAGTTAATGTTTAATCTTTACCCTTAAATTCGCATCCCTCTTACTAGGAAATATTTATAGAGATTATACGAGTCAAGTCTTGTAATTAAAACCGCATTTTGATACTTTCCTTATTGCTAGTCAGCTATAATGTTTGTTACGATTTAAATTCAACTTTTATACACAGTTTCACATCGTTAGTCCAGATTTGAAACTTGTCAATTATATGTTTGGAAGTAAACTTTACTAAGGTATTAATTCAAAATTTCATGACCAACATATTGTTCGTTAATAATTTACTAATATTGGTTTTAAGATCGTTCCAAAAAGCCAAATGACCTATTGTGCCAAAGTATTCACCTCAGTCGTAAGCAATGAAAGGTTTAAGAAAACCCAAATGGGGATGTCCTTTCGTTGGTGGCATGGAGTATATTGATCAACTCACATTAATTTTATATCAAGCAACATAACCACAGGCAAACACCTAAGAGATCTTGGCGAAAATCTGCAAGGAAGTCTTGACACACTATGACAGTCTTGCCAGGGCAATGGCTGTCGTTTAACCCACAAAAAAAACAATCACAGTTCTTCTTCACGAGACTAATTAAATTCCAACTGGATGATGTCATTATTCCATTACAATGGGGATAGAATATCCTGGGGTCACATTAGATAGAAGACTTCTTTGGAACAACCATATTCTAAAAAGATCAAATGAGCAAGCAGACTGTTTGAAAAATGCATGAAAGCTTTCGACAAGTTGGTGAGCTTGACAGATGTGTAGTGATAATCAAATCACTTATTTTTTAACATTTGTATGTTCAGCACAACACCAAGTAGGCCCTTGATTACTGTAGTAAACTTTTCTTTTTGTCTGTGGTTGTGAGGTGAATGTAATTTATGCACAAAGTTTCGAACTCCCATGCTCGCAAGCGACTGGACTATCCACTAAACACCTCCCTTGTCAACCCGAGAACCTAGCCTGAAACCGTTTGACACATTACATTAGGCCAGGTCTCATTTTCTTATGCCTTAAAGCGCCTTCAAGCTGGGGGATCCTCTTCTAGCGAGAGGGAGAGGAATTGTCACACAAGCGATCCCCCAGCTCCAGCACCACCTGCTGCTGTGAGTCCTTTTTATCTTTTATGAGTATTTTATGAGTATCCATTTATCAACCGATTCGAGACCGCGACTTACCAATCTTGTGCAGGTAAGACCAAAAATACCCATGCCTACTCAAAAGCCAGGTCGGATAGAAGTCAATCTCATCATACCTTCGATTCAGCGACGATCTCACATCCAGGATGAGGGACGCAGTATACCTTACCTTTGTGCAATTCACCCAAATCTGCTGCCATTCGTTGAGAGAGCGCTGTCTCTCCTCAAGGACAATCAACTCCTTCACGTCCTCGTTTTAACGCAGATAAATAGCGTGCAGGGGGAATGCCGGTCGACAAGACCACTCTTGGAGGCTAGCATTCTTTGGGGAGTTCCGCGCCCACGTACCCGAGGAAATTCCCGCAGGGAGAAAGCCGGTCGACAAGAACATTCTTGGATGCTAGCATTCTTTGGGGAGTGCCGCCCCCACGGACCCGAGGATATGGGGGTGCCGTGAGGTTCCCTCCTGGGATGACAGGTAACGCTTTGGACAACGAACTGGAATTGACGCTTTGGGCTGGTGGATGTGATGGTTTGGCCCTAGTTGCTTTGCACAGTAGCGCCGAGGTGGAACTCTTGTGTGAACGGCTCCAATTCAACTATCATACCGTCTCTGTCCCAGTAAAACCTTGGCAGGCCTCGGAGTACGTTCATAAATCGCACCATTGGGTTGGTGGTGTAGGTTCGGTTGAGACGGACTCCCGATTAGCGCTGGTCTGGCTCTGAGCACTTGTCCCCATAAGGGCTTGTGCCAACCCTCGCATGGCCTCCCTGCTCTGCAAAGATAACCATGGGACCAAAAAGGCGACGACACACACGAACGGAGATAGCGGCTCCGAGGGGGGACATAATAAAATGGAGCAAACAAAATCAAAAGATCAAAAACATCCAAAAAATGAGACCAAAAAAAATAACGACGACGCAACCAGCGATTGCAGCCACGATGTCAACAGTACATCGTCTAGCCCAATCGAAGGAGATCGGGATAAAAGAAGGAAGGAAGAGGCACTTGACAGGCGTGGAGCACCAGATCAGGGGTTCCAGACAGTGCTTACAAAAGGAGCGAAGAAAGCCACAAAGAAACTCCATCAAAAAAAGCCAGAAAATAAAATTCGCACGGAGGCCCAATTAGAAAAAGGACCTGATGCAAAACAGTAGAAGAAGAAGCCCTGACGAAGACCCCGGCAGCAGGCATTGCTTGTAAAGCCCCAAGATGGCCGATCCTACGCGGAGGTACTGCGGGACATCAGGGGAAACGTAAGGCCCGAAGACACCAATACTACCATTAAAGTAGTACGACCAACGCGGTCAGGTCACATACTGGTCCGATTCGGAGCAGAAGCCGGCAACAAAGAAGCATTCTGTGACGCAGTAAAGAAAGTCCTCGGCAAAAGCGCAACTATAGCCCCGCTCGAGCCGATGGCAACGATCGAAATACGGTACATTGACTGCGTGACGGATCTGGCCGAGGCAGAAGAGGGCATCAAAAGGGAGTTCCCTAGCGTGGGAAGGATCAAAGCGAGACTAATGCCAGAAAACAACAGGGGACAACGCATGGCCATAGTTGACTTGACCGAAAAGGACGCCGAACAATTCCTGAACAAGAGCAAAGTACGAATAGGGTGGGTTGTCTGTTGGTTATGGTCACACCACACAAGTATGCAAAGGACCCAATAGGAGCTCCCTATGTTACAAATGCGGTGAAATGGGACATCAAAGAAAAGAGTGTACGAAGGAGGCACACTGTATTCTTTGCAAGGATGCTGATCCAAAACCTGATTTTGGACAGGTCTTGGGATCAGGAAAATGCCGGGTGTTCCAGGAAGCCCTAGCCAAGGCCAAATCAGAGCTTCAATGACCCGCATCCTGCAGCTAAACCTACACCGCAGTTCAACCGCCCAAAATCTGCTTGAGCAGTTTGCGAGGGACAGGAAAGCCGATTTCTTGCTGCTGAGTGAGCAACACCATAATAAAAGTCCTGCATTATGGTACTCTGATGAACCTGGTACTGCCGCTATCTGGTTTCGGAACAGTGATTTTCAAGCGGAGAGTTGTGGACGGGGGGATGGTTTCGTGTAGGTTCGGTGCTCAGGGATCACCTTCTTTAGTGTGTACCTAACGCCTAACGAGTCGATATCATCTTTCCAAGCCAAGCTTAATGCTCTGGGGGGCGCTGTCTCGAACGCAGAGGGTTAAGTGCTCGTTGGGGGCGACTTCAATGCTAAAACAATCGAATCAGACGGATCCGCGGGGAAAACAAATCCTGGAAATGGCGGCCAGGACGGCCCTCGTCGTACTAAACTACGGAAATACGCCGACTTTCCGCCATATTGGCTGTGAGGGAACCATACCGGACGTGACATTCGCCTCGGAGTCCTTAGTATGGAGGATACACAACTGGAAAGTATTAGAGGACTACTCAGCCAGTGATCACCAGTTCATTCTGCTTGAGATAAGTGATGCTATCTCCCGACGTCCGTGCTCTCGGCCTTCTACAACTGGATGGAACATTGGAAGAATGGACGTGGAGAGGTTCGTCAAGGTTCTCACAGCAGGTGAGCCGCCGCAGGGAGCTCCGGAGGGGACGGAAGAACTGGCAGCTCAAGACGTGGTGAACTCTACTATGAGCATAATCACGACTGCTTGCTGCACTTCTATGCCCCGTCGAAGACCCCGGCACGGCAAGCCCCCAGTGTACTGGTGGTCTACTGAAATCGCTGAAAAGCGGAGGGAGTGTCACAAGCTTCGGCGTGAGGCTCAACGTTCGCGGAACCAAGACGAGGCATGCAACCAGGTGGCAGCCTATAAGTCGGCCAGCAAATGCCTTCGCAAACTGATCAACAGTAGCAAGGCTCGCTGCTGGCAAGACCTAGTGGACAATGTGAACAAGGATCCGTGGGGCCTTGGCTACAAAGTGGTCATGGGGAAACTAAGTGCCCTACGGAAGCCTTGTATACATGACGCGGAAAAGATGGACGCGATAGTGCGGGGACTCTTTCCCGCCCATCCCGTCTGTGTTGACGCTGTCCATGGTGAAACAGCAGTAGAGTGCCCACTCTTCACACAGCTGGAACTGGAGGAGGCAGTCCTCTCCTTGAAAGCGAGGAAGGCTCCAGGTTCAGATGGTGTTCCAGCTGAGGTGTTACGGCTCGTCTATCACCATTGTCCTGACATGCTGCTCAGCACATTCAACGCTTGCCTACGGGACGGGGTTTCCCCGGTACGATGGAAGGTGGCGAGGCTCGTGCTGATCAGCAAGGGGAAGGGAAATCCCGAATCACCATCTGCATAGCGCCCGTTATGCATGCTAGACACGGCTGGGAAAGTGCTAGAGAAACTCATCAAGGGAAGACTCACTGACGCGATTCGTGCTGTCGGGGACCTATCTCCTCGGCAGTACGGCTTCAGAGCAGGACGTTCTACCATTGATGCGATTGGAGAGGTGGTGAACGCGGTCCAAAAGGCAGGGACATATAGTCGCACCAAGCGACGGATCGTCCTGTAGGTGACACTCGACTTCAGGAATGCCTTCAACTCCGCTAGATGGGTGGATATTCTGGACACGCTGGAAAACTCTTTTCAAGTTCCAGAATATCTAATGCGGCTTTTGAGGAACTACCTAAAGGACCGAAGCCTGCTCTACGACACGACACAGGGCCAACGAAGGATGGAAATTACATCGGGTGTTGCCCAGGGATCTATCCTTGGTCCGGACCTGTGGAACGTGTCATACGACGGGCTACTGAGACTTGAGATGCAAGATGAGTCGCGCTTGGTTGGCTATGCAGATGATGTTGCGGCTCTGGTCACCGGACACACCGTTGAACAAGCGCAACTTAGGCTAGGTTTGCTAATGCGCTGAGTGAGGGACTGGATGACTGCTCGCGGGCTCAGTTTAGCATTGGGAAAAACCGAAGTGGTCATCTTGACAAAAAAGAGAATCCCTAGAGTAAGGATGATAAGTATTGGAGATATACAAATCGAATCGAAGCCAGCGGTGAAGTACCTGGGGCTACTGATCGACTCGAAGATGAGTTTCTCTGAGCAAATCAGAGCAACGGCTGAGAAGGCTGCTTTGGGAATATCGGCTCTGAGTCGCCTTATGGCCAACGTAGGGGGACCCAGCCCA